>CM037794.1:33797164-33847164 GCA_021229015.1 Solen grandis
ACCAAGGAAATAGAAAGTTTCCATACATACTGGTATAAGCATGCACTTAACTGATCTCTGTTTTTCCGTTGCTGTTCAGACCAAGCTTCACATAAGCAGTAACTGGATTGAAATAATGCTTAATTGTTTAGAAAACAATACAGGACAAAGCAGATGATTTGAAATTACAATGGATTTGTTTCATAGGGGTCATGTTGGCAAGGTTCCACTGCACAAAGTAATGGGAAGAAGGAGGGAATATTTTTCTCAAGTATTATTTTTGAATGTGTGTTTGAGAGAGTCAGAGAAGGAATGAATCAACAAATTGTATAATCACCAAATTGTATTGTTTGTTTTGTCACATATTTTAATGAGATTATATACATGTATAGAGATATTTATCACATATTTTAAGTATCAGACAGGTGCCACACCTTACAATGTCATAACTGTTATACAGAAACTAATATCCAAGGTATGTGAGGCTCATGTATTCACTGTACATCATAAGATTCTGCTAAATTTTAGTAAAACTTTACAAATACCATGCAGAGGATCTCAGTCCGAAATTGCCTGGACCGATGTTTCACTTTGAATAATGCATCTGTTTGAATAATCCATGATAGTCAAATGTAACTGTTTGTATGTCTGCTTTATTGTATGTATTTTATGGTACTGTTGTGAAGACAAGTGTTTTAATCTGGGTTTTAGTTATAATGAAATAATGATTGTATATTCAAGTCAGTTGAATTAAAATACTTTATATTCATAAGTTATCAAATAGGTTATAACAAATCAGCTTTGTTGTTATTTGATTTCCTAACGTGCGCCATTTGTTTCCTGTATTTCTGCATTGATCACTGTGACCTCAGTGCTGCTAAGTTTCATTCCACACATAACAAATATGAAATGAAACCAGCTATTCTTCATTTCCATTTATTAATTGGTGGGAAGTTAAACCCAGTTAACAAACATTTGTAAACACATGTAAAGGAGGCAACCTAGAAACAAATAATGGCATTGTCATAAAAACAGACTAAATGTACATAACATGCAGTGCCGAATATGGCTAGCCAAATCAACATCGTTGAACCAGCATCTTAGACAAAAAGAATATAAACTCATCCTTAATTTCTTTAAGAAACACAATCTTTCATTAATTTGACTTCCACTTAGTTGTAATCGAAATTTGGCTTCCTTTGATTGATTGCTAATCAAAATCCTATCAATTTAATGAGTTTTGTACTTGTGACAACAGTGATCACCCCTTCACAGTGTGGCAGGAGGTTGCTGGTTCGGTCCTTGGCCGCAACATAATTAAGTTGTTAAAAATGATACTTGTATAGTTCCCTTGCTTGGCGCTCAGCATGTAAGGGTAGTTCTATAATTGGTTGGCCAGGTGTCAGGATAAATTGTGACTGGGTGTGGTATCATGCCACATGTCTACGGCGTGATACTGCAGTGTGACAGCACTGTATCTGCCTTATGTGGACATAGTCTCCAAATGACTGAAATACCGTGTGTGGTATGTTAAATCCAACAAACAGTGTAACAAGTTGAAGGTGTGAAAACCAAATAGCCAGTCAGGGCAAGGCAGAGAGATTTATGTCAGATTCTGATTTAACCTCATAACATGTATAGTTGTTATGTAACCTGGCTGAGTGGACCTATACCAAGTTTGTTCAATTCATGACTCTGGGGTCAAAAATGGCCTACCGCAGGGGTCTTTTATTAGTCCCCAACCGGTGTAACCGGAGGGGACTATAGGTTTGCCCTCCGTCTGTCCGTCAGTCAGTCCGTCCATCCGCAAAAACTGGATCCCATAATAACTCAAAAAATACTAAAGATATTTCTATGAAACTTGAAATATGGATAGGTGGCTGTATGGGGATTATGCACGTCTTTTTTTTTCTTCCTAGGTTGAAAAATCTGGTTGCTATGACAACAAATAGACTTAAAATATGGCAAATAAAGCAATATATTGTGATACCTCAAAAAGAACTGAAGATATTTTTATGAAACTTGAAATAATGATAGATGGTTGTATAGAGATTATGCATGTCTATTTTTATTAGCTCACCTGAGCACAACGTGCTCATGGTGAGCTTTTGTGCTCGCCTTTTGTCCGTCATCCGTGCGTGCGAGCGTCCGTCGTCAACAATTTCTTTAAACAACATCTCCTTCTAAACTACTCACTGGATTTTGATAAAACTTCACAGGAATGTTCATTATGGGGCCCTTTACCAAAGTTGTTAAAATTATTTTGATTGGTCAAAAATCTAGGTCACAGGAGCTAAAAATAGATTTTAAAAATGAAAATTTAATAAATCTTCTTCTCTGAAACCACAAGGCCTAGCCTTTTGATTTTTAGCTCACCTGAGCACAAAGTGCTCAAGGTGAGCTTTTGTGATCGCCCTTCGTCCGGCGTCCGGCGTCGTCCGTCATCCGTCGTCAACAATTTGCTTTAAATGACATCTCCTCTGAAACCGCTGGACAGAATTTAATGAAACTTGGCAGGAATGTTCCTTGGGTGAGGCTCTACAAAAATTGCTAAAATAAACTTGATCCATGTAGAACTCTGGTTGCCATGGCAACAAAAAGAAAAATAATTTGAAAACTTTAAAAATCATCTCCTTCAAAACTACTGGCCAGATTCCAAAATAATTTGGTACAGATGTTCCTTGGGTCAACCTCTACCAAAGTTGCTAAAATTATTCCGATCCGTAAAAAAACATGGCCGCCAGGGGCAGGGCTTATTTGCCTTATATGTATATAGAGAAACCTTTAAACAACATCTCCTCTGAAACCACTGGACAGAATTTGATTAAACTTGGCAGGGATGATCCTTGGGTCAACCTTCACAAAAGTTGCTAAAATAAACTTGATCCATGTAGAACTCTGGTTGCCATGGCAACAAAAAGAAAAAAATATGAAAACTTTAAAAATCATCTTCTTCAAAACTACTGGCCAGATTTTAAAATAAATTGGTACAGATGTTCCTTGGGTCAACCTCTACCAAAGTTGCTAAAATTATTCCGATCCGTAAAAAAACATGGCCGCCAGGGGCGGGTCTTATTTGCCTTATATGTATATAGAGAAACCTTTAAACAACATCTCCTCTGAAACCACTGGACAGAATTTGATTAAACTTGGCAGGGATGATCCTTGGGTCAACCTTCACAAAAGTTGCTAAAATAAACTTGATCCATGTAGAACCCTGGTTGCCATGGCAACAAAAAGAAAAAAAAAATGAAAACTTTAAAAATCATCTTCTTCAAAACTACTGGCCAGATTTTAAAATAAATTGGTACAGATGTTCCTTGGGTCAACCTCTACCAAAGTTGCTAAAACTTTTCCGATCTGTAATAAACATGGCCGCCAGGTAGCTTAATAAAATGCAAAAAAGTTACATTAAATTACAAGGCCACTTATTAAAGAGAGAGAAGTCTAACAGAGAGAGAGAGAAAACCAGCTAGAAACAAAAAAATAAATTGTACCCTTAGATGAGATAGTCCACTAGTCTGATAGGTCATTTGGGTGATTCCACTACATATGCAGAGGTGGAGAAGATAACATTACCACAAATACCATTCCTATAGCTTAGTCTGACCTTCTGGTAGAGGTCACATTTTCTGGACTGTGTTGCCCCACTGAGTTAGTGCAAAACTACATTACCTGCTACTATGTATATGAGATACTAGGCTAGTTTTACACAAAGCCACCTGATAGAGATATAAGGGTTATTCATACTATCCTAAATCAGCAGCAGCATCAACATCATCATTAAAGTGATTGGGGGGGGGGTGAATATGCAGATTGTTTGCCTTTGCTTTGGTTCATGTCAGTGTTCCAGTACACAGGGATTACCAAACACCTTTTAAAAACCACAAACAAATGATTAAAAACACTTTGTAATAAATTGCAACTTATTTCATAATAATTAACCCTTTTCCTCATAGAGATCTATAAAATACCTATGTGAGTAGCATAAAACCTAATCAGCCTTCAAGTCCAACTGTTACTCGCAGGCTGATCAGGTTTTATGCTGTTTGCTGCTCCTTAGTGGTCTGGGGATGAGGATTTTACAATTAAATTTGGAAAGGTTTAAGTGGGGCTTTCTGCAGATCAGGATTTATGTGGTACCTATAAAGGGCGTCAAAATGAGTTTTATGAGGGAAAAGGTTAAGGACCATCTCTCTTTTTGTCCATTTTCAATCAGCAGTACCACACTGAAATCTCATGATCACTGTTTTTTCCATACTATTGCTAAAATGGGTAAGAAAAACTGTCAAGTTCCTGAGAAACATGTATATCAGTATGATACATGTATACTAGGTTGCATATAGAGCAGTGGTACTCAGGTGAGCGATTTGAGGCCCTATGGGCCTCTTGTTGGTATGTAGCATGATGTTATGACTCTCTACCAAGATTGTACAAATTATGACCCTGGGGTCAAAATTGGCCCCGCCCCAGGGGTCACTTGATTTAACAAAGGCTAATATAGAAAAAGCTTGAAAAAATCTTCTTCTCAGAAACCACAAGGCATGGAGTTTGAATATTTGGTATGTAGCATGATCTTATGATTCTCTACCAAGATTATTCAAATTATGACCCTAGGGTCAAAATTGGCTCGCCCCAGGGGTCACTTGATTTAACATAGGCTAATATAGGAAAAAAACTTGAAAAATCTTCTTCTCAGAAACCACAAGGCATGGAGTTAAGATATTTAGTGTGTAGCATTGTCTAGCGGATCTCTACCAAGTTTGTTCAAATCATGGCCCTGGGAACAAATTTGGCCCCACCAAGGGGTCACCTGGTTCTACATAGGCTAATATAGAAAAAAAACTTGAAAAATCTTCTTCTCAGAAACCTTAAGGCCTGGAGTTTAGATATTTGGTATGTAGCATTGTCTAGTGGATCTCTACCAAGATTGTTAAAATTATGACCCTGGGGTGAAAATTGGCCCCGCCCCAGGGGTCACTTGATTTAACATAGGCTGATATAGGAAAAAAATTTGAAAAATCTTCTTCTCAGAAACCACAAGGCATGGAGTTAAGATATTTGGTATGTAGCATTGTCTAGTGGATCTCTACCAAGTTTGTTCAAATCATGACCCTTTGATCAAAATTGGCCACGCCCCAGGGGTCACTTGATTTAACATAGGCTGATATAGGAAAAAATTTGAAAAATCTTCTTCTCAGAAACCACAAGGCATGGAGTTAAGATATTTGGTGTGTAGCATTGTCTAGTGGATCTCTACCAAGTTTGTTCAAACATGCCCTGATCAAAATTGGCCCCCCCAGGGGTCACTGATTTACATAGGCTATATAGGAAAAAAATTGAAAAATCTTCTTCTCAGAAACCACAAGGCCTGGAGTTTAGATATTTGGTATGTAGCATGGTCTTATGAATCTCTACCAAGATTGTTCAAATCATGACCCTTTGGTCAAAATAAAACTTCTTCTCAGAAACCACAAGGCATGCAGTTAAGATATTTGGTATGTAGCATTGTCTAGTAGATCTCTACCAAGTTTGTTCAAAACATGGCCCTGGGATCAAATTTGGCCCCACCAAGGGGTCACCTGGTTTTACATAGGCTAATATAGAAAAAAAACTTGAAAAATCTTCTTCTCAAAAACCACAAGGCCTGGGGTTTAGATATTTTGTGTGCATCACTGTCTAGTAGATCACAACCAAGTTTGTTCAAATCATGGCCCTGGGATCAAATTTGGCCCCACCAAGGGGTCACCTGATTTTACATAGGCTAATATAGAAAAAAAACTTGAAAAATCTTCTTCTCAGAAACCACAAGGCATGCAGTTAAGATATTTGGTATGTAGCATTGTCTAGTGGATTTCTACCAAGTTTGTTCAAATCATGACCCTGGGGACAAAATTGGCCCCGCCCAAGGGTCACTTGATTTAACATAGGCTAATATAGGAAAAACTTGAAAAATCTTCTTCTCAGAAACCACAAGGCCTGGAGTTTAGATATTTGGTATGTAGCATGGTCTTATGAATCTCTACCAAGATTGTTCAAATCATGACCCTTTGGTCAAAATTGGCCCCGCCCAGGGGTCACTTGATTTAACATAGGCTGATATAGGAAAAAAACTTGAAAAATCTTCTTCTCAGAAACCACAAGGCATGCAGTTAGATATTTGGTATGTAGCATTGTCTAGTAGATCTCTACCAAGTTTGTTCAAATCATGGCCCTGGGATCAAATTTGGCCCCACCAAGGGGTCACTGGTTTTACATAGGCTAATATAGAAAAAAACTTGAAAAATCTTCTTCTCAAAAACCACAAGGCTGGGGTTTAGATATTTTGTGTGCATCTGTCTAGTAGATCACACCAAGTTTGTTCAAATCATGGCCCTGGGATCAAATTTGGCCCCACCAAGGGGTCACCTGTTTACATAGGCTATATAGAAAAAAAACTTGAAAAATCTTCTTCTCAGAAACCTAAGGCTGAGTTTAGATATTTGGTATGTAGCATTGTCTAGTGGATTTCTACCAAGTTGTTAAATATGACCCTGGGGGAAAATTGGCCCCGCCCAAGGGTCACTTGATTTAACATAGGCTATATAGGAAAAAATTGAAAAATCTTCTTCTCAGAAACCAAAGGCTGGGTTAAGATATTTTGTATGTAGCATTGTCTAGTGGATCCACCAAGTTTGTTCAAATCATGGCCCTGTGGTCAAATTTGGCCCTGCCAAGGCGTCACTTGATTTACATAGGCTATATAGGAAAAAATTTGAAAAATCTTCTTCTCAGAAACCACAAGGCATGGAGTTAAGATATTTGGTGTGTAGCATTGTCTAGTGGATCTCTACCAAGTTTGTTCAAAACATGGCCCTGGGATCAAATTTGGCCCCACCAAGGGGTCACCTGGTTTTACATAGGCTAATATAGAAAAAAAACTTGAAAAATCTTCTTCTCAGAAACCACAAGGCCTGGAGTTTAGATATTTGGTATGTAGCATGGTCTTATGAATCTCTACCAAGATTGTTCAAATCATGACCCTTTGGTCAAAATTGGCCCCGCCCCAGGGGTCACTTGATTTAACATAGGCTGATATAGGAAAAAAAACTTGAAAAATCTTCTTCTCAGAAACCACAAGGCATGCAGTTAAGATATTTGGTATGTAGCATTGTCTAGTAGATCTCTACCAAGTTTGTTCAAAACATGGCCCTGGGATCAAATTTGGCCCCACCAAGGGGTCACCTGGTTTTACATAGGCTAATATAGAAAAAAACTTGAAAAATCTTCTTCTCAAAAACCACAAGGCCTGGGGTTTAGATATTTTGTGTGCAGCACTGTCTAGTAGATCACAACCAAGTTTGTTCAAATCATGGCCCTGGGATCAAATTTGGCCCCACCAAGGGGTCACCTGATTTTACATAGGCTAATATAGAAAAAAAACTTGAAAAATCTTCTTCTCAGAAACCACAAGGCATGCAGTTAAGATATTTGGTATGTAGCATTGTCTAGTGGATTTCTACCAAGTTTGTTCAAATCATGACCCTGGGGACAAAATTGGCCCCGCCCAAGGGTCACTTGATTTAACATAGGCTAATATAGGAAAAACTTGAAAAATCTTCTTCTCAGAAACCATAAGGCCTGGGGTTTAGATATTTTGTGTGCAGCACTGTCTAGTAGATCACAACCAAGTTTGTTCAAATCATGGCCCTGGGGTCAAATTTGGCCCTGCCAAGGCGTCACCTGATATTACATAGACTAATATAGGAAAAAAATTGAAAAATCTTCTTCTCAGAAACCACAAGGCCTAGAGTTTAGATATTTGGTATGTAGCATGGTCTTATGACTCTCTACCAAGATTGTTAACATTATGACCCTGGGGTGAAAATTGGCCCCGCCCCAGGGGTCACTTGATTTAACATAGGCTGATACAGGAAAAAAACTTGAAAAATCTTCTTCTCAGAAACCACAAGGCATATGGTTAAGATATTTGGTGTGTAGCATTGTCTAGTGGATCTCTACCAAGTTTGTTCAAATCATGACCCTGGGGTCAAAATTGGCCCCTCCCAAGGGGTCACTTGATTTAACATAGGCAAATATAGGAAAAACTTGAAAAATCTTCTTCTCAGAAACCACAAGGCATGTGGTTTAGATATTTGGTGTGCAGCATTGTCTAGTAGATCACAACCAAGTTTGTTCAAATCATGGCCCTGGGATCAAATTTGGCCCCACCAAGGGGTCACCTGATTTTACATAGGCTAATATAGAAAAAAAAACTTGAAAATCTTCTTCTCAGAAATCACAAGGTATGGAGTTTAAATATTTGGTATGTAGCATGATATTATGACTCTCTACCAAGATTGTTAAAATTATGACCCTGGGGTCAAAATTGGCCCACCCCAGGGGTCACTTGATTTAACATAGGCTAATATAGGAAAAAAACTTGAAAAATCTTCTTCTCAGACACCACAAGGCATAGGTTTAGATATTTGGTGTGTAGCATTGTCTTATCGATTCTTACCAAGTTTGTTCAAATCATGACGCTGGGGTCAAAATTGGCCCCGCTCCAACTTGATTTTACATAGGCTTATATTGGAAAAAAAACTAGAAAAATCTTCTTCTCAAAAACCACAAGGTCTGGAGTTTATATATTTGGTATGTAACATGGGCTAATAGACCTCTACCAAGTTTGTTCAAATCATGACCCTGGGGTCAAAATTGGCTCTGCCCCAGGGGTCACTTGATTTTACATAGCCTAATGATACCAGGTGAGTGATCCAGGGCCATCATGGCCCTCTTGTTTCTTCAAAGGTTGAAAAATCTGGTTATGTACAATGGAACATGTACAGCCAATGAAGACATTTTTCTCAGGTGAGGGATTTCAGGACTGTCTTTGCCCTTTTGTTTTGATAAATAATACTTCCTTTAATCAATAACAAAGGCTCCAAAACAGTCTGTCCATCCGTACGTCTGTCCATCTATCAGTCTGTTACAGTTTGGTTTTCATTTATCTGTTTTCTACTTAAACAGACGAGCATTGGCATCCAGGTGCGGTGCTCTTGTATATACTAAAATTAATGCGGCTGAGGGAATTTTACCTGGTTGTAGAATCTGATGAGAATTGTTTTAATTAGGTTTATTGTACTGTGATGAGCGTTCTAGTGTTCTATGGCCCTCTTGTGTGGTTTTATTCTCATCCTTCAACGGTATCAATGCTATCTCTGACATCCTTAGGTGTTAAATGTGCAAATTAAGGCAAGTGCTTTTATGTAGATTTTGAGAATTATTATTAGCATATGTGCTCAGGTGAGCTAAAAATTGAATTGGACATACTGTTTATTTCATCCTTTTGCACACAAGGAATATGTTCGTCTTAAATGTTGCCCCACCTCTGAATGACTCATGTTGTTTCTTGGGAAGTCGCGTGATTCTGCCGTTGACCGCGCAGGTCATTTTCTGACGTTTCCAATGGATTTACGTGGATCGGTACTGCTCCTACCTGGTCAGGTACGACATTTGAAATGCTAGACGAACAATTGGATAATTTTATTTTGGATTTTTTTTCTCATAAGTAACGGAAGTTATGACTACAGTGGAAAGGGAGTTAAATGTTTTTTTTAATGAATATACATGTATGTAACGTATTTTATCTTTAGCTGTCTATGTGTCATAGGGTGAGACAAATGTGCAGCCTGATCAGGATTCAAACCAGGGGTCTTTCATTTACAGGGCGAATGCTCCCCGCTCGCTTACAGAGTTCTCCCCTATAGTGAGTAATCGTTCCCGTGACCTTCTCCCCTGCCAATTTAAATGGAAATTCGTCCTCGAATTTCAAAATGCGGAACACATGCAGCCACTGCCCCATGTTGGGCGCCAAATGTGACAGGGTGAGAGAAATGTGAAGCCTGAACTGGACTCGAACCCGGGGATTTTCTATCACAGGGCGAATATTCTACCGACCGAGCTACCCGGTTCTCCCCTATAATGATCTATCGGTTCGTTTACTTGGTTCGAAATGTTAGGTTGTTCATCCGTCATGATGAGTTAAAAGTAAAGCAAATAAATAAACAGAGTTTATATATATATAAAACTCTTGATCACTTGATCACGGTAAATACGTTTTAGTAATACATCATGATTCAAAATAATAATAAAGATATAATCTACCATAGAGACTTTCGAATATATACTGACACGCGAAAGTAAGTATGCACTTGGTTACAAGGAATATGTGATGCTTATATATTTAAGCAAAATATTGGCAAATTTGGTATCAAAATTTGCAAAAATGTATAAATTACACGGTGGTTTACTTTTGATTGAAATTTGATTAATATCAGAATTTTGTTTTACGTGTAAATAACGGAGGGGTGAAAAGTAAAAGTTGCAGACTTGTGATTTTTATAGCTGCTTTTTTGTCTTTTGATATTTGTCTAGTTACGTGATAGATAATCAGTATCTGTTGTGCCCACCTCGTCTACGTAACGTCTTATGAAGTCGGCGGGAATGCCGTTCCATTCATGTACTAAGGCTGCATACAAGTCATTGATATTGTTGATTACATGGTTTTTTCTTTGCTCTTCGACCAATCAAATACCATAAATATTCAATGGGATTCATGTCCGTAGAGAATGCCGGCTAACGTAAGACGTTAACGTCATGTGTAGCGAGATAATTCCTGGTAAGTACAGTATGTGGCCTTGCATTATCATGCATTAGACAACCAGGGTTCTGTTGTAGGAATGGAACAGCAACTGGGCGTAAAACTTGGTTAATATAACCTTTGGCATTTAAATAACCATGAATAACAGCAAGGTTTGTTTTCTTACCACCCATGATACCTCCCCAGACCATTACAACGATCTCGCTCTAATAAACAGTTCTGGTCAAAACGTTCCCCTCTACGTCTTAATATCCCAACTCAATTATCAGCAGTCCTAAATTAAATCGCGACTCATCACTAAAGAGCACCCTAGACCACATGGCACGGTTCCAACGGAAGTGACGACGGGCCCAGACCAGTCTGAGAGCGCGATTTCTGTTATTTAGGACCTGACCTACATAAGGTTTCCTAGCCATTATCGGGTAACTACGGACCAATGGTCGTCTCAGAACGGTATCCCTATACACCAAGCCGCCTCGCAGTGCTTGTAGCAGTTTTGAGCCGAAGACGTACGAAGTACGTCAACGTCAAAATTCCTGACGTGCCGTTGTCGCCTTCGGTCTTCCGGGTCGTGGGCGATCCCTAACGTTTTCATTCTGGTTGTAACGTTCAGTCTGAGTCTGAGTTTAATAATGGTATTCTATGGCAGTTAAACTGCCTAGCAACGTTAACGCCGGCTGCGAGCTGCACAAGCACTTGACTTGACTATTTGAGTTTACCGTTGCTTCGACAGTATTTCAGTCATACAGCGACGTCCAGGTAATTAAAGGTGGAGGAAGACCCCGAATGCACAGAGGCATCCGGGTAGAACCACCGACATATCACAAGTCAGCTGGAAGGCTTCCTCACATGAAAATCCGAATGACCCAGCTGGGAATCGAACCCACGCGATGAGGGGCTGAGTGAGTGTTAAAGTCAGCGACTTTACCCTCTCGGCCACGGAGGCCCCACAAGTGCTTGAATTCTTGAAGCCGTGGCATCGTGTTTACTTCATTATCGTTAAAGATATCGGTCAGGGCCAACCTGTTGCTGTAGATACTTTGCACAGGTAACACGAGCGAAGAGTTGCGTAATAGCCTGCTGTCTGTGTGAACGCCGTATGTATGCGCTTAAATATCGGGCAAACGGATGCAATCTGTAAAATCCGTAATTCTAAACAACAGTGCACACTTCCTTTGCGTGTCAGTTTATAATGCGGATGTTACCTTACACACCCCAAGTGAAAAATGAATGCATTTACTGGTGTTAACACCTATCCCGGTGGCCGAGTGTTTAGAGGGTCGTTGGTTTAATCCATGGCCCTCAGAAAATAAGGGCTGTTCCATGATCCTTAAGCCTTGTGTCAGGATGATGCTCATGCCACTAGTCAATGGCGAAACATCGCAGTGAGGTAGCATTATATCTTACTCTGAAGACTTAGACAAGTCCCCAAAATGACTGAAATACTGTCGGCGGTACATTAAACTATGTCCAGCAGACAAACGATGCTAAAAACTCACTACTTAAAAAGTCACCAATAAATCGCACTTTTAATGGTGACCTAATGGTTTGATGTATTCCAAGCAAGGGAACGCAAACTCAACGCTATAGGAGCATTCAGAGCGTTTGAGATCTCCATCGTCGCGTGACGTTCTTGAATGCAAAATTTCAAAAATGCGCTCGCGCAGCGTGTAAAAACGGAACGTTAAATCAGAAAAAATAGACAGTTCTATTTTTCACGGCTGTTTTCCATCTGAAATAGTCGTCTTCATTTTGATGAAATACAGAAACCGCACTGGAAAAAAAGTAAGGCAACATCTAACATTATATCAAAAGAGCTATTAAAGTAGCTCATTCTTTAAGACTTTTGTATTTAGCTATATGTGTATATTACGTCTGCCAATACCCATCTACAGACGCATGGTAACCCAAATACAACCAACCGTGATTGTTAAAAAATGGATGGTTTCCCCATCACAGACAATACCGTCGCATATATATATATTTTTTTTATTTGTCGTCACTTGGCACTCTCCGAACAGATTTGTCGTTCGTCCGCAATGGAAGCCGTTAGGTAAGAGAAGGAACGTTCCACGTGGTTCCGCAAGTATCTGCTTCGGGGATACCGTATTCTGTATTTAACCGATTTTGCAGAAGTTGCGTTTTCCTTTGTAATGTGACATCCTTGACGAGTTTATTTTTCAGGAATCAAAGATTTCACCAACATTAATAAGTTTTTTTTTCTCTACCGATCTTCTGTGAACGAGCTGCTTTAAGAACTGAAAGCTGGGTAAATACTTTTATTTCACTTTCTCTTTGTACAGAGCTTATCCGGAAAGAGAGATATCCAGTTTTGAGTGGTTACAATGGATTTTGCAGTAACATTCATGTCGCTCTTCATAATTCAAGGGATATATTGTTCATATGTAAGTTATTTATTTATCTATATTTTTAATTGATTATATGATTGATCAAAAATTGATACAAACCGGTCGATGTCTTGAGACGAAATGTAAGGTAGCCATTTCAAACTAAAAGTATTTTTTGAGACTAACTGACGAGGAATTCATTGAAATGTTATCAAAACATTGAAATCAGCCTGATTGTTTTTTGACAATGTTATAGCCATAATCTATCTTAGTTTGTGTCTTATAGAAGTTAAATGAATATGTTTTTTTTTTGTTTTTGTTTTTTCAGTATAGTTTGAATAAAAGTTTCCTTTTTTGGTATCAATTCGCACAGGGTCTCGAAGTTGCATGCGGCGAATCATTTCGTACTTACTCGTAATGGTCGATCTGTAAATAGAGACTGTGACGTCACTAGCTTGCATTAGTCTCTATACTAGACCGTGGGATTCACCCAAAAACTGCGAATTGTGCTTTCGCGCAAATAGACCTAAGTTCTATATAAATATGACTAAACGTTAGTAACATGAACGTGCTTAAATACTACTAATTGTGCCTTTATCATTGTCGACACATTGTATTGTAATTTAAACACTTCCAGTTCAGATTGAGCAATACATATAAATATGAACTAGATTTGCATACTGCAAATGCAACGGTTTTCGTGATGATCAACAGTTTCAAACCTGATCAGCCAAGTTAAAATACCAGAAAAACAACAAAATGCAAAATGCTTTATATGTGACCAAAACCTAAAGGCATCTCGAAAGGAATGTGATGTCCCACTGAGCCAGGCCCCCATCTGCTGTGATCAGACCTGCTAATTGCTGGTCATCACTGCAGGGAGTCTTTAGCCAATATAGTACCTATATGTTACGGTAAAACCTCTGATGGGTTGATGCATAACTAAATTATCTGCTACAATGGAAGTGAGATAGTAGGCTAGTTTTACACAAAGCAATAAACATATAATGACTTGACTATTTGAGTTTACCGTCGCTTCGACAGTATTTCAGTCATATAGCGACGTCCAGCTAATTACAGGTGGAGGAAGGACACGAATGCACGGAGACATCCGGGTAGAACCACCGACCTACCGCAAGCCAGCTGGAAGGCTTCCTCACATGAAAATCCGAATGACCCTGCCGGGATTCAAACCCACGCGGTGAGGGGCAGAGTGAGTGTTAAAGTCAGCGACTTAACCCTCTCGGCCACGGAGGCCCCAAACATATAATGAATGATAGTGATAATATGTGGGTTGTTTAGTTTATGATCCCTTACATAATTATTCTTTATTACATTTATTACTTGGAGTCAATTTTGTAACTGCATGATTATAGGATCATACGGCATTTATTTCAGAATTAAAGTTTTGATATTGAAAATATAGAGATACGCATTTTTGTAGTAATTAAAATGAGCCTGAAGGACATAATTCTGACAATGCAAGATCTTTTTGTTTTTTATTTGCTTTTGCTAGAGACATTTTGTTACATTTTATTCAACAGAATTTCTCTTATTGAATAAACAAGTAATAAAATTTGTGTTGATTTCCGACATATAAACGTGTTGAGGGAAGAAATGAGAGAATGAAAGTAATGAGTGATACATAACTTATTTAAAAAATTAATGTCCCTTTTTATGATAATTTTACAACTTAAATAAAATAAGAAAGAAAGAACAAAATAAATGAAAAAATGAAAGAAAGAAAGAACAAAATAAAGTAGACAAAATAAATCAACAGAGAAAGAAAGAAAGAAAAGGAAGATTTATATTTGCTCGAATAAAAAAAAAAGAATAATAGAGAACTTTTAGGATCATTTCTGGTATTTGGTATGTTCACAACTTTTTTACAAACTGTGAATGACTACATACAACCCCATGTAGCAACATATGCACTCTTGAACAATACCTGTGACAGACTGTGGCAGCCTGCCTAATCAAAAACAGATGCCCACACAACGGCGGGTGGGTGAATTTTTGCTTGATGATATATATTATTATACTCAATACCATAATTAATTGAAAACAACCGCCATAACCAATATATTTTGTTACTATATGCTTTGTCCAATGTTATTTACTATGTAAATCTTGGAAATAAACTATTGAATTGAATTGAATAAATGGGGGGTGGGGGTCACTTATATAAGGGTTTTGAGATGCCTTTAAGCATCCATATATTGGCAATGAGCCAATATGATCTAAGTGTGGCACATTGAACGATTTGATTAATGTTGATCATCACTGTGCGCTCAAAAATGTCTTCCAAAGTGTCCCACTTTTTATACTAAACAGTTAAAAATCAGGTGAGACAGTTGGGAATCCTGCTTATTATTATAAGAACAATAGTTTTCAGTAGTATAAATGATTTACAATTTATTTGTTATCAAAAATTTTGGTAACGTAACAAGCTATTTGGTTAAACATATATCAGCTTTCACTCTATGCCTCAAAGTTCAGTAATGCACTAGAAGGAACTTTTGGTAAGCTAAAACTTGTTTAAAAGGTGGATGTTTGTACATGTACTTAGTTGTTTTGCTATCCAATTCAATAGTGAGTGTGTGGGAGGAATAATAATACATGTAGAATAAAGACACAATTCATCCCCTCTCTCTCTTCTCTCTCTCTTACCCATGATTCTTTGAGCGCTTTTACACAGGTCATTCAGACCAGTGTTGGCACATTGCTCTCATAGTTACACATACACTGTACATTGACCTGTTGCAAGCCAGCTAGCAGAGCTGCATCTAATTATAGAACATAGGTAACTTCTGTCAAATTTTCTCTGTTTTTATTCTGGGTCATGTATTGAAATTCTCTATAAATTCATCAATTCTTGACAGATTTTCAAAATTCTTTTTTTGTTAACGAGGTAAGACATTCTTTTTTCCAATGATGACAAAATATATCACACATTTAAACTTTAAAGGCTTTAAAATCAATTCAAAGTTTGACCAAACTTCATACTGCCACCAAACAACCAAATCAATCCCGATCTGAAAAAACTAAAATTCTTCAAAAAGTACTTTTTAGAGGCTTTTGATTTTACCCATATTCTTTCGATAAAATATTTTTAGATTTTGAGATATTTAAGGTCAAAGAAAAAACCAATAATCACAATATGACCTTGACCTTTGCATTTTTTGAAAATTTGAAACTGTGAAGTCCCTGGAAACAACAAACAATACAATCTGTGAAAATTTCATAAAGATTGCTTCAAAAATAATGACAGAATCCTCCAAAAAATAAAAAAATGCCTATTCTCGAAAATTTGTTTCCTCCATATTTTAGTGCACTTTGACCGCTTATTGAAAGCCATTTTATGCATTTTCTGAAATCGCCACCCCATATATTTTGTGCGCAAAGATCTTCGGAATCAATTTCAAAAAACAGAATGAGCGTATCTAATCTCTAACAAAAATGGGCATGTTTTTCGTGGACACACCCTAATTTGCCAGATTTTTTCAAAGATTCAAACATTCAACCTCTTCTAGCTCAAAAGTTTCAAAGATATGGATATTGCCACTCATCATATTTTAACGGGCAGTTGACAGAGAACAGAATGCAAAAAACTGCATACAAATAAAATGTCAAATGACAGAGTTATCAGCAATTATATGTTTTGATGCTAAACGCCACCTAGCGGCAAAACTTAGTACTAAAATGAAAAACAAACTTAGTGGTGCACAACTTCAGATACATGTGAGTATGCATGGAAATTTTCATATTTGTAGCACTTCTAATCATGTCGCAACAGCGGCCACAAAAAAAGTGCAAAGAATAATAATAATGGAAAAAAAAAAGGGAAAAAGAAACACAAGAAGAACAGTAGGTTTTCGCGGCTGCGTTGCAGTCCACGAAAACCTAATTACGATCCTACTTTCACTTTCACATGAATTTTTGGAAAACGTTGTCGTGTGAATGTTATTTGCAGATAAGTATTTTTCTTTAAAAATGTCATATACAATGCAAAATTGTCAAGTGGTTAAGGAGGATTGTTTGAATCAAATGTTGACGAACACCAGACGACGGACGAAGGTCGGTCACATTAACTCACCTCTTGCTGAGGTGAGCTAAAAATAACCAAATCTAGTTAAAAAATTTATGATGGCAACTGTAAGGGGAGATAACCACTACAGTGAAGTTTGAGTGATCTGTAACATGGACCATTTACAACTAGCCATGGTACTTGCAACATATAATCACGTTAGTCAATTTTACCATAAATGACCTGGCGCGAATTTGGATGGAGGCATGAGGTGTATAATGAAACGAGAATCAGATATAGCCTTAATTTCAATTAGTGGTATACTAACAATGGGAAGTATAACATTGAAGAGTGGACTTTCTGGTCAACTTTTATTCCTTAAAACATCTGCGCATTAGACTTCGTTTCGCGGGCTACAAAACGAAACCGGATGTTACGTTTTTGTTGAATACAGGATCTGTCAGGGTCGAACAATCAATTCCGAAATCTATGTGTTTCCTATTATTTAGCGTTCTACTCTTTCAGTTTTCCTTAAAAGGGTGCAGTGTCTTACTATTCGGGACAAATCGCTCGCAGGGGAAGAAAACTTCAACTTATAATAAAACAAACAGAGATCTAAAGAACTCGTTTCCGCAATTCTTTCCACTTTCTTTTGACTAATTTTACAATGACCAATGGGAATTTAGCAAAGTATATGATAACCAATGAAAAGCCTAATTTTATTCCGCTTCATTACTGTGTGTTTCACAGGAAGTCATGGTGAAAATAAACGGCCTAACGGCCGAAAAGAAATATTTAAGAAATGATGTAGTTGTTGTGCAGCAGTATATAAGGTTCATGTACCAATGTAAAATGACGTTTGATTTTAAGTACTGCTTCTCTTACTATTCAATTATAAACGCCGTAAAGTTCATATGTTTTACATATTTATTCAACAATATAATTCTGCAGGATGGGCACAGACAATTATATAAAATTGATCTCAGATGTTTGTATAGGCAGAAACCTATACTTCTAACACTATAAATTGCTGATGAAATAATTCTGAGTGTTCCCAGAATTTGTTCTTTTCCACAACTCAGGATTTCATTCTCCTACCATTTTCATGCCCACACTTCAGTGTTTGAGTTGGGGACTATACTACTCTTCCACCCTGTTAGTCACCCCTAGCTACCATATCTCAGGTGCTGGTTATGGTTCTTCAGTTAACCTTTCGATCTTTTTTCGGCATCACAAAATGTGAAGCTTTCAGTTTGAGTCCTGGCATGGTCACTGATTTTTTGTGAACTTATGCCACTTTCTGTGTGTTTAAAAGACTGGTGCTAGATCAAGCTACACTGGAACCTTGTCAACCTTGCTTATGTATCGTTAAACATCTTAATTTGGTTTTCCTCAAAATGATAAGCGCGCCATAGTGTCATGTGTTTTATATTAAGTCAAAAATGCTTAATTATTAAGTGTAGCTCATTACTGGCCCCATTAAATGATTTCATTGGCTGAAATGAAGGTTATGTTCTAAGATTATTTAAACACATGTCAATAGGTACTTCAAAGATTGCATATATAATGTTTATTAATTATATCGTTGGTAAAATAATATCAAAAGAGATATTAAAGTAGCTCATCGATGAAGACTTTTGTATTTAGCTATATGTGTATATTACGTCTATCAATACTGATCTACAGACGCATGGTAACCCAAATACAACCAACTGTAATAGTTAAAAAATGATGGTTTCCCCATCACAAACAATACCGTCACAAACCTATATTAGATTTTCTTTTTTTGATTTGTCGTCACATGGCACTCTCCAAGCAGATTTGTCGTTCGTCCGCAATGGAAGCCGTATGTAAGAGAATGGTCACTTGGCTGATCACATTCACTCTTCGCGCATGCGCTAAATTCATATACGGAACTTACGTAATCGCTATCCTGAACGCTGATGTTGCGGAACATGTCAGGTGGTACCGCAAGTATTTGCTTCGGGGATACTGTAGTCTATATTTAACCGATTTCGCAGAAGTTGCGTTCGCCTCTAGCTGAATTGTTAGGGTACCCGATATACGACAGTACGATGATGATAATGCGATATCACGATGTTACGACGCTAACGATGATAACGCGAGAGCACGATGATGATACTACGACAGTACGATGATGATAACGCGAGAGTACGACAACGCGACAGCACGATGGTGATACCGCGATGGCACGATGACGATAGCACGATACTATATCGCATTATCATCATCGTTATCTCGTGTTCTCGCAGTATCATCATCGTGCTATCGTTGTATCATCATCGTGGTCTCGCGTTATCGTCGTCGTAACATCGTGATATCGCATTATCATCATCGTACTGTCGTGTATCGGGTACCTTAACAATTCAGCCAGTGGCGATGGCCCTAACGGTATTCCGTAGTATTATGACCTGCACTTGACGAGTTTATTTTTCGGGAATATAAGGTTTCACCAACATTAACTAGGCAGTGTGGCCATACTACGTAAGAAGTAAAAAAGTGGGTAGATCTACTTTCGTTTTCACCTTCTCTTTTTAAGTTGAGCTCGTCCTAAGCTGATTGTCCGGAAAGAGAGATCTCCAGTTTTGAGTGGTTACAATGGATTTTGCAGTAACATTTATATCACTCTTCATAATTCGAGGGTTATATTGCTCATGTGTAAGTTATTTATTTATCTATATTTTTAATTGATTATATATGATTGATAAAAAATTGATATAAACCGGTCGATATCCAGAGACGAAATGTAAGGTTGCCATTTCAAACTGTGATTATATCAACAAAGAAAGAAAACTGAAGAATTTTTTGAAACTAACCGATGAAGTTTTCATTGAAAAGCTTTCAAAATATTGAAATCAGCATGATTGTCTTGTGACAATGTTATATCCATTATTTTTCTTAGTATGTGTCTTATAAAAGTAAAATAAACAGATCTATGTTCTGTGTTTTTCAGTTTAATCTGAATAAAAGTTTCTTTTTTGGTATGAATTCACACAGGGACTCGAAGTTGGATACGGCTAATCATTTCGTACTTACTCGTAATGGTTACATTTAAAAAGGAAGGGAAGACTATTTTCGGTAAATTCTTAATTTCGCATTTTCGGCAAATAACGATCATTAACATAGTTCATATGCATTTGAATTGAATCGAACCGTTAAGGATTTTCTTAATTTATGCATTTAAAACACAACCTGGCGTTTTTCCAAATTTGGTCTCAAAACAGTGTCCTCAATGTTACCATTAAGTACAAAATGAATCACCCCATGCAACTTCGAGCCCCTGTGTCAATTCATGTCGAGGCCTTTTCTATAACGTATATGAAGTTGTCATTTGATCAATACCAAGGTGATTGTGGAGAGTATTGATTTGTGCTAGGGTTTGTTGAAAACTCCTGTGCAGTGAATAGGTTCCCAATCAATCACTGCCATACTGAGTACCATGGGAGATATCTGTTTACATGTAAATAACATGGCGACTGAAATGCCGACCCAAACCGCTCTCTTGAACGGTGTAACGATTAATATTCCCGGGTAGGTCTTTGTGAAAACGTTTTGAAACTCCTCTTCCATTTTTAAATGCTGTATTCGGAAAATTGAAAACGTTATCTGACAAGTTTGCCGTTACTGTCAACTGTTAAATTGAAGGTTCAAATCCC
The DNA here is from genome assembly GCA_021229015.1 of Solen grandis. NCBI lineage: Eukaryota > Metazoa > Mollusca > Bivalvia > Adapedonta > Solenidae > Solen > Solen grandis. Next base: position 33,817,838 of record CM037794.1, read on the forward strand.
AGTATGGCCATTCTTATTTTCTGTTTTATTTATCCTGACCATTACTTCCGTATAACTCAGATTATATTTTGAAAGAAAAAAAGTGTTTCATTTTTTATAATTTTTTAGGTATTTATTGGATACATCATGCTAAGGTTAATAACAAATAAAAAAAATCAAACCACCCACTGGATAACGTTTCAGATGAATGCCTTTATGAAGGCATGTGTATAAATTAAGCAATCGACAAATAGGACATATAGAGGATTGTAAGAATCCACCATAAATATTCATGTAGGATAGGGATATCTTACCCGAGGGTCAGAAATTTCTGATCCCGAGGGTGAGATATCCCTATCCTTCATGAATTTACGAATGATGGATTTTTTTCTCCTATGAACGATTATTACTTGCCACAGACCGTCAGCCTCGATTTAATAAACATATCGCGCTTCCATTTTTTTTCTCACTTTTTTTGCATTTTTTTCTTGCCGTTTAAAAAGTTAAAACAATAGCAACATGAAAGAAATCAGCATTTTAAAGTACATACGCAAGTATGTTTACCATTTGCTTAAAATAACTTAGTAAAAAATACCACTGTCCTTGACGGTACATAATAATCCCCACAAATATTAAGCCTCATTTCACATTCGTAGTAGTAAATGATAACAAAGGGATAACTAACTAGATATATACTATTTTCAAACATATATTCATTCACATGAATTAAAACAGGTTAGTTTTGTACCTTGATAAAATGTATAACTTACAGTCATCATTGTTTATTTACGTGACATGGAAGAAAGCTGATTGAAGATAGAGTTTTCTTCCATGAGGGAAATCCCTATCTTCGTATGCTGAATATGGGAGAAAATTGTTTTGGTGGAAGATCGATTAAAAATTTCACTGAGTGAACATAAAAGTGATATTTTCACGTGTGGCGAAGCCACGAGTGAAAATACACCTTTTTATGTTCACGAATGAAATTATACATGTATCTTTCACCAAAACAAACAATTTTTCTTTTTATTTAATGCTTTAAAAACCAGAAATTTGCTGTGTTATTCACAAAAGACGTCAAAATTGGCGGGATAACATCGCGTGCGTGACGCTAAATATGACGTTATTTCTTTCGAAAAACCCATCACAATTGACTCTCCGATCAGTTTATAACATAGGGTCGAGTTTCTGATAATTTCACTGTTTTTTTTCCTGATAATTTCACTGTTCAAAACATTACACAGAGACGTCATCAGCGACTCCATCCGATATTCAGTTTTGATCTTTTCATTTTTCATTATCTACAGTTGATAATCACCTGGAACCCTTGGGTCTTATAAATATCATTCATTATAGGCGAAGTAATACGATCGATGCAGATACTGCTACTACGTTGTTTAGCAGTGGATACCGTCCTATGATTCACCGACTTACCTGCCTATTTGTCTGACTAGTAACAACTAATGTATGTGTATGTGTGTGTGTGTGTGTGTTTCACCTGTTACAAGAATATGTTGAGAACGGAGTCCCCTTTGAATGTGCTGATCTGAAAGTACGATGATGAAAACGACAATGCGAAAAAAAACAACAAAAAAAAACAAAAAAAAAAAAACGATTATGATAACGCGACAGTACGATATAGAGGATTTTTTTTTTTGAAAGATCGATTAATAATTTCACTGAGTGAACATATAAAGTGATCGCGTTATCATTACTCCTATTGCACCTTCGCATTTTCATTATCGTCCTATCGCGTTTTATTTTATGATTCGATGAGATACTAATTAAAGTATATCAGAGGATATAATTCATATCTTATTGTTTGAAACTGAGTGAGATATAGAACTTTTGTTCCCGTTCAGTACATTGAAATATACATTAAAGCAGATCATAAAACGGATGAAAAACGGATAATGATTTTTTTTGACGTCACGTTTACGTCACAAAATTCGATGTGATTTGGCGACATTTTTGGTAAAGTCTGACTAGTTCAATGCAAAACTATAGGAAACGACATTAAGATAAAAAGAAAATTTGTTTGTTTTGGGTTCTTATGGAATATATCTCATTTCGAAGTGATTCAATTATCACTTTTCGATGAGATATATTCCATAACCACTCGAAACAAATATCTTCTATATATTATTCTCGTACCTTCACGTTTTCACTATAGTGCTATCGCCTTATCATTATCGCTCCATCGCCCTCCGGTGCTCATGCTCAAAAAAGATCTTCAAGTAGACAAGTTGATTACATTTCTTATTCTTATTAAAAATAAATTAATAAAATAAAGTCTCTTCTATGCGCATAGGCAACGGAAGGCGACAGTGCGCTAATGACAGTACGATCTTACAATGGTGTTAAGGCGACAGTTAAAACACGATACTATGTCGCTTTATCATCATTGCACGATCGTATTGTCGCGTATTCATTATCGTAATGTCGCGTTATCAATATCCAGTTATCGGGTTTTCGTAATTTCGCGTTTTCATCATCGTACTGTCGAGTATCATGTTTCAGATGAACATATTCATTGGCGATGGCACTATCTGCATTCCGTATAGCTGAGTGCAGCGAGTTAGTTTTATAAGTATGCGTGGGTATAATGTCTTAGTGTTTGGACTGATAAATCAGTTGGTCGACGACTAGCTGACGAAGACTGCGCTGATTAATCGTCGACGATGATTTCTTATTCGTTAACAAATTATACATTTATTGTTACGCATAACAGCGGTATCTGATTGGCAACAAGACAAATTTGAGCTTATTTATGATAGTATAGTTCGGCACCGCCTGTCACTGCGTTTTGGTCTACATTGTTACAGTAATATTTTGACTTACAAATTGTGAAAAGGAACATATAGTTTAAATAATGGCAAACATTTTTTTTATTTTAAAGTCTGTATATATATATATATATATATATATATATATATTTATTATTATATTAATGCCACTGGTTATTCATTTAACAGCTAGAAAGATAGTCTTTCCATCTTTACCATATATATTACCTGTGATATAACTTGTATATCTGAGTCCGGGTGGAAGTCTCAGACCACTTATACATGGGCACATTTCCATCGGATCTGTTTTTCCATCTCTATCATATATACCTAAGATATTACCCGTATACTTCTGGTTTGAAATTTGAGCCCGGGTCGAAATCTCGGCAGACTATTAAACTGGCTTATGTTTCCATCGGGCTTGTTTGTTTGTTTTAATGGGATTAACGTCCCGTCAACAGTTTGTTGTTGTTGTTTGTTGGGTTTACGTCCCATCGACAGCATTTCAGTCATTTGGAGACTGTGTATACTGAAGACACATAATCATATGCAGCCACACTGCATTACCACACCGCATACATGTGACATGATATCACACTCATTCACAATATACTGAAACCGGGTCACGTCCCTTATACGCTGAGTGCCAAGCAAGGGAATTACATGTATACCAGCACCATTTTTTTACGACACTGGTATATCGCAGCCAGGCATCGAACCCGCAGCCAGGGATCGAATCACACGGCCACCGGGACTTGTCTATATACCTGTGATATTTCGCAAATATACCACTAATAAATGGGCTTCCGAATATTCGGCATGCGCAATGCGACTCTTGGAAACTTCAGTGCAGTGGAAATATCAAACCGCGACACATCACCTTGCCTCAGCCCAGTTGTTTAAAACTAGCTCTGACACCTGTTCTTCAGCAGCGCCCGGTAAAAAACGATGTGCGGACTATCCCCCAGTAACATTTTTGTTTGCACTACGACTATAATATCTTTCGTTGCTACATTTGAAGAATTGTTTACTGTTTTATTTTCGCATATCTTTGTCTCTTCTTCAAAAATGATATAAGTAAGTACTTATCGATTAAAACGAACGTTTTAAATATTAAATGTAAATCAAAAGTTAAAAATTAGCGCGTTTAAACTACAATGTATAATCTACATTTAAGAGTTTGTATCATACAAACATAAACGTCTATACATGTAGGTGAACTTGGTCGTTAAAGTATATCTTTAATTAAAAATTTTAATTTTAATTTTGAAAATGTAATAAGCATTTTGTAATTGTAATAAAAATTGAAAATGTAAAAAGCATTGTAAAATCCTCAATTTGAGAAAAAGAAGTGAACTGGCAGATATCCCCTCCCATACAGACCGGCGTATAGAAGTAGATTAAATTGAAAAGGACTCATTCCTGTAACATGTTTTAAGGGTTGCGTTTTCAATTTCAAAGGGGATAATAGTTGCAGCATTGGAATATAATGCAGTATGGATTAATTAATGAAAACTAGTTTTATTACAAACTGCATAGCAGAATAAAACAAATTCTATAGGAATGACAAGCGAATTGAAAAAAAAACTAAAACAAAAACACACACACACAAGCAACAAAAAAATCAAGCTACGTGCGAATGAACGCCATGCCCCCGGAGGGGCCTTGGGAGTCAAGGTCATTTGAAGGTCAAGGTCACCTGGTGGTAGAGCTCATCAAGGTGCATGTGCCTATGCAGTTTGGAGGCTGTAGATGGAAGAACTTCCGTGTTTTGGTCAATGTTAATGTATTGTTACAAACAAACAAACATACCGAAAACAATATTCCCGATCTATCGATCCGGGGGCATAAAACACAACATAAGAGGTCACACATTTAACTGACATGGCTATAGATAATGTAAAGATAACCCACTTTAATCTAAAAAGGAGACATTGAAACCTTTCCTCTGCTCATCGTCTCAGTGCGTTTGGCATTTCAGAGATTCAAACAGTCTGTATCAAACCATAAAACAGGTTAATTGGGATTTAACGAAGACGAATACATTAGTTTTACTAAGGCAGTAATGTACGTTATCCCACACAGGATTGTGAGTAATATAATAACCTTCCGATTAGGCGACGATCACGAATCTCATTAAAACCATATCCTAACTGACGCTCGCATCACTCCTCGCATTGATTAAACTGTACTTCAAGTCAAGTCAAGTCAAAAATTTTACTGGCACAAACCACATTTTGCTATTGCCAGGAATACAGATGGCGGCTGACTGTACTGACCAGGGAAGTAACTGCTGCGGGTAGTTTGGACGCTCGATAGTTAAGGATCTGATGGCATCGCATTAAAGGTCGACTAGCCAATCAAATCGTCGTCTTCAAAATGCTTGATTTTTACTTCAGTTTTTAACGGCAGCGAAAGGAAATTTCAATTTTGCGGATATCGCCAGGATACTCCGATTTTCAAATTCAAATAGTTTTGAAACCCGTATTCTGATTGGATATCATTTTCTTATTAATATTCATGAAGTAAAGGTCAACTTGCATTGTGCCTGCAAAATAAACCACTACGTTATCTTATTTGTGCACTTTCGCTCAAAGAATCTTGGAATATGTAACCACTCTCATAAATCGTTTGTTGAAGTCACTCCCTTTGTGCACCTTTAAAGCCCCAGTGCGTTTTAGCTGGGAAAAATATATTTTTCAAAATTTCTAATTAGCAAAGCTTCAAATGATGTTTGATTAACCTCTTAATGTTTAATTAAGCCCACATAATGAAATATTCGCCCGGAAGTCTTAGTTGTTCAGACAGGGCAAAATAGTGAGAAAGATGGACGGAGCTTGTTATGAAACACACTGTTCAGTAAAACCACGGATGTCTCGGTGTACATGGGGTGTTTCAGAAGATCATGGACTTTTTCTATAGACTGAATAAATATTGATACACGGTAGTAGAGGAGATAGGAAGAAAATCCATGAACTTCTGAAAAACTTGTATGTTAATTTTATGCTGTCATTGTTCTGAGCTATATATAGAACGAGACAGCCACAATTTGCATTTTTTTTTCTAATAGAATCTTTCCTGTAAATTAAGGCATTTCTCAAGGTCTTTCAGTGATGAAATTAAAACTGAATTATATATGTTGTAAGTGCATTCGGATTTAGGTCTAACATCTGGTATTTGAAAAATAAGATGTCAAATGGTGAATTCTGGCATGTCCTGGACACGTTTATTCAATTGATCTTGTTATTCATAAAAACTTATTTTCACAGTGGAAATTTTACAAGGTCCATACTCTTAGGCCTCTAACATCTTCGAAAATTGTAGAATTGGATACAATAATCGGCTGAATATCCATTGATTGAATGTTTGGTATGGATACTTAAAGCGCTTAATCCCCTCAGACGTCTTTATTTAATAATATTTCTTTTTTAAAAAATATGTATTTTAACTGTTTCGACCTCTCAAATGGTCTCGCCAGGCGCTGAGGAGCAATTTGTTTAAAAAAAACTCACAAATTTCCCCGCGACATTTTTTTTATTGTTGTTTTTTCTTAATTTTTTTTTCTGTATTTTTTAAAACAGTTTTGATCCTGTCCGTTTTTAACTCGAGATGACAGAACTAGTCGGACAAGCTTATTCGTCGTCAGAAGAGCCGTCGTCGCGTTCAGCATTGCGAAAAACAAGTGCAATTCTCCTGTGACCCGAGGCATCAAAGTCATTTAGCACTTGTTCAATGTCAATACTTTGGCTGCGATGGATGTGCAATAATGCCAATCCTGTCAGCCGCTGCTCTGTCATGGTGCTGCGGAGATAGGTTTTCAACCTTCTGCGGCCACTGAAAGATCGTTCAGCTGAAGCTGTAGATACACGCATCGTCATGAGAACCTTGAGTATTGCGTGCAAATTGGGGAGAAGCTGGTAAGTTGCATCAACAGCTTCTAACAGCTGTTCGTATACCCCACCGTGAACTATTCGGTGTCTCCACACCTCTAGCTCTGCGTCAAATGAATTTCCATCAATGAACGTAGCATACTCATGCTTTATTTTATCTAGCATGGGGTAAGCTGTGCTATTTTATGGGAAGTAAATACTGCGCTTTCGTTCGTGGTAGTGCAATGCACAGCCGGTCTTCTACTTGAGTGAGAAGGTGGTCCATGAATGGGGGGTACAAATTCAGCCTCCAGTACTCTTCCACAGTATTGGCAGCAATGTTGTTTCTGTGGATCTGCCTATATATCTTGCTGTTCGGCAAGATCGACAGATTTCTGCCAGATATGTTGAAAATATTCCAGACTACCTCTCTTCTCTCAGAGTAGCCCATGTAGAAAGAGTGCATGTTCTGATGCTTTAACAAGATCACACTTGGGGTCCGGCATAGAATCTGATAGAGGGGTCAGAAGATCAAGTGGGCCACTGACTACACAGAGAGCAATGACAAAGTCGATAGACAGAATTGTTTCTGAAGAGACGATGCAGTGGACATTGTCTTGGTGTCCATTCCGACCTGCAGATCTGTCAGAGTGTCCGAAGTGGCCGAAAAGTTTCTGAAGAAAGCAGAAACGCTTTCGGAATGATGGGACCATCTGGTTGGACACAGTTTCCGTAGTTTTTCACCATTGTTACTGTGTTGTCAATGGCAAGACGTTTCGGTGAACCTGTCAAGAAGAACAAGATATCTCCAACTGTAGTAAACATCGATTTGAACATAGGCAACTCTGCATGCATGGCAAATGGTTAGGTTCAGGCGATGATTACGACAGTGCACGTATTTTGCGTTTGGAAACACCTCGGCAAATCTTGCCTGCACGCCACGGATGCCAGACATGTTTCCTGCACCATCGTAACCTTGGCCTACGATAGAATTTTTGGTCAAGGTTGTGCTTTCTGATCTAATCAAGCAGAAGCCCGTGCAACGCCTCACCAGTTGTGCTGTCGGTTGCAACGAATGACAAGAACTCCTCGCGAACGACGTGCAAGCCCGAACTTTCCCGATCAATGTAACGTATGCAGAATGCAAATTGTTCTGTGTCGCTTATATCTGCAGATTCATTGGCCAAAATTGTAAAATATTTTGCGTTTTTGCATCGCTGAATAATTGTTTCAGAAATTTGTTGTCCGCAGAGTGATATGAATTCGTTTTGAATTTGAGGGCTCATGTATGAAGCATGGCTTGGGGCAGACGCAATATGCCCTTGAAGTACACTATCAGCTTTTGCGCGGTAGTTGAGCAATGCTCGCATGTTGCTTTTTTCGTCGGTATTTCCGAGGGCTATATTCTGGCGACCACAGAGAATTATGGCTTCAATAATTGAAATTAATGCCTGTCTGTTTCTATGAACGGTGTTTCTGTAGGCAGCTGACCCAAACTCAACAACATTCTTCTCCTCGTTGCTACATATTTGGACAAAATGGTCGGCCTTTGTTAATGCGTTCAAGTGATCTCGCGAATTTTTGTGACCATCAATGACCTTTTTTGCGTTGCTCCAGTCAGTAAGTGGCCGGGCAACTAGAACATTTTCAGCATTGTTGAAAACATGGCAAGGCGCACAAAAAACACCGTCCAACGCAAGGCTGTATCTTAAAATAGAAAACTGACACACTCCCTCAAAGGCGCTACCCAGCCTCTCGGTTGTTCAAATCTTGTACTAAGCACGGAATATTTCTGTGAGTCAGACATACGTAGTCTGCTTTTGAGATCTAGGTTTCCTATATCTAGGAAGCGTGGCCCAACAGGACTGGGACTTGTTTCGGGAAAATTTAATTTTGTTGATTCATGATTGTTTGAGAGTTTGGATTGGGGATTTTCACATTTTGAAGTTTCAGACCCAGATCTAGTCTCCGTACGACTATTTATTTCTGTTCTCACTTCCGATTCATCTGTCTCACTGGATGTGTCATTTTTCAGAAGTTTGAACAGTGTGGCTTGACCAGGTATTTGGCGTATTTGTCTCTTCATTGTCGAAATAGACATATGCTAGTTACAGCAGTTTATATAACAGGTTTAGATGAAAATATTAAAACGGCGTAGAATTGTTGTCAGTTGTTGAAAAACCAGAATCACGCCCGGTACTCAGTATAATATAGAATAGATCTATTATAGTATTTTTCCAGAATCTAGATCTATGCGAGATCTTAATCTGCTGAAGCTAATTTATAAACGTATTTTTTTAAAAAATTGTTCAATAGATCTTTTTAATTTTAAATACTTTAATAAAATGTCGAAGGGCTACTTGACTGAAGAGACTGCGCTGCACGTTTCGCTGGCTATGACATCAGCAAAATTTCATAATTGCAGAATAATGACGTCACTATATAGCTTTCTATGTCGTCATTTATAGTAAGCGATACGTTTTATAATCTGGTTCCCTGCGATTATTTACCTTTACGTAGAGTAGCGGAGTAAAGAGGGAGGGAACCCAGACTATACGTTTTACTGATTCCAATCTATAAATAGAGACTGTGACGTCACTAGCTAGCGGTCATTCAGACCAGTGTTGACACATTGTACTGATTCGGTTCAAAGTATTTAGATTACTCATGTGTGACAAAATTTAAATCACAGGAAGTATTGTTTATTTGTTTTTTTAATGGGGTTCTACGCCACTTTCGATAATATTTCAGTCATATCGCGGCGGACAGTTTGTGCATCTTTCCTGGGCAGGCTTAGACCGTCTAAGCGTGTTACCAGTACCGGGTGCAAGGAACTGATAACTTGCTTTACAAGCAGCTGATTTTAGTTAATCACACGCGTTGCAATGCAGCGCATGGGATCAAAGCCATCCACCTGCTGGAATCTTAGAGGTAGAATGATTCCAATTGTTAAAGCCCATTAGTCGCCAGGAATCTCGAATTGCAAAATTAATTATTATGTGAACTGGAACGAATATAGCCTAGGCCTATATTTGTTCAAGTTCTGAAAAAGATGGTTTGGTCATGAAATTTTGTATACGCACGTGCGTATTGTGCGTAATGGGTGCTACGCCCTTGTCGATATCAGTCTGACAGAATAGAAGTGAAAGTGACTTCTACAACAGTAGGCCGATGCCGTGCAATATATTTGTAAATGTTGTGCTTACTTGAGATACCTATTTTTGCTAGAATATGTCTGAATTAAATTTTCCTAATAGGAAATTATTGAAATTTATCCGAACTCCGATCTTTTATGTCTACTTCTTTGCGCAAGCTCTTGGCGTAATCAGGTGCGCATGTAGATAAAGCCAGAATCGGCTTGGTGACCGTCAATGTGTAGAGGTGAGACGAGGAGCGTGACGTCATCTCTACATGATAGGATCGACCTTTCACAAAATGTTGACAGATCTTCTTAGCGTAGAGAAACAGAGCTAAAACGAAAAGATGATTTTAATATAGGTTAGTGTTTTTTAGTAAGCATTAATGAAATTAAATCGGACTGGCGCGGCGCAGCCGCGCGACCGATTTAATGGAATTAATGCTTACTAAATAACACTAACCTACTTAGTGTTTGAAATTATGTTTTGCAACTTAACGCAGTCTCACATTCCAAATATAGTATTGATTTTTGTGACTCCGCCCTATCCACGTGTTCCCGGCGTGAATTACATCACGTGGCATGTAACATGTTACGTCAAAGGTCAATGCGTCGCTCTAGCTGTGTAATGACTTTTGAGACTCCGCTTTATCCACCTGTTCCCGGCGTGACATGTAACATGATATGTCAAAGGTCAAGCATTGCTCTAGCTGTGTAGAGCTACGCTCGGGGAGGCTGAAAAAATGAGCATTGAACCGGACCCCGACTTTGATCTCTTCGGCAAAAAAGTGTTTAAAGATATATATTATTATACTGTTTAGAAAGGTCCTATATATATGTTATTTTGTGTTTTGCAATTGGACATTATTATTTTTTTTCCGTTTTAGTAACCTTTGTTAGCCTTCTTTTCTTCTCTTCTCATTATTTATTTATATTTTTCAGTTAATTTTTTTAAATCTCTTCATTCATATTATTACACATCTCATCTCGTAAAATGTATCAGTTTTTTTTTTCATTTACAACAATAGTGCTGTTATTTTCAAAAATTTAATCAGATATTTACTTAATTGCTATGTCTAGTGATTAGTTTTATTTTGCCTATTCTATGTAAGCATATGTAGACATTGGTATTATACAAATACTTTGAAGGGGATGGCCGATACTAATGTTGTTAGAACTTTTGGTCAGACCCTTTTTTTAAAATTCAATTTGTATCATTATTATCTAGGCAATAAAATAGTCCAAAAAAGGGTTTTTTTTTAGTTGTTATCTTTTGATGTTGTGTTTTTCTTTTATATCGATTTTCATGCGTCCCCATCAGAAAGCCCTGTAACCATTACACACGCGTGATATTGGTAAACACATAAAGCTTCGCCTCTCGACACACCTTGCCGCACATGCGCACTGAAGGTGCTTGAAGATGGTTTAAACTGATCAGCTGATTTAACGGAATAGTGTTTAGTGTCAAGTTTATGCCGATTAAATGAATTAAATGGAGACAAAAATTTGAAAAATGGAATGATCTCATTGGGCAAAATATAATTTCAAACACTAAATGAGATTGAAATATAGTCAAGTAGAAGGATATGCAGAGAGTGTTTTGATTAAATACAAAACTGTCATCACCATTATTATACCCCCGAAACGAAGTTTGGGGGGGGGGGGGGGGGGGGGGGGGGGGGGTATATAGGAGTCGTGGTCGGTCGGTTGGTCGGTCGGTCCAGCGGTCCGTTGCGTTATTGGAATTCAATACAACTTCATGCAATGATCAAGCACATGGAGAGGAAGTGCAGTGCACAAGAACCATAACTCCATCTTGACTTATTACAGAGTAATTGCCCTTTGTTACTTTTCCTTGTCCGGAGTATAAGTTGTAAAGTACTGATTGGATTTCAAAACAATTTCATACAATGGTCAAGCACATTATGAGAAGTGCAGTGCACAAGAACCATAACTCTATTATAGGAATTACAGAGTATTCCCTTTGTTACTTTTCCTTGTCCAGAGTATAACTTGTAAACTACTGGTTGGATTTCAAAACAATTTCATACAATGGTCAACCACAATATGAGGAAGTGTAGTGCACAAGAACCATAACTCTATCTAGAGTAATTACAGAGTTATTTCTTTGTTACTTTTCCTTGTCCAGAGTATAACTTGTAAACTACTGGTTGGAATTCAAAACAATTTCATACAATGGTCAAGCACAACCTTGTAACCCGGCCAAAAATCTGGAAAAAAAAACTAAAAAAAGGGTTTTTAGTTTATTAGGACTTTCTGCCTACTGGCAGAAAGTCCTATTGGGTTTGTACTGTTTATTCTTCTTCTTATTACGGCTTTCCGCAAACCTGCGGAAAACGTATAGGGTTTGTTATGTTTCTTCTTATTATTATTAGTCCCCTACCGGTGTTTACACCGGAGGGGACTATAGGTTTGCCCTCCGTCCGTCTGTCCGTCTGTCCGATCGTCTGTCCGCTCAAATCTGGATCCCGCGATAACTTAATAACTAAGCAAGCTAACTTGATGAAACTTGGTATATGACTAGATGGCAATGTGTAGAATATGCACGTCATTTTATTTTTGTTCTTCGACTAAAATTGTGGTTGCTATGGTAATGGAAATAGTGAAAATATGGCAAAAATGGGACCCCGCGATAACTAAGCAAGCTAACTTGATGAAACTTGCTTTTTATTTTTGTTCTTCGACTAAAATTGTGGTTGCTATGGTAACGGAAATAGTGAAAATATGGCAAAAAATGGGTTCCCGCGATAACTAAGCAAGCAAACTTGATGAAACTTGGTATATGACTAGATGGCAATGTGTAGATTATGCACTTCATTTTATTTTTGTTCTTCGACTAAAATTGTGGTTGCTATGGTAACGGAAATAGTGAAAATATGGCAAAAAATGGGATTGATTACCATATTGAGTCAAGGTGGAGCCGGTAGGGGACTTTATGTGTTGCATACAACACCAGTTACTTGTTATTCCTCATTTTCCAACCAAATCTAAGAGTTAATTTCAGTATGTTGCCAGTGTCTGAGCAACATGAAAATTAAACTGCTTGGACAAAACTTTTCATATTTTTAAATTCTATCATTTTAAATTTTCAATGACGTCAAATGACGTCAGATTTGACGTCACCATCAAAAGTTTGTTCACGCTCTGGAGCCTTTATTTTTTGTCGTTTTATCTTGATATTTTCACAGAAGAAGTATGTTATGATGTAGATGTGCACCTTGTCTTTCAAATTTTCAAATTCGAAAAATTTAAGAATTTATGGCAAAACCGAGTTTCGAACTTTGGTCCTAAAACTATCATTTAATGTTACAAAGGCTAATGAGTTAGAAGCATGAAAATTAAACAGCTAATCGGCCCAGAGGTCTACTTTCTTTTTTCTGAAAGATTACCTTTTAAGTCACGTGGTTATGACGTCATTTAAAGGGCAAAATCCTATTTTTTCAATTTTTTAAAATTTAATATAGAGTCTTCAATTTGGTCCGATTATCTTGATATTTTTTACAGAAGATGTATTTTAGGGTGTAGATGTGCACCTTGGCATTTAAATTGCCAAATTCGAAAAGATTAAGATTTTATGGCAATACCGAGTTTCGAACTTTGGTCCAAAAACTAAATTTAACTGTTACAAAGCCCCCTGATGTGTTAGAAGCATGGAAATTGGACAGGATATCGGCATAGAGATGTACATTCTATTTTCTGCATTATTTATTTTGAGTCACGTGGTTATGACGTCATCAAAAAGATAAAAAGCATTTTTTCTCTCGCTCTAGTATCATGAATTTTGAGTCAGTCTTAATTAAAACTTCAGAATTGATAGAGTTAAGATTGAAATGATGCATACTGCAAAAAAATATTTTGTCACGTGGTTATGACGTCATGCATACTAAAGCAACGATTATTTTAAAAAATCATATAAAATAGCCAATTAGACCAATGAATTTATAATTTTCAAAAATGTCGAAACTTATTACGTTCATAAGGTCTTCAAAAATTTCAAGTAATTACGTCATCAAACATGTCGGATATTCATGTTTGATGGAATGCCTACTTGAAAACAAACCTGTTCGCATTCTCGAAGATATTTTTTTTCTGGATTAATATAACGTTAGCTGAACACGTCCTGGCAAAAAAAAAAAAGATATTTTTCCTTAGTCACTTGATTTTGACGTCGTTGAAATATAAAAAATCATTCATTTCAATATATATTCGCGCTCTAGCGTCATGAGTATTGATGCCAATCTTAAGCATACCTTAAGGAATTTATGTTGTGTCACTTGTTTTGTAAGCAACATATGTTAAAAAAGATCAAAAGATTGGATATATTAACATTAGATAAGTAAAATTGCCGTACCTTAAGATGCGCAAAAAGTCCAGAAAATTTCAAGTGATTACGTTATCAAACATGACTTATTCATGTTTTTCGTAAAAGGGCTTATTCATGTAAATCTATTAATTTGAAGAAAGAAATGAAACAGGTCATTGGTTTGATTGAGCAAGATCCCATTGTTTTTTGCAGGAATGAGTGCCTGTGTTGAATACTGAATTGTGATACGTTTTTGAGTAGATAAGTCGCATTTACGATGAATTAGTATAATTATACTAGAGCCAGAAAACCTATACGGATATCTTATTGCATTTGTTATCACGGCTTTCCGAAAACCTGAAGAAAATGACAAATACATGTAATTCTACCTACCGATTTTTTTATGTTTTCTAAATGTATAACGGTTTCTTTTTCTAAATCTGTAAGCAAATGAATTGTTGAAAGTTTCAAGACGTTTAAAACGTTAATTACATAGAAATAAGAAAGTATTTTTATGATTTTGCTTAAACCTATGCCTTTCTTTCCATGTATTTTTCCAAATGTAAAACTCAATTTAAAGGTTGAAAGTCATGGATTTCAAACTTTTTTTTCTTCTTTACAATTTCAATTGTGGGTCAAATTGCAATGAATATTTGTAAGTAATATGCTTACGAAGAAAAAGATATTAAATAAAGAATAAAAAAAACTTTAAAATCGACTCCAGTTTGCATATTTCTCCTTGACATATTTTTCTCGGCGACGTTGACTCATTTCTTGTACTATTTCACAAGTGAAATCTTTTGTGGCCCATATGACCCTGATACGTGCATTGTTTTCACATTCCTTAAAAACGTGCAGTCATGATTACGTGTAATTTGATAATACACAGTGAGGATACGTTACAGTGTCAATGTATTCATATAGTGCAAACTTAATTGTACATAATCTCCAGGGGTCTCTGGGGTGGAAACAAATGCATACGTACAATACAAATCATGAAATAAATACACACGTATGTTTGCGGCGAGCAAGGACATACATTTCAAAATGGCAGAATGTATGAACATTGTATTTACACCCAAGGATGCCAGTAAGACATGCACTGATAGAACATCATCGTTCCGGTAATGACTAAAAAGTAATATTGAAAATCATGTATTCTTTAGTGCACTGATGGTACAAAAAGGAATTTATTGTTACCAGAATTTTAAAATATTTAGATAAGCATCGTTGTTTAATATAGAAGCAACAACAATATAACCATTAACCACCACATAGAACAATACAATGCGGGTTTTTTTTTTTTTTTTTTTTTTTTTTTTTACATTTTACAGATGAACCAAATTTCAAGATTGGGTTGCTATCACGAGCCAGTAAAATGTTACCCTAAGATATAAAAAAAGGAATTTATAGATGCAGTATGTGTTATATTGACATTACAATACCAGAGTATTTCAACTCCTTTGGACAGGGAAGCATTGAGACACATAGAAAAGTACCCTGACCCGTAAAAGTATTTATGTAATATGAGAGTTTTGTTTTGCAAGCGTCTGCATAAGTTAACGCCATGTCATGAAATTGTTTATTAATAAAAGCCTGGATTTCTGAAATATCACTAAACCTTTACACGTATAATCATTCCGGTAACATGAGATTTTGTTTTGCAAACGTGCACCAAACGCTAGGTCAAAATAATGTCTGACGATAGCTAGAGTTATCACTAAAGGCAACTAATACCCCCGATTCTCACCTTGTCTTTGTTATATCTGACCATAAAAGAAGAGGGCCATGGTGCTAGAGTATCATTAGCCAAATTAAAACAATTCAGGTCATTTGATTTTAGCTTGTAAGCTTCAGCAGCTTTGCTTCAAATTTCATATACATAATTCTCAAAAATACTAGTCAATCATCATTCTGCAGACCGCATATTTCAAGGAATCAACTTTATTTAAGCAATGTTAGTAGAACAAATTTGAAATTTTCTATATAGAGAAGTCTCATTTTCCAAGGGATAAGCAATTATGGTAGAGCACATTGGGTTGACCATTTGTAACAATTGACATGAAGTTCTGACTTTTGGGTTGATAGAAAAAATATTTGAAATGTTCTGTACAGAGTATAAAAGGAAATGGGTCGAGCCCCTACAGTCCTCATTTTTCAAGTTATTAATTGTATTTCTTAAATTTTGTTAGAGCACTTAGAGGTGACCGTTTCTGTCAAATGATATTAAATTCCTTGAGGAGGAATTTTGAAATTTCTATATAGAGTATATGAGGGATCAATTTTATTTTAGCTTATGGTAGAGCACTATAATGAAACCATTTGTGCCAAACGACATTAAATTCTTACTATTCTTAGTTTTAGAGGAGAAACACTTTTAAGTGTATAAGATAAAATTCTGTTGGTTGCCATGGCAACAAGAGTTCTAAATGGATGAAATTCATTTTAACGTCTTTGGTGAAAGGCATATCAAGGATCATGCATGCTAAGTTTCATCAATTTCTACCCTGTGGTTTCAGAGGATATGTCTTAAAAGTAAATTGATGACGACGCATAACGACGGACGCAAGGTGACCATAAAAGCTCACACTGAGCATGTTGTGCTCAGGTGAGCTACGAAAGGTTATAGTGCTTCATATGACCTGATATACAATTGGAGTGATGATAACGTTTCATGCTACTAATACATGAAAAGCCAAATGATGCAGGTAAGTAATCAGGGAATTATGAATATAAATAATATTTGCAAAGAACAACATGAGTTGTCCGTAAGACAGCACACTAGACTATTCCAAAGCTTATTATTGACGCTTTACTTTAATCAAAATACTTAAGTTCAAAAGGGGTCATAATTTACTAAATTAAAATCACTCAATCTCATAACAGGCGGATCTTCTTCAATTTTCAAAGAAGAT
This sequence comes from Solen grandis, assembly GCA_021229015.1. NCBI lineage: Eukaryota > Metazoa > Mollusca > Bivalvia > Adapedonta > Solenidae > Solen > Solen grandis. Next base: position 33,834,847 of record CM037794.1, read on the forward strand.
ATATATCGGGATTTTGTTATCTTTTTATACATTTGATCATTTTCAATTTTCATTGGCGTCATATGACGACAGATTGACGTCAGCTTCAAAAGTTTGTTTGCGCTCTAGAGCCTTCAATTCTGGTCCGATTATCTTGATATTTTTACAGATGTATTTTAGGATGTAGATGTGCACCTTGGCATTCAAATTTCCAAATTCGAAAAAAATATAAGATTTCATGGCAATACCGAGTTTCGAACTTTGGTCCAAAAATTAAGTTTAAATGTTACAAAGCCCCATGATGTGTTAGAAGCATGTAAACTAGGCAGTATATCGGCATAGAGGTTTACATTCTATTTTTTGAATGATTTTCTCTTTAGTCACGTGGTTATGACGTCATCAAAAAGACAAAATGCATTTCTTTTTAAAGATTTCTCTCGTTCTGGTATCATGAATTTTGAGTCAATCTGAATTATATCTTTAGAATTGACAGAGTTAAAATTGAAATGATGCATTCCATTTTTTTTTGTATTAACTCATATATTCAATTCCTTTGAAATAAGCAAACGGAAAGCCGCTTCGTTTGTATCTTAAACAAACGACTTCTAGTTATTCTTCTTTTTTTCTTCCTCTTATATTTGTGTTAATTTCGATGTGTTGTAATTGGCCCAGAACAATGAAAATTTTATGGCATATATTTCAAACGATGAGCTTTCGGATGCAATGAATTTCATATTAATATGACGTCATATAACGTCAGATTTGACGTCAGGTGAAAAAGTTTGTACGTAGTCTACAGCCATTATTTCTGGACCGATTTTCATTAAAATTTCACAAAATGTGTATGTTAGGCTTTAGTTGTACATCCCGTGTTCGTTTTTCAAAATTCGAAAAGGCAATGGTTCTATGGCGAATCCAAGATTCGAACCATAGACGTCAAATTTCAAATGCGTATAAAACCACTTCCATATGAGCTAGAAAGATGATATTTGGACAGAATATAAGTCTCTAAGATTTTTTTAAATTCGCAGAAGATAAACGTCAAATGACGTCATATGACGTCATGAGGTGAAAAGAATATTCTAATTTTTTCGTGTTAATTTTTATATGTTGAAAACGTCCGAGCACCTTGAAAATTAAATACCATATGCTTCAGGTAGAACATTTTGCATTTCAATAATTTTTATTTGACTATGACGTGTTTTGACGTCAAACTTGACGTCGTCTTAAAATATTTGTACGCGGTCTACAGCCATTATTTCTGGACCGATTTTAATCAAAATTTCACAGAATATGTATGTTAGGCTCTAGTTGTGAATCCCGGTGTCCGTTTTTTCAAAATTCATAAAGGCAATGGTTTTATGGCGAATCCAAGATTCGAACCATTGACTTCAAATTTCAAATATGCATAAAATCGCTCACAGATGAGTTAGAAAAATAATATTTAGATAGAATATAAGTCTCTAGGATTTATTTACATTCTCAAAAAATGAACGTCATATGACGACATGATGTGAAAAGTAATTTCTAATTTTTACGTGTTAATTTTTATATATTGAAAACGTCCGAGGACCTTGAAAGTTAAATACCATATGCTCCAGATAAATCATTTTGCATATCAATCATTTTCTTTTGTCTATGACGTGTTATGACGTCAAATTTGACGTCGTCTTAATATATTTGTACGCGGTCTACAGCCATTATTTCTGGACCGATTTTCATCAAAATATCGCAGAATGTGTATGTTAGACTCTAGTTGTACATCCCGGTATCCGTTTTTCAATATTCGAAAAGGCAATGGTTCTATGGCGAATCCAAGATTCGAACCATTGACGTCAAATTTCAAAATTTCAAATGAGTATAAAATCGCTTCCTGATGAGTTAGAAAGCTGATATTTGCACAGATTATATACGTCTCTAAGTGTCTTTTACATTCATGTGGCGTCTTAAGGTCAAAAAGAATTTCTTAGATCTATGCCTAAATGCGTATAAAATCGCTTACAGATGAGCTAGAAAGATGATATTTAAACAGAATATAAGTCTCTAGGATAAATTTACATTCTCAAAAGGAAAACGTCAAATGACGGCATATAACGTCATGAGGTGAAAAGTAATTTCTAATTTTTACGTGTTAATTTTTATATGCTGAAAACGTCCAAGCACCTTGAAAATTTAATAGCAAATGCTTCAGATAGAACATTTTGCATTTCAATAATTTTATTTGACTATAAGTGTTTTACGTCAAACTTGAGTCGTCTTAAAATATTTGTACGCGGTCTACAGCCATTATTTCTGGGCCGATTTCCATCAAAATTTCACAGAATATGTGTATGTTACACTCAAGTTTTGCATCCCGGTGTCCGTTTTTCCAAATTCGCAAAGGCAAAGATTTTATGGCGAATCCTAGTTTCGAACCATTGACGTCAAATTTCAAAATTTCAAATGAGTATAAAATCGCTTCCTGATGAGTTAGAAAGCTGATATTTGCACAGATTATACGTCTCTAAGTGTCTTTTACATTCATGTGGCGTCTTAAGGTCAAAAAGAATTTCTTAGATCTATGCCTAAATTTATATATGTTGTAAAGTTTCCAGGACCATGGAAATGTAATTACATATGCTTCAAACCATGTGCTTTGAAATGCATTGAATTTCATATTATGTGACGTTATATTACGTCATATTTGACGTCAGGACAGAAAAATTTTACTCGGTTACGCCATTATTTTTACCATTTTCATCAAAATTTCACAGAATGTACATGTTGCGCTTTAGTTGTGCATCCGGTGTCCGTTTGTCCAAATTCGAAAGTCAAAGGTTATATGGCAAATCCAAGATTCGAACCATTGACGTCAAATTTTAAATACGCATAACATCGCTTCCTGATGTATTATAAAGCTGATATTTGAACTGAAAATTAATCTTTATGACTTCTTTTTATTCTGTACGGCAGAACGTCATTTAACGTCATATGACGTCATAAGGTAAAAAAAGAATTTCTAATATCTATGCGTTTATTTCTATATGTTGCAAAAGTCCCAGGGGCATGAAAAATTAATGGCGCATATTTCAGATACTGTATATTTCATTTCATTGATTGTCTTATGCCTATGATGCCATATAACGTCAAACATGACGTTGTCTACGAAAGATTTTTCACGGTCTACAGACATTTTTTTCGGACCGTTTTTTATTCAATTTTCACAGAATGTGTAGGTTTCGTTATAATTATGCAGCCAGGTGTCCGTCTTTCCATATTCATAAAGGCAAAGGTTTTATGGCGAATCTAATATTCGAACCATTGACGTTAAATTTCAAATACGCATAACATCGCTTCCAGATGAGTTAGAAAGCTGAAATTTTGACTGAATATAAGTCTCTACGTATGATTTAACTTATAAGAAGATGAACGTCTTATGACGTCATGTGTCGTTACAAGTCCATTGAGCCATTGACGTTAAGTTTCAAATGGATATAAAATCGCTTCCCGAAGTTAGCATTCAGTATTTTTTTCATATATTGCAAAGGTCCCAGGACCATGAAAATTTAAAGGCATATACCTCAGATATTGACATTTATATTTCAATGGTTATTCTATGCCTATGACGTTATATGACGTCAAACGTTACATTGTGTATAAAAGGTTGTACGCAATCTACAGCCAGTATTTTTTTTTTATTTTACATTTTAGTTCAATGGTTTATGGCGAATCCAAGATTCGAACCATTCACGTCAAATTTCAAATATGTATAAAATCGCTACCAGATGAGTTAAAAATATGGAGGCTATTCGTTGCCAAAAATCCAGCCTTGTTGATCTAAGTTGAACAGTTTATTTTCCGACAAAATACACAATTCATATGAATTTCTTACTATTTAAACTCCAGAGATACATTCTTGGACTGAATTTGCCGATGCAACATTGTAAATACGTATTTCAACAAAATGCATTTTAATAAACCACAAAACGCCTTCTTACTTTAACGCTCGCAAGTTTACATTGTCCGACCATCATGATTCGGCTCAGCTTAATCCAGGTTTACACGTTTGCAATGTTGATAAATAAGCTCCGCCCATTTCCCCGCCCACTACATCATCGTAAATAAACGTAATTGTCCGCTCACTTTCGGTATTTTCCGACAACGACTGGCAAATCTCCACGCAGTTAATCCCTGTGTTGCAGCGTGTAGGTCTACACATTCAAGGTAAATGCATTATGATAATTAAACAGTATCACCATTATTTACTAAGCATCACGTGTTTCAGTTGCATGAGTGCCATTGTATGCAGGTATTGAATCAAGATCGGAAGGTATAAAAAGATTAGTTTTTGAAACGTACCCCACCTACATTGTAAAGCCAGCAATATAAGGGCAGAATGGCGAAAATCTATATTTAGATTTTTATATCCCTGACAAGGATTTTAACTGATGTTTTTTTAGTCGAGCCACCAAAGCCACATGATATGAGAACCCACTTCACCACAATTGATCTTTTTTCAAAATTTAATATCTACCCACTGCCATTACTGGTGTGAATTCGCGCTCATTGCCACTTTCATAAAAAAAGTCGATTTTTATACCCCCCGCACAACAAAGTTGTAAGGGGGGTATGCTGGATTCAACTTGTCCGTCTGGCTGGCCGTCCGGCCGTCTGTCGTTTTTATTTTGTCCAGGCTGTTACTCAAAAAGTATAAAAGGCACCAAGATGAAACTTCATATGTGGATAGATCTCATTGAGGTGGAGTGCAGTGACCAAGAACCATAACCTTTTGTCGTGTAATTTTGGATTATTGCCCTTTGTAAATGTTCATACTTAATTTTGTCCGGGCCGTAACTAAAAAAGTATAAAAGGCATCAAGATGAAACTTCATAAGTAGATAGATCTCATTGAGGGGGCATGCAGTGACCAAGAACCATAACTCTCTGAACATTGCGTAATTTTGGAGTTATTGTCCTTTGTAAATTTTCCTACTTAATTTTTGTCTGGGCCATAACTTAAAAAGTATAAAAGATATCAAGATGAAACTTCATATATGGATAGATCTCATTGAGGGGGCATGCAGTGACCAAGAACCATAACTCTCTGTTGGTAATTTTGGAGTTATGTCCTTTTAAATTTCTATTATTTTTGTCTGGGCCTAACTAAAAAGTTTAAAAGATATCAAGATGAAACTTAATATGTGGATAGATCTCATTGAGGGGGCGTGCAGTGACCATGAACCATAACTCTTTGTTGCGTAATTTTGGAGTTTTTGTCCTTTGTAAATTTTCATTCTTAATTTTTGTCCGGGCCATAACTCAAAAAGTATAAAAGGCATCAAGATGAAACTTGAAACAAGAACTGTAAACTTCATTCCTGTGACAAAGCGACATGCAGGGGTTATTTGCGCCATTACAAATGGCAGTTCTAGTTTTATTCACAATTTTCACAAACAGAGCTGAGGTGTACCGGACTCAATTTTTTGAATAACAATTCAAGAACACATCCAAAATTAAGGTGCCTTAAGTAGTCAATATTGACTATTGGCAGTATAAAGTTCAAGTTGAAGTATTCAAATTATGTTTTTAATCAGGAGATGTTCTATAAAGATATAAGATATCTCCTGCTTTAATAAAGATTGATCCTTTATTTGTAACCTAGTATATTAATGTTTTAAATGCAAGAAAAATGTCTGACTTTCAGTATTATTTTGAATCTCTGTGTTTGTTCATATACATACCTGCAGATTGATTAATTTCTTTAAGATAATACACAAAAGTTACATGCCCCACATCTTTTTATCTTTCAGTATTCTACATGGCAAATTTAAATAGGGTGGCAGACCTTCTTAAAGAAACAGTTAATGTCTTGTCAACTGCTAGCCCCAGTACAAGTACTGGTACTACTACAAGTAATACTGCCACAGACAATACAGCATCATTGAGGAACATATTTGCTCCATACAGACGAGCAAGAGGTGGTTATAGATCCATCCCTCAAGCAACCTACACACCAAAAACTACTTGGACACATAAATTTTGTTGTTTGGCCAGCCTTCATCAGGTAAGAAAAGAAAGATGAATATTATTTTATCAAAAGATAATTTCCACATAATATAGGAAAAATGTTTATAAAATGATTTCATTATACTTATAGTTTGTATTGCAGTGATATATATGAATCAGTTCAGTTAATGCAGCACTTTTGGCAAAACCGTTCATTTAATCCATTTAAATGAGACAATCCAGTCCATTAATATACACATATTTCTAGTGGTGAATCCACCATTTCATCAGCATTAGGAGTCTATAATGACTCAGCATTTCACACATCATGCTAAAATGTTTGCCTTTTGAAACCTCACCTGACTTAATTCGGGGGGGGTGCAAAGGGCATGGGTAGGTCAAAAGAATCCCTTTTCCCAATGCATATACCAAAAGATTCTCCTAAATATCTTTTTTACCACTAAAGTTGAAAATTTGAAACTTTAAATACATATGTAAGCCACAAGCCAACACTTTTTGCAAAATATTTTACAAATTCCCTGATAATGTAACAAAAGGGTGAATTTATGTATATCTTTTATTCAATTTTATAAGAAAAACAGAAATTGTGGAATAACTACATTTAAAAAAGGTTATTTTTCAGGAAACAGTACCAGACAAGGCAGCCAAAAAACTACTAACAGATGCAGGGCTTGGAGAGAAAAAACTGACATTGGCCAAAAAAAAAGATTCAGAATATTTGAGGGAAGCATTATATGAAAAGTACCCCAAACTCAGGGATGGAGGTGTGTATGAACTTGCACGGATTTCATTGGAGAAAATCAGCATGCCATCCTCAGGCTACAATACATTCTTTTTGGCTGATGAAAGTGGACTTGGGGGTGCTATATGTTACATAAGACCAATCCAAGAAAGTCTCTCCATGGAGCCTGTTGTGAATGTTGAGGTAAGCTTTCTAAATTATTGCCATCATTTTGTATAGTTAATTTATATTAGGTTGTTTAGTCCTTGTTAGCTAACCCGAGCTTATGCTAAAGATGAGCTATTTCTTTCACCCTGTGTCTGGCATGCTTCCTCCAAATTTTACTTCAAATGACAAGGATATCTCTAAAACTCCAATGAAATTTTCAGCCCAACATAAGCGTTTTAAAAGTCTAATATATTGAAAAAAAACTCAAAAACATCTAAACCATAAGGGTTTTTACACTGAATTTCACAGAAATATAACATTTTAATAAATAATACTTCTGCTTAATTGGATATAATGGATGGTAAACTCAAATAGTCAAGTCAAGTCAAGCCAGAGCCAAAATAGTATTTTATCAATATCTGGGTTCAAATGACTTCTTGCCATCTGCTTTCACATTTTCCTTCAAATCTTTAACTTTTTTATGTTTTGGGAAATAAGTGATTTTGCATTTTCTCACTTTTTTAAAGCCATTGGGCACTGGTATAGTACCCATTTCTTCAATATCCAGTGGGCATTTTGAAGCCAATATGTTTCATGCTGGCAAATTAAAATACTTTACTTGATAATGACCTGTATCTCCACATTTTGTAGCCTACAGAAGACTGCATCAAAGAGCTTTGTAAAGGATGTGGCCAAAACATACCAGTTGTGTCTTTGAGAGACCACGTGGCAGTATGCTATGAGGTAAAAATATTGAATTTGTACAGTATGCTGTAATAGCAAACCAACATAAAAAATGTACTCAATGTTTTATTGGCATGATATTTGAAATACAAAATGTAAAGTGTGTGTCTTAAGAAATTTTTACAACTTTTTTTGAAAATGTTAAACTTTTAAACAAATTTCTTTTTTGACATGGTATTTCCAATGAATGAAAAGCTTAGTATCCCAACAGGTTATTGAAGAAAAAACATCCACCTTCGTGGCAGAGTGGTTAAAGTCACTAGCTTGTTAACCACTGTAACTTATCACTGAATGAGAGCCAGCTTCCGACCGGGTTCATGTTTTAGAGAGTTGGTAGTTCTTATGGAGGCTAGGGTCTGTCACTGGTTCTTCCTAGGAGCATTGGTTACATAACAACCTTCATAAGTGAAATAATGTTGAAGGGTGTTCAAACAAAGCCAAACTAAATGAACAAAAAAGTACAGACACTATTTTTTATACCCCTCAAAATGAAGTTTAGGGTGGGGAGTTACATTGGAGTCACCCTGTTGGTCTGTTGGGTGGTCTGTCCGCACTAAACATCCATTTTTGTGGCGCGAACTACTACATTTCTGAAGGGATTTTGATCAAACTTGCTAGGAGTTATCAGCATAGAGTATTATTGTGCATGACATGTTCTTTATGTGCTTCCTTAAGCATATGGCAGAGTTATGTGTCTTTGAACAATAACTATGTGGTATGTGGGGGGGGAATATTAAATTATCGACTTTATTGATATCTCTTATGACAGGATTCTGATGAAGACATTACTGTACAGCTGTGCAAAAAGCAGAAGAAGGACAGACCAATATGTGACTATGCTTGTGTAAGTATGTCAAATCAAATACAAGTCAATAATCTGTTAATGTGTATATTTGTATCATTAGTTAGTGGAAACAGTTCTGGGTTAACAACTTCATGTAGTATTCATATGTCTTGGTTAAATTGTTCCTTCTCAAGATTTAATTTTGGGAAACATTAGTTTTGAGGGGGGGGGGGGGGGGGGGGGTAAGGAATCACCCTGTCCGTCTGTCTGTCTGTCCATGTACCTTGTAAGCGCAACTCCTCCTAAACTGTTAAACTGTTTGATGGATTTGGCTCAGACTTTACACAATGATAGCATATGATATGTAGATGTGCATGAAGCAAGGAATCTTTTATTCAAGAGTCGAAAGGGGAGATAATCCATTTTTTAATTTGACAACCTAAAGGGGAGATAATCCATTTTTAGCACTTGTCATTTGGCGGGGGGAGGGGGGGGGGGGGTATCCCATAGTGAGTTTACTCACAGTTCTAGTTTCTTATGTTTCCCATTAGTCACAAATCAAATTCGAGCTCCTGTGGTTTTACCATCCTTATCAAAACAAAGCGTGGAAGTCTGTTTAGATAGTGACGTCTTATTGGTCTATTCAAATATTTAATTTACAGGTCTTCTAAGTTGGGGTCACTTCGGTCTGACTTCGGAAATGCTTGCATTTGAATGTTTGTAAACAAAGCTGCTAAATTGTCATCCACCTCTCCTTTGCTATTTGTGATTTTAGATGTTTTTGAGACTTAATATGGCTTTAAGCATAATCACTTGAGCAGATTTAAAACATAGCTAAATACATTTTCATCATACCATGCTTAAGTATTTGGTTGTTGTCAGTCTATTTCTTATATGTGATATATTTTTATTAGCAGAGATCAGGAATTTCCAGTATAGATAATGACAAAGAAAGCCAGATGAAGTTAAAGTAAATGTTCCTACTTTGTTTAATGGAAAGTTAAATGTTGCTTATCATTTAGGTTCTTACCTCGATCGGGAAGCAAGTTTCTTATACTAATCCCTCTCGACATTTCCTGTGTTGGACCAATACTTTGCGTTTGTGAAGGTCATGACAACTTTTGTCCCAACGGTGTTCGAAACATTCATGATCACATTCGAGCACATTACCATTGCACCCACTGCATCCACTTTTAATGGAACAAAAAGAAATGTGCAAATAAAATAAACTATTTTACCCAAAGTTTTGAATTATCATTAATATAGAAGCAGCATCAAGATAACAACCACAGGACACAATGCATTATTTTACAGATAAACTTTTATCAGGGGATTGGATTAAAATTTGGTTATAAGGTTTGGTCATTAATATTATGGGTGTAATATTCAAATCCATTAAAACGTCACTCTAAGATATATATATACTAAACTGAACTGGAAATTTACATGATCATGAAATACGTGCGGGTTATCTTGATATACATTACGATACCAGTGTATTCATCCTCTATAGGGCAACGAAGCAGTGAAACACATTGAAAAAAGACCAAAGCAAGTCTTATTATTCAAGTTATACGAGATTTTTGTTATGCATGTATTTGTAATCCTGCGCCAATCGTCAGGTCAGGGTTATGTTTGAAAAATGGCAAACTTCTTATGAATAAAGTTCTCGTCTGTGTGCATATCATTGAATGGCATTCTATTCAGTCCCCTTTTCAATCGTTATTACTAGGTGTACAATGGTATGCATTTTATCTGTCTAAATCAGTACACTGAAAACGTATGGGGTTTGTTATGTTTATTCTGCCTACCTGCCTACTAGGGCTTTCTGCCTCAAGCAGAAAGTCCTGTTGGGTTTGTTATGATGTTTTTTTTTTCTTATTATTTTTTCTCATTTTGAGGTTCAAATTAAAACAGGTTGCAAATAAGCCAGCCACATGTAATTTTAATAGTTATCAGCGTGACTTTGACCCTTTTGAATGCAATAATTTTCATCTCCATATGACGTCATGTGACGTCACATTTGAAAAATGCTACCAAATTTGCTTGGCGCTCGGCCGCTGTCATTTCTAATCCGGGCGGTCTGATATTTTCACAGGAAGTGTACATTAGAATGTAGATGTGCATACTTACTAAACTTTTCAAGATTCCAAAAGTTCGAGATTTTATCTCAAAACTCAAAAACGAGATTCGAACTTTGGTCATAAAAACATAATTTCGTATTACAAAGGCTCCTGATGAGCTAGAAGCATATATATTGGACAGCATATGTGTCTTGAGATCTTCTTTGTATTCCATGACAACTGACGTCGTATGACGTCATTTAACGTCAGAACATAATAAGCAATGTTGCATTTGAAATAATCGTTTTTTTAGGCCCTGCAGGGTTTATTTTTTGACGATTAACATGTAACTTTCAATTAATGTGCAACCTTGTGTTCCGTCGAACATGGTGACATCCGTTTCCGGAAAATCACAAAGGTCAAGGTCATATTTCAGTTATCGGTTTTTTCTTCACTTTCATATCTCAAAAAGGATAAATATTCTATCGAGACACTATGGATATAATTTGTAGAGCTTTGAAAGACCTCCCAGATAATATTTAGTTTTTGATGATCGGGGTTGGATCAGTTGAGTTTTGGCAGAAAAAACCCAAGTGCATTTAACTGCTTATATCTAAAGAAACATTGAATTTTGTAAATTAGGGTATGAATATAATTTGAAGAGTGATCTCTTGCCATTCCAATAGAGTTTAAATTTTAGGGCGAAAACAAAACGACATGAACATATTTTTGTCGAATTTTGCAGTTTTCTAGAGGTATAACTATCTATATCTTTAAAGTGATTAAAGATACATCCATATATAAGCATGTTAAATTTAATGAATTTGAAGACCCTTCTAACGGTACCCTAAGTTTTTGAAAGTGGACATCATATAATGAAGTTACATGAAAAATAAGAATTTAGAAGATTCATTCATGCATTTTTGCAGTAGTCCTATAGTTATCTGTACCTAAGAAGCTGTTACAGATAGGTAAAAATAATAAGAAAGTGAAAGAATTGATATTGTAAGAGCTTTCTTACGATACCAAGTTTTATTATATCCCCTATATATGGCACTTGTCCATCTGTCAGTCCGTTAGCAATATCAATGTCCACTCAATAACTTGATAACTAATATGTGTGCTGTTTTCATACTTAGATGGGAGGTTGACATGGATAGTGGATGATTACTATTGATTTTGAGGTCATTACGTCAAAGGTCAAGGTCACATTGACATTTAGTGTATAATCCTTATTCGCATAATAAAATGAGAAGGAAATCGCATAGGGTTTTGAAAGGTGGTAGGGAAATTGCTCATTGTCAGTTGAAGACCCCTATTGATTTTAAGGTCATTCGATCAAAAGTCTAGGTCAAAGTGACACTAAATATAAAATCTTTTTTATTTATTACTTGAAAAAAATAGCCTATGTCTCTGAAACTTCATAAAGACATTCCCCACGGCCTGTGACACCTACGATTTTGAGGTAATAGAGTCAAAGGTCAAGGTCACAATGACACTTAGGTCATTTGAGCAGAAAGCCCTATCGTTTGTTCGGGACAAACGAAATCTAGCTATTCTTATTCTTCTTATAATTATTCTTTTTTTCTTCCTCTTATATTTGTGTTGATTTCGAGGTGTTGCCAATGGTCAAGAACAATGAGCTTCCGAATGCAATGAATTTCATATTAATATGACGTCATATAACGTCAGATTTGACGTCAGGTGAAAAAGTTTGTACGCGGTCTACAGCCGTTATTTCTGGGCCGATTTTCATCAAAATTTCACAGAATGTGTATGTTAGGCTCTAGTTGTGCCTTCCGGTGTCCGTTTTTCAAAATTCGAAAAGGCAATGGTTCTATGGCGAGTCAAAGA
>CM037794.1:33847264-33897264 GCA_021229015.1 Solen grandis
AAAGGCTACGTAATGCTATTTTTGCATGCTCTGCAATTTCTCCTCAATTCGTTACCCTTGACCTTACTTGGGCTGTTCTACGTAGTACGCAAAACAAATCGGCCGCCATTGTTTACAATTTGGATTTAAACCGGAAGTGCAGATAATAGTTGATTTAAAAACAACAAATAATGTCAAATCATTGAAAAAATAAAACAAATGAACAATTCAATGCACAAAATATTAGATTGATTTTTATATTCATGCAGTTTTCCTGTTGAACCTGCATAATACAAATATTTGCATTAAAAATTGTTTTCAAAACAGACGACACAACTATATAGCATTTCCGTATGTTTCCGACAATGGCTCGTGCGGAAATGCGAATCTTTTATAGGGTCACGAAACTAAAGCAAGGACCGGAAGCAGGAGAAAGTACGTTATACCCATTAATTGTGTGACTTGCATATTTTAAATCTTGTCATGTTTTACATCAGTTAATACAAGTAAATGATGATTCATAAAGTTTTTTTTTCAAACATATTACATGATTTTATTTTACATTAATAACGGTGATTGCACACTTTTTCGATTATGCGGCTCCATGGGTAAATATAAAACCTATTCCATACGTCCACGCGGCGTCTATAAAAGAAAAGAGGAATGAAAAGTACAACATTTTTTTAATATTATTATTTTATTTCAAATCATCTGAAACAATGTTTCTGCTGGTTGCCTGCGTCAGGTTTAATATTACAACAACACAACAATAACAACAACAACAACATATGACCTTACATTACATATATAATGCAACATAACACCATTTTTACAGTTAAAGAAACACATTTTCAATCTGATTTATTCTATCTTGAAATTAAATATAAGTTAAAACGTGCCATAGTAATAACGATTAAATCATTTAACAAATTTAAGATCCAATGGACACTGAATAATGGAACATGTGGGGTTTGTGGCGATAATTCTGAGGGTCTTCTAGACAACGAACCCGGCGGAAAATACGCTAATGGGATCATTGTGCAGAAATACAAAATGGCAGCCGTCATAAACGTAATCGTCCAAATCACAGCGAACCACAAAGGTTGGTTTGAGTTCAGATTGTGTCAAAACGACGACCCGAAGAAAAAGGTTGGCCAGGATTGCTTTGACCAACACCTGCTCGCGAATACTCAAGGTATAACACGTTTCACCATCACGAAGAACACCCCCGAGCGCGCCATCTTTAAGTTGCAGCTGCCTCACGGCTTGAGATGCCGAGACTGCGTGCTGCAGTGGAAGTATAACACGGGGAACAGCTGGGGGGTGGATACTCTGACTAAGAAGGGATGCATCGGTAAGTTGTTCATCTTTCTATAAATAAACATATATACCGGTTCATAATCATTTTAAATAGGATTGTAGACTACACTATTTTTAAATCTTTTTGACACACGTCACGTGGTATCATGTTTCTTTTTCTACGAAGCAGTCAGTACTGGTCACTGGCACCACATATGTTGGTGAATATGTCTATGGTGGCACTAGAACCGCAGACTTGCAAATTTTATTGGAATCAACATCCCGATGAACAATTTCACTGGAATGTTGATTCCATTGTAACTTGCAATTCTGCGGTTCTGGTGCAGGTGGTACTGGCATGGTTTCAAAAATGACTGGAATACATTCTTAGGGACATTAAACCCAAGCAAATTAACAATTTTAGTCATCTGTGACATTATTTTGTCGTCTAAAGCTACGTTGTACACTGTTTACCGTTTCCTTCCAAATCGGTCTCAGTTCAATATTGTCTTTAGTTCGATAAAGTTCTCGATTCAAGGTCGGTCTTGTCATTTACTTTAACAGAAACTCTCTAATACTGATATACGATTGTCTTGGATCATCTTACTACAATAAATAACAAGAAGACGGCGTTAAACCTAAATACAATTGAATATTCAAATGCAACAATTTTACTCCCTCCTTTTCCACCCCTTTTATTTCTTTATTCGTTAAGGGGTCCAAAATGACTTTTGAAAGTCTTCGATATCTAAATTGATTGTGTAAACGTTGTCAGGGTGCGGGCCACAGGAGCAATTCTATGGATGTGCTGATGTTGCCATAGGACACAATGATGTGAATATGGGTGACCAATCGGGTACAACTAACAAGCCCGAGAGTGACGACGATCAAGACCGGCCTTGGGAGGAAGGGAACTCCAATCAAAACAATTGCTGCCCATGTAAACAAAGTGGCGCCTCTCGGACCGAAGTCGCATACGGAGCACTTCTTGGAATACTCGGGTTTTATTTTGTTCACTGATTGAAATCGTGTACACAAAGGTACGGTAGTTTATGAGACTACAGAAACTCGTAATATACGTATATATATGCATTGTGTTTATTCATGATTACACAAGAGTGTTCTTTGGTCAAAATGTGTCACCTGCTGAAGCGTGGCGGGAAAAGTGTGACGGACAGACAGACGGGCAGACAGACGACGGAAAAGTGACCCCATTGTGTCACCTCTACTTACAGCAGGTGACACACACACAAAAAATCATCTCGTAAACTGTTTTGTTTTCCACGTACTTATCATATTCTTCATTGACCTACTAGTATAAGACGTTTTTTATATATGTATCTTATCAATCAGTCAGTGGATGTGCTCTTTTTTATTCAGTGTAGATTTATCAAGAAATCAGATTTAATCGCTTGTCTATTGGAAAACAGACGATTTAGCTCCGTGTTTTCTAAAATACTTAAGTACATGTACTATCTCAGGCTCAATTTTGAGTGTCATACTCAAATCCCTATTGAAACCAATTGGCATACAATACCATTTTCATTTTCGATAACACGGGTCTCGGTCTCTTTATTTGTATCATTGTTCTTTCAACTGTGAGGAGAATTGAATATTAATATATTGATTTATAGGAGAATCGTGCAAACTTTACATTTTTTGTTAATCGTATCTGAGATTCATATAAATTATGTACGTATTCACGTATACATAATGTTAATTTAGTCATTTTTAATGATACACTAAAACATAGATAATAATGCGTGTTATATTATTCCAGGCTCGAATTCCACCACCCACAATACTTAGACGAATTTTCATCATTTTTGTTTCCCTTATAAACGTACTCAAATATCTAATATGAAATATTCAAGTTTATGAATAAATTGACATACATTATTACCTTCATGGTTAACCATATATTCAAGGGCGGCGTGGTCCAGTGGTAACGTATCCGATTACGGATCCGAAGGTTGTGGGTTCGAACCCCGTTGGAGGCAAGAATAAATAAGTTTAAACTAAACCATATGCTAAGAAATAAAATATTTCGATTTGTTATCAGAGAATCAAAAATGAACAGGATTAAGATATGACTTTTATGTAATTAACTATAAAAAGTTTAATATAATTAACAAGAAAAACAGTTTGAATAAAAAAAGGGATATGAAATACACAATTAAAAATACATATTAAAATAAATATAGTTATTAATTAATAAGTAAAGAAACATCTTTATTAATGTTATACATGTGTGAATCCTTAATATATGTTTAAATGTTTGTGTTTTGGTTATAGTTTTGGCCCATAAAGTGGCTCATGAAAAGAAAAAAATGGCTTCAGTTTTTCAAATTTGTCTCATCCATTAGCTCGGACAAAGAATAGCCATAGGAATCCCTGTCTAAGTATTTAAAATGTAAAGATATTGTTTGTTTTTTTTTGCTCATGAGATTATTAAAATGTTTGAGTTTTCTCTTAACCAGCAGGTTTCAATATGAACTATTTAGTTTATAACAAGTACTTCCGGAAAAAAAATACCGGTATACATCTTGCCACCCCACCCTTCAAACGAGTGAGGGTGTCATGTCGCGGGATAATGCCACCAGAACATTTAGGTCAGAGACTACTAAATAGGTCGGGGCTTCCCATTGGTCAAGCAAAAAAGTACAGGGAATCCGTGGCTAATGTTTACATAATGGGATTTTCTGATTGGTTATTAATAAAATAAAAATATAAGTATTGTTTAATTTTCAAAATTAGAATATTCTTAACACTAAAACACATAAATAATCTGCTTATCTGACATTGTGTGATTTTTGTGAGTACAAATTGAGAATGTGCAATTTTTTGACATTTGGTGGGAAATTTAGTCCCAATATGGGGGTCACCATGTTTGGCAGTCTGCAGCTCAAGATTTCGGTGGTCAACCTATACTTTGTTGGTGATTTTTAGAAAGCACTTGGATGGAACTTTCAAATCAGGGGTAGCTTAATGCTCAATGAGATTTAGGGAAGTAGCTATAAGCATAGACCTTATAATGTAGGTCTATGGAAAACTATTTAGTAGTCTCTGACCTTAAGTGAGGGTGTCATGTCGCGGGGTAATGCCACCAGAACATTTTCTTTCGGAATTATTCTTTGTATCACTTTGAGAAATGCACGGTGAAATAATGCGTCCTATTATGTTAACACTTCACTAGATTTGTCAACCTACATTCAAAACATGGAAAAGTAATAATTCCACTGTATATAGTTATTGCTTAGTTGTTGTTTTTTTTAATAAATTATTTTTTTGTATATATAACAAGTATATTTTTGTATACATTTCTGTAGTTTAGTGCAATATCAATTTGCAGCACAATCAGATGACCGGAGATGTATGTACAGTCGAACCTGTATTAGCGGCCACCTGTACTAAGCGGTCAACCTGTATTTTGCGTTCAGTTTTAATTTTACCAAATTGTAGCATTTTAGTTTAAAAAAATAAATTTAGCGGTCACCCCCATTAAGCGGCAACTTTCTCTTATTTTCTTGACTGATCGCTTAAGACAGGTTTGACTGTATGTCCATGACGAGTCTGTATTGCGGGTAGTTCTGCACATCATATCAGTATTATTTGAATATCAATAGTTCATACGTCTAATGTATTGCCAATTTGATAAGAGAAAACAAGTTTCGTTGGTGGTTTTATCCACGAAAAATATCCCCACATAAATCAGCCATATATCTACTGTGGCATAAAGGTGACATGGAAGATATTTTTTATTATATTACGTGCGCATGTAGTAGCTTTTACGTGCGCACGTAGTAGCTATTACGTGCGCACGTAGTAGTTTTACACTAGTTTTGCAGTTTTTTTACAGCTTTAAATTAAAAAAAAAATCGCACAGGAATTCCCCAAGATGCCTAGTCCAACCGGAACTATACCCTTATAACGGCCCTGGCAAAGCGGCAAGCCGATTGCATTATTACTGCCTATATTTTTTTAAATAAAAATACGCCCCCTAACCCGAACTCATGGATCCGGCTCTGTATGTCACTTGGGACGTTAAAGATTGTAGGATAACTTAAAACAATGCTAACATCTGATGAAGTAAATACTAGTAAAATGAAACTTTTAATAAAATTTACAAAAGGAAATGACTTGCATATTGTCGTAATCAGAACAATAAAATCATATGTGGGTTTTAATACAACAGACATTATACAATGTTTACAGTCTTAGTTTGCGTGTTGATACATCTTCATAAGCAACAAGCTGTATGAAAAACTATCCATCTATACATGTTAAAGCACTTTTCACAAATGCTCGAAGAAGAGAAATAGTAAATAGCAGCTTTTGTAAACTAGATTTTACACAACCTACAATCAACTTATAAAATGAAATGGGTGACTATTACACTGTTGTTAGCAAAAATAAGTATATCATTGGGACTGGTGAAGAAGTAAAAAATGCCCCCCCCCCTCTTTTTTTTTTGCATAATACCTTGCTCCATTAAATTAACATAAAATATTGGCA
This sequence comes from Solen grandis, assembly GCA_021229015.1. NCBI lineage: Eukaryota > Metazoa > Mollusca > Bivalvia > Adapedonta > Solenidae > Solen > Solen grandis. Next base: position 33,853,058 of record CM037794.1, read on the forward strand.
TCAAGGAGACATGGAAGATAATTTTTTATATCACGTCCCATGCAATAACCACTGTGTTCGCATGCAGTAGCTTTTGCATATGCATGCAGTAGCTACAATGTTCACATGCAGTAGTTATTGCGTTTGCACGTGGTAAATAAGGTTATCGTATGCTTAGACATAGTTATCACTTGTGCAAGTGATAGCTACTGCGTGTGCATCCAGAAGCTATCAAGTTTGCACACAATGGTTATCATTATATATATATCCATTTTATGCCACCAAAGTTTAAAGTTCCAAAAAGATTGCTTATTAGATTAAGCATCTTATTTAATTAAAAAAGTTCTTTGTCAGTGGTTCTTGGATTTGGCCATTACTTGAACCGTGTAAGGCTATGACAGATTCTTGTCCAAATTGGTGTTTGAACCCACAAAATTCAGTTCCATTGTCATATAATGGTAACCTACGACTGGACCTCACTGCCCTTATGCTTGATAAATGAAATTGATAGAGTCTGAAACTGTAAAATTGGCATTTTAGATATACTTAAATCTAGCTGACGCATTTTAGCCATAAACGTTGCTTCTAATTAAGTGAGTTAAAATGATGTGAATGAACGAGGAGAGAATATAAAGTGAAAATTTAGCTTCAATAATTCAAAGGAAATAATTCTAAGACTTACAGATTAGATATACCCATATTCATTTAAATATTACAGCCTTAAACACTGATTTCAAATATTTTATCTCATGGACATTAACATTGTCTTGAAGTTAAATCTAGATTTGTTAAAGAAAGAAAGACCTTAGAGTAAAAAATAAAGTGTGTTTGAGTGTTCTAACTCAGGTGATGTTTCACTTTGATATCCAGACATTTGTTTCAGAAATATTATGTTAAATTACTTTTCATCTTGATAAAATAACCATGCTAATTCTTTAAAAACAGGTAACTGCAAAAACATGCCGCAGGTATTTGCTTTGGGATATATCTCCCCATGCAAGAATGTGATTGATGGTAATGAATTAAAACCAAGTGGTGGGACGCGATAACTACTGCGTGCGAACGTGATAACTATTACGTGCGCACGTAAAGCTACTACGTGCCCTTTATGCCAATGTATATATCAGACTTCACGCCGCTGTTAATCCATGTCTATGTGTGCTCAAACATTGCCTTGACCAAAACTAGACTTAACGAGAGTTATTGTCAACGAAAAATACTCAGTTTACGTATTTATACTTATTTAAACAAAACAATTTTAAGGTGACTTAGTGTACATGTTACTATGACAACTTGACATAAAATACATGTAAATTGTAATTAATTTGAAATTATTTTCATATTTATTGTCGTATATTTTAATTTTCCAGATTTCCAGAAATAACTTACAATGTATGTTATATTCTGTCGGTGTTACGTATATATATTGTTAAGCTGTAAACTGTATTTAACGCCGATTAGGATACACATTCTTACAACATACATCTCACCACGTTTCCTGGGTTGGGCCTATGCCGCCAGGGAAGGGCACGAAAAATCCTGCACACAACGGGGTCAACCAGCCCTGTCATTTTAAGGTCACATGGGACAAAATTAGACTAATCATTGCTTGGAAATCAGCTACATAATTAAGCCTTACTATCGTGTTTGTTTTTATTCTGTAGAAAAAAAAAATCGTTGTTTAAAATGAAACAATTTTTTTTTTCAAAATTGCCAAAGAAAAATGTAAAAGAATCACCTCAGAATATTTACCAGTGAGGGCAATCGCGTAACCATTTTATTGCCAAATGTATTTATTAAGCCAGCTGCCTCTAAAACCATGCTGTACGTTTTTACCATTTCATTGACTTAACATGTAAAATATATAATAAAATAAAGTACTATCTTAACGTGTTAATTATTTTCTTGTTTGCCACGAAAAACTATGTTACCGTATGTCACAAGATTTACCTTGTTGAACTATTAGCTTGTAGAATTTCGGAAAGTTGAAGGACTTGCATGTATTTCCTGTTCGAGTTCAACTACATTTGTACTTGACTTCAGTTGTTGTTTTTTTAAAAATAATAACCACTTTCATCTGTAAATAACTTTCGAATGAAAGCCGAAACACTTGGTAGTCGAAACCGTCACTGGCAGGAGGTCCTTCAGTATGTGATCATTTCATATATATTTCAGCCGGTTTCGCCAATGTCACTTTTCTACTATACATTCGCAAATCTTTAATAATTAAGTTTAATATTAAAATGTATTCATTCTATCAATTATGATGGGTCTTTACAGTATTAGTTGACAATACCCACTTACAGTATTTATTATACATGCATAATCAAGCTGTTAAACATTGCGAATCTCGTTAAACCGGGCACATTTTGAGTGTGTGTGTGTGTGTGTGTGGGGGGGGGGGGTCATATTCTACGAAATGCTATTATGTAATTCACTCTATCATATTGCTTGTTTATACTTATTTTTATTCTATATCACAGTTCTTAAGTTAAGCCAATGCTGAACTTCATAAAAACATTCGAACTTAAATATAGATAGACTCTGGTTGCATGTACTGAAACTGAAAATCTATGGACAAAGAAAATCAGTGCGATGTGTCATGTTTCTATGGGAACGGTAGTTAATGGAATTCTTCTACTTCTATGCACTGAAATGATAAACATCGTTCTTCCTGCCTTACAATAATCCAGATATGAAACGTAGGCTAATCATTCGTGTCATCTGACAACTCTTGAAGACTAATCACTTTCCTTTATCTCGATTGAAATTATGAGTAACGTAACCGCCTCGTCATTACATTTTACATCATTTAACTCAATGAACAGATATGACAACGTAGCTATTTGAGCAAGATAAAGGGGAATTGTGTAAGTTATTTCACACAATGTTGTTGGACTGCTTTGGCTACCATGACACCATGTTACGTTTCTGTAGCAACCGAAACATCGTTTGTTATGAAATGTTTGAATCATTTTCATTGACGTTTAGAAAGACACCGAAGTGCTCAATCATCGTTTACCCATGTGCTGGATTATCAATGATGTCAGTTTTCTTCACCGAGAGGTATTGCACGTAGGTGGAGCTAATCATGCACTAACCACCACTCTAATTGGTTTCTTGGACAGACCCACGTCTCCTTTTGGCCTTTGACAAAAGTTTCAATTAGTCGCACACGCAGTGCTCAAAGGCAAAACGTTCACCTTCACACACGCGCTTTACTCTTATTACTGTATTCTAATGAACATGCAAACGGGATTTGGGTAGTCCGAGCTAGCTATAAACTATAACTTATATCTATATAACGTAATGATGAGATAAGCCCTTCTATGCAATGAAATATTCTCACATAGTCACATCATATTGATTTCACTATGTTTGTATTGTCTCCGCATGCCACTGTAATGTTGATGCTTATGGTGATGGGCTGATTGCCTAAGCCTTTAATAAAATTATGTTCTGTCTTATTATAACTCCTCGTATACATAAAAACCCCTGATCAGAGGTGCTCTAAACATGAGCGCATGGACCTAGTACTTAACCTTGCTTTTATAATCCCACAATACTTTTTATGTATATGTAATGCGAAAATTATGAACCTTACAATTGCTTTGGCGGTCTAGAGTATCGTTTCTGAGCTTGGACCAGTAGAAAAATATTTTGAAGATAATCAGAACTACACTACAGAGACCGATACCCTGCGAGAATGTAGAATAGTGTCAAGGGTAGTAACTCTAGGCAAATATGCCTTTTGTAAGTGGGGAGTCAAACTCCGTGCACTGGTTACATCACGCTACGCTACTATAACTGTAAGGGGGTGGGGGTAAATACTGCTGCGGGTTTTGGTACATAGTTGTGTCCCTTGCACGGGGTAGTGCATTTATGTTTTGATCATACACCGCAAAAGCAACCTACCAAAGTAGAATTTAAAAAGAATCAGAACTTGTGAAAAAATGCATTATGTGAGAAGAACTGAATTGTAACATACTAAAGCCAGGAGGGACGACTACAGTGAAATCATAAAAAATCTTCCCCTAATCTGCATATATATATATATATATATATGCTTAAGGGTGACACCGAGGGATAAATAAATCCGATTTTCACACTTTCTTGTATAGAGATCAAGTGAACAGTTTTGAAATGCCTAGTGTTTGAACTGACTTTTGCCAAATTTTACGAGTACAACTGTCTTACTTTTTGAAAAACTGAATTATTAATAAAGTGACTGTTCATATTTTTAGGTAATTTTCGAGGCTCTACTCATTTTTGTTCACCCTTCATGTTTAACATGTATATCAAAATATAATGGAATAAACCTTTTTTTTTGCAAAATACAAATATATGCATAGCAGGATCAGTATTTTTTCAATGGATTGGTCTCACCATATTTTCAAATGTTGAAGCAAAACAAAAGGGAAACGTTTAAATTCCATTGTTATTTTATTATTGTTTTTCCAACATGAACAATTTCCAAAGAAAAGGACAGATTTCGAACAAATATGTTCTATTCTGACACTTCGACATATATCAAATCATATTGAAACATTTGTAATCAAGTGTATCTTTTTTTATTTGTGGTACTCAACATAAATTATTTGGTCTCGTAAATTACAAAAGGCTGTACCGTAAATGACAAGTGTTGTAACTAGTATTTATCATACCATTACAATAAATAATTATTGTTCAAATAGCGTGATTTAATGGGGAGATTTCATAAAAAGTGGAAACTATGTTAGTGCAGAAAGGTATATTAGCAATTGTGGTAACTGCATTCTAAAAATGCGACTAATTTACAATACATCCTTCCACCTAAGCATTGATTATGATACAAATGCGTTGAATGTAAGTATACATTATATATTCATGATCAGGTCGACCAAACGTAATCTACAGGGATTTAACCCTTTCCCTCATAGAGGATACCATGAAAAGACCTATGCGAACAGCATAAAACCAGATCAGCCTGTAAGTAACTCGCAGGCTGATCAGGTTTTATGCTGTTCGCTGCTCCTCAGTGGTCTGGTAATGAGGATTTTACAATTAAATTTGGTAAGGTTTGAGTTTGGCTTTCTACATATCAGGCTTTATGTGGTACCTATTGAGTGCGTCAAAATGAGTCTATATGAGGAAAAGGGTTAACAACTCTCTGTAGATAACGTACAGTAATTGATACAAGTGCATGGAGCACTGATAAAAAGTGTTACTGTGAAATCATTAATTTTCGTGGGACACTAATTTTCGTCGATTTCGTTATGGGTTTTATCCACGAATAATTAATCCCCATGAAAACGTCTCTTATATAGACCTTACGTTTTCTAGAACGTAGATCCACGAATAAATGTACCCACGAAATTCCCTTAGGTGCATAATCAACGAAATTTAATGTCAACGAAAATAATGATTTTACAGTAACTGTTAACCATTCAAAATAAAATGCCTACATACTCAAAACTTTGCGATAGGTAGTAGGTTATATACTTGACAACATTCTTTCATTTACTTATCAAACAATCTAAATATCTTAGAACTGTAACATTTTATTCAAATATATGCATTTTATTGCAATATACGACATGCCTGATACACGACATGCCTGTATATAATTTGCTGACTGGCAATGATTCAAGATATTTAATAATGAATTTTTTTCTCTTGTAAGGAGCGAATTGAATTTAAAAAAAAAAATAGGTATATTATAATTTTCAGTGGAATGATAGCTTTTTCAACCACACAATCAATGTTTTAATTGTTTTATAACATATCTAGATGTGAATAAGCCATTTATGCTTTAAATGTAACAAACAAACTTTTAAAATACGGAACCTTGCACTTTAACATTTGATGATAAATGCTGGTGATTTACGGACATGGCACACATTTACGGGACAAACCATTTTAAGGCGGAACATGTTGTGTTTTTATCAATACATTCGATAATGTTATAGTGCGCTGCATGTTTATTTCAGAAAATATCATAAAAGAAATCACACAATTAAGAAATAAATACTAACCTCTATGAAATTTATAGTACCCCGAGGAAACGATAATAATAATGACTGTCGTTTGTAAATTTCCCGCGTAAAACGTTCTACGTTGCATAATTTCGTTATATGGCCCAAGGAAATAAAAGAAGGCGGAAAGTGCAACATTTAAAGAAAAATAGTCTTGAAACTGATGGCTCGTAAATTACTGTAAAATTTTAATTTGATGTGCTTAATTCATATCAAATTTGTTTAACAGGAAATATTTTGTGATTATATTATCATAAATTACTCTTTTATTCATCTAGGATGATTTACTTGCTATTCTCGCCGACAGGCAATTCAGTACATTGACTTTAAGTTACGCCTCGTAACTGATCTTTTAAAAATTACGCTGTTTTTGAAAGTTTGGTGGCCTATGGCATCTTCAAGGTAAGAGATACCGGATTTTTTTTTTATATATTTTCTTACAACATGTGTATATAGGCCTTCCATTACGCGTCTTACAATTATGAAAATTATTTTAGGTATAACCCCCTAATACCTACATTCCATATCTTGCCATTGGATGGAAATATTTCTGAAACTTTGTCACTTTGAAGACATTTAAAAATAAAAATGTTTCACCGAGAGTTTTTTCAAATTTTTATATGTAGTGGAGATAATCTGTATGTAAGTTAACATTGCAGTCTATGGGAAATATACAATTTCTGTGAATATGAAAAACTGAATCTGATTTTCGAGGAAAATTCACGGTAGAAAGACGCATTATATGTACCGTAGGAAAATGGAGAAAATCTACTTTTGTAGTTTTCAGGGGATATAACTCATGACAACAAAATTATAAAGGGGAGGTAATAAAATAATTTCTGTCATAGGTCATAACATGTCAATTTGCCTTTAAGATTTCCATGGTATGACATTTTAAAAGCTTATATTATTATTATTAAGTTATATGCATGGCTTCGATGGTTATTATGGGGCATATACCTTCACCGGAAGTGAATTACAGGGCATAAACCTTAAACATAAATTTGTATCACTCTGTAACACACAAGGCTCATAAATTATCTCACAAATACAATGAACAATTTCAAAAAACTGTGCATCATTTGAAGCCAAAAATACTTCATACAAAATATTTTGGGTGCAAAATGATTATGAATATCAATCCTGTATGTGTAGTTTAACTGTTTTAACTGTGCCTCATATATAGAAAGAAAATTAAAATAATGAAGGACATATCATTTGTGTACCCCCTATGACAGAAAAAAACCTACAACCCCATTTGAATGAAATAAATATTATCATTAGACAAGGAAATTATATGTGTATATGTTTGCCTCATGCAAGATAACAGTGTGGACACATAATGTACTGCTATTGGGTCAGCTTTACGAGCTGAATGCTGAGGACAGCTGTGTCACCCTTAAGCAAGTCAGTGATATACAGGAATAAACTCTTTCTTTGTACGTCCGTCGAATGACAGGACGTATGTATTATTAATTCACCTGGGGGCGGGCTGCGTCCCAAGATGTTGTCCGCTCTCTAACTCGAACAAACATGAATAGATCTTTACCTAACTTGGTCACAGTATTGGCACAACATCTTGACCATGTTCGATAACCAGCCAGATTGTCCAAGACGCTCCTGAGTTATGGTCCTTGAATTGATGAAGATGGCCCTGATGTCGGTCATCTGAGAAACATGGCATTCATTTCCCGTACAAGTTACTATGTTAAAACAGTCCATCCATGCAGAAATATAGGAAGGTCATTTCAGTCCATACACCAAACAATACTTGTAATTTAAAAGAAGGTCACCGGGTCATGATGAAGGTCATCCAAGGTCAAAGTTCAATTTCACACACAAAGTTGTACCTTGTGATCCAATACTGAAGGTCATAGCTCTCTATATAAATCTATGTAAAAACAGTGTACATTGGGAGTGTCCAATTTTGACCCCAGGGCTTTATTTGAACAAACTTTGTTAAAAAGCATTAAACAATAACACACACCAAATATCTGAGCTCCAGGTTTTGTTGGCTCAAGAAGAAGGTTTTTAACTTTTTTCCTTAAGTAAGTCAATATAAAATCAAGTGACCCCTGGGGCAGGCCAATTTTAACCCCAGAGCCATAATTTGAACAAACTTGGTAGAGGTCAAGTAGGCCATGTTCCACACCAAATTTAAAAACTTCAGGCCTTTTGGTTTCTGAAAAGAATTTTTTAATTCTTATGTTAGTCTATATAAAATCTGGGGTGGGGCAAATTTTGACCCCAGAGCCATGACTTGAACAAACTTGAAAGGGGTCCACTAGACCATGTTTAACACACCAAATATCAAACCCCCAGGCTTGTGTCAGACAAGAAGATTTCTGAAGTCTTTTTCCCATGTAAGTCTTTATAAAACCAAGTGACCCCTGGGGCTGGATCAAATTTGACCTCAGGGTCATGATTTGAACAAGCTTGGTAAAGATCCACAAGATCATGCCACACACCAAATATCTAAGCTCTAAGCCTTGCAGTTTCTGAAAAGAAGATTTTTTTCAAGTTTTTCCTAAGAAAGTGTATATAAACCATGTGCCCCCTGGGGAGCCAATTTTGACCCAAGGGCCATGATTTGAACAAACTTAGTTGAGGTCCACTAGGCTTTGTTACTACAAAATATCTTAACTCTAGGCCTTGTAGCTTCTGAGAAGATTTTTCTAGTTTTTCCTATATAAGTCTATGTAAATCAAATGATCCCTGGGGCGGAGTCAATTTTGCCCTGAGGGTCATGATTTGAACAAACTTTGTAAAAGGTGCACTAGACTACACACCAATTATCTAAGCTCTTGGCCTTGCAGTTTCAGAGATTTTACTTAAAAAATCACTTATGCAATGGACCGGAACCATTTGATTAACTTTGGTAGAGCTTTATGTAAGGAACATCACTGGCAAGTTTCATCAAATTTGGCCCAGTGGTTTCAGAGGAGATGTCGTTTGAAACAGTATCTAACACTAAGTGCTCAGGTGAGCTAAAAATGCTAAATCTACAGTGTCTGAACTCTAACTCGGACAAACATGAACCGATGTTTACCAAAACTTTGTCACAATGTGTATTGGTACAGTATCTCAATCAAATTGAAAATCAGTCAGAATGTCTCAGATACTATAAAATTTCAACCCTTGCATTGTGAAAATTGCAATATGGGCGTATTTTGCATTAACCAGCACTCTTGCTCATGTTAAATGACGCACACAGGAAATTTGTAGATACATGGCATATTAAATTCTGTATGGTTAAAATAAAATTGAGAAGACTTGACTATTTGAATTTACCATCGCTTGACAGTATTTCAGTCATATAGCGATGTCCAGCTAATTACAGGTGGAGTTGTTGTTGTTGTATTAGAGTTTACCGCGCTGCGATAGTATTTCAATCATATAGCGACGTCCAGCTAATTACAGGTGGAGGAAGACCCCGAGTACACAGAAGTGCCCGGGTAGAACCACCGACCTACAGCAAGCCAGCTGGAAGGTACAGGTGGAGGAAGACCCCGAATGCACGGAGGCATCCAGGTAGAACCACCGACCTTCTGCAATCCAGCTGGAAGGCTTCCTCATATGAAAATCTGAAGGCCTTAAAATTGAGAAGCCAGGCCCAAACTCTCACAAGCGTACACAAAAATACAGCCATGACATCAGAGTGTACAGAAAACACCTGGACAGATCCACCAACCTAATAAAGCCAGCTGAAAAGTCTTCCTCACATGAACTATCAAAGTGACCCTGCCGAAACGTGCAAGTGCAGCAGTGAGAAAGTCAGCATCTTTTAACCATACACTCAAGTGTAAGCATCTATATAAGTTTTGGATACTTCCGGTTTGAGGCCGTCGGCTTGTGGGACAGTCTACCAAGTTGAAAACTATTGCATATAGGGAATTCTGCAGACTGATCTGTACCTGGACTGGCCCATCCTGCAAATGCTTAATGTGCTCTTAACCATTTTATGTTATGCTACATGTACTACAAACTGATTTGTTCTATAAGTTTAATCATTTTATGGCTGTTCTGAAATTTGTGCTTGTAGCTTAAATGTGCTCTCCATGTCTATGTCCATATGCTTCAATGTCATTTCTTATATGTTTTTTTGCATCCATACCTCCCAGCATATTGTATGTTATTTCATTCATTTGTTTACATAATTTGCTTTCCTTTAACAGGCTTTTTTTTTGTTTTCATATTTTGTTTATTGCTTTGTTTTTGCTGGAAAATAATAGTTTGCTAAAAACAAAACCGATTATAAATCAAGTTTCTTTTATCATGTATGACAAACAGAAGTGTTGTTCTCAGCCCTGTATGTTTCCTGTCCACTGTCTATCTCCTGGTACAGATACTTATGACAAACAGAAGTGTTGTTCTCAGTCCTGTATGTTTCCTGTCCACTGTCTAAAACAGAAGTGTTGTTCTCAGTCCTGTATGTTTCCTGTCCACTGTCTATCCCTCCCCACTGTCTATCCCTAAACAGAAGTGTTGTTCTCAGCCCTGTATGTTTCCTGTCCACTGTCTATCACCTGGTACAGATACTTATGACAAACAGAAGTGTTGTTCTCAGCCCTGTATGTTTCCTGTCCACTGTCTATCTCCTGGTATAGATACTTATGACAAACAGAAGTGTTGTTCTCAGTCCTGTATGTTTCCTGTCCACTGTCTATCTCCTGGTACAGATACTTATGACAAACAGAAGTGTTGTTCTCAGCCCTGTATGTTTCCTGTCCACTGTCTATCACCTGGTACAGGTACTTATGACAAACAGAAGTGTTGTTCTCAGTCCTGTATGTTTCCTGTCCACTGTCTATCACCTGGTACAGATACTTATGACAAACAGAAGTGTTGTTCTCAGTCCTGTATGTTTCCTGTCCACTGTCTATCACCTGGTATAGATACTTATGACAAACAAGTGTTGTTCTTAGCCTGTATGTTTCCTGTCCACTGTCTATCACCTGGTACAGATACTTATGACAAACAGAAGTGTTGTTCTCAGTCCTGTATGTTTCCTGTCCACTGTCTATCACCTGGTATAGGTACTTATGACAAACAGAAGTGTTGTTCTCAGCCCTGTATGTTTCCTGTCCACTGTCTATCTCCTGGTATAGGTACTTATGACAAACAGAAGTGTTGTTCTCAGCCCTGTATGTTTCCTGTCCACTGTCTATCTCCTGGTACAGATACTTATGACAAACAGAAGTGTTGTTCTCAGTCCTGTATGTTTCCTGTCCACTGTCTATCACCTGGTATAGATACTTCAACAATCAGCAAGCACATTATCAATATTTATCAATACCAATCATGACCTTTTTCCATTTTAAAATTAAAAATGGCAAGATATGTTGCTATTGTTTGATAATATTTCATGTTACGGTAATTTCAAGTGTAATCTCACAATAAATGTTTTTTCTTCAGACTGTATTGGTTAGTCATTCTTTGAAAAGAAAGCACCCAAAGTCTTCAGATGCTTGTCAATCAACAAGAGCTGAACTGTTTTCAATGGGTATAAGTCGATGATTTACTATTATTTGTTCAGTACAATAATACGATTTAGTCAATCCAGCAAAAACACATATAAAGTTTATCATTCATCAGCGTTTCGGCTTCATCAGGATAATTTGAATAACAACAAGCGGAAGTTAACCCTTTCCCTCATATAGACTCATTTTAACCCTTTCCCTCATATAGACTCATTTTAACCCTTTCCCTCATATAGACTCATTTTGACGCACTCAATAGGTACCACATAAAGCCTGATCTGCAGAAAACCACAGTTAAACCTTACTAAATTTAATTACAAAATCCTCATTTCAAGACCACTGAGGAGCAGCGAACAGCATAAAACCTGATCAGCCTGCGAGTTACTCGCAGGCTGATCTGGTTTTATGCTGTTCGCATAGGTCTTTTCATGGTTTCCTCTATGAGGGAAAGGGTTAAGTTATAAACATAACGTCATAACATGGTAAACTGTACATTATATAAATGTATCTAGCTTTCGTATTATAGAATACATAATTTTCTACAGCATGAATATATAAAAACCTGAAATAGGAAAAAACGAAGGTTAGATTTTTTATCTTTTTATATTTTTTTTTCAGTACAATAAAACAGATATTAGATGCTATTGCAGTCTGGATATGTTAGTATCTTTGTTGACACAAGTTTCCCTAGGTGTTGACCTTCCATGCTAATACGCCCAATTACACGTGATATTAACCCTTTACTTCATGAATATTCATGTGCAAATTTATGACCTGATGAATATTAATTTACTGAAATTAATATAAGAGCCAATGGGCTTGTTTTTGCCATGCATACTGTAGAAATGGAGCTACAGATACTGTATGAGCAAACAGAGAAGACCCTGTTCTCCTTCCAGGAGCAGTCTGATCTGGGTCTGCTCTGTTTTCCAAGGCATTAAAATGAGTCTTTATGAAGTAAAGGGATAATATTCATGTAGTATCTTTTTTCTCCTCAAGTTTCCTTCTGAACATCTAGTTCTTATGTAATGTAAGAATACTGATAATAATGAGGGAGGTGATGATGAAAGGAAGGGAGACAACTTTCTGTTTGTTTTCCCTTTTTAATAGTAAACATAATAATTAAAACAGGGTTAATTTATCAATATTGTATATCTCATATTTCACTCAAAAACATTTAAAAGCAAAACCTCATTACCACATAAGAACTTTAAACTTCTGCAAACTGGATAATGATTGTAGATTCTTAATGTTGTTTTCATTAGCAAAATATGCAAACATATTCAAACATCCCACAATTCAATAACAAAAATAGTCAAATTTTCATAATTGTACTGTAGAAAGCATTTTATAAAAACAGAATCTTTAAAATTAGAATTCTTTAAGTTATTAAAACTAGAACTGTCACAGAGGTGACACCCGCATACTACTTTGTAACAGTCAGACAGCAAGCAGTATAAAAAAAGTCTTATTTTTAGTAAGAATGATAATGGTATATACCCATCAGACCCCCAACAGCTTATCAAAGTTTTTTATGTTCCAAACTTAATTACAATATCACAAACCTGATAAAAAGTTAGTAAGTAAATTTTGGGGACATTCTATTTTTAGTATCAGTGACTTTGACCAATCAGATCAACACAGCTCATTGAAGCTTTCTCTCCACACAAAGCATACATTAACCAACATAATATCTCATTCCTGACAAAAGCTTTTTATTAAGAAAATTCCATTTTGCAGGCAGACTTAACTTGACTATTTGAGTTTACTGTGGCTTGGACAGTATTTCAGTCATATAGCGACGCCCAGTTAATTACAGGTGGAGGAAGACCACAAATGCACAGAGGCATCTGGGTAGAACCACCGACCTACCGCAAGCCAGCTGGATTTTGCAGACAGAAAGCAGTAACAAAAATCTATTTTAGTGACAGTAACCTTGACCCATCTAACACAAAACCCACACCAAGTGTTAATTTCACACAAGGTATACATTTCCCAGATTTGGTCATGATGTGTAACTTATGACAAAAAATATTTAAGAAATTCCTTTGTCTATTTTTAGCATCAGTGACCTTGACTTATAAGGCCCACACAGCCCATTTAAGTTTTTTCTCTAAACAAAAAATAAAAGTGCCAACTTATGTAACCTAAACTTGGTCAAGATATGTCACTTATGACAAAAGTTATTAAAGAAGTTTGTTTTTTTGGGGGGGTGAGGGACAGATGGACAGACCAACCACTGGACCGACCAACCAAGTGATTCCAGTATACCCCCTCAAACATTTGTTAGCAGGGATATAACAAAAACTCTCAGTTGATTTTATTTATTTTAAAAAAAAACATCTTGAAGCTATATGATCAAACAAATCACCCGAAGAATCTGTGAACACATTATTCAATCTAAAATTAACTGTTCCAATGTACAATCTAGACTCCCTTTTAATTTTGAAGCCATTTTTAACTTAAAACTAAGGATATGCATATTTTAATGTAAATAAACACTTTATATTAAACAAAGAACTTTTTTGAAAATATATTTTGTTATGTCTAATTACTCAAGTTTCTGTAAAGTCATTCAGAATGTGAGAAAAGAAGGTCATCTGGAAATGAATGGACTCTACATCCAAGGGACTGACATATTGATAGCAAAAACCAGATTGAGTTTCCATGGTTATGAAACTGGATCAAATGTATCAAAAAATTAACAAACCTGGCCCTGTGGTTTTGAAAATATAAATGTTACTTAAGTATGATTTTCATACTTATACTCGAACTATGCCCATTAGTTTCAAAATAGGGATTTAAGTATGATATTCAAAACTGAGCCTTTTTATTTTCAAGAACACAGGGCCAGATGTGATCTGTGTCTCTACAACAACAATTTTCTATCAGACTAATCTCAGACATCAATATTGAGGTTTTTGCGGAACAAGCCCGAATCCTGTTTATCTCTACTGTAAAATCAAATTTGCAACAAGCCCATTTATATTAAAAGTCACAAATTTGAAATAGCCCCAGAAATTATGATATAGGGCTTGAGCTGATTTTGATCCCTGCACAGTGCTGTCTCATCTTGTCTGGTTCCCCTCTCCCTACACAGTACCCTCCCCTCTCCCATTGTCTTGCTGTGTCTGATTCCCCTCTTCCTACACAGTGCTCTCCCCTCCCCCAGTGTCTTGCTGTGTCTGGTTCCCCTCTTCCTACACAGTGCTCTCCCCTCCCCCAGTGTCTTGCTGTGTCTGATTCCCCTCTTCCTACACAGTGCTCTCCCCTCCCCCAGTGTCTTGCTGTGTCTGGTTCCCCTCTTCCTACACAGTGCTCTCCCCTCCCCCAGTGTCTTGCTGTGTCTGGTTCCCAGCACTCATATCCATTTCTTCCACCTTCTTTATATCATCATCATCCATATCCTTTAGCAATGAACGATAATACTGCGGATAGTTCTTCGCACACATCATAAAATCCTTCAAAATCCCGTGAAGTTTGAGCAGATCCTCCTCGGACCGCTCGGATATGTCAACATCATGGTTGTCATGGATATACTGCCGGAACACACGGAACTCTATGTTACATGGACCAATGACATCTCGCTCAATACAGGAACATGCCCAGTTGAGCTCTCCATTGGGTAACACAGGAGCTGAAAATTATTTAACATTTCACTTTGTTTGTAGCAACAAATATTAAAGATGTAAACATATAGTTACGACTTAGTTGGCTAGTCAAACTAACAAGAAAAGGAAGCACTTAAGATCACTTTGCTTATGTTATTGGACACAAAATGAATGTAAAAAAAGAATACCTGTCCCTGAATCTCAAAGCTTTTTGAAATATATCATGGAATCATTAATTTCATCAACAAATAAATGACTGTTAACATTTCTATGGGAATCTTCTTAAATACAACTTGAAAATTAAACTAGAAATATCCCAGAATGTGTTTAATACCCCCACTTAGTGCTCAGAGACATAATATGAAGCCTTATCAATCAAACAAGCTATTTTTATATATTCTTCGTCAAAAAGGGGCAATGACTATGTGAAAAGATTTTCAGATTTTGCTCAAAGCTGAACTTGACCTTCCTTTCATCAGAACTTACAAGTGTACCAAAAATTATATCAATCTGTCGACCTGTTCATGAGTTATTGATCTGACAAAACCACGAGGACTGTCCGACAAGCTCACTCCCGCCTCCCCCCCCCCCCAATTACCTGTGGGGGTACAACACTATCTATCAACTGACTGTAGTGACTCCAGATAAAATTGTGCCTTGTAACTCCACCACGAGTAAACAGTCTATATATGATCACACTCTTTGTGTTAAACAATGCACTTTATTTTTCTGTAAGCTTACATTATTATCTCCTATGACACCTTAAATTGTCTTACTTAGACTTAACAAGCTATGATCGAATGAACGCCATGCCTCTTTGGGGTAGAACTAATCAAGGTGCATGCACCTGTGAAGTTTGGAGGTGTACGTTTGAAAGGACTTCCATGTTATGGTCAAGGTTAAAGTTGTGTGACAAATAAACAAACAGATAGACAGACTAAAAACAATATGCCCCGATCTATTGATCCAAGGGCATGAAAATAATCAAAACAACATCAAAGTGTCAGGAAGAGTTTTTATGAATATCATCAAGTACTAACATAACACATGCTATGCCATGGCCCACTGTTACTAATTGGTACACTCAGTATACACTTGTACTTAGGAAAATGGTGGCTGTTGGCTTGTTGAGAGCTTGGTCTTTAAAATCTGTTCAATTTATGCATACCAACATAACCCAATTTATGGGGCAGATGCTCTAATCACTTGACCAAAGAATTTGGTGCATGCATCATGTATAATGTATCCTGTATAATGTATCCTGTATACTCACATCTGTCTTCGCTCACCACGGACTCCCGGATCTGTGCCTTGCTGGGGATTCTGTTCTCCTTCTTGGATAGAAACAAGACCTTGTCCTTCCCTGTCAGTCAAGATGGACATTTTGAGCATATTGAAAGATCAAGCAAATATGAATTTTTGTGTGAGAATTGCATTACTATGAAGATAATCTTTAAACAATCAAATGTAAAATAATACCCGAGATTTTCAATATTTAACAATTTGTTAGAAATTCCTGTGACACTACTAAGAATCAATACAGATGGAAAACTTAATTAAATTTTTTTTTTAAATTTTTATTTTTTACAATTTGTAAAATTACTAACAATTTTCATCTGTGTTCAACCTGTGCTTTGCATTGTGAAAAGTCTTCTTCTTTTTTTGTCCCTACTGTTAACAAAATCACTGACTCCATATCCATTCAGTGACCACAACCACTAGAAAATGGCGCTGTGGTGCCCTGATATGCTATTTAAAAATGTTAAACTCTACTTAACTAAGGGAAGTAAAGTGCACTCTGATACAACGAGGTATTACCACCTTAGCAAACCACTTTTCCCCGGGTGGTTGTAGGATTCTGGTATTGTCAAGAGCAGTTATTAATATACTGTGCTAATCTGTGCATTATAAAGCGCTCAGTATTTGGTTTTCACAGAGTTTGGATTGTCAAAAGAAATTACATTAAAATTATAGGGGGAATTTCGGGACCATTTTTTGTGGTTTGATTTTCTGAATTTTCTGATTTTCACAGAGAGTCTGATATTCTCATTGTGTACTGTATCACATTTGAAGGGAAACTAAGAACTAACTGGTACATAGTTTTGGAAAACTCTATAAAACTGTTTGATATTTACCAGTACACAGAATTAAAATTGTAAATGTTTATAAAATTAATGGTTTGTTGTAAAACCTGATTTTTGATGACATAAAAAACGCACCAAATTCTCTGTAGTTCAGCTGTCGCAGCTTTCTGTCCGCCTCTTCCTTCTCTCGTTTCCGCCGCTCTGCCTCCTCGACGTCCCGCTGCTCCTCAACTGTCATGTGACTCTTGTAAAACTCGGGGTGGTCCATGGTGCACTCGATATACGCTTCCAGAACTTCGTCAAAATTCTCCTTCTGTTCAGGAGTCATGTTGTCCCTTGAGTAGTCACAGTCATGGATTATCTGTCGTAATGGGCGAAACTCCCGGCCACAGGGACCAATCACATCTCTCTCAATACATGTGCATGACCAGTTCAACTCTCCGTTAGCAAGAAGTGGGTCTGAAGGTAAGATATACCACAGGTTTATTTTACCAGTATTTATAGTCGGTATTGGCTTTTGTTTCCAATGCCCCCCAAAAATATTTCCCCCCAATTTTTTACTTAAAATTCCAAATCTAAAATTCTGAGAAATATGTTGATATATATTTGAACATATATTTGAACATGTATTTTGATAAAAATCTGCAGAAAGGCAGACCAGTCTTGGGCTTCTTGGCTTTTGCTAATTTTGATCCCTGTCCATACAATGAGACCCACTATAAACTTGTGAACTAAATGGAACAAAATAAAGGCATGACAGAATGTGTATAAAAATAAGTACATGTACAATGATTACAAAACTATATGAACTATTCTTCCTTTTAAAAGCTACAAAATAATAATCATATCAATTAGACAAGAGTGTTCTCTGGAACATGTGTGTCACCTGCTGGAGCGTGACAGAAAAAGCATGACGGACAGACAGATGACGGCAAAGTGATCCCTATGTGTCACCTCTGCTTACAGCAGGTGACACAAAAAAGGTAATTTGTCATTTACATACAATTTCAAACAACATAAGAATTATAAATGTAGTAGATGATATATCATAAGGATAGGCACTGAGTGTTTAATTCTGCAGGAAGTCAAGTAAGTTTGAATAGTCTCAGATTGTGACAAATACTAGAATATTACTTATTGGGTTTTCGCATCGCAGTGCGAAAACCCTTTGTTAGGTTTTCGCACCTCGCAGTGCGAAAACCTATTGTTCTTCTTCTGTTTTATTTTTTTTTTTTTTTTTATTATTTTTCTAACCTTTTTTTGTGAACGGCATATCACCATGATAGAAAAAAGTCACATGTATGAAATTTTTATCAGTTATTACCACGTATTTGAAAATGATCCTAACGTTGAGAAAATTTTCATTTATGTCTTACTTTTCCCGCCAGGGGGCGTTTTGCATGAAATTTATTAATGGCTAATAACTCACTTATTTGAGGTCCGATTCAAATGCGGTTTTTTGCATTCTGTTCCTTGTTGATAGCCAAATAAAATATGATAGGTTTCGAGGTACGTGTCGCTGAAAGTATTTGAGCTTAAGAAGGTTAAATGTTCGAACCTCGCAAAAAACTGTGCAAATGAGGGTAGGTCTACGAAAAACCTATCCATTTTTGTTAGAGATCAGATAGAAGAATTCTGTTTGCTGCAAATGATTTGCAAGACATATACGCACAAAATATATGGGTGGCGAATTTAAGAAATGTATGGTTTGTCCTCTGGAAACGGTCAAACTTCACTAAATTTTAGGAAAAGTTAAAGTTTCAAAGACATGTTTTTTATCGCTTCTGACTTTATTTTTTGTTAATTCTTCATGATATTTTCACAAGTTATGTATTGTTATGTCTGAAAGGGGATCACAATTAAAAAGTTAAAAAATAAATGAAAAGGTCAAGGTCATTTTACGATTATTGTGTTTTTATTCGGCCCCAAGTAGCTCAAAAACTAAAAATAATTCATTGAGAGTATATGTACAAAAGTTTTAGATCTTGAAGAGCCCTTTTCATTAATGTTTAGTTTTTGAATATCGGACTTGATTTGGTCATATTACGGCAGTCCAAAGTTTGATCCTTTTTTGGAATAATTGTTATACCATTTTATGCTTAAAATTGTGATATATAAGAAATAGAAAGTTCGACTAGTGCGACTTGTATACTTTATTGAACTGTTTGCTGCATTGCTAGGTACCTAATGGTAAAATTTTAATCAATTTTGTTTCTCATTTTGCCGCTAGGGGGCGCTTTGCTTGAAATCACTCTTTTGCTTATAACTCAAAAGTTGAAGCCTGATTCAAATGCGGTTTGTTGCATTATGTTCATTGTTGATAGCCTAATAAAATTGGATAAATTCAAGGTATGAGTGACTGAAAAGTTTGAGTTAGTAACGGAAGGTTGAGAGTTCGAACCTCGCAAAAAACTGCAGATGAGGGTAGGTCTACGAAAAACCTATCCATTTTTGTTAGACATCAGATAGAAGAATTCTGTTTGCTGCAAATTATTTACAAGACATATATGCAAAAATATATGAGGTGGCGAAATTAATAAATGCATGGTTTTTCCTCTAGAAACGGTCAAACTTCACTAAATTTTAGGAAAAATTAAAATTTCATAAACATGTTTTTTGTCGCTCCTGACTTTATTTTTAGTTCATTCTTCATGATATTTTCACAAGTTATGTATTGTTATGTTTGAAAGGGCCTCACAATTAAAAAGTTAAAAAATAAATGAAAGGTCAAGGTCATATTACGATTATTGTGTTTTTATTCGGCCCCAAAGAGCTCCAAAACTACAAATATTTCAATGAGAGTATATGAACAAAAGTTTTAGTTCTTCAAGAGCTCTTTCCAGTGATGTTAAGTTTTTGAAGATCGGGGTTGAATTGGTTGAGTTATGGCAGAAAGGCGAAAAGTGTACTTTTAACGAAATTGAAACGCTGTAGTTTCATGAACTTTGAGTCAAAAATTATGATTTCTTCAGGATTAAGACACTGAAAAGTGAAGTGATGTATACTGCAAGGAATATTTGTTTGGTCACGTGATTATGACGTCATGCATATTTAAGCAAGAATTATTAAAAAAATCATATAAAATCGGCAAGTTGACGTATGAAGTTGAAATTTGCAGGAATGCCGTAGCCTACGGTGTGCAAAATGTCCTGAAAAATTCAGATGATTCCTTCAACAAACATGGCAGATATTCATGTTTTTCGGATAAGGGCTTGTACAC
Source organism: Solen grandis (assembly GCA_021229015.1). Lineage (NCBI taxonomy): Eukaryota > Metazoa > Mollusca > Bivalvia > Adapedonta > Solenidae > Solen > Solen grandis. Next base: position 33,873,446 of record CM037794.1, read on the forward strand.
GAAAATCTAGCAAGTTGAAGTAAGAAAAGAAGGCGGTTATTGGGTTGGTTACCCTCTATCCGGACGTTCCTACGCAGGAAATAGTGCCCGTGTTGAAAGGTGAATTGCGATGCGTATTTGAGAGAATGAGGTGCATTTTAGGATGCAATTGTGTACACCAGGACCGATAAGCATATTGCCTTTGTCATTACGGCTTTCTCCAAACATTTATTATTAGGTTTTCGCACCTCGCAGTGCGAAAACCTATTGTTCTTCTTCTGTTTTATTTTTTTTTTAGGTTTTCGCATCGCTGTGCGAAAACCTATTGTTCTCGTTCTGTTTCTTTTTTTTTTTTTTTTTTTTTTTTTTTTTTTTTTTTTTTCTTCCCCTTTTTTGTGAACGGCATAGCTCCGAGGTGAGAAAAGCCACATCTATGAAACTTTTATCAGTAATAACCACGTACTTGAAGATGATCCTAACGTCGAGATAATTTTCATTTTTGTTTTGATTTTCCCGCCAGGGGGCGTTTTATATGAAAATATTTAATAAGCAATATCTCCATTATTTGAGGTCCGATTCAAATGCGGTTTTTGCACAATGTTCCTTGTAAATAGCCCAATAAAATATGATAGGTTTCAAAAATTTGCGTATAAAAAACTTTCGTGCTACAGGAGGTTGAAAGTTCGAATCTCGCAAAAACTGTGAAATAAGGGTAGGTCTACCAAAAACCTACCCATTTTATTCAGAGATGAGATAGGAGAATTTTGTTTGTTGAATATGATCTGCAAGACATATACGCACAAAATATATGGGGTGGCGAATTCGGGAAATGCATGGTTTGTCCACAGTATGCGGTCAAACTTAACCAATATTTTCGAAAAATCAACATTTTAAAAGCATGACTTTTAAGGTTATTTGCAGCTCCTGACTTTATTTTTTGTTCAATCTTCATCATTATTTCACTGTTTATGCATTTTTATAAAACAAATAAATTCATAGAAAAAAACAACAACATAATATGCAAAGGTCAAGGTCATATACCAATTATTATTATTTATATCGGCATAAAATAGCTCCAAATCTAAAAATATTTTATAGAAAGTATATGAACAAAAGTTTTAGTTTGTGAAGAGATCTTTCCATTGGTGTTTAGTTTTTGAAGATCGGACTTCATTTGATCAAACAACCACAGTCCAAAGTTTGATCCTTTTATCAAACAATTGTAAATCCCTGTTTCCTCTTTTTTGCAGCTCCTAACTTTATTTTTTGTTCAATCTTCATCATTTTTTCATTGTTTATGCATTTAAATAATACAAACAAACTCAAAGTAAATAATGATGAAAATATGCAAAGGTCAAGGTCATAATACCGATTATTTTTATGTTTATCGGCACGAAATAGCTTCAAATCTAAAAATATTTCATAGAAAGTATATGAACAAAAGTTTTAGTTTGTGAAGAGATCTTTCCATTGGTGTTTAGTTTTTGAAGATCGGACTTCATTTGATCAAAGTACCACAGTCCAAAGTTTGATCCTTTTATCAAACAATTGTAAATCCGTATGTTTCCTCTTTTTTGTAGCTCCTGACTTTATTTTTTGTTCAATCTTCATCATTTTTTCACTGTTTATGCATTTTTATAATACAAATTAACTCATAGTAAATAATGATGAAAATATGCAAAGGTCAAGGTCATAATACCGATTATTGTTATTTTTATCGGCACAAAATAGCTTCAAATCCTAAAATATTTTATAGAAAGTATATGAACAAAAGTTTTAGTCTGTGAAGAGATCTTTCCATTGGTGTTTAGTTTTTGAAGATTGGACTTCATTTGATCAAATTACCACAGTCCAAAGTTTGATCCTTTATCGAAAAATCGTAAATCAGTATGTTATCTGAATTATATTTGCATTATTTAATTTGCTTATCATATATACATAGAATATTTGGGTAAGCGAGTTAAGGGTATGTATTGTTTGTCAACAGCATGCGGCAAACGTCACTAATTGGATGAATTACAATTTCAAAAACATAAGTTTTTAGTGTGTGTCTTTTTTTTGTCTCTTTGTTCAAGTTTCATCATTTTCTCCACTGGTTGTATAGTTTTATGATACACAAATTCTCATAAATCAAAAATTAAACAGTATTTTCATTGGTCAAGGTTATATAACGATAATTGCCATTTTCTTCAGCTCAAAATATATCCAAATTTCTTGCGTGTTCATTCTCTAAGCAATCACTTTTAAACTTAACCACAGTGTTCTTTCCTAAATTCGGGCAAGAAGGTTAACAAATGTTATCAGCCTATTATATATTGAGTTTTTCCCCCATGAATATTAAAAAAAGAAGAAAAAAAATATCGCACTTCATTTCTTATCTTCAAACTTTATATTTTCTTTTTTTTTTACCACACTCTCTCGATCAAATTCGATTAAGGCTGTTATCATCAAATAACGTCAGGAGATATCCCTTTGTAATATAATACACGATTTGTTTTTGTATTAAATCTTCTTTTTTCAAACTTTCTATTTGACTTTTATATATTAATAATATTCGAATAAAGTTAATATCAATCAATTATGTCTGCAGTTGAAACCAGTACTCTTACTAGTCAAGTTAAAAGCGAAAACCAAGATGCCGCTTTGCGGTTCTAGTTCTTCTTCTGTTTCTTTTTTTTTTTATTTTTCTAACCCTTTTTTGTGAACGGCATAGCTCCGAGGTGAGAAAAGCCACATCTATGAAACTTTTATCAATAATAACCACGTACTTGAAGATGATCCTAACGTCGAGATAGTTTTCATTTTTGTTTTGATTTTCCCGCCAGGGGGCGTTTTATATGAAAATGTTTAATAAGCAATATCTCAATTATTTGAGGTCCGATTCAAATGCGGTTTTGGCATAATGTTCCTTGTAAATAGCCCAATAAAATATGATAGGTTCCAAAAATTTGCGTATATAAAACTTTCGTGCTACAGGAGGTTGAAAGTTCGAATCTCGCAAAAACTGTGAAATAAGGGTAGGTCTACCAAAAACCTACCCATTTTATTCAGAGATGAGATAGGAGAATTTTGTTTGTTGCATATGATTCGCAAGACATATACGCACAAAATATATGGGGTGGCGAATTCGGGAAATGCATGGTTTGTCCACAGTACGTGGTCAAACTTAACCAATTTTTTCGAAAAATCAACATTTTAAAAGCATGACTTTTAAGGTTATTTGCAGCTCCTGACTTTATTTTTTGTTCAATCTTCATCATGATTTCAATGTTTATGCATTTTTATTATAAAAATAAATTCATAGAAAAAAAAACAGCGAAGATATGCAAAGGTCAAGGTCATACACCAATTATTGTTATTTTTATCGACATAAAATAGCTCTCAATCTAAAAATATTTTATAGAAAGTATATGAACAAAAGTTTTAGTTTGTGAAGAGATCTTTCCATTGGTGTTTAGTTTTTGAAGATCGGACTTCATTTGATCAAATTACCACAGTCCAAAGTTTGATCCTTTTATCAAACAATTGTAAATCCGTATGTTTCCTCTTTTTTGCTGCTCCTGACTTTATTTTTTGTTCAATCTTCATCATTATTTCACTGTTTATGCATTTTTATTATACAAATAAAATCATAGAAAAAAAAACAGCGAAGTTATGCAAAGGTCAAGGTCATACACCAATAATTGTTATTTTTATCGGAAAAAAAAGCTCTCAATCTAAAAATATTTTATAGAAAGTATATGAACAAAAGTTTTAGTTTGTGAAGAGATCTTTCCATTGGTGTTTAGATTTTGAAGATTGGACTTCATTTGATCAAATAACCTCAGTCTAAAGTTTGATCCTTTTATCAAACAATTGTAAATCCGTATGTTTCCTCTTTTTTGCTGCTCCTGACTTAATTTTTTGTTCAATCTTCATCATGTTTTCACTGTTTATGCATTTAAATAATACAATTAAATCATAGTAAATAACGATGAAAATATGCAAAGGTCAAGGTCATAATACCGATTATTGTTATTTTTATCGGCACAAAATAGCTTCAAATCTAAAAATATTTTATAGAAAGTATATGAACAAAAGTTTTAGTTCGTGAAGAGATTTTTCCATTGGTGTTTAGTTTTTGAAGATAGGACTTCATTTGATCAAATTACCACAGTCCAAAGTTTGATCCTTTTATCAAACAATTGAAAATCCATATGTTTCTTCTTTTTTTGCAGCTCCTGACTTTATTTTTTGTTCAATCTTCATCATTATTTCACTGTTTATGCATTTAAATATTACAAATAAATCTTAGTAAATTACGATTAAAATTTGCAAAGGTCAAGGTCATAAGACCGATTATTGTTGAAACCAGTACTCTTACTAGTCAAGTTAAAAGCGAAAACCAAGATGCCGCTTTGCGGTTCTAGTTACAATTGACCTTCAGTTATCAAATTATTAAAAACTTGTCCAATCCCTTACAATATCTGTAGATTATTGGGTGTCTTAACTTTACATCCATACATACATAAATTCCTGAAAACATTTAGCCATGTCAATGTGTCTTATCAACATCAACTGTTTGTTTGTTGGGTTTAATGTCCCACTAACAGTATTTCAGTCATTTGGAGACGATGTCTACTTGAGACAGATATAGTGCTGCCACACTGCAACATCATGCTGTAGACATGTGGCATGATACCACACCCAGTCACATTATCCTGACACCGGGCCAACCAGTCCTGCAACCAACCTTATATGCGGAGCGGCGAGCAAGGGAGATATATCAGCACCATTTTTTACAGCTTTGGTATGCAGCAGCCAGGGACTGAACCCACAACTTCCTGCTCCCGAGGCGGACGCTCTAACCTCTTGGCCACCGGGGACAATCAACAACATCAATTTTGTCTCATCCTTAGAACAGCAGAGTCAATATTTTGCATGTTCAAAATTCAAAGTCAATATTTTTCATATCAACATCAGATTAAAATTTTCAAATTTTTACCTGAATTTCTGCATCGATATTGGGTAGTATTGCAACTTTAAGAACCCAAGAAATCCACTGACTATGTTGCCATTACAACACTTGGCTTTGTTACCATGGTAATCACTGGTCACTTACCTCTGTTCTCCTCCACCTCAGACTGCAGGATCCTCACGGATGATGGCGCCTTGTTCTCCTCTTCACTCAGGTATACTATCTGATCTGAAAACAAGAATACAAGCTACAGCAAATTAGTAAGTAGAATTTCAGCATAAAAAACGTAATTTGATCTGAAATTCTGGTGTTTTTTTTCCTATTAGCATCCACAGGCAGGGAAGGATTTTAGAAGAAATTATAAATATACCTGTTTAACAATTGATCTCTTTCAAGTGTACTATTTACACCATGGTTTACCTCACTTCCGTAGCATGATCAGATGCAAATTCATTATTAATTGATTAAACTGTTAATTAAGAACATATTTTTGAAATCGACCCGTAGATTGACTTTTGCGCTTGATCTGGAGCTACAGGGTGAAACAAGAGCTGTCAGAGGACAGCACGCTCGACTATTCAAAATGCTTGTTTGGTAAATCAAATGAAATCTATTTCAATTCTTGCCCTTCACATACCCTGGGTGAAAAATCAATAAAAATGGCAGAGTCATTCACCTGTGTCATTTTATCCAATCAACACATGTACTTATGCTTCATAATTATGAATAAATGTGAAATACTCTAATGGTATTGCTTACATTATCTGTTTACATTTTACACGCTCTCTACTGATTTGTGTTTTATCTGTAGTGAGAAGCTGTTTTGGGGTGAAAGTTGAGGAGATGATTGTGCAAGTAATGTGTGATGAACTGATTAATGTCTAGTGCAAAATCATCTGGCTGCTTACAAGTATATTTAAACTGTGCCGAGGATCCCCCAAATTAACTATTAACACAAATCACTTAAAAAGACTTGTTTGTAACATTTCAGACGTAGGTTATAGATCTTTTGATTATTTACAAAAGTCATTTGAAATTCAAAACAAATCTGTAATCTCAAAATATCTGTCTCAAAAGTTATCATTATTAACCTGTTTAAACAAAGACAAGGCGATATAAAATCTTTGCGATGGATTTTATTAGGACTTTCTGCCTACAGGCAGAAAGTCATATTGGGTTTGTACTGTTTATTATTCTTCTTCTTCTTATTATTCTTTTTTTCCTCCTTTTGAGGTTGTAATTAAACAAGGTTACAATTGAGATAGAGTCTTCAAATTGTTTCAGTGATCAGCTAAATAGAGTCCCTTTCGATCTGCATTGTTTCAACTATTAGTGAAGTCATATGACGTCATAGCTGAAAACTACTACAAAAGATTGTTCGCGGTCTACAGCCATTGGTTATGAACCGATTTTCATCAAAATTTCACAGAATGTGTATATTAATATCTAGTTGTGCATATTCTGTCAGCTAACCGAAATTATGAAAGACCGAAGTTCTGTGGCTGAAAAAAGATTCGAACATAGGACCCAAAATTTCATTTTAGTATTAAAGAGCTTCAGGATGAGATAGAAAGTTGAAACTTACACAGTTTGCAGTTCTGCATAATTTCTACATATATTTTGAGTCCTGACGTCATATGACGTCATAAGCATACTTCTTAATTTTCATTTTAGGGCAATAATTTTGACATGATGCCAGTTGTTCAGAATAATGAACATTTCAGGCCGAAGTTCTGTGGCTGAAATAAGATTCGAACATAGGACCGAAAATTTCATTTTAGGATTAAAGTGCTTCAGGATGAGATAGAAAGTTGAAACTAACAAGGTTTGCAGTTCTGCATAATTTCTACGGATATTTTGAGTCCTGACGTCAGATGACGTCATGTGACGTCATAAGCATACTTCTTAATTTTCATTTTAGGGCAATGATTTCGACATGATGCCAGTTGTTCAGAATAATGAAAATTTCAGAGTTATTACAGTACATTAAGCGGTTTTGAACAAAAGCATCTTCAGCACCCTATGACGTCACAGCTAAAAATAGTGAAAAATGGTGTTCGCGCTCTACAGCTGTCATTTTTGGTCGGATTTTATTCAAATTTTCACAGATGGTACATCTTGAAACTAAGGTGTGCATTTCCTGTCAGCTAACCGAAATTCCTAAAGGCCGAAGTTCTGTGGCTGAAATAAGATTCGAACATAGGACCGAAAATTTCATTTTAGTATTAAAGAGCTTCAGGATGAGATAGAAAGTTGAAACTTACACAGTTTGCAGTTCTGCATAATTTCTACATATATTTTGAGTCGTGACGTCATATGACGTCATGTGACGTCATAGGCATACTTCTTAATTTTCATTTTAGAGCAATGATTTCGACATGATGCCAGTTGTTCAGAATAATGAAAATTTCAGAGTTATGAAAGTAAAGTATGCGCTTTTGAACAAAAGCATCTTCAGCACCCTATGATGTCACAGCTAAAAATAGTGAAAAATGGTGTTCGCGCTCTACAGCCGTCATTTATGGTCGGATTTTCTTCAAATTTTCACAGATAGTACATCTTGAATCAAAGGTGTGCATATCCTGTCAACTAACCGAAATTTTGAAAGACCTAAGTTCTGTGGCTGAAATAAGATTCGAACATAGGACCGAAAATTTCATTTTAGGATTAAAGAGCTTCAGGATGAAATAGAAAGTTGAAACTTACACAGTTTGCAGTTCTGCAGAATTTCTACATATATTTTGAGTCTTGACGTCATATGACGTCATAGGCATACTTCTTAATTTTCATTTTAGGGCAATGATTTCGACATGATGCCAGTTGTTCAGAATAATGAAAATTTCAGAGTCATGACAGTAAAGTATGCGCTTTTGAACAAAAGCATCATCAGCACCCTATGACGTCACAGCTAAGAATAGTGAAAAATGGTGTTCGCGCTCTACAGCCGTCATTTATGGTCAGCTTTTATTCAAATTTTCACAGATGGTACATCTTGAAACTAAGGTGTGCATATCCTGTCAGCTAACAGAAATTTCGAAAGACTGAAGTTCTGTGGCTGAAATAAGATTCGAACATAGGACCGAAAATTTCATTTTAGGATTAAAGAGCTTCAGGATGAGATAGAAAGTTGAAACTTACACAGTTTGCAGTTCTGCAGAATTTCTACATATATTTTGAGTCTTGACGTCATAAGCATACTTCTTAATTTCATTTAAGGCAATGATTTTGACCTGATGCCAGTTGTTCAGAATAATGAAAATTTCAGAGTAACGACAGTAAAGTATGCGCTTTTGAACAAAAGAATTTTCAGCACCCTGTGACGTTATGTGACGTCAAAGCTTAAAGAAGTCCATAGGAAAAAAAAAAAAATAAGTAAAAGGTAGAGAATTTAATATATAGTCTTTCTAACGGAATTAATCTTAATATTTTTCAATTTTAGCAGAAAGTCCTATCATTTGTATCAACGAATGAAATCTAGTTTTTATTATTTTTTTATTTTTGGTCTCAGCATCGAATTTCGAAAAAAAAAAAAGGTCGGGGGTAAAATGATGGGTCGGGTCGGTCGGGTAACCAGAAACAATTTTTTTTTTTACGCCTCAGCATTGTGCCAAAACGGAATATGGACTCGTTCAATCATAGGTCATTACAAATTGGTGAGAACAAGAAATATCTTTAAAAAATATATTCGGCGTAGGATGAAAGAAAAACGAGATTTCCAGTCTTCTAGAACATTCCGAGGAAAAGCGCGCGAAAGACCGACGCACAACAAATTTAGAACGCTCTAGAAATAGTTCAGTATTTTTTCTATGAAATATACTTATTTATAGACGGTAATACAAAAAATTATAGGCTTGTTTCATATTTGTTCATATCATTATTGCATATGACAATTATGATATAAAAGCGTTATTAGTTGTTTTGGTTTTGGCGAATTAATTTTCAATGAGAGCATCTCGGCAGGCTGGAAGAATTCAATATACATAGTAATTAAGGGGTTTCATGTCATAACACGGTGGATTCTTTTTTGTTGTTTTAAATCATTTTCACAAAGTAGCATTCCTCAATTGATGGAAAAGGATTGTATTTAACTTACTGAAATCACTTTCATGTTTACATCAAAAAGAAAAGTAATAACACCAAGCTGAATGATATATACAAGCTGCACCCCTTATTTACAGTAATTTTATAGTCCATAACGATGCGTTAACCAATAACAGGAGTCCTTTTATTCAGCTTAGAATTATTTACCGCTGTTAGCGTACATTTGATTGGTTTAAGATGCGAGTTGAAATCGAAATTATACAGCTACGCCGAAAAATACCCAAGCATCACACAAGCGTATGGTAATAAACTACACATGCGTTCATGTCATGTCAATGTCAAAATGTCTTTCCTACCTTTAACACGATCTCCAGTTTTCCCATGTTTCAGTCCGAGGGTGACAGCTGTGGCTGAAGCCAGACATCCTGCGGCCAGATTCCGTCCACGATATATCGACCTGCAGAGGCGGAACAACTTATATGCAGATGACATCTTTTAGTTTGTTTGGATTTTTTTATTAGTGCATTTTTAACCGGAACATGCGCTTGCACTTGCTGGTTTCCGTTTCAACAGGCGAACACGAATGTTTATTCTCAGGCTCATTCCGCTGCGCCGGAGTTTGCACATCTACGCTGTGATTATCTCCCCTACCTTTGCAGTAGATTTGGAAAAAAAATGATAATAAATAAAATAATAGATATCTATATCACACCTATGTAGACAGGGTTAGATAATATAGTTAATGTATTTTAAAGTTTCTGTGTGTGACATATTATTTGTTTACAGTGCACGTGAATCTTGTGTTCGTCATTAAGTCACGTGTTTTGTACTCGCCAGCCTCGTTTTGTATTCGCCTAACCTGTGACCTGTTTCTTATGAATATTTATAAAACCTTCTGAAAGTATTTTACCTTATTAGGAAATATCTGAATTTTGATAGTGAGACAGAGTGCGTGCTGCACGAGTTTTTAATTTAAATTTCGCTGTCTTCCGCCTCCCTAAATTTCAAGGCACTCTCTCTCTGGTCGCCGAACCGTACGGTTCTGGTTCTTCTACTTCAATCAACTTCTTTCAACTTTGTCAATGTTGAATGGCATCCTTTTCTTGTTGAGTAGAAAGATATTTCGACTGTTTCAACTTTACATATTACGTGAAACTATTATTTGGAACTTATTTCTTGATTTGGTAAAGACGAAGCAGAATCCACGTATTGTTTCTTATTGAAACCCCGGTTACACCTATCAATGTTTTATCACGAGGGTAGGTCGGAGTGGGAAGAGTAGCGGTCTGTCCTAGGGGAATTTGACGTTTTACCCCCCCCCCCCCTTTTTTTTAAATTCCCACCCGACTTGGTCATTTGTCGACTCTGGAGGGAAAGTCATTGATGTAGGCCAGGAAAAGAAGAGGGCCGAGGACACTACCCTGAGGGACGCCAGAGGTGACAGGTAGGGTAGCTGAGATGGAGCCCTCAAGGACAACCAGTTATGTGAGCGACGAGAGAAAGACTTCGATCCAAGAATAAGTTGTGCTTCTTATACCATAATGGTCTAGTTTCTGAAGAGGCGGGAGTGTGGAACTCTATCAAATGCTTTGGAGAAATCTAGTAGAACAGCGTCAATTTGATGATTGTTATCTATTCCTTTAGCTAAGTCTTTTATGGTTATTAGTAGTTGAGTGTCGCAGGAGCGTTTTTTCCCCCGGATCTATGTTGGTAATCAGAGAGGATTTGATGATATCATAAATTGAATTATGATATCAACAAATCAATTGTTGATATTAATTCAATTAATGATACCAACAATGCAGTTGTAGAGCTCTACAATTAAATCAAATGAATACTTATCCGTAATTGATTTGAAGATTTCAATTACTGAATTGTTGATATCATTAATTCAATTAATTAGGTCAGTAAATCGGCACAAATTAACATCTTGTCCCCGTGGTAGACGCAGCAGGAGTGCAATTGGTGCGGACGAACCAACATTTTATACATGTACCAATTCAAAAAAAAAATAAAGGGTACTGTGCGGTCACTTCATATTCATAATCGTGATAAAAAAGTAATACTACGGTACTGTACTTTACAGTAATGTACTATATGATGAGCTGATATACTATGCACGTCAGAATGTAAATTAACACAGCTTTTAAACATAAGAAGATCTAATATAAATATAAGCAGTAACAGACAGTATAATGGCACCAATTACTAAAAAGAAACCATTGTCTCACGAAGTGGTGAACATTAATTTGAAGAGATCAACAATTGAATTATTGATATCAACAATTCATTTAATGATATCAACAAATGATTTGAAGAGCTCTACAATTGAAGTGAGTAGATATCAACAACTGATTTGTTAGATATCATCAATTCATTCAAAATATCTTTAAATCATTTGTTGATATCTTCATGAATTGTGATGAATGATAACCGCTATTAGAATAACAGTGTCAGTTGACAGAAATATTTGACTTTCATACAAAGCAACACAATTTGTTTCCTAATGATCTGGCGTGCGTTCGGCAACCTTGTCCAAATTTTGTCCCTGCTGTATGCAGGTGTTGTTCCTGCAGTCTGTTTTGTGTTGTGTTCCTGCAGTGTCTTTTGTGTTGTATTCCTCCAGTCTGTATGTGTTGTATTCCTCCAGTTTGTATGTGTTGTATTCCTCCAGTCTGTATGTGTTGTATTCCTCCAGTCTGTATGTGTTGTATTCCTCCAGTTTGTATGTGTTGTATTCCTCCAGTTTGTATGTGTTGTATTCCTCCAGTTTGTATGTGTTGTAATCCTCCAGTTTGTATGTGTTGTATTCCTCCAGTTTGTAAGTGTTGTATTCCTGCAGTCTGTACATGTTGTATTCCTGCAGTCTGTATATGTTGTTTTCCTGCAGTCTGTACATGTTGTATTCCTGCAGTCTGTACAGTTGTTTCCTGCAGTCTGTACATGTTGTATTCCTGCAGTCTGTACATGTTGTATTCCTGCAGTCTGTACATGTTGTATTCCTGCAGTCTGTACATGTTGTATTCCTGCAGTCTGTACATGTTGTATTCCTGCAGTCTGTACATGTTGTATTCCTGCAGTCTGTACTATTTGTTATTCCTGCAGTCTGTACATGTTGTATTCCTGCAGTCTGTAATGTTGTGTTCCTGCAGTCTGTATATGTTGTATTCCTGCAGTCTGTACATGTTGTATTCCTGCAGTCTGTACATGTTGTATTCCTGCAGTCTGTACATGTTGTATTCCTGCAGTCTGTACATGTTGTGTTCCTGCAGTCTGTACATGTTGTATTCCTGCAGTCTGTACATGTTGTGTTCCTGCAGTCTGTACATGTTGTGTTCCTGCAGTCTGTACATGTTGTATTCCTGCAGTCTGTTATGTTGTATTCCTGCAGTCTGTTGTGTTACCTGTATCTCTGTTGTTGTCTGTACATGTTGTGTTCCTGCAGTCTGTACATGTTGTATTCCTGCAGTCTGTATATGTTGTATTCCTGCAGTCTGTATATGTTGTATTCCTGCAGTCTGTACATATTGTATTCCTGCAGTCTGTTTATGTTGTATTCCTGCAGTCTGTACATGTTGTATTCCTGCAGTCTGTACATGTTGTATTCCTGCAGTCTGTATTGTTGTTTCCTGCAGTCTGTACATGTTTGATTCCTGCTGTACCAGTCTGTTCCTGGTGTTGTTTCCTGCAGTCTGTATGTTTGTATTCCTGCAGTCTGTACATGTTGTATTCCTGCATGTCTGTATTCCTGTGTTGTTGTTCCTGCAGTCTGTACATGTTTGTTCCTGCAGTCTGTGGTGCTATTGTTGTGTATTCCTGCAGTCTGTACATGTTGTATTCCTGCAGTCTGTACATGTTTGTTTCCTGCAGTCTGTACATGTTTGTATTCCTGCAGTCTGTCATTGTTGTATTCCTGCAGTCTGTACATTTTTGTATTCCTGCAGTCTGTACATGTGTTTCCTGCAGTCTGTACATGTGTGTTCCTGCAGTCTGTATATGTTGTATTCCTGCAGTCTGTACATGTTGTATTCCTGCAGTCTGTATGTTGTATTCCTGCAGTCTGTACATGTTGTATTCCTGCAGTCTGTTATGTTGTATTCCTGCAGTCTGTATTGTTGTATTCCTGCAGTCTGTATGTTGTATTCCTGCAGTCTGTTTGTATTCCTGCAGTCTGTTATTGTTTCCTGCAGTCTGTCATGTTTGTATTCCTGCAGTCTGATGTTGTTTCCTGCAGTCTGTTAGTGTTGTATTCCTGCAGTTGTATATGTGTGTATTCCTGCAGTCTGTTATGTTTGTTTTCCTGCAGTCTGTCTGTTGTTTCTGCAGCTGTCTGTTGTTTTTTTTTTTTTTTTTTTTTTTTTTTTTTTTTTTTTTTTTTTTTTTTTTTTTTTTTTTTTTTTTTTTTTTTTTTTTTTTTTTTTTTTTTTTTTTTTTTTTTTTTTTTTTTTTTTTTTTTTTTTTTTTTTTTTTTTTTTTTTTTTTTTTTTTTTTTTTTTTTTTTTTTTTTTTTTTTTTTTTTTTTTTTTTTTTTTTTTTTTTTTTTTTTTTTTTTTTTTTTTTTTTTTTTTTTTTTTTCTGTTGTTTTTTTTTTTTTTTTTTTTTTTTTTTTTTTTTTTTTTTTTTTTTTTTTTTTTTTTTTTTTTTTTTTTTTTTTTTTTTTTTTTTTTTTTTTTTTTTTTTTTTTTTTTTTTTTTTTTTTTTTTTTTTTTTTTTTTTTTTTTTTTTTTTTTTTTTTTTTTTTTTTTTTTTTTTTTTTTTTTTTTTTTTTTTTTTTTTTTTTTTTTTTTTTTTTTTTTTTTTTTTTTTTTTTTTTTTTTTTTTTTTTTTTTTTTTTTTTTTTTTTTTTTTTTTTTTTTTTTTTTTTTTTTTTTTTTTTTTTTTTTTTTTTTTTTTTTTTTTTTTTTTTTTTTTTTTTTTTTTTTTTTTTTTTTTTTTTTTTTTTTTTTTTTTTTTTTTTTTTTTTTTTTTTTTTTTTTTTTTTTTTTTTTTTTTTTTTTTTTTTTTTTTTTTTTTTTTTTTTTTTTTTTTTTTTTTTTTTTTTTTTTTTTTTTTTTTTTTTTTTTTTTTTTTTTTTTTTTTTTTTTTTTTTTTTTTTTTTTTTTTTTTTTTTTTTTTTTTTTTTTTTTTTTTTTTTTTTTTTTTTTTTTTTTTTTTTTTTTTTTTTTTTTTTTTTTTTTTTTTTTTTTTTTTTTTTTTTTTTTTTTTTTTTTTTTTTTTTTTTTTTTTTTTTTTTTTTTTTTTTTTTTTTTTTTTTTTTTTTTTTTTTTTTTTTTTTTTTTTTTTTTTTTTTTTTTTTTTTTTTTTTTTTTTTTTTTTTTTTTTTTTTTTTTTTTTTTTTTTTTTTTTTTTTTTTTTTTTTTTTTTTTTTTTTTTTTTTTTTTTTTTTTTTTTTTTTTTTTTTTTTTTTTTTTTTTTTTTTTTTTTTTTTTTTTTTTTTTTTTTTTTTTTTTTTTTTTTTTTTTTTTTTTTTTTTTTTTTTTTTTTTTTTTTTTTTTTTTTTTTTTTTTTTTTTTTTTTTTTTTTTTTTTTTTTTTTTTTTTTTTTTTTTTTTTTTTTTTTTTTTTTTTTTTTTTTTTTTTTTTTTTTTTTTTTTTTTATCCTGCAGTCTGTTTATGTTGTATTCCTGCGTCTGTATGTGTTGTATTCCGCTGTTCTGTACATATTGTATTCCTGCAGTCTGTTTATGTTGTATTCCTGCAGTCTGTACACGTTGTATTCCTGCAGTCTGTACATGTTGTATTCCTGCAGTCTGTAGATGTTGTATTCCTGCAGTCTGAATATGTTGTATTCCTGCAGTCTGTCTGTGTTCCTGTAGTATGTGTTGTGTTCCTACAATCTGTGTTGTATTCCTCCAGTGTTGTATGTGTTGTATTCCTGCAGTCTGTATGTGTTGTATTCCTGCAGTGTGTTTTGTGTTGTATTCCTGCAATCTGTCTGTGTTGTGTTCCTGCAGTCTGTGTTTAGTTCCTGCAGTCTGTTGTGTTCATGCAGTGTGTGTTGTGTTGCTGCAGTCTGTCTGTGTTGTATTCCTGCAGTCTGTGTTGTGTTTCTGCTGTTTGTGTTGTGTTCCTGCAGTCTGTTTGTGTTGTATTCCTGCAGTCTGTCTGTGTTGTGTTCCTGCAGTCTGTCTGTGTTGTATTCCTGCAGTCTGTCTTGTGTTGTGTTCCTGCAGTCTGTCTTGTGTTTCTGCAGTCTTTGTATGTGTTCATGTTGTCTTTTCACTGTTCTATGTGTTCATACTCACCTGAAGAAAACTTAAACTTCAAGAGGGCCATGATGGCCCTGAATCGCTCACCTGATTACAAATGACCAACATATTTTGGATTTTTCATATTGACCTACTCTTTGACCCCACATGACCCAAATTTGAACTTGTCCAATGTATTATGGAAACAGACATTCCAACCAAGTTTCATGAAGATTGGGCCAAAAATGTGGCCTCTAGAGTGTTCACAAGGTTTTTATACGATTTGAACTTGTGACCTACTTTTTGACCCCACATGACCCAAATTCGAACTTGTCCAAGATTTCATGGAGACAAACATTCTGACCAAGTTTCATGAAGATTGGGCCAAAAATGTGGCCTCTAGAGTGTTAACAAGGTTTTTCTAAGATTTGACCTCATGACCTACTTTTTGACCCCACATGACCCAATTTCGAACTTGTCTTTTATGGAGACAAACATTTTACCAAGTTTCATGAAGATTGGCCTAAAAATATGGCCTCTAGAGTGTTAACAAGCCAAATTGTTGAGGACGCATGACGCACGCCGGACGAAGGGGCATCACAAAAGCTCACCTTGAGCACGTTGTGCTCAGGTGAGCTAAAACCATAAATGTTTCTCTTCCTTATCATTAAAGCATGCTTTGTGGCTATGACCAGCTGGAGAATAAAGAGATGAAATTATTGTTGTTGTTGTTTTGTGGTTAACCATAACTGTGATAGTTTTTGGCCAAATAACAATGTTCAGATAATGACTCCTAATGTACTAAGGTACCTGGGTGGACCCACCAACCTACAGTCTGCCAGCTGGAAAAAACCCAAGTGACAATGTTAGAACTTAAACTTACAGTAGTAAGGAGGAGAGATGAACATATATATGGAGACAAGACAACAAAAACTAAATTGACCAAACTTTATTGCAAATATATAATCTTAATAAATCAAAACAGAGAAAAAATCCACACTTAACTTTTAACAGGAATGAAAACTAACACAAAATGGAACATGATATGTAAAAAATGCATCATTCACACATTAGCACTGAACATCAAAGTCTACCATCCTTATTTACAATAGTACTGTTGTAATATGCACCAGTATAATATATTCATATAAGATTATCAAATTATACAACTGCTACATTGGGATATCATGGGATAACGACTGACCTAGTTCACAAAAAAGAGCATCCATGGATGTTTTGTTCTTCTTCAGTCAAAGCCAAGTCTTATATTTACCTATAAATTAATTTTCATTTACCCTTTTACTTTAGATTTATATAAATGCTATGGCAAACAGAGCAGACTCAAATTGGACAGCCCCTTGCTGTCTCTGTTTGCTGATAACATATTGAAGCTCAGATTGAACACAGTCTGCATGGCAAAGAAAAAACAATTTTTTACATAAACTGCTTAAAGTTTAGTTAATTAATATTCATCAAAACATACAATTTGTATGTGAATATTCATGATGTAAAGGATTAATAACAAACACAGCTGCTTTAGATCAGCATCATAATGAGGGCCATGTATTTTGGTTGTGACAACCTAGATCTAGAACCAATCATGTTGTGTCCCAAATTTAGCCACTGGATAATCTAACAATTCAATAAGAATATATTTGTAATAATCGGGAAGAATATATGAGTGCTATTAAACACTGCAAGAAGCGGGACTTCAGTTACCACAATAGTGATTAACGAACATATTTAAGGGAAACTCTAACTTGAGATTCCTTGTCTACAGAGAGTTCTTCACAGTAGCTTGCGTATTATCTCTAGGTACTGAGATACTGACACAGAGTATTTAAAACAATTAAAACAATTGTAAAAGAAATAAATATGAACCAACATACAAATATTTCTGTGTAGAGGGACCCTGGGTGCTTGCATTGATCAGTCGTTTCAATAGAAATGGTAACAAAAACATATATGCAAATAAAATTGAACCAATCATCTAACAAATATCTAACCTTTGAAAATGATAATGGATTGATAAGAAACTTGTGTTGCACGCAACACATGACTCCCCTACCAGTGAGGTGCATAATTTTTCCGTTACCATAGTAACCTGAATTTTGGTCCGAGAAAAAAACAAAGTAATGTGCAGAATCTCCATACTGCTATCTATTCATATACCAAGTTTCATAATATTATCTTCAACTGTTTTTAAGTTATCATGGGATCCAGATTTCTGAACATACAGACAGACGGATGGACAGAGGAAAAAACTTATGGACCCCTCAAGTGTAAACACTGGTAGGGGACTAATTCTAATATCTGTCAATTACAGTAATCACATTTCCATGAAAAAAAGTACTAGTATTGTATATTTCACAAGATGATGGGCAAACCAAATATATTAACAATTTCAACAAATACATTGCTGAGATAAGATGGCAGATAAAGGGTGGACAGATATTACAACTGCCTTGCATACTCTGCCAAGCGTGTTCAAAGAACACTATACATGTAAAACAAAGCATCATCCCACAATTCTGTGCACCCCAAAGAGTACCGGGACCCATAATTCCTTGTACTACAATGAGAAAACAAGAGTAGTGTTCCACAACCCTGGGCACCCCAGAATGCTCCAGAGTTTGTCTCTCTGCTAGTTGTCATAAGACAGATTATTATGCAATCTATCATACCTTTGTAACCAAGTGAATCAATACAAAATGTTCAGTCTGGTACAACGTCTTTTAAATATGATGTGATGCATATGCAATGAAAAAAGGTTCATTTAACAGGAATTGTCATGATGAAAATAATTTCCTGTTGAATGTGTCATCAATTTCTGGACCCAATTCATTCTTGGTAAAAGATCAATACTTACAGAAAACTAAAGCTTGTTTGTGTCAATGGGAGAAATCAACACTGCTCAATAACCTAGTCACACAAGTAAGGCAAGCATTGAATGACACAAATTCAAATAATAATAGAATTCCAAGCACTGTACTATACAAATAAACACACACACACACACATACACACACACACATACAAACACACACACACACACACACACACATATATTTATTTATTTTACTGACCCTTACCATACTTATTTCTTATTTCTTCTTAATTAGACTTTCTTCATTCTGGACTGTACCACTACTTCTTTATACAGTAGCTTGCTTGAAAATTTGCTGAATGAATGGTGAACGGTGCATATTATGATCAGACTGCTCTGATTTGCAGTATGACCTTGGTTTGCACAAGTCTCAATTGACAAAGCACTCACAGGTGCCCAAAGCATTGTTGGGGTTAAATGATCATTAAATAAATCTAAAACTTGTTAAACAAATAACTGGTGTTGCATGCAACATATGAGTCAACTACCGGAGAGGTGCATAATTTTTCCTTTACCATTGCAACCAGAATTTGGGTCCGAGAAAAAACAACAAAGTGATGTGCAGAATCTCCATACTGCCACCTATTCATATACCAAGTTTCATGATTTTATCTTAAATGTTTTTTAATTTATCACGGGATCCAGATTTCTTGACATCTGGGTAGACAGAGGAACAGGACAGACAGATGGACAGACAGATGGAGGGCATATCTATAATCCCCTCCGGTGATAACACCAGTATGGGACTAACAAGAAATGTTTGTAAAACATATATACCCCCCTGATATGCCATAATACTTATATACGGTAGCTATATTATAATTATGTATGATGTTTGACTTCGTAACAAATTGGTCCAAAACTTATCTTTGCCAGTCACCTGATGTGTAATGTGAACATCACTGAAGCACAGAATAGAATACATCATCACTTAACACAGTGTTTGTGATTCAATTTTTAACCTTGTGACCTTGACCTCTGAGGTACATACCCCAAAATCAAAAGGGATTTCCTATTACTTATAAGCGAAAATTGTGCAATATTTGATATAAAAGAGATACTTAGAGTATCAGTTGGACAATGATTCCTTAACACAATGTTAAAGAGAATTATAACTTTGTGACCTTGACCTTTGAGGTACAGACCCCGAAATCAAAATGGTTCTTCTAATAGTCAGAAGTAACTACTGTATGATGTTTGAGACCTAGGAGTAAGTTAGATTTCAAGTAATCAGTAGAACAGTGCTTAATTCACACAGTGTTGGAGAGAATTTAACTTATTACATCATGATCTTGACCTTTGAGGTACAAATCCCAAAATCAATAAGGGTCTTCAACTTGTCAAAAGTAACAACAATATAAAGTTTGAGATCTCAGGGTCAAATAGAACTAAAGTTATCAATCGGACAAGCGTTTCATATGATAATACATTAACATGTGACATTGGCCTTTACGGTATTGGCACAAAAATCAATAGGGGTCTTCTACTAGTCATAAGCAACAACCACATTAAGTTTGAGACTTTAGGGTTAAATAGAACTTAAGTTATCACTCAGACAAGGTTTGGTCTAACAACAGACCGACCGACATGTGCGAAGCAATATGTATTTAAAAATATGTTTCATATGGCCACTCCCTCTTCTCAAAATCACTGGCCACTTATAAAGACAGTAATGGCAGTATAAAGCTATGTAAACTCAGTGGTGCTATAGAATGCTGTGAAACTATTTCAGTAATCTTCAGCATGCTGTCATTTTGTTAGCATTGCATTAAATCAGGCCTGAATAGAACAAATTATCTTTGAGATATGACAGTAAATTCTGTATTTCTACAACTGAAAGGAAGAAATCTGTCAACAGTTTCTTCTATGTGAAAACTACGGAAGATATCTTCCGAATATGTTTTCCACTTTCATATAGAATTATCACTTAACCCAGTAATATAAACTACACTATATACTTTTATGACATTTATGAAAAATTTCTATTCTTTATGCCAGAAAAAAATTGATTTCAGATCTTAAGTTTTTGAATTAATCAAAATCTCAGTTTGTAATACTTCATGTAATGCAGGACTAAGCTGAAGAAGTACTACATGTTGTAAAAGTAGACAAGTTCATATAATTAGGAGGACATGGTCCCTTCATTGCAAATTCACATTTCATTTTATACAATAAAATTCAAGTGTCTTGGACTTTAACATAAGAGGAAGTTTTACACCAAATATAATCCTTGTATACATATATATTTAACCCTTTCCCTCATATAGGACACCATGAAAAGACCTATACGAACAGCATAAAACCAGATCAGCCCGCAGGCTGATCAGGTTTTATGCTGTTCGCTGCTCCTCAGTGGTCTGGAAATGAGGATTTTGTAATTAAATTTGGTAAGGTTTAACTGTGGTTTTCTGCAGATCAGGCTTTATGTGGTACCTACTGAGTGCGTCAAAATGAGTCTATATGAGGGAAAGGGTTAACACAATACAGCTTCATTTCAACACAAATACACAAGCTTGAAACTAAACCATTATAATACCAGCATAACTAACAGCACATTTCTCTAGCAGAGATAGAGAGATAAATAAATCATAAAGGATTATCAACTAAAGACTGGGGGAGGAAAACTGGTACAAACAACATATAAAGGCAATTAAAAATAATTGAATATTAAACAAGCCCTATGTTCGAATGAACGCCATGCTCCTATGGGGGAACCTTAGACCTTGGGGGTCAAGGTCATTTAAAGGCCAAGGTCACCTGGTAGGTAGACCTCATCAAGGTCCATTCACCTATTAAGTTTGGAAGTTATGGATGGAAGCACATTTGTATTGTGGCCAAGGTTAATGTTTGCTATTTTGAGTCATGGTAACCTTGACCTTTGGCCCTGTGACCTGTAGGTGGGTCTGGTGGATAGAGCTCATCAAGGGAAATACACATGTGAAATTAAAAAGCTTTGGATAGAAGCATGTTCATTTTATGGCCAAGGTTAATATTTGCTATATGGTGACCTTGACCTTTGACCCTGGGACCTATAAGTGTGTCTGGTGTATAGAGTGCATCAAAGTGCATACAACTGTGAAGTTTAGAGGTTATAGATGGAAGTATGTTCATAATGTGGCTAAGGTTATTTGCTATTTTAGGTCACGGTGACCTTAATTTTGGCCCCGTGACTTGTACATTGGTCTATTGGATAGAGCTCATCAATGTGAATACACATGTGAAGTTAGAAGGCTTTGGATGGAAGCACTTACATTTTATAGCCAAGGTGAATATTTGCTATATGTAGACCTTGACCCGGGACCTATAAGTGTGTCTGGCAGAAAGAGCGCATCATGTTGCATGCACCTGTGAAGTTTAGAGGTTATGGATGGAAGCATGTTCATAATGTGGATAAAGTTAATATTTGCTTTTTTGGGTCATGGTGATCTTGACCTTTGATCCTGCGACCTCTAATGGGTTTGGTGGGTAGAGCTCATTAAGGTAACCTATGAAATTTTGAAGGACTTTCGTGTTATGGTCAAGATAAAAGTTTTGTGACAAACAGACAGACAGACCAAAAACAATATGCCCCCATCTATCCATGTGGGGGCATAAAAAATATATCTAGCAATTAAACAATTCTAGCTATGATTAAATTCACCCAACTGTACTAATTGTCAAAAATAACAGTTCAAACTCAACTATCATACAGAGTACTGTACTAGTCAAGAAAGTGGAAAGAGCACTGGATATTTGTTATTTTAACTCGTAGTTGAGTGGTAATACAGATATTTTCACAATGGATACATGTATATGTTGGCATAATGTGAAATACAAGACTTAAACAAATAAGTAAATACATGTATATATGTCCTCAGCTCTAGAAGACCTCAGAAAGCACCATCAAACAAACTGTAAACATATTTATTGACACTTAAAACACTTTATGTAAAATACTTAACACAATTAACAGCTAGAATTAACCACTTAACCCTTTACCTCATATAGAACTCTTATGATGCACTGGCAAACAGTTCAGATCAATATTTAAAGCTAACTAATTAAAGTTCTGTAAATTAGTAAATATTTATATGAATATTCATGAGGAAAAAAATAAGGAATTAAATGAAAGAAAGAAATAAAAATGAAATTCAAACACAAAATTGAACACTGAAATTTTCAAAACACTGTAGAACTACAACACTTAAGTAATTAAAACCATAAACCAATATCACAACACAACCAACACTCCAAACTTCATCTGAAAGAATAATGAACATCATTTCATTCTGAACACTACTTTTGGCCTAGGTGAACAGATTCCTGGTGGAAGAATGTTTAAAACGAGAAACTTTATTCAATGCTTTCAGTGAAAAATCATATATTTTTCACAAGCATTAAATTTATAATAATCAATGATACATTTTTTCCTACAGGAGCTACCTGATCAGGGTCTCCTTTGTTTGCTCATACATTTTTACTCAGTCTACATGGCACAGAAAAATCCACGGTTTCCTATACTACTTAAGATCAGTTAACTTGATAGTCATCAAAACATAAATTTGTACATGAATATTCACTTGGTAAAGATTAAAAGAAAAATCATTCTTTTCATATACCAATTAAATTTCAGTAGATCTCAAATTCATTTAATCATATATTCAATAGTTATAGATTAAAAAAAAAAAATCCATCCAAGAAAAACAACAACACTTAAGTCTTGAAATAAAATATTACTACTTTAAAACTTACTTGTACTAACATACCGGATAAAGCACCACCAGTTGTACTTACATACCGGATAAAGCACTACCAGTTGTACTAACATACCGGATAAAGCACCACCAGTTGTACTAACATACCGGATAAAGCACCACCAGTTGTACTAACATACCGGATAAAGCACTACCAGTTGTACTAACATACCGGATAAAGCACCACCAGTTGTACTAACATACCGCATAAAGCACTACCAGTAATTAATTAGAATGCTCATTAATGTGACATATGCTTTAATATTTATAATATTCAATAAACCAGAAATATGCAAAACAATATACATGTACACTAAGCCAAATGGGCCTATATGTCACCTAAACACTGGGAACTTATGAAAATGTGACAAAATTATCAGTTTTGTCCACAATTGTGTAAGAAAGTAATCCGATCCCTTAAACTCTCCATGATGCCAGTGCATGACTCCTTTACTAAATGCTCCTATTTAACATGTCTAAAACCATGGACCTGATATCTTTGTTCCTATATGACTCCATTATAACACTGTCACTAGACATGGCATTATACTGGGTCTTTAAGTATCACCATGACAACAATTAACAAAGATTTAGGGGACCTTGTTGCATTGGAACAGATAGGCCTGGCATGTGTGTAGACAGAAGAACAGATTATTAGATAGGCCTGGCATACGTGTAGACAGAAGAATAGATTATTAGATAGGCCTGGCATACGTGTAGACAGAAGAACAGATTATTAGATAGGCCTGGCATACGTGTAGACAGAAGAACAGATTATTAGATAGGCCTGGCATACGTGTAGACAGAGGAACAGATAGGCCTCGCATGTTTGTTATTTCTTAATTTAAAACACTCTGTTTAACATTACAAAGTTCCTGGCAGGTACCCAGTACTACTACTGCATATATTTGATCTTAGGGGATTTTCAAACTCCTTTAAATTGAGTGACCCTCAGTCACTGAAAACTAGTTGGTACAGATGCTCAATGTGTTATTATTGTATATGAGACACTGTATTTTATGTTGATTACAGTAC
>CM037794.1:33897364-33947364 GCA_021229015.1 Solen grandis
TCAATTTAATCAAAATGATAGTGTAACATTTACTTTTTTTTATTTTTAAGATACTCGACTAGAATTAAAAATGGAGGGTACTACTGAATTGGCCAATTAAACTTATCTGTTC
Source organism: Solen grandis (assembly GCA_021229015.1). Classification (NCBI taxonomy): domain Eukaryota; kingdom Metazoa; phylum Mollusca; class Bivalvia; order Adapedonta; family Solenidae; genus Solen; species Solen grandis. The sequence goes on from CM037794.1 coordinate 33,897,477, forward strand.
CTCTATTGCCATGCATGTTAGAATGGAACATATACAGCAACAATGTGGTATCTTGTTTTGGTAGTTATACTTGAACAACACTGTGCAGCTTTATAATCCACGATTTCATAATAATTCTAAGTTCTAAGTAAGATTTTTTAAACACTTTCCTGGTAAACTAAGCTATACAAGTGCAAGTATGGCTATGCTGGATACATGGGTAAAGGTTGGAAATTTAAAAAAAACCTATAAATCCTTTTTGGGCATTTTTTTATCTAGTTTTATATAGAATAAGAAGTCATTTAGCAATCAGAAAAACCTGAAGTTCAGGAAAATTCCTGATAACTTTTACCCATGTGAATACATTTGAAATAACATGAAGACAAGAAAGGCAGCCAGGTACTTTGAGATAGATTTACTTGTTTTGATCTGAGATGACTCTGTGAGATAATGAGGTACTAAATGAGGGATAATGTCACTGGTCCCCTGCATGGTACAAACACAACGTCCTTTCATTGCCCACAGGCATCTCCATTGATGATTCAATTAACAACTCCAGTGCCCAATCTTATGGTATTTAGCACATGTAAGCAAGAGAAACTACCACACGTGAACTATTTACAAATGATTTATACAACCAGTATTAAACCTTTGAGTAACTACTGTTTATTATTTCATTTCACCTGTTAAGGGAGAAAAATTTATCATGTCTGATCTGTTTTATAAAATGGCACAGGAAAGAGGAAAATGTTTCAATAAAACAGTTGACAATATACTGGTACAAGTATCATATTTGTCTGTGATATATATATCACCTTCATACTTTCATCCTCTACAATATGTAACACTATCATGTATTTAAACAAGTAAAAATTGTAACAGGGAACTGTTACTAAGTCTCCCAAACAAAGTTTAAGAAATAAGGTTACAAATAAAATTACCGGGGTGGGGCCTGACCCCCTGGTGACCTATCTGAACATCAAAGAAGTTCTATTCAATCCATCTGATCATTAGGAACAAAAGTATGTACTGTTTATGGGTGGGGATCTTAATGGTTTTTGAAATAAAGATCAGAAGTAAAACTGACGCGGTCGGGCCAGACCCCTTTGTGACCTCCTGTGGATGCTAAAGAAGGGATGGTTTAAGGTTGGGGATCTGAACATTTTTGAGATATAAGGTCATAAGTAAAATTCAGGGGGTGGGGCCTGATCCCTTGGTGACCCATGTGAACAAAAAAGAAGTACCATTCAATCCATCTCATCATGAGGGACAAGAATATATATGGTTTAGAGGTGGGGATCTGAACAGTTTTTGAAATATAAAATCATGAGTAAAATTGAGGGGAGAATTCATTTGGGACACTTAAATATGCAATATATATCAATCATTATTAATATTATATTTTATTTAAATGATATTTGCAATATATATCACTATCATTTATTTAAATGTATCATCTGCAATATATATCACTATCATTTATTTAAATGTATCATTTGCAATATATATCACTATCATTTATTTAAATGTATCATCTGCAATATATATCACTATCATTTATTTAAATGTATCATTTGCAATATATATCACTATCATTTATTTAAATGTATCATTTGCAATATATATCACTATCATTTATTTAAATGTATCATCTGCAATATATATCACTATCATTTATTTAAATGTATCATTTGCAATATATATCACTATCATTTATTTAAATGTATCATTTGCAATATATATCACTATCATTTATTTAAATGTATCATTTGCAATATATATCACTATCATTTATTTAAATGTATCATTTGCAATATATATCACTATCATTTATTTAAATGTATCTTAAATATGCAATATATATCAGAATCATTTATTTAAATGTATCATCTGCAATATATATCACTATCATTTATTTAAATGTATCATTTGCAATATATACCACTGTCATATATTTCCCTTTGCAATATATACCAGTCATATATTCCTCTTTGCAATATATACCAGTCATATATGTATATCTATCATCTGTGATGCTGGAAAATCATCCAAAGTACACTCTTTTTCTATTTATACAACTATATCTAATGGACAAAACTTATTCAAAAGTTTGAAATACACATCACAGAGATAGCTGTAGAATAAAAAAAATATGAGGATTTCTTTCTGTTTTGGCAGTCGTTGGAACAGAATGAATACATTAAACCTTGTTCATAAGGAACTCATCAGGACATCTAAAAGAGTTTACATGTACAGGATCTTTAACTGATGATGGGAAGGTACTGCAATACAATATTTTCAACTATAACGTTATGCTCAGGTGAGCTAAAAATAAAAGAAGCCCTAACATACCAGAATGTGTCCTGTAGCTTAGTTTCTTACAATCTTTTCTTCCAAATCTCTTTATATATACAACATTCCTGTTCCTGGCAAGTCTAACATAAAAAGGAGAAAAATACTATAATGATTTCCTACACAAGCATTGGCATTTTTTTTCTTCTTTCACATTTGTATTAAAGAAAAAAAAATACAGGAATGTTTACATGAACAGAAACATCAATAGAGTCAATAAATAATAGAGATACAAATCTGTTTCACATCCTATACTTTTGGTATCAGATTAAAGTAACATACAATATAAATAAAATATAATTTAGTTTCAGTAACAAATATACACACCTTAGCACCAACTTAAGTAGAACAAATAAGACCAATTTCATACATCTTAATGTGAAAGGAAAGAAAATATGTGCTTGATATCTTACAATAGCTAATATACACATCAATTATTAATAAACAATAATAATAATAAATCAATTAATAGCTTTCCTGTAAATTACACAATGAGTGGTAGTTACTGTTGTTTTATTTTTTGGGCAATTAAAACATAATTTGTAATTTACCCTGCATATATTACTCTCTCTCTCTCTCCATATGTTCAGTTCATACATCTAAACTACATTGCCTAATTAACTGTTTTTGCTAAATAAAAGAAGACACTGTAATTCACCTTCTTCAAACACTTGGGATATGCATAGCTAAACCAACAAAAAAAAGAACATAAACAATTTATATCCAATTCATCTGACGGGATATAATTGAGACAGTTGATTGTTTAAACCTATTCTGGTACTTCTGAAATAAAATATGAATTATTTCTAAGGATGATAAATGCCACCTTGTCTTTACGTAATGCGAGCATCTAGTGACACATGAAGCATTGATGGGACATGGCATGATTAATAGGATTCCTATGTAGGCCGAAGTGGGGGTAATATCACCACTGGAGGGGTTCTCTACAGATGAAAGAAACTGAGTACACTTACCAATACACATAATTACGTGTAATTTTGTAATCGTAGATAGTCACACAACTGTCAGATGTGGAACTAATCAGGACCTAAAGATGTTTAATACCACGGCTACTTCACTTTGGACTTTTTTAAAACAAGACTACTGGTAAATCTGATGGATGTGCCTGGAGGCTATGTACTGGTAGGTTAAGAAATTGGGGCAAAAACACAATATTTCGTTAAAAAGGACCGCATGGGATAAGACAATGCAAGTGACTCCTATGTAACTCCATGTCCCTTCACAAAGCCTGTTTTAATAATATGATGATTGTGTAAACTGAGAGGAAAGAATAATTTTGATATGGATGTTGGCTCCTTAACCCTTTATCTCATGAACATTCATGTACAAATCTTTGACTTGATGAATATTGATTGGCTGTAAATGGCATATGAAATTATGGATTTTTCTTTGCCATACAGACTGTTAAATGTAAGCATCAATATCATTTGCCAATGTGTCAAAATGAGTCTATATGAAGTAAATGGTTAAATGAAAACACCACAACTGGGTTTTACATTGAGCAAAAACAAATACAAGAATCTCAGATTCAATGAGTCCCATCAGAAGTCAGCAGGGGAATTAATGAAGGTGATTACTACCCTTACATTAGCCACACATCTCATTAAAATATGATACTGTCCCAATGTCACTGGACGTTGTCCCAATGTCACTGGACGTTGTCCCAATGTCACTGGACGTTGTCCCAATGTCACTGGACGTTGTCCCAATGTCACTGGACGTTGTCCCAATGTCACTGGACAAACTAATGTGACCAGGGGATTCACATCTACCCCCCCATCTACCCATGGAGAAGCGGGTGTATCATAACAAGTCTATGTTAGGCCAGTCTTACAGCAGTACCACACCAGAGTAACAGTGTTTAGTGTGGAAGCACCATCAGGATACACACAGTCTCCATGGCAACACAAATACCTCCCATCCCATCCCTGGGGTCTCCCTCACTGTCACAGTACGACCAAGTATCTAAAAGTATGTACAGAAACAACCAGGACTGTTTATGGAAGATCAGAGTCAATTAGCAAGTATTCATGGCAATTATCAGACTTTCTTTATCAAGTCTTTAGCTGCCACATCTCCCCGCCCACCCTCCCCCTGTGAATCAGAATCCAAGATGTAGCACCATATGATGTTTGCCCATGTCTCACATCCCCTCACTCAGGAACACAAAGCAGCTCTGGCTACAATACGTTTATCACAAGTGACTGTATACTGTATATACTGCCATCTGGTTACCACTACAGTCCGGGTATAACAGTATAGTATAATGCTTGTCCTAGACACCATACACAAGACTGGAACCATCTTCAACTACTCTTCTTCCCGTTTGATACCTCAGAGTCACTGAAAGAACAAAATTTAGACTTACACAGACTGTTATAACATTAGGCTGTTTATGACATAAATCAATCTCTGTGTTTTACACAGGTTTACATCTAGTACATATTATCATTATTATATAGCACAATCACAGATAAAGATTATTCTTATTCTGACACAATATTTATTTTTTCAAATGCATCAGAATTATTAAACATTAGCAATATACTGGCTGTATATTTTGTATTACTGCTGATTTTCACCTCAACCAGAATAAGGCAGTGAATGTACCAGGTGTGGACAATGCTTACCCATGTTGATGATGAGTTCCGTTGACAACAGACTTCACGGAGTGTGGAATAACAGACCGCAGCATCATGTAGATCACTGGTATGGTGAACACCACATGACCAATGTAATACACTGTTGAGTAGACCTGAAAATGGAGGAGCAACCAAATAAGTTGGCGGGGAGAAAGACTGATTTGAATTGTAATTCATATACCTTCTACTTCTCTTACAAGAGTTTTAAATGTAACTAAAGAAAAACATTTTGTAATGAGAAGATTCAATACCATATCTCAAGAGCATCTACTATTAGACTTGAATGATACAAACAAAAGCACAATGTAATTGTTGTACAATGATGTTACATGATCTCCCAATACAGTTAAGTTACAACACTGTAAAATGGACTCTACCTTCAGTACCCTAAGGAGTGATTGGTTCTTTATAAGCCATTTTCAGGCCCATTTTAGGGACGTATGTCAGAAAACACTGTAGAGTTATTTATATAAGACTTCAGTAATAAAACCTGCCACACAGATGATATAAACATACATGTATTCTTGGAGTAGTTTCTACATTACCTGTCTCTATAATTAAAATCCAATTATAAGAGAAGAAGGTGCATGAACATACTGAAGTGATCTTTTGGGTTGTTGTAATAAAATACTGTAAACCAGGAAACTTTCGCGTCAAGAACTTTCGCGCTTTTATGCGTCCAGGCATATTCGTGGTGTAATACTTTTGCGGATTTAAGCAAACCAGAAATCCCATGAAACAATACATGCTATGAACAAAAGGTATTCATTGAATAATATGACACGGCATTCAAATACACTTAACGGTTGTTTTTCTGGTCAGTGTCACTGTATATAAGAGAACAGTTTTAGTTAATAGTTTGAGTAGTTTTTAGATTAGCTGCTGTTGAAAGGAATTATTTTTATACTAGTATTAACGGTTAGTATGGCAAGATGTCAAAACGTAACTTTTTTACACCACAAAAATCAAGCAAAATTGAAGAAATACATAACATAAAATATGCTTTATCCTAATAAATACAGTAATAATGCGTGGTGGCATGTACTAGAATGTGTACCGACACCTGTTGCCAAGCTGTATTGAATTTCACAGTTTATAATGCACACAAAAATACATTGTCTGCAATTTGTAACACTTCCATTTACATTCGGCTGATGAAATTCACACCTGTTCACAAAGAACTGAAATAAAACACGCATGCACAAACATTTAAGTTAAACAAGTCAAACTTCTTGTAGCAGTAATTTTTTGCTTTTTTATGGCAGGAGAGTGATTTGTAGTGTTTTACTTTTGCAGAAATAACACAACTGCTAAACTCGCTAACTTAAAATGCGCAAAATAATTTCCTGGTTTACAGTAATTCTGGAATTATTTTATTTTTTTTGTGTGTGACAAACCCATGTCTTCAAAAATTCTGCTCTTGTACTGAAATTCTAGTATCTAGTTTGAACTTCTTACAACTTTTACTTATCCACCCCTGACAGTTCCTGGGTTGGACCAGTACTTACCATGTGAAAGGGCCATGAAAAATCCTTGCCTCTACCAAAGTTCAAACCTAGGACTTTAGGATCCACAGTCATTCATGTCACCTTTCTGGTGTTTATATACTTATATAACAAACAAGAGGTATACAAATTAAGAAGTTGAATCTACTCAAAGTACAGTGGGACACTCACCTGCATATATCTGTGCCAATTGAGGTGAACAAAACTGACAAGTGCATAGCTAACAAAGAACTGCACTAGAACTTTTTTAACAGCCCACAGTACAGGCTGGAGTGAGGGCTGACTCAAATGTTTCTGGAGTCTAGGGACCCTTCTGATCAGAGCTGTCAGCTGCAAGAGATATGAAGACTTATTCAGATGTGATAAATCTCAGAATTTAAAACATGAATAGGCCATTTACTTCTAAATTCAAATGTCTTTCAAGTGAAAGTAATATAATCATGTGATAAAATTTAAGTGATTTAAAAGATGGCTGACCGTAATCAATGACAAAATTGGTTATATACAAGACATACTTTATTACTAAAGAGAAACAGACAGGCTGCATATATGCACGATTACAGATCACAAAAAATGGACACAAATCCTATCATTTTCAAATTGATGGGTAACAAAACTCAATTAAAACCTGGGAGACTAAATTAATTCTTAAAGGTTTGCATGACATTACTTACATGACAGTACTATTACTGCTCAACCCTTTCCTTCATATAGACTCATTCTGAGGTATTGGCAAACAGAGCAGAACCAAACAAGAAGCTGTCTGATCAGGGTTTTGTTTGCTCATATGATATGAAATCTCAGATTCTACACAAGTTTCTCATATACCATTTGAAGTTCAATTAATTAGTATTCATAAAATTATAAATTTATACATGGATATTCCTGAGGTCAAGGGTTACAGTTTCTTTTGACCCACACATAATTGAGTGACTTTCTAATTTCTGAAAACTACCAATAGCAGATAAAGCTGTTCAATGTTTAATATTTGTATTTATGACACTGTATTAAATGTTCGTTATTAAAATGACAGGTACCATTTGCTTACTAAATAGAATTGAAAGGAAAAGGTGATACCCAACTCTCCAGTTAATCTTTTCCTAAATGCTAATATGTCTGTCTTTCCACAGGTTTTCATTTGTTGATGAAAAAGTCTGAATACAAGTCACAGTTTTTAACAGCAATATACTGGTGATGAGACAAACAACAGCTTGCTCAAATATTCGCTTGTTGGTAAATCAAATAAAATCTATTTCAGTTCTTGTACTTCAGATACCTTGTATATAATGATAGTCAAAAGTGGTTGTCAGATTCATAAACCTTCAAGTCAATACCATAAATTGTTATTAAGATATAAGGTGGATAGTAGCTTGCATGCAAAACTTTAACTAAATTCACTCTTGCCTACAAATCTGTAACCAATTTTTCTAAGTTTAAAAGGGGCCATAATTTGTATTAATTCAGTCAAGAGTTATCTCCCTTGGTTGTCTGATGCCCCTGAATAAACTAATAAACCTTCTAGTCAATACCATGAACGATTACTGAGATATAAGCTTGATAGTAACTTGGATGCAAAACTTTAACCCTTTCCCTCATAGAGGAAACCATGAAAAGACCTATGCGAACAACATAAAACCAGATCAGCCTGTGAGTAACTTGCAGGCTGATCAGGTTTTATGCTGTTCGCTGCTCCTCAGTGGTCTGGAAATGAGGATTTTGTAATTAAATTTGGTAAGGTTTGAGTTTGGCTTTCTGCAGATCAGGCTTTATGTGGTACCTATTGAGTGCGTCAAAACGAGTCTATATGAGGGAAAGGGTTAAAATGAGTCTATATGAGGGAAAGGGTTAACCAAAACGCTGCAACACCAATGCCAAGGCCAACACAACGGTGATAGCTCTCATTTTCTTTGAAAAGTCAAGCTAAAAATCCTTATTTTTGAACATGTGATCCATGTCTCAACAACAGTTACGCTAGACTGTACTAACTACATATTGATGGGGAAATGGGGAAATCTATAACTGCACAAAAGAGTTCTTTTGATGCTTTGTGTAAAATACTACAGAAATCACTAGATATGAAAAACATGTTGTACCTCTGTCTCTCCGTTCATCATGAGGAACTCCAGGAAGAAGTTCATGTAGTATCCGGAGAATATGCCGTGCCAGAGGGCCAGATAGGTGAGGGTGATGAACTGGGAGAGGGCGCGACTCCCCATGAACTTGAGCCGCTTAAACACGTACCTAGTACACAACACAGGAGATTTAAAATGACTTTGGCAAACAATGTCTAGCCATGTTTGAACCTTTATATGAAAGACCATGCTAATAATAAAAAGGTTATTAAACAGACAGATCTTTATATGATATATGAACCACTAGTAAGTAAGGCAGTATTTATTAACTTATTAACCCTTTTCCTCATATAGACTCATTTTGACGCCTTCAATAGGTATCACATAAAGCCTGATCTGCAGAAAACCACAGTTAAACCTTACCAAATGTAATTACAAAATCCTCATTTCCAGACCACTGAGGAGCAGCAAACAGCATAAAACCTGATCAGCCTGCGAGTTACTCGCAGGCTGATCTGGTTTTATGCTGTTCGCATAGGTCTTTTCATGGTTTCCACTATGAGTGAAAGGGTTAACCTTCATGCCCGCAAGAAATACAATTATGACATAGTCATAATGTTGATATTACTCTGCCACAAATGACTGATTTAAGTACTGAACAAGGCAGTCCAAAGGACAGCTATATCCCCCGCCGCTGGCCAAATATTAGAATTTGTTTGGTCATAGGATTATGTTCACCTTAACCTGGCATGGTTGTAGCAGACATAGAAGATCAGTTTAAGACAATTTAACTTTCCGGAGTTATGTATGAATCTCAGAATTTGGAGGCACATATATTAAAAGTTTACTGACAAGTTTTACATGGGAAACAGTAAAAAAAGTGAACATCAATGAAGTATAGGATGTGTTAGGTAACCACAAAATACATGTGTAACTCAATTAAAAACTTTATATATCATGATATAATTTGTATGATTGTGAACATGACACGAGATATCAAGATGACATGAAAAAGTGGAGGCTTAAACATTTGACCTTCAAGGATGACCTTGACCTTGAGTCAGCGTGACCGCATCATGCCTTCTGCACATCAGCTCAATGAGGTAAACATTTTAGCTGAGTTTGAAGAAATTGTGTCCAAGCGTTCATGAGATATGGAGCGGACATGAATATAACATTTGACCTTCAAGGATGACCTTGACCTTGAGCCAGCGTGACCACCTCATGCCTTCTGCACATCAGCTCAATGAGGTTAACATTTTAGCCTAGTTTGAAGAAAATGTGTCCAAGCATTCATGAGATATGGAGCAGACACGAAAATAACATTTGACCTGCAAGTATGACCTTGACCTTGAGCCAGCGTGACCGCCTCATGCCTTCTGCACATCAGCTCAATGGGTAATTTAGCTGAGTTTGAAGAAATTGTGTCCAAGCGTTCATGAGATATGGAGCGGACATGAATATAACATTTGACCTTCAAGGATGACCTTGACCTTGAGCCAGGTGACCGCCTCATGCCTTCTACACAACAGCTCAATGAGGTTAACATTTTAGCCGAGTTTGAAGAAAATGTGTCCAAGTGTTCATGAGATATGGAGCGGACACGAAAATAACATTTGACCTTCAAGTATGACCTTGACCTTGAGCCAGAGTGACCGCCTCATGCCTTCTGCACATCAGCTCAATGAGGTTAACATTTTAGCCGAGTTTGAAGAAAATGTGTCCAAGCGTTCATGAGATATGGAGCGGACACGAAAATAACATTTGACCTTCAAGTATGACCTTGACCTTGAGCCAGCGTGACCGCCACATGCCTTCTGCACATCAGCTCAATGAGGTTAACACTTTTGCTGAGTTTGAAGAAAATGTGTCCAAGCGTTCATGAGATATGGAGCGGACACGAAAATGTTTCGGACACACTGAAGGCCTGACTGACGGACAGACGGACGGACGGACGAAGGGCATTCCTATAACCCCCCTCCGGCTTCCCGGCGGGGGATTAACTAGTGAAGGTGTATGTTGAGATCATCCAGGCCTTTATAAAGGATGGAGAAGGGACATCCATTTTTTGTGGTGATTGTGTGTGTATAAGCACTGAGGAAATCTGTGTTAATGAAAAATGCAAAATGGAAGACATCCAAAAGTAACTCCTATAAAAAAAGGTAAAACGTGCAAGGTCATCCCTGATGATAGAGACTAACTAGAAATAAAATCAGTGGATTATTGACTTTTTATTTTACCTAAAAATGTGTTAATGTCTTGTAAACTAAGTAAAGAAATGTGTTAATGTCTTGTAAACTATGTAAAGAAATGTGTTAATGTCTTGTAAACTATGTAAAGAAATGTGTTAATGTCTTGTACTCACTTGCTCATCCACATGTTGGTTCTGATGTTAAAGCTGGCCACCATTTCTCTGAAGGAAGACAAAGTCTCCAGTTGACTGATGCGGACGTTGGTGCAACCATCCCACAGGGTGTTACCATTAATGTCCCTCCCATTGAATGAAAGGCCTGTCAATATGCAGCTGCCCTCCTGTTGTAACATGAAGGTACATGTCAGTTTTAACATCTTACTAACAATGCTTCATTCATATTGAGTCTTCATCTACATGTATAGAGGTACTGTTATATCATATTTTAGATATGCAACATATCCAATCCAGTTACATTATCCTGAAACTTTTAAAACTTGTACAACCGATCCTGGAACTACGTGCATGCTTAGTATTAACCCTTTCCCTCATATAGACTCATTTTGACGCACTCAATAGGTACCACATAAAGCCTGATCTGCAGAAAACCACAGTTAAACCTTACCAAATTTAATTACAAAATCCTCATTTCCAGACCACTGAGGAGCAGCGAACAGCATAAAACCTGATCAGCCTGCGAGTTACTCGCAGGCTGATCTGGTTTTATGCTGTTCGCATAGCTCTTTTCATGGTTTCCTCTATGAGGGAAAGGGTTAAACATGGGAGATCTATGAGAAGACCAGTACCATTTTCAATAGCACAGTGTTACTTTCATCAGAGAGCTACTGCTGAATAACAAACAGAACAAGAGGGCCCTGATGGCCCTGAATCGCTCACCTGATTAATACTGCCTTCATTGCCTTTTATAAAACAGACATACTGAATACAAAATCCATGCAGAAGTACAGCAAAATAATCTTAACTGCATACAATCAAAGCGCACAATGCGCTGAGAGACGGCGACGGGATTAACATTCTAAACCCAGAGTTTCTGAAATTATTGAAGCAGTCACATGACGACAAAAACTCCATCCGCTGTTGCTACAGAAGTTCTGTTTGTAACATAATAATCCGGAGTAAAGGTCATGAACCTTTCATTCATAAAGAGCTGCATACCTAAGTAGGTCATTCTCTTTCTCTAGTGCTAGCGAATTATATATGTAGAAATTGACCAGGTATTTGATTATTTAAGATACTAGAATGTTTGCCTATCTATTTCAAAGTTAAGAAATGCCATGGGAGGAACCTTACTCGCCATCATGCAAAATATTCTGTGGACTACTTTAGGTCAATTACATACATACGGAGCACTACTTTTTCTTTTTACAGGAGTAGATCTCCATGTACGTAAGATGAGTTGCTGTTCTGGTTAAGAAATGTCACGGATATTTTTTTCACGCTTAAAATTGATGCTTCCAGTGAAAAATAATGGCAAAAGAAAACATGTTAACAAACAGTAACACACTGAAAGCGGTTACGGTTATGATTTAAACGCCTGTGTAACATATTCCACTCGTATTCGTTAGTGCAGAATCGCATTGCATGGATCCGCACTAAGCGCGGAGAGGTACAGTTAAAAATGTTGTGGAAAATATGCAAATTAGCAAGGCCTGATTTCGATTTTCAGCATAAGACGGCTTATCGCCGTCTAAAAACTGTACCTGTGGTCCAAATTTTGATTTTGGTCATAGCTATAAAATCAGGTGACCCCAAGGGCAGGACCAATTTATACCCAAGAGCCATGATTTGAAAACTTGGTTCAGGTTCATAAGGCCATGTTATATATCAAATATCTAAAGTCATCATTTTGTGGTTTCTGAGAAGATCTTTAAAAGACTCTCCTATATAAGTCTATGTAAAATCAAGTGACCCCTGGGGCTGGGCCAATTTTGACCCCAGGGTCATGATTTGTACAATCTTGGTAGAGGTTCATAAACAATGCCACACACCAAATATCTAAGCTCTAGGCCTTGCAGTTTGGGAGTAGAAGATTTTTAAAGATTTCATTTTAAAATCTATTTTTAGCTCCTGTGACCCAGATATGCAATGGACCTGAACCATTTGAACAACTTTGGTAGACTTTCATGCAAGGAACATCACAGGCAAATTTTATCAAATTTGGACCAGTGGTTTCAAAGGAGATGTCATTTAAAGAAAATTGTTGATTCCGGACGCACGCACACATGGATGGATGCACAGACCATGGACAAAAGGCAATCACAATAGCTCAACATGAGCCCACTGTGCTCAGGTGAGCTCATAAAATATGATAAATATACACTAAGACAGTGATTTGGGGTATAATGTGAATCTTCTTGTAAATATTTTGGAGATTCTCATTGCCACAACCTTATTAAATCAAATGGTGATGTCCTGCTAATTACATGAGGTGGGGGACCCTGGTGATGTCCTGCTACTTACATGTGGTGGGGGACCCTGGTGATATCCTGCTAATTACATGTGTGGGGGACCTGGTGATGTCCTTCTTCTTACATGTGGTGGGGGACCCTGGTGATGTCCTGCTAATTACATGTGGTGGGGGACCCTGGTGATGTCCTGCTAATTACATGTGGTGGGGGACCCTGGTGATGTCCTGCTAATTACATGTGGTGGGGGACCCTGGTGATGTCCTGCTAATTACATGTGGTGGGGGACCCTGGTGATGTCCTGCTAATTACATGTGGTGGGGGACCCTGGTGATGTCCTGCTAATTACATGTGGTGAGGGACCCTGGTGATGTCCTGCTAATTACATGTGGTGGGGGACCCTGGTGATGTCCTGCTAATTAACTGTGGTGGGGGACCCTGGTGATGTCCTGCTAATTACCTGTGGTGGGGGACCCTGGTGATGTCCTGCTAATTACATGTGGTGGGGGACCCTGGTGATGTCCTGCTAATTACATGTGGTGGGGGACCCTGGTGATGTCCTGCTAATTACATGTGGTGAGGGACCCTGGTGATGTCCTGCTAATTACATGTGGTGGGGGACCCTGGTGATGTCCTGCTAATTACATGTGGTGGGGGACCCTGGTGATGTCCTGCTAATTACATGTGGTGGGGGACCCTGGTGATGTCCTGCTAATTACATGTGGTGGGGGACCCTGGTGATGTCCTGCTAATTACATGTGGTGAGGGACCCTGGTGATGTCCTGCTAATTACATGTGGTGGGGGACCCTGGTGATGTCCTGCTAATTAACTGTGGTGGGGGACCCAGGGGGTACAGTGGCATTCTGATAGAACAACTGACCTACCACAAGCCTGCAGGAAGGCTACCTTTCATGAAACATCCAAGTGACAGGGACTCCAGCTCACATTATGAGAGACTAACGATGGTACGTCAGTGACTCTTACCACTTGGCTACAGATGACATTCTTCATATGATAGCAGTATCTTTTAATTAAAACAACAAAACTTAAGTAGATAGATTGAACTCTCATAAAATTCCTAAGCCTGCAGTATAGCTCAAATTCTAATTAAGAATGTCTGAATTTCAACATACATGAAGCTTTAATTTTAATTTATCTCAATAAAACAATACTTGAAATGGAAAATTACCATAGAGTGAACAAGAAAACATTCAAAATTTAATACAATTAACTATCTGAAGTTTAGCTACTGTTATCTGTTGACTTATCTAAATACTAACTGACCAGTGTTTGTGCATAAGTAGGTGCTTACTCAAGATAACAATCTGTTAACCTTTCTACATGTGTGAACATTTTGTTATCTCCATAAAATTGGAAGTTTGCCAACTGCGACATATTGTACACAGACAACATAGTGTTTATATTTGAACACTTCAGTCAAGAGAAAATGCCATGCGTTATGAAACATTATCTTTAACAACAATATTCTCGAATTCTCAATCACTATGATTTTGAATTTTTTTAGACTTAAAAGACCATTATATGTAAGAACATGTTATTCACTATTTTTATTTTCAATGTCCATACTGGTTAATAAGGTTTTAAAATTTTAATTTTTAACATATACATATCAAAAAGAAAAATGTAACTGAATGTTTATGCTAGTGAATTAATTAACAACTAATTATTATTTTCATACTATGTATACTTACAGCCACAAGCCAGCATCCTATATACTTGCAGATGGCCAGCTTCCCCCAGATAAGGATGTAGGCACACTTGTACAAAAACTGTAGGTCCTGTAACCAAGGAAACAGAAACAATTTGTACCTGCTGCACATAAAGCTTCCCACCAGCAAGACTAAAAGTTTGGCAACCCCAAACCTAGAATGTTCTGTAAGGGATCAAAATCCGAAGATGGAGTCTGAATAAATACTACTGGGCTTTATTCCATTTTTTTTTTACACAGGTTGGGATTGCTTCAAATTGTATTACACAATACATATTTAAAGACATAAGGATCAGGTTTTGTTAAGGGCTTGTCCTGTTAATGTCTGAATTGTGCCTCAGAGAATTTCCAATGTTAAAATGACAACACAGTATTAGGGTCTTACATTGTCATCCTAATTCAGTAATTATCTAGCTCACAATTAACCACTGCAGAATCTTCATCCTATATTTAATGCCTATTGCTTCACCCTTACCATGCTAAATTTTTTAATTGAACTTGTCATTTCTTTATTTGTACCTGTACCATTAGTTGTTTATGGGGGTGCTTGACTGAATAGAAAACGGTGTAGACCATGATCATACTGGTTACAAAGCCATTTAAAGTGCACAAGTGCCCAAAGCATTTTAGGGGTAATAAGGATTATGTCAATTTCTGGCATAAAAGTGACTCTATTTCAATCACAACTTTTATGACATTATTTCCCGTTATACTGAGAGCTCAAACACTAATAGGACATATACAGGGCTGTTGAGTGGGCCATTAAGTCAAGATTTTCCAATATATTTACTAGCACTTGCAGTATTTTATATCCAGTTAGTGAGAAGTACTTATCTCATTTACCTGCAGGGTACATGTGCACTGTTAACCTATATACAAAGCTGGCACCATCTTAAGTTCAGCTGCAAGATGGAGAGATTTTATTGAAAAACAGCAAACAGCATTCTGTTAGAAATGACTACCTAAAAGATTAATTTATTCAATTTGAGCTTTTTTTGTGTGAAATAAGACAAGACAGAAAAAAGATGAAGAAAGATTAAAAGTGATTAATACCCTAACTATAGCACCTAGAGAACAATATAAAGAGATACACAATTTCTTGTGAAACAGAACAGGACAATGTGCATGTCCCTTGAGTATACAGAGCTTTATACTGTAAAGTGGGGGTAAGTGTATGTCCACAGAAACACCGGGATCAGCTATACTACAATATACATAGACACATGTGATTATATATAGTGACTGACACAGACCCATCCAGTGCGAGCCAAGCACATGCTCAGGAAGCAATGACAAAGACAGAAGATTGATCTAAGTGCACAACAATTCAGAAGCAATAGCAAAAACAAAATCAATTGAGCATCTATTGATTTTTAGCCATTCTGAATGACAAACTGAGAACCAGGTGCAAAAAATTGCATGCCCTAGATATTAACAATCTGTTGCACTGTAAACCAGTCAATATGGTTTCTACATTCACTGACACCAGGTGGGCCCAGAGGAGTATTGTAGCATTTTATCTTTAACCTTTACCATTCATTTACATCATTTCATGATACACATGGACTTCAGTCATTTGGGGACAGATATAGTGCTGCCACACTTCAGTATCATGCTGTAGACATGTGACATGGTACCACTGCCAGTTATATTATTCTGACACCAGGCCCCACGTTTTTGAAAATAAAAATGGTACTTAAGTATACTTTTCATACTTATACTCAAACTATGTCCATTAGTTTCAATACTGATTTGAGTATGATACTCAAATTTGAGCCTGAGATCGTACTTAAGTATTTTCGAGAACATGGGGCCTGGCCAACCAGTCCTGACAGGATAAGCAGCATATGCTAAGCATCGGTAAGGGAGCTATACCAGTACCAATTTTTAAGTCTTTGGAATATCATGACCAGCAGGACTTCATATTTCTTTCCTGAGCAGAATCTAAGATGCAATATTGCATGAGCAAACAGGAGACCCGGATCAAACATCTCTTTTTAAGAGCTGTCAGATCTGGGTTTGTTCTGTTCAGTGATGTGTCAAAATTAATCTATATGAAGTAAAGGGTTATGGCACATTTTGGTACATATATACAAGGTCTGCATCACACCAGGAAAGCTTGCACTTCAGCACAGAACTAAATGTGCAAACAGTACCAAAATGACAGTACTGTAATTTTTATTGACATTAAATTTCGTTGATTAAGTACCTAAGGGTATTTCATGGGTTCATTTATTTGTGAATCTTTGTTCTAGAAAATGTGAGGTCTATATAAGAGACAAATTTTCATTGGGATTTATATTTGCCAATGAAATGACGAAAATTAGTGTCTAATAAAATATATTTCACAGTATCTTAGTACAACTTATGGGACTGAAATGTAACCTCACTGATGTCTTAATTAAAGGCAATAAAATATTGGTATTGGGAAACACACTGGAAAATCTTATCCAATTGTCAAAAATGAAAAACGGATTATCTCTTTTGTTATTCATTATATTCACAGTAGTACATGTAGCAAAACATAAAATACACATACGATATAAACAGCTTCATACTGAGTTCATATTGATTGCTTTTCACACCTATTACCTTTAGATTACTTCCCCTGTAGCATTTTAAACAGCTGGCAACCTTCATCTGCCTAGTAATTTTATATCTTACATCTTTGCTCAACTAGTCAAAATTAGTAAGTTTCTTCATTATAAATGATTAAGTTATTGTATTTTTTTAAAAAGAGTGCTCGATGGAGCACATGTGTCACCTGCTGAAGTGTGGCAGAAAAAATGTGACAGACGGACTGAAGGACAGACAATGGAAAAGTGATCCCTAGATGTGTCACCTCTGCTTACAGCAGATGACACAAAAACAGTATTTTTTCTTTAAAAACTAGATTTTGCTCATATTTAGATCTATTGATGTAAAAATATTTTTCCACACAGTATAGTTTTAAGTTGATAGATTGCATTTTTCTTTTGTTAACCGTCGCTGCAACAATATTAAAGTCATATAGTGACGTCCAGCTAATTACAGGTGGAGGAAGACATCAAGTGTACTGAGGCATCAGGGTAGAACCACTGACCAACCACATACCAGCTGGAAGACATCAAGTGTACTGAGGCATCAGGGTAGAACCACTGACCAACCACATACCAGCTGGAAGACATCAAGTGTACTGAGGCATCAGGGTAGAACCACTGCCACCACATACCAGCTGGAAGACATCAAGTGTACTGAGGCATCAGGGTAGAACCACTGACCAACCACATACCAGCTGGAAGACATCAAGTGTACTGAGGCATCAGGGTAGAACCACTGACCAACCACATACCAGCTGGAAGACATCAAGTGTACTGAGGCATCAGGGTAGAACCACTGGCCAACCACATACCAGCTGGAAGACATCAAGTGTACTGAGGCATCAGGGTAGAACCACTGGCCTACCACATACCAGCTGGAAGACATCAAGTGTACTGAGGCATCAGGGTAGAACCACTGGCCTACCACATACCAGCTGGAAGACATCAAGTGTACTGAGGCATCAGGGTAGAACCACTGACCTATCACATACCAGCTGGAAGGCTTTCGCACATGAAAATCCCAATGACACTGCTGGACCTCGAATCCACATGGTGAAGGACTAAGTGAGTGTTAAAGTCAGCACCTTTACCCTCTCGGCAACAGATGCCCCAACCTTTATGGTTTAACAAACTGCAGAATTACAGTACCAAGCAAAACTTTTTTTCTATTTTCACATCAGAAAATAATTATGTACTAGCATTTATTTATACACATATTTTGATCATTTAATTACTTTCACATCCTTCTTAAATTCTACAAGTTCAGTGTATCTTTTCTCCCCTACCATGATAAACAAATCTAAGTTGTGCTTATTCCCTAAATATTGATGATTTGAATTTATTACTTTTTAGTGTGCGTGTCAGATCATTTTCAAATGATGGCCAAACAAGTTAGGTAACAAATGCATGGTTTGCAGATGATAGGTCTGGAAGATGCTCAGGAGGTAACAAATGCATGGTTTGCAGATGATAGGTCTGGAAGATGCTCAGGAGGTAACAAATGCATGGTTTGCAGATGATAGGTCTGGAAGATGCTCAGGAGGTAACAAATGCATGGTTTGCAGATGATAGGTCTGGAAGATGCTCAGGAGGTAACAAATGCATGGTTTGCAGATGATAGGTCTGGAAGATGCTCAGGTTAATGGATCAAGCTTGGATACAATTCCAAGTCCATCCACTTAAGCAAATGTCCAAATATTGAAGCAATCTAAGGAAGTACATAGAAGTTAAAGCAGATTAACCAATAGGTAAACCTGTCCAGACGCCATCTTTTTCATCAAAAGTAGGTCAAAGGTCAAGGTTACAAGGTTGACTGCATAATGTAAAGGTACATCCACTTAAGCAACTATCCAAATATTGAAGCAATCCAATGAAGGCCATAGAGGTTAAAGTAGATTTAAAAACAAGAGGGCCATGATGGCCCTGAATCGCTCACCTGAGTACCATTGCTTCAACTGATGTCAAGGTTTTTAAACAGACAAGGATTCTGATATAACTTAATCTAAAACATTTTACCCCTGACAATACTACACACCAAATATCTAAGCAATGGGCCATATGGTTTCAGAGAAGACTTGGGCGCAGGGTCATTTATCACCGTAGGGCCAAGACTTTGAAAATCTTTGTAATGAACCATTAGATGCTACTACATACCAAAAATCTTAGCTCTAGGCCTTATTGATTCATAGAAGAAGATTTTTTAAGATTTTCCTATTTAACTCTATGTAAAACAAGTGACCCCTGGTGTGGGGTCATTTATCACCATTGGGCTATGATTTGTACAATCTTGGTAGTGGCCCATAAGATGATGCTACATACCAAATATCTAAGCTCTAGGCCTTATGGATTCATAGAAGAAGATTTTTTAAGATTTTCCTATATAACTCTGTGTAAAACAAGTGACCCCTGGTGCGGGGTCATTTATCACCATAGGGCTATGATTTGTACAATCTTGGTAGTGGCCCATAAGATGATGCTTCATACCAAATATCTAAGCTCTAGGCCTTATGCATTATTGGAAGAAGATTTTTTAAGATTTTCCTATATAACTCTATGTAAAACAAGTGACCCCTGGTGCGGGATCATTTATCACCATAGTGCTATGATTTGTACAATCTTGGTAGTGGCCCATAAGATGATGCTACATACCAAGTATCTAAGCTCTAGGCCTTATGGATTCATAGAAGAAGATTTTTTAAGATTTTCCTATATAACTCTATGTAAAACAAGTGACCCCTGGTGCGGGGTCATTTATCACCATAGGGCTATGATTTGTACAATCTTGGTAGTGGCCCATAAGATGATGCTTCATACCAAATATCTAAGCTCTAGGCCTTATGGATTCATAGAAGAAGATTTTTTAAGATTTTCCTATATAACTCTATGTAAAACAAGTGACCCCTGGTGCGGGGTCATTTATCACCATAGGGCTATGATTTGTACAATCTTGGTAGTGGCCCATAAGATGATGCTACATACCAAATATCTAAGCTCTAGGCCTTATGGATTCATAGAAGAAGATTTTTTAAGATTTTTCTATATAACTCTATGTAAAACAAGTGACCCCTGGTGCGGGGTCATTTATCACCATAGGGCTATGATTTGTACAATCTTGGTAGTGGCCCATAAGATGATGCTACATACCAAAAATCAAAAGGTTAGGCCTTGTGGTTTCGGAAAAGATTTGTTCAAGTTTTTCCTATATTACCTATGTAAACAAGTGACCCCTGGGGCGGGGCCAATTTTGACCCCAGGGTCATAATTTGTACAATCCTGGTAGAGAGTCATAAGATCATGCTACATACCAAAAATCAAAAGGCTAGGCCTTGTGGTTTCAGAGAAGAAGATTTTTTAAATTTTCATTTTTAAAATCTATTTTTAGCTCCTGTGACCTAATTATGCGATGGACCAGAACCATTTATACAACTTTAGTAGAGCTTCATCCAAGGAACATTCCTGCAAAATATTTTTCAAATTGGCCAAGCCGTTTAGGAGGAGATGTTGTTTGAAGCAATTGTTGACGCCGGACGCACGGACGCACTGACGCACGGACGCACGCACGCACGGACGCCGGACAAAAGGTGATCAGAAAAGCTCACCTTGAGCACGTTGTGCTCATGTGAGCTAAAAAAAAATGTGAACCTGAGTGGACGCCAGCCCAGACATCATCAATTGTAAGGACACAATTTTTTGTTGTAAAACCCATCCAAAAAAATAGCCAAATATAGTAATTATTTCCATCAAGAGCTTCAGCACTAAGGAGTCTGATGATTCTGGCAGCATTAAGTATCTAGTCTTTAACAGAATCTATGCTTGGTCCAACGGCAATTTTTATCCACTGAAGGGAAGTGTATTCTTGGGAATTGGGAACAGAGTAATATTCACTTTTTTATTTGGGGACATGACTTTGTGTTCCCTTATGGATAGATTTTTGAGGTCATTTGAAGTTTTTGGGGTACATGCTTAGTTAAAATACTTATTACTATGTATTATAATTTGTTTTACTGTTTTATGACCAATCTTGCAAAGGAGGCCTACTATCAAAACAGTCTTCAGTTTAAGTTTTGATTTTACCATTTAGCCACAAAACATTGAACAGTTGTATCATACAGCATGTAAAGAATATACTTGCCGCCACATTTTATTGTTACTGTCTTACAGTCTGTCTCACTTTTTACCATATTGGCAGTCTTGTGGTATCGGTTTATTTCATACTTAGAATGATGTTAACTCTTTTTCATATATACTTGCCTACAAATTGTTCTCTTTTTGTGATTTCGATCACATCAGTGTACAAAAGCATTCTTTTTGTATTCATACTTCTGGTATATTTTGTTTCGATTCAACCGGAAGTAAAATAACGAGCGTTCTGTACTATACTTTACACAATCTAATACAACGGTTGCATAATTACTGTGACTAACTTTACATACACAACCAGTATTTGTTATTGTGTTCAGACAATCTTTTGATTAGTTTGTTTCATTTTAGACAGTACCATTTTAAAAATTGTGTACTCCAACTGCCATTTGGACAGAGACTCAAGACAAACATCTATATAGTGTTGGAATTTTAAGACTCAACAACTTTTTTTGTATCAGCTATCATATACATCAAGGTAATAATGCAACTGCATGTGCATACTAGAGATGTGAGTAATAATTGATGCATTACATATGACTTTTGGAAGTAGTAGAACATTGTTACTTGTTGTGCAATCGAACACACACAAAATACTGCGACAAAATAAGATGGCTGCCTCCAAAAGCGCTCACTATAGAAGGGAAATACACAATTTCCAAGCTTTTAAATCAGAGTGCGCATTTAACATGGACGATAACAGTAGTCTGTTAAGCATGCTTTTCTTCAGTATTCAATTTACAGAAAAATAAATTTTCAAGCGAGTTTTTAAAATTGCGTCACTGATGGCACAATGGTATGAAATTTTGGGTTATTTCATCTTTTATTGCGTCATAACACAAAAAATTGTGCATCATCGAGAACCCTGGGGAAGACTACTGATTGTAAGGGAGACTACTCCCCATACTTATTGCAATGGAGACTACACCTTACAGTGAAGTTAACTACACGGGGGACTTCTCATTACAAGGGAGACTACTCCTTATACACATTTACAAGGGTAACTACTCAGCGCAGGGGAGACTACCTACTGCAAATGCGATTATATCCTACAGAAAAGACAACTACAAGAGAGATTACTCATTGCAAGGGAGACAACTCATCACAACAGATAATATTTACAACAGTCTAAGAAAGAAAACTCATGAGGAGGTGGATAAATCACAACAAAGATTGATTACTTTATTACAGGGGGAGACTACTCATTCCTAGAGATAACTCATTATTTAAATCAAGGGTGACTACTTACCGCAAACTCTTGTGTCAGCATGTACTGGTGCTGGAAAACGAGGGCTGTCAGCCCCTGGAAGGCCACAATGTACCCCAGTCCTGCCATCATCCGCAGTAGGGACTCAGCCACGCTGTTACACAGAAACACATATAACATGTTTGAGATGTCTTCTTTAAGTTCCCTAGGTCTTAACCCTTCAGATAACTGAGAGTTACAAAGACATCATGTATGAGCAATGTCAAATTCAATCAATAAGTACTTTTTAGATGAATCAATTACATGAACACACATTAGAAAATAATGAACAATGTTCACACATCAACCCAATTTTGGATTCAGCATTATATTGGATCCTGCCTTATATTGTACCTGGGTTACACTGGCTGATTATTATATTGATCCTGCCTTATATTGTACCTGGGTTACATTGGACTCTGCATTATTTAAGATTTATTGTCATATTGGATCCTGTCTTATATTGTACCTGGGTTACATTGGACTCTGCATTATTTAAGATTTATTGTCATATTGGATCCTGCCTTATATTGTACCTGGGTTACACTGGACTCTGCATTATTTAAGATTTATTGTCATATTGGATCCTGCCTTATATTGTACCTGGGTTACATTGGCCTCTGCATTATTGAAGATTTATTGTCATATTGGATCCTGCCTTATATTGTACCTGGGTTACACTGGACTCTGCATTATTTAAGATTTATTGTCATATTGGATCCTGCCTTATATTGTACCTGGGTTACACTGGACTCTGCATTATTTAAGATTTATTGTCATATTGGATCCTGCCTTATATTGTACCTGGGTTACATTGGACTCTGCATTATTGAAGATTTATTGTCATATTGGATCCTGCCTTATATTGTACCTGGGTTACACTGGACTCTGCATTATTGAAGATTTATTGTCATATTGGATCCTGCCTTATATTGTACCTGGGTTACACTGGACTCTGCATTATTTAAGATTTATTGTCATATTGGATCCTGCCTTATATTGTACCTGGGTTACATTGGACTCTGCATTATTTAAGATTTATTGTCATATTGGATCCTGCCTTATATTGTACCTAGGTTACATTGGACTCTGCATTATTGAAGATTTATTGTCATATTGGATCCTGCCTTATATTGTACCTGGGTTACACTGGACTCTGCATTATTTAAGATTTATTGTCATATTGGATCCTGCCTTATATTGTACCTGGGTTACACTGGACTCTGCATTATTTAAGATTTATTGTCATATTGGATCCTGCCTTATATTGTACCTGGGTTACACTGGACTCTGCATTATTTAAGATTTATTGTGCCTTATATTGTACCTGGGTTACACTGGACTCTGCATTATTTAAGATTTATTGTCATATTGGATCCTGCCTTATATTGACCTGGGTTACACTGGACTCTGCATTATTTAAGATTTATTGTCATATTGGATCCTGCCTTATATTGTACCTGGGTTACACTGGACTCTGCATTATTTAAGATTTATTGTCATATTGGATCCTGCCTTATATTGTACCTGGGTTACACTGGACTCTGCATTATTTAAGATTTATTGTCATATTGGATCCTGCCTTATATTGTACCTGGGTTACATTGGACTCTGCATTATTTAAGATTTATTGTCATATTGGATCCTGCCTTATATTGTACCTGGGTTACATTGGGTACTGCATTATTTAGCAGGGCTCACCCTGGCTGTAAAAATGTTTGCGCCAAAACATTCGCCAAATGAGAAAAATTTGAGCCAAATTTTAGAAGTTGGAGCCAAATTTAATGCAAGAGGCTCCAATATATTTTTGGACAACTTAACTTCCTTTATATACTTGTATGATATATGTATTTGTTATATTTGATCTGTCAAAGACACAATCAATCAGTGCATAATATTTATAAATAAAAAGAAATAAAAAATATATGGAAATAAATTTGTCATTCAATTGTGAAAAAAATATTTCATTCAAAAATTAAAAGTATCAATAATAAAGAATATATATATCAGAATAGTAATATAAGCAAACATCAACAAAAGACCAGGGATGGCGAAATCCATTGTTTGAGTTGTCCGAGTTGTACATTTGCTGGCACGGACAACCAAAAATCCGAATCCGTAGCAAAATTTAAATTCAAAACTCTAAATTGCAGCATTTCAACTGTAAAAATATATCTAACGTGCGTCTGTCAAATAAAGTTTATTTTTCGGTATCTTACAAGACCATCCACATATTAAACCATTCTGTTTTGAAAGGTTTCGTTTCTAAAATGTTGAGATATGAAAATTTAAGGTTAAAGTCAGTGCTTTAATATACAGTCTATAATCGGTGAATTCCTTGTCAAATGGATTGCTTTCTTATTAAAAATCGTCCCAAACAAGAAAAGGGGAAGAATATCCCGATCAAACCCCCAAGAAATTAATAAAAGACTAAGATTAAAAATACGATAAAACAAAGCGTTAAAGATCATTTTAAGAATCATGCTTTAAAGACTTCCAGTGGCTTAGAGTCGACGATGAGGGCTCAGCGAAATGTCAAATTTGACGGCAATAACAGATGCATAAAACAATTCAGCGGTGTTAAACAGTTTGATTGTTAAATCAGTCAGTAGAAAATGTTTCAAGTTTCAGGTGAAGGCAGTTAATTTATTTTTTACATACCTAAATTGATTTATTAAGAGTAGTAATAAAATTTCAATTATTTTCGTATTTTATACCAATAGTTTTTCAAAAAGTACGGACAAGTAGTGTTTTGCTACGGACAAGTGAAATTTTAATTTTGTTTGTCCGTGGACAAGTAAAATAAAATGAGATTTTGCCACCCCTGAAGACATAAAAAACAAAATGTGTCCATGTAAAAAAATATTTTCAAACAAAATCATAAATTATAACCCGACTAAAAATATTTTATGAAAATATCAAATGAAATTAAAAAAAAAAAGGGGACGTTATATATTGGGTATGTTTTGGTTTGGATACGTTTTAACTCGCTCCCTTAGCGATTAGTATCGAGTCATTTATAAATAATTGTAGGTACATCTATGTATTTTCCTGTTGAAATCTAGCTAGGTAAACCGATTAATCAATTCAAATGTTTTAAAAGAAACGGTAGTAATGAAACATTGCTGATGTTTTTCGAAAATGGCCGCCATTGTTATGATTGCGCAATTTCATTAACAGTTCCCAATTAAGGTAAAACAAAAGTCGGTAGAGAGTGTGACAAATGTAAACAAGTTATAAGCTGCCAATACTATCCGAGTATTCCACATCTTTGCATAATTAGGAAGTCTTAGAATGGGTGTTGATTGGATAATCCCACAGCAGGTGCTGGTTACTTTTATTAGTATACAGTGAAGAGCGACCTGTATTTTTGTGCATTATGGAACTTAAACAACCGTGGTTATATAACTGATTTCTTCTTCGTATGCGCCAAACACATTCGCCAATTAGAAAAATCTTGCGCCAGTTTTATAATTTTGTCGCATTTGCGCCTTTGGCGACCGACAGCGTGAGCCCTGATTTAGGATCTAAGATTTCTGCATTATATTGGGTATGTTATATTTGATTTTGTGCTATATTGGTATGGGAAGGTTAATGGATTCTGCTATTTATTGGTACTGAATATATTGGGTACTGCATTATAATGGATTCTGCATTATATTTGGTACTACATTATATTGGGTACTGCAATATATTGAGTACTGCATTGTAATGGATTCTGCATTATACTGGATTCTGAATTATATTTGGGACCACATTTTATCAAGTACTGCATTATATTGGATTCTGCATTGGCATATATTTGGTACTCATTATTGTCTGATTATATGGACTAATTGGATCTGATTATATTGAACTTTATATTGGATTTATTATATTGGATTATGTTTTATATTGGATTCTGGGATTCAGTGAAGCTTGTTGCACTAGGTCTTCCATGTACCTTTCTTCTTTTTGATAATCAAACTAGCTGAAGTATTTGCAAAACATAAAAGACCCTGGACTTTTAACCTTGAGCAATCATATCACGTGCATGTGGGTTTGGTAAACATGCTTATCAAGCCGTTATGTATAATGAAACACAATGTAATTACCCAGCACATAACAACCCTATAAATATACACATTGCATGAGCCTATCTGTGACATGTCATGTATGCAAAGTCATAGCTTGGCAGCCTCACTGAGATACAATACAATCTGTGCTCAACACAGATATGGTAGACGTATGATTGTTTGCTTTTGTTTTACCTCCCATCAACAGCATTCAGTCATGTAGGGACTTTGTCTACATGAGACAGATATACTGCTGCATGCATCCCAGTCTGATACAAACTAACACCTTGGCATACCATAAAAAACCAGATCAGACTGTTACTATGAGTAGATTGACAGTATCCTGCTACCTCATCAATATCCATGATATTCATGACTTGATAAATATAAATTTACATTATATGTTAAAATGTATTTACTGACAATGGCATATGAACCAATGGATTATTCTTTCCCATGCAGACGTGTAGAATCTGAGCTTTAATGTTGCATGAGCAAACAAAGAAGACCATGATCAGCCAGCTCCATGATCAAGTATAAGAATTATTGCCATAGTCAAAAAATTGTCATTTCTAGTCACAATCTTCATTCATGCTCTTGTTCATAGTCTAATTGTCTTTAATACAAGTGTGACCCCCAGTGATTCAATAAGGGGATCAATTATGACCCCTGAAAATGTTGGGCTAGAGAAAACACTTCTCTATTCATCAATAGAAAAGTTCTTTTATTTTTTATATCTGAAATTTCCTAAATGGGACTTTAATGCTGGCGGGCATCAAACATTTTGTTTCTGTTGAATATCTCCTGTTAGAACAGAAATACAGTTTTCATACTTGGTAGGTAGATACTGTATGGGAAGGGGGAGATTAAGATTGATTTTCAGGATGATCAGGTCAAGGTCAAGGTTACTAAAAATAGATTGTTCATATCCACCCAATAAATTCTTTTAGGAACCAGTATGATGATAAGATTTTGTAGATAGATACCTTATGGGAAGAGGAAGATTGCGATTGATTTTCAGGTTAAAAGGGTCAAGGTCACTGTTACTAAAAATAATTAAGCTTGCCTAGGCTTAAAAAAAAATGTAGTTCCATTTCTGGTCTCCAGCAAATTAAAAAGAGGGTCAGTAGGTCGGGATTTATTCTTTTATTTTATTTTGTTTTTTACATGCAATGAAAGGTTAAAAAAGGGCAATTTTTTTTTTAAAGTCAGGAAGGTAAAAAAATTTTAAAAAGGGTCGGCTGTTAAAAAAGAGGGTCGGTCGGAAGACCAGAAACGGATCTATTTTTTTTTTTTTTGGTCCTAGGGCAATATTTGAAAACTTTATTTTGCATCATTTCAGGTTTCTTGTTTTGTTTTATTTTGAGATATTGTATTGCTGGTTAAGTATATTGTAAATATTTATACTATTCATGTAATGTGGACTACACGGAAGACAGATCTCGGCTAAATATGTCATCCACTATAAATCAAGATTTTACATTATTACATCATCATTACTAAATCCAGACATCTGTTGTGAGACTGAAGACATCCATCTACAAATCATTTTCACATCATTTATAGAATTCTGTCCCAGAAGCCTCTCTCTCATACATAGAGTGTAGGTGTGTGACATGGTGTATATTAAAAAGTACATCAGACTAACTCAAATATCAAAATGTCATCTCTGACCCGACCAGCTAGGTCATTTAGGCCCAGTGGGTGCACACAGCAATGTTAATGTCATTCAAATACATGTACTGCTTCAGTGTTGCAATCAATTCTAATCTGTTTCACATTGACATTGCTTTTGTACCTTAACCCTTTCCCTCATATAGACTCATTTTGACGCACTCAATAGGTACCACATAAAGCCTGATCTGCAGAAAACCACAGTTAAACCTTACCAAATTTAATTACAAAATCCTCATTTCCAGACTACTGAGGAGCAGCGAACAGCATAAAACCTGATCAGCCTGCGAGTTACTTGCAGGCTGATCTGGTTTTATGTTGTTTGCATAGGTTTTTTCATGGTTTCCTCTATGAGGGAAAGGGTTAAATCATTTGATTCACACAATTTTTCATTTCAATACATACCTGGTATAGAAAATAAATAAAATACATAAAATGAAGATTACAGACCCCCCCCACCCCAACCCACACTTCCTTGATTAACAACTCATCAAAGAATTGTCCTTCACAAGCCAGTATAAAACCAGATCTGCCTGCAAGTCACATGATCAAGTGTTATACTGCTCCTCAGTCCAAAGTATTCTTGAGAGGACTAGGGGACAATGTAAAACCTGGTCAGAGTGAAAATTGTCCATAATAAGTAAATTAAATCTTTATTTGAACTGGGTCACATATTTGGTGTAAACTAATCTTCCATGTGGGCCACATAAATGAAGAAACATTTATATCATGTTTTTATATCAAAATAACAATATACAGTCGAAATTCGGTGACTCGAACACTGAAAACTGGAACACCATACTTTACTCGAACACATTTCAAGGTCCCGGCAAAACTGTTGATTAATTTTTATTGTTCAACCTGTGATGAGTCAAACACCGATGGCTGGAACTCTCGAACTTAATTTCTGGCCCCCTGGTTTAATGTGCTATGTATTTCTCACCTATCGGTTGAACCAGTTAACACCCTACATATGATGTTTGCTGGTGATTTAATTGCATTCTGCAGTGCAGCGTGTTTACACATATTGTTGGATTAGCACAAGCATTATAATTGTTTAATTTGATTAATTATTTTGTTAAATGTTACTTGTTTCATATGTGCTGATATTTATATTATCTGATGGTGCTATGTTTTCGAATTATTCACAATAGACTTTTTTATTTTATTTTTCTGCAAAAGAAAAAAAAAAAAACATAGTATGCAGAAAATAGGCCGATGTATGTGTACATGTACGAAATGAATATCATCACTGAGGTTTGTGCTTTGATAATTGATGTTGTCAGCTGACATTTAATGGATTTATATGATATTTAAATAATAAAAGAATAATTTTTTTCAATGTTACATGTAACATTATTTCACTGATGTTAGGATCAGAAAAACGACAACATACGATAATCTACTTTAATCGATCAGTGCTAAAAGAAGGCATAATAGTAAATAAAAATTCTAATTCATGTATGTAAATCCTTTTAGCCACGATTGGGTTGAACCATCGATGACTAGAACAAATTGCCAAAGCTGTACACACAGTAGAAGGTAAGGAAGTCTGGGGCCAAATTCACAAATCAACTTAAGATTGGTGTAACTTTGGTAAAATTCTATAAAAATCCTATGTTTTCTGAAATATTTACCTGTCAATTTATCTGTTAATTTACAAGATGAAAGGAACAAAATATCTACCATTACAGGTTAAGGAATAATCAAGCAGAAATATTCTCCATCAGAAATAACTAATATCTGACTTAAATAAGACTAGAAATGTGTCCATAGGACACAGATGCCCCCACAACCACTTTTTTGCTGAATGATAGCATGTCAATACCTTTGTCCAGTCTGACAAGGATTTCATACTAAAGGTTACAGTGACAATGACCTTTGACATAGTGACCTCAAAATCAATAGGGTTCATCTACTGGTCATGGCCAATGTCCCTACCAGGTTTCACAAACCCAGTCCCTGCGTCCTCCAGTTAATGATCAAATGAGGAGATCATACTTATGTACACAGTGACCTTGACTTTTGACCTAGTGACCTCAAGGTCAAAAGGGTTTATCTGCTGGTCATGGCATAGTCCCTACCAGGTTTCACAAACCCAGGCCCTGCAGTTCTCCAGTAAATGATCGGACAAGATTTGGTTGTACGTATGTACGTATGTACAGACAGACAGCAGCAAACCTCATGAATATTCATGTATAAAAATTATGACTTCATGAGTATCACTTCACATAACAAGAAATGGTAGATTGAACAAATCATTCCTCTTTGCCATGCAGACTGCATTGAGTCTGAGCTTCAATAATTAATGAGTAAAGAGAAGAGAACTGGGTCTGCTCTGTTTGTAAATGTGTCAAAATGAGTCTATATGAGGTAAAGAGTTAACTTGCTTTTATGGAAATGGTCCCTGATTGGTTAAGAATAAGTCACATTAGAGGGTGTCTACAGGTATCTAAAGTCAGCAATGAACTTACTTGTGGGGTGGTCTGTCTGTCTGACTGTCCAGACGTCCCTCCACAAAGAGCTGGTACCTCCGCATGTTGAACTGTAATCAGAACACGGTACCGGTCACCATGGGAACAAAGCATTGTATTATAGATTATTCACGCAAGATTCAAGAGCAAGATTTTTACCAAAATATCAAGAAGTATTATATTTATGAAGGGTTCAGGTAAAGATAGGGCACAACAGTTATCAAATGGGATATGATCTAAAGAGTCTAGACTGGACAAAGTTAGTCTGAAATTGCTTCTCTCTATGACACCAACCACCTGGTGGATGCCTGGTGATGATTGCTATACATACAGACACTGACCTATATGTAGTCCCTAAATAAAACTTTATTGGAAGGGGTTTAATGTATTTAGTTGACAGGAGTGCAAAATTCCTAAAATTATAACTCACCCTTCCCAATT
Source organism: Solen grandis (assembly GCA_021229015.1). Lineage (NCBI taxonomy): Eukaryota > Metazoa > Mollusca > Bivalvia > Adapedonta > Solenidae > Solen > Solen grandis. The sequence goes on from CM037794.1 coordinate 33,929,004, forward strand.
TTGAGACAATAAAATCAAGAAAAATACAAAGAAATGTTCTAGTTTTTACTTAGCTGCACTATTGTTTACTTGCCATTGCAAGTGGGCAAGTGGATTTTAAAACCCTGGCTGAAAATTAGCCTACCTGAGGACCGACAAGGAATCCCCCAAAGTAGTATGTTTGTCCAAACATCTCCAGCAGACTGGGGACACGCTGTATCCGAGTCTCCTGCTGGTCTGGGGGACACGCCTCCTGATACAAACAAAACGCTGATACAAACAGGCCTTTATTCCTGGTTATAATGACAGGGTCTTTATACCATAATAAGTTTTAAGGAAAAAACACTTTTTGGTGTTTTTGGGAAAAACGGTTCCTTGGTAAAACAGCAATTATGGGGACAAATGAATGAAATCAGAAGAAATTTTCAGAAAGAAGATGTCTATAAGAACAACTTATTACAGAAAACATATCAGACAAATACAGTGTAAATCACATTGGGTTCTATGTCACAGTACCATTCAAGATGGTGTCTACAGTAGACAACATCTATCTTACATTGCAGCATATATCATTCTGCAAGTTATAACAGATGTTCAGTGCATTTATCTAGCACATGAACTATATCTCTCAGATCTCAAAAAACAGAAACAATTACTAAACATTTTTTTTTTCGCATTTAAAATCACAACTGAAAACCAATGACCTTGTCCATATTTGTTTACCTAAGTTACTGCCCAAAGCAATCGTAAAGAGTACCTCCTACTGCATAGCAATAAACAGAAAACTACTAAGATATACTTTGTCTATGCAATGTACCCCAATTGTACAACACTGGCAATACAGCTATTAAAATGATCTTTCTGCTTTCACAATTCCTAACGGGCATTTTTAACATATTTGACCTCCTATGTAGTAAACCTCTCATTCCCTGCAAACATACAAATATAAGAAAGATTTCTCACCTCTTTCTTGCGTCCATCATACAAGTCAAAAACAACTGCGGTGAGACGTAGAGTCAGGACACAGTGTGGCGTCACCCAGGATATGTCATACTCATCGGCTGCAACCCCGAAGTATCCCCACGTCAAGTAACCCTGTCAACACATCATCACAACCCTCATATATCATCATGACCCTTATTACATCATAACAAGAGCCATGTTGACATGGCCATCCCCCGCCGAAAGCTTGCTCTTTAGAAGATGTGTTGGAGAGTAGAATATTTCATTTTTTAAAGAAAATTTCTGGTAATGAAGACTGATGTTTATAGTGTTTATAGATATGAAACCCAAGTGAAGACCTATGAACATGGTTCCCACTATTTTTAAGGAGTGAAATTCCAGGCTTTTTCCAGGTTTTTTCAAGGATTTTTTGAAAAATTCCAGGTTTTTAATTTGAAAATTCAGGTTTTTTCCAGACTTTGCTCGCTTCTGGTCTTTAGTTAAACCCTTTCAATGCTGCATTTCAACAATGGACTAGTATTTAACTGTTTGATACAAAAATTATATGTTGAATATTTTAAACTGACAATTAAACATAACCCAAAACTTTGAGGCAGAAATTCACCCAATTCCAAAATGTAAAATAGCTTGCCTTCTTAGTTCTTTGAATAATCTTACTGAAGACATTGCCAGAAAATGTTTTTTTCAACTTTTGTGTCTAGAACAGGTACTACATTATATATGAGAAATGGTTAAGAACATAAGGATCCAACAGGAAAACACACTTGATAACATTTTATTTCACTGTTCAATATTCTTCCATGTTTTCAATAATTAGTTGTCACCAGTTCTTTTCTAAAAAAATTTTCGTCATCCGATTCCACCAAATTCGATGCCGTATTACACCGACTCTCGGTTAACTTACATGTAACTTCAGTGTTTTTTTTTCACTTTTGGAGGAATGGGGTCCGGGCCCATTTGAGGGGGAAAAAAAGCGCGTGAACTAGCTAAAAGGGGAATTTTTTTACTCTATACATCATTAAGGCAGTATATTTCAAATTATTTTTTCATCTCTATTTAAATGATAAAACTGACTCTAAGTTAACACCAACACAAGCACTAGTATGCTTTAACTGTTTTAATAAAATTCAACATTTTCATTGTGATGCCCATCTGTTCAACACAGAATCATTAAAGATAGTTTGCATCATTAAAAACTGTTAAAAAATAAACTACAATATAATACTGAAGTGGGTGGGGGTAATGCATTAATTCATTAAGACAGGCTTGTTTTTAGATCTATCTATAAACTTTTATCCATTAAATTATGCACTTCATATATTACCATTTGTTGAATTGTGGCTTTGGGTGGCTTAAATTGATGTAGGAAAACAAAACTTGCAAAAAAAAAAAAAAAAGATGCATAAAAGTGTATAGATATATCTTAAATAAGTCCTGTCTTCATTAATTAATGCATTACCCCACCCACTTCACTATTATATTTTTAAAGACATTCTTTAAAATGTGTTTTCTTTCATAAATAACATGTTTGATAACATTATTGAAGCTTTTTAAAACATTTTAACAAGTTTTATCAGTGCATGCTTTTTTCCATTATTTCCTACGAACAAACCGGAAGTAAACAATAGATTCAACCATAACTGTAAAAATGCATGCTTTTCACATGCTAATCAAGAAAACACATAAAAACAAGTTACATAATTATAAAAAATGACATTTCTCCAACACCTGGCCCATACCTTTACCAGTTAACTTTATTTTTGCCATTTTTAGACAATCTGCCCTGTTTACTAGGTATTGTCTGCATATAACAATCTGTCGTATAATGCAGACGATACCTAGTAAACAGGGCAGACGAAATATATTCAGCTGATATTTTATTGTGCAACATTTGTTGATTTAATGAGAGAAACTCATCATTTTGCACCCCAAAATGAACCCTAAGTGGGGGAATTTTCAGCATAATAGGGGGAAAAATATATACAGTACTTCTGGCAGGGGGGAATGCCGCCGAATTTCGCCGAATATTTTAGCCAAAAAAACCCAATGAACTTGCACTTTCTGTAAATTAATGTCTTTAGCCCTTCAACTGATCGTAACGCTATAACATCGATGACAGAACTTGATGGTTGATATCCCCAGCTCCCGCTCACTAAAACAAAGTGCTGCCGACATATTGACGAAGCTACATCAGTGAGACGCTTACATACTTCCGCTAATACCCGAAACAAAATTTAACCTGTTGATTGGACAACAAACTCGACGTAAAACAACGACAAACTCTCGTAAATATCCGTCAATTATTAAGCGCAAAACGTGTTGACGTGATACACTAAAGCCTCGATTTCGTTCTCTGTTTCGTACTCAAACCGTTTCGTACCGATTCCCCGGTCTTTTCCCGGAATTGTCCTAAGTTTGTAAAAATCACGGTCTTTTCACAACCAGGAGCGTACATAATGAAATTCCCGGACTTTTCCCGTTTTCCCGGTAGCGTGGGAACCCTGTATGAATTCCTCTATTTTGAGGTCTACAGGTAAAATGTCAAGGTCACTGTGATAAAAATTAAGCCTGAAAAATAACAACAAGAGGCCCATGATGGCCCTAAATCGCTCACCTGAGATAAAAAGGTTGACCCAAGGAACATCTGTACCAATTTATTTTAAAATCTGGACAGTTGTTTTGAAGAAGATGATTTTTAAAGTTTTCATATTTTTTTTTCTTTTTGTTGCCATGGCAACCAGAGTTCTACATGGATCAAGTTTATTTTAGCAACTTTTGTGAAGTTTGACCCAAGGATCATCCCTGCCAAGTTTAATCAAATTCTGTCCAGTGGTTTCAGAGGAGATGTTGTTTAAAGTTTTCCCTTTATACATATAAGGCAAATAAGCCCCGCCCCTGGCGGCCATGTTTTTTTACGGATCAGAATAATTTTAGCAACTTTGGTAGAGGTTGGCCCAAGGAATATCTGTACCAATTTATTTTAAATTCTGGCCAGTAGTTTTGAAGAAGATGATTTTTAAAGTTTTCTTTTTTTCTTTTTTTTTTGTTGCCATGGCAACCAGAGTTCTACATGGATCAAGTTTATTTTAGCAACTTTTGTGAAGGTTGACCCAAGGATCATCCCTGCCAAGTTTAATCAAATTCTGTCCAGTGGTTTCAGAGGAGATGTTGTTTAAAGGTTTCTCTATATACATATAAGGCAAATAAGCCCCGCCCCTGGAGGCCATGTTTTTTTACAGATCAGAATAATTTTAGCAACTTTGGTAGAGGTTGACCCAAGGAACATCTGTATCAAATTATTTTGAAATCTGGCCAGTAGTTTTGAAGGAGATGATTTTTAAAGTTTTCAAATTATTTTTCTTTTTGTTGCCATGGCAACCAGAGTTCTTCATGGATCAACTTTATTTTAGCAACTTTTGTAGAGCCTCACCCAAGGAACATTCCTGCCAAGTTTCATTAAATTCTGTCCAGCGGTTTCAGAGGAGATGTCGTTTAAAGCAAATTGTTGACGACGGACGACTGACGACGCACGACGCACGACGACGGACGCCGGACGAAGGGCGATCACAAAAGCTCACCTTGAGCACTTTGTGCTCAGGTGAGCTAAAAATGCAATAACCAAAACATTATGAAAGGTAGAGTTATCATTCTTGTGCACTGCACTCTTCCTCATTGAGATCTATTCACCCATGAAGTTTCAAGTTGATATCTCAAATACTTTTTGAGTTTTGCTCCAGACAAAAATTAAGCCTGACAAATAACAAAGGGTAATAACTCAAAAATATGAAAGGTAGAGTTATCATTCTTGCACACTGCACTCCTCCCCAATAAGATCTATCTACCTATGAAGTTTCAAGTTGATACCACAAATACTTTTCGAGTTATGCTCTGGACAAAAATTAAGTCTAAAAAAAATTAAGGGCAATAACTTAAAAATTATGAAAGATAGAGTTATCATTCTTGTGCACTGCACTCCTCCTCAATGAGATCTATTCACCTATGAAGTATCAAGTTGATACCTCAAATACTTTTTGAGTTATGCTCCGGACAAAAATTAAGTCTAAAAAAAATTAAGGGCAATAACTTAAAAATTTGAAAGTAGAGTTATCATTCTTGTGCACTGCACTCCTCCTCAATGAGTCTATTCACCTATAAAGTATCAAGTTGATACCTCAAATACTTTTCGAGTTATGCTCCGGACAAAAATTAAGTCTAAAAAATAACAAAGGGCAAAAACTCAAAAATTATGAAAGGAAGAGTTATCAGTCTTGTGCACTGCACTCCTCCTCAATGAGATCTATCCACCTATGAAGTATCAAGTTAATACCTCAAATACTTTTCGAGTTATGCTCCGGACAAAAATGTCGGACGGACGGAGATATTCATAATCCCACCTCGAAACTTTCATTACTATCCAATCTATAACCCTCATTACCTTATCACAACCCTCATTACATCATCACAACCTTAATCACATTATCACAACCCTCAATATATCATTGCAAACATTCATTATATCATCACAACCCTCATTACCTTATCACAACCCTCATTACATCATCACAACCTTAATCACATTATCACAACCCTCAATAAATCATTGCAAACTTCATTTTATCACCACAACCCTCATTGAATTATCACAACCCTCATTATATCATCACAACCTAAATCACATTATCACAACCCTCAATATATCATCACAACCCTCATTATATCATCACAACCCTCATTACATCATCATAACCTTAATCACATTACCACAACACTCAATATATCATTGCAAGCTTCATTACATCATCACAACCCTCAAACATCATTAAAAACCTCAATATATCATCACAACCCTCATTACATCATCACAACCCTCAAAAATCATCACAACCCTCAATACAATATCACAAACCTCATTATATCATCACAACCCTCATTATATCATCACAACCCTCAATACATCATCACAATCCTCAATATATCATCACAACCCTCAATACATCATCACAACCCTCAAACATCATCACAACATTCCATACATCATCACAAACCTCAATATATCATCACAACCCTCATTATATCATCACAACCCTCAATACATAATCACAACCCACATTATATCATCACAACCCTCAAACATCACCAAAATCCTCAATATATCATCACAACCCTCAATATATCATCACAACCCTCAATATATCATCACAATCCTCAATATATCATCACAACCCTCAATATATCATCACAACCCTCAATACATCATCACAACCCTCAATACATCATCACAACCCTCATTATATCATCACAACCCTCTATATATCATAACAAGATTCCATACATTTCCAAACCTCAAAACATCATCCTGACACTTAGACATTATCCCAACCCTCATAACATGTTCATGACCCTCTCTACATCATCATGACCCTCATACATCATCAGTACCCCCCTACATCATCATTACCCTCATGTCCCTAAATACATCATCATGACCCTAAATACATCATCATGTCCCTCATACATCATCATGTCCCTAAATACATCATCATGATCCCTAAATACATCATCATGTCCCTAAACATACATCATCATGTCCCTAAATACATCATGACCCTCATACATCATCATGACCCTCATACATCATCATGACCCTCATACATCATCATGACCCTCATACATCATCATGACCATCATACATCATCTTGTCCCTCAAATCACTGCAAAAAAATCATTTAGTGACTGATTTTATAAGGAGACTGATAATGAATTTAAGGACTTTTCAAGGCTACCAGTGAAATTCCAGGCTTCCTCCAATACTACATGAACCATGCATGCCAGGGATTTACTTGAAGTAGATATAAGAATTCTATCAGTATAAAACATTGAACAGGTAAAAATGTTAGCTTAAAACCTTTATTCCCTGGGCTACAAAGCATCTATTTGCCAACTTTTTATTTCTTGGCAAAATGTATCTTTCCAGTGTTTACAGATGTATTCAATTTGACATACAGGCTATCTACAAGCTATACTAGGATAACAGGTAGTAAATGGACTGACCTAGTTTACACAAAAGAAAATGTTTGTGATACTGTTTTTGAGCAATTTACCTAGGATGAAAGAGGAAGAAGGAGCTGAAAGTGTACTGTTACTGCTAATTCTATATAATAACAAGTCTGAACATCACAGCTAAAGACACACACAACTGGCAACCATTTTTTTCATTCAATGGTCATACTGCTCAGCATTTTCATAATACATCAAGGGCCTGAACAGTCAACATGGCACAAAGCTTATGAAAATGCCAGAAAGTGCTGGATATTTCAATCTGTAAACATAAGTCATCTTCACTGACACTTTACATTGTGTACCTCAAGATGCAGTAAGCAATATAAAATTTATTAAATTTACTTATTTGCAAAGTGTTTGCAGCATGAGGAGAGCAATATAACATTTTTATATAAAGATTGAATGAAATCTGCATAAGATGTGTAACCAAGGTAATGGCTCACCGTGTTCAGGATGAAGGCAATGGCAACAGAGATGGCAGTGCCCCCTAGTGTGACAAGAAGCAGCCATATTGCCACAATGTTGACAAGCGAGTGGATCACGTCTACACCTGAAATAGACGGTCATTTAATTTTTACCGACCATAAGATGACCTTTCCCCCTATCTAAACAAGCCATTTTTCACCTTTTCAGTAAACTCTAAGCAGAGGAACAGATATTAATATGCTTTACTGGCTGATTGATTTTTTTTAACTGAGTATCTGTAAAAAATTAGTAATTAAGCAATTATTAAAAGGTCATTTTTTTCATTTAAAATTCAGTAACCAGCATAAAAGAGTGTTTGAAGACAATTACAATGCAGTGAGCAGCCCAATTTACCAGCAGTTTTCTGAAATCTGAGAGACACTTGATTAAGAAAGTTAAAGAATCATTTAATAGGAGTAGGTCACATCAAATTTAAGAAGTACATGTAGTGGTACAGGGTTCCTACAGGATGTAAGCAATGTTAAGAAATCTTACTAAATTAATTGCCCATTTTTAAATATAATTTGTCTTATAAATTGCACAAATACACAGCTTATCTGTTCTTCTAGAAGTGTAACTTTCCTTTAGAAGAGGTTTTTCAGAGTTATCATCCTCAAGGAGATGAACAGCAGACAGTGTGGGCTATCACTATCCAAGCCTACCTTGGAGATTTTGAATTGTTTGCAAAATGTGTTGTGTTGTGCTTGCTCCAAGCATCTACAGATGTTTTGGCTAAAGTAAATTTTTTTTAAAAATGGGGGCAGATAATGCCCTCTTAACCAAAGGTACCTGGTATGTTGCTGCCCATTAAAAAAAAAAACTTGTAACTTGTGAACAGAGTTGTCTACCTTTTAAACATTAGGTCAGCTTTATTATGTAACATGTGAACAGAGTTGTCTATCTTTTACACATTAAGTGAGCTTTATTATGTAATTTGTGAACAGAGTTGTCTATCTTTTAAACATTAAGTAAGCTTTATTATGTAATTTGTGAACAGAGTTGTCTATCTTTTAAACATTAAGTAAGCTTTATTATGTAATTTGTGAAAAGAGTTGTCTATCTCTTAAACATTAAGTACGCTTTATTATGTAATTTGTGAACAGAGTTGTCTATCTTTTAAACATTAGGTCAGCTTTATTATGTAACTTGTGAAACAGAGTTTGTCTACCAATTTTTTTAAACATTAGGTCAGCTTTATTATGTAACTTGTGAACAGAGTTGTCTATCTTTTAAACATTAGGTCAGCTTTATTATGTAACTTGTGAACAGAGTTGTCTACCTTTTAAACATTAGGTCAGATTTATTATGTAATTTGTGAACAGAGTTGTCTACCTTTTAAACATAAGGTCAGCTTTATTATGTAATTTGTGAACTGAGTTGTCTATCTTTTAAACATTAGGTCAGCTTTATTATGTAATTTGTGAACTGAGTTGTCTATCTTTAAAACATTAGGTAAGCTTTATTATGTAATTTTTGAACAGAGTTGTCTACCTTTTAAACATTAGGTCAGCTTTATTATGTAATTTGTGAACAGAGTTGTCTATCTTTTAAACATTAGGTCAGCTTTATTATGTAACTTGTGAACAGAGTTGTCTACCTTTTAAACATTAGGTCAGCTTTATTATGTAATTTGTGAACTGAGTTGTCTATCTTTTAAACATTAGGTAAGCTTTATTATGTAATTTTTGAACAGAGTTGTCTACCTTTTAAACATTAGGTCAGCTTTATTATGTAATTTATGAACAGAGTTGTCTACCTTTTAAACATTAGGTCAGCTTTATTATGTAACTTGTGAACAGAGTTGTCTACCTTTTAAACATTAAGTAAGACTCATCATACCAACCATCATAATGAGTATATATATCCGAGTTTACTGTAAATAGTGATTAATTACATTTGAAGAGCCAATTTCACACTTCACTTATTTGATAGACAACAAATATAATCTACCTTATATGAGATGCACAGAAATGTCACTTAACCATTTTACATCAACATCCTGTACTTCATATGATAAGAGCATTAAAATAACTTTATTGTAAACTACCGGTATACATGTTCACTGCATATGAGCATGGGGACCACAAACTGATCAAATGGCAATACACTGTATCATTAAGGGTGTATATATATATTTGTGACACTATTATAAACAAGAGCTGGGTGAAATCGTGCTCCACTTTTCACAGTGCTGGATAGTATATTAAATGTTAGCTGCGTTTAAAAGTGCAGCTAAAAATAACCTCAACAAGTGCTACGTTGGAATGAACGCCATGCCGTTAGGGGGTGGCCTAGACCTTGGGCGTCAAGGTCATATGAAATCAATGTCACCTGGCAGGTTAAGCTCATCAAGGTGCATGCACCTGTGAAATTTGGAAGCTGCAGGTGGAAGGACTTCTGTATTATGGTCAAGGTTAAAGTTTTGTGACAAACACAGACCAAATACCATATGCCCTAATCTATCCATCAGGGGGGCATAAAAAGAAATGGACTGAGATCCATTTTAACAGATTAAAAGATAAGAATTCAACTGTAGGAACCCAGGTTTCCCCCCACCCCCACAAAAAAATGGTAGTCAAATCAGCCTTGATATATACAATGTACTTATAAATAAAGAGACACATACTGAATATACAAGTGTCAAACTGGACAGTTTTGAGCATTATGGAAATCCTGGAGAGCCCATACTGAAATTTGTACCTCTGATTGAAAACCATTGTAAAGATATCATTATGTTGCTAGACAACAGACAGACAAGCATGAACAATTTACTAAAAGTTGAAGTATCCAAGAAAGACAAGCTTGTAAGACTTACCACATTAAATCCAAGACAAATTAAAATGTAAGACTTGCAAAAATTGAAGTATCTAAGACAAACAAGCTTGAAAGACTTACCAAAGTTGAAATATCCAAGACAAAGTCCAGAGACGGTGAAGAACAGGTGCTGCAGGTAGGCGGGGCTCCCAAACACTGCCCCTCGGTACAGGAAAGCCAGTGGATACCCTACAAATACACAGTGTCAACATCAGTTTAGACAAGAGTCCTAATTTCTTGGCAAAATAAAAATAGTACAGCTTGAAGATGTACTTTTGTACAGCATATGATTAGAACAGTTGAAACACTAATACCTTGGGGGGTCAAGGTCACTTGAAGGTCAAGGTCACCTACGAACAGTCATTAAATGTAATATTGATTAAATATATTAACATGGTGGTGGTGGTGTACAAATTCTTGCAGTACCAAAGTGTGGAAAAATCAGTGTAGCCTTGACTTGACTATTTGAGTTTACCGTTGCTTCGACAGTATTTCAGTCATATAGCGACGTCCAGCTAATTACAGGTGGAGGAAGACCCCGAATGCACGGACGCATCCAGGTAGAACCACTGACCTACCGCAAGCCAGCTGGAAGGCTTCCTCACATGGAAATCCGAATGACCCTGCCGGGATTCGAACCCGCGCGGTGAGGGGCTGAGTGAGTGTTAAAGTCAGCGACTTTACCCTCTCAGCCACGGAGGCCCCAAAATCAGTGTAGAACTAAGTCATAAGTAATGAAGAAGTTGCAGTCATTTTAAGGTGTTCAAAGTTTTATACCTAAATATGGCTCAAGATGACCTTGAACTTTGACCTAGTGGGTCATCTAGTTGCATACACATTTGAAGTTTGGAGGGATGGAAGCATTTCTTTTAATGGTTATTTGCTATTTTGGGTCATGGTGACCTTGGCCTTTGACCTCTAAGTGGGTCTGTCAGGTAGAGCTCATTTGTTGAAGTTTGGAGGGTGTAGGTGGAAGGACTTCCGTAGTATGGTCAAGGTTAAAGTTTTGAGACAGACAGACCAAAAACAATATATATGCCCAAATCTATCGATCCAGAGGCATAAAATTGGCCATACTCTACACTTATTCAGTCAAAAACTATCTATCTCTAGAGTATGATACCACTGAACATATTAGTTTCAAATCAATCTGATACCTAGTAACTGAGATATAAGCATGAAATTCCTCGCATGGAAAACTTTAACCAAAATTTCTAAGTTAAAGAGGGACCATAATTTGCAATATATTTCTTCAATAGTTATCTACCTTAATAGAAAGATACCCCTGAACATGTAAAAGGTGATTCAAATCAATCCTATGCCTGGATACTGAGATATTAGCATGAAAATACCTTGCATGCAAAACTTTAACCAAAATTTTTAAGTTAAAAAGGGGCCATAATTTGTAATATATTCCATAGAGTTATCTACCTTGTAGTATGCTACCCCTAAACCTTTTAAAGTTGTTTCAAATCAATTCCTTGCCTTGATACTGAGATATAAGCAGCATGTAAAACTTTAACCAGAGTTAAAAAGAGCGCTGGTTATCGCAAAATATGCCTGTCCTGCCATTTTATCAATTCAAGGGTCAAAACTCTAAAGTGGGATAATCTGGCTAGTTATTAAATTTGGCAGAGATAATGTGACCAAGTTTGGTAAAGATTTATTCATGTTTGTTTAAGTTAGAGAGCGGACACTGTTAATTCAGCAATTTTTCATCAATAAAAGGGCCATAACTCCGGAGGGTCTGGGAAAATATGGCTGGTTAACAAAAGGAACTGAGATATTGTGCCCATATACATTGTGACCAAGTATGGTTAAGATCAGTTCATGTTTGTTTGAGTAAGAGAGTGGATACTGTTAATTTGACCATTTTTAAGCAATTCAAGGGTCATAACTCTGAGTATCTGGGCAATCTGGCTGGTAAAATAATATCTAATATATGTCCTTTTTTTCTGGGTTCGAAAAACATTGGAAGTTTTGTGTTGTAAGTCTTTGGAAAAAACTTGAGCTATCACCTTTTTTGCACATTAATATTGATCTTGTAAGCAAATTGTTGGATACAACAATGCCAGATAAGTTAGGCTGAGAAAAGGATCTTATGATCTTTCAAACAAATCTGTCAGAAACAAAAATATGAGCAGATGAAACATCATATTTGGCCATAATAAGTGAGAACTTGTCCATGTCCATTGAGAGATGAAAGTCCTTTGTATGACTGGTTTACATTTTTATACCATAGATTTTCCTATCATTTCACATATTTCCATGAGATCTTAAGGGCATTTTTTTTTCAAATTTTCTAATTTTCACATTTTTATGTTAAAGTAATTGCGCAAAATCTGAAAATGTAAAATTGATAGGTCACCATGCTCATTTTTATGCAACATTTGTATATGATATCCATGGTAACCATTTCAAAATTTCAAATAAATAGCTAAAATATACATCCCTCATGAAAAAGAAGAAAAGAAGTAAAAATTCTACAAATAGAAGCAGGGGTGTCAATAAGCGAACATCTACAGAAGTATATATGTCCGGAAAATCCCAAAATATGCCACAAAATTTGACCAATTTTAAAATTTCAAAAAATTGCCTTGTACACATTTGTTTTTGGTACCAGACGATTTCATTACCTCCTGTCAAAACTGCTAGAACCAGATTTTCATAAGCAAAAAGCAAATGGTAATGCCTTGACAGGCAATGACACCTGTGGTGCTAAAGTAATTAGTAGTCGTAAGTTTGTGATCTATTGCATTAGCTAGTTACTCCCCTGGATCAGATCGTTACTCCCATGGCATTAGACTACAGTTACCTCCCCTGCAGCAACACATTACCTCCGTGGCATTAGACTACAGTTACCTCCCCCTGGCATCAGACTACAGTTACCTCCCCCTGGCATTAGACTACAGTTACCTCCCCCTGGCATTAGACTACAGTTACCTCCCCATGGCATCAGACTACAGTTACCTCCCCCTGGTTGCTGACCACAATACGGAAGTACTAACACAGAAATCATTAATGCTACTGATTGATGCATTTCATTAGTGAAAAGTTGAATGAAACAGATGAGATAAAATGTAACATATGAGGTGGTTGTCAATTTTAAGAGGTTTATGGTTTGAATGTGTTTCTTTGGACATACAGTGGAACCTCACTATTAAGGCCACGAATGGGACCGGCCACGAGTGGCCTTAATTTGAAATTTGGCCTTAATAGTAAGGTTTCACAAAGTCAAAAGGGATTATGTCCCTTTGACACATCAACCCTACACTTGTGTGTTATGTGTGTGTTACGTGAGTTTTGTGTAATCAATTTATTATTCAAATAACTCATTAAATAAGCCATTTTAATATTTTTTTATCTTTATTTAAATACAACAAAAGAAATATAAAATAAATACAATAAAAATAACATGCAACAACACAAAAGCTGCAAAAGAAATCATATCATACATGTACATGTTTGCCCATTATCTCAGTAGGAATATTGACTAAATGTAGCTCAGATGTCCGTAATACTTTAATTATAGTATTAATTACCATCAGTTTGATTTCGATGTTGATAATGACGATGCATTGAAAACATAGCGTTATCAAACGCCCTTTGCTAAATTTATTGGACAAAAAGATACAAACATCATACACACCGCTTTTGATAAAGGGATTCATTAACGTCCCATTTTTCGAAACAAACTAACACCTGGACCTGTTGTCAGTTTGTTCTTTGTGTACTGCTAACAAAACAAAAGAAAGTGTCAAAATGTCGGGCGCGTGAAACACACAGACTAGTTTGCAAAATACTGAGACTGGTTAACATAACTTACGACGGTATTTCACGTAACCAGTCAGATAAAAAATCGAAAGTGTTATCGCTCTTGGACAGGTGCCCGCTTTAGCTAGGTTCATTTTGCACTGTAAACACCGATCGGGACCGAAAATGGTGCCCGCATTTCGCAATAGCCAGGTGCCCGCATTATTGAGTTTTTCGGGCAAATAAACATATAGCAAAGCGATCCGGACCACGAAATTTGCCCGTAATTAGAAGTTGCCCGTATTATTGAGGTGCCCGCTAAGTGAGTTTCTACTGTACTTCAACCATTGTTTGTAGCAGTAATTTGGCATTTTTGAGCTATTGTCATGAGTGAGATATCCATATGCTTGAGAATTGGACTGACATATAAAAAAAAATTAGTAACATTACCCATATATAACTGCAGCCAGAATTTCTTCTCTAGGCTGATATTTTCCAGTGCAGGTTTGTTTTACAGGCTCCAAGAACCCATTAATTTGAAATCTCAGGTAATGCTCATATAGAACATATAGTAAATTTAATTGTAGTCTGAAGCCATTTGCAAAATACAATTTAAGAGAGAAGCCATGATGAAAGTAGTACATATGATTCTTTGAGCCAAAGTGCACAGATAAGATAGTGTAGCGATTTATTTTGTGGGCACAATGATTGACTATAAGAAACAACATAGTGTCACTGTTGATATATCTCACGACACTGTGATTATAGATTTATAACCAAAGGTTCAGCCTGAACTGCACTGGTAAAATAGGCTGCTACAGAGTCATGTTGTCTGACAAGGTGGTTGTTCCAGTGAACAGTAAGATAGTCACTACAGTGAGAGTAAAGAGTCCTGGTGTTGAAAAGATGGGTAGAGGGCTGGTTGAACCCAGTGAATAATTTGTGGAGCTTCATGCCTTGGGAAAGGATCAGTGGCAAGATCAAGGCAAATGATAGGAGTCCCGTTAGACTCTTAGGAGAGGACTCAGAGAGGATCTCGAATAAAGGCGTTGGGATCGACTGTTAGTTCAGAGAGAAGACAGAGAGAAGACAAAGGTTTAGGTAAAGTGGAAGAGCCTGTTGAAGAATGTAATATGGAAGATTTAGATGATACGTCTAGCTATAGGCAAAGACATAGGTCATTGGTTTTGGCTAAATAGTATGTCTTTTCAGTGGAACAATTGATGAATTGTGCCAAAATGCAAGGAGAAGATAATATTTCATGTCACTTGTGATATCTGTAGTAAGGTGTTCAAGAAGAGTGCCTACCTTCATAAGCATGTTAAGAACTTGCATGAAGACCAGATTTCTTGGGGAAGTCAATAAAGGGAACCGCTATAGACACTGACAGTTTCAGAAAAAACATAGATGTGGGACTGGCTGAGGAGAGGAACACCACAACTTCAGTGTTGTCAGAGATAAGGAAGAAGGTCACTGTCCATGAGCTTAAACGGAAACGAGGTGAAATATTCATAAACAAGAGTTTAGTGGTCAACAAGGGAAGTAGTCCATCAAGCTGATGGAGGTTGACCACATGACCACGGTTCCCTTAGAAACGGTACCTGGTGGTACCATCTTCAACTTGGGACAGTACATGAGGGCAAAGTGATAGAAAGCGAAAAGCGACAGTACGATTAGGCCTTGTCTTCGACTCAAAAGTTGATAGACTATTAATTCTGAGTTCTTCTCTATGAAATTTAGCCAGCTATTTTTTGAACCAGAACTAGCCTGGGCATGTTTATACACTATAAAGATATTTTCTATCATAAGGCCATCCTTTAAGTCATTTAAATCACTTTGAAGATGTAATAGTGGTACCTAGTATATTTACTTATATCTCATTATAACAAATAGGTGGGTTATGTACCGCGGTATACCAGTTTGATATTGAGGTATTTTCTGTGATGATATAATACTGCAATATAATTTTCTAATACTGGTATTTTCAAACTTAAGATAACTGCATTTTTTCTGTGAAAATTTGTTGACAAAAGTATTCTATTCCATTTCTGCTACAATTAGCAGACTGGTTTCAAAATGAAAGAAATTTTACTTGTTTTAGGTTGACGTGGTAAACAGTCAATCAGTATCATTCCAACTGCCAAATCTTCTGTAATTTTTTTTTAAAATATTATTTAATTTTTTTCCAGACACTAAAATAAATAAATACATGATGTATGACACATACTCCCCTTATCATCTCCTCTCCTGTCACCCGAAATTTACAGTTTCTCACCCCTGATAAAACGCAAGTCGGAAGAGTGCATGAAAAATGCAAACAGACATTATAAACTATACCATCCAAGTATTCTGCATTCATTCATAATTAGGAGACATTAGAATGCATGTTGATTGGATAAAATGACACAGGTGACTGATTCCACCCCTTTTTTTCATCTGTTCGTAGCATGTGCTTTTCTTTAATTAATATTCAGTGTAGACTTATATACATGTACCGGCAACTGAACATTGTATTGTATATAGACATATACAAAGATACGATGGCTGAAAAAAGTATGCGCCAGAGGTCCTGACATTGATTCATGAATTGTTTAAACCCAAACGGTATTTGCTTTGTTAGGTAGGTTTGGCATATTAATAACCTTTTCAGTGTTGTTTTTGCACAATAAGTTATCTCTGTAACGCGACTATGACACTGTCTTCTTTCACTTTTGAATAACAAGTAACAGTGAGTAATCTAGTCAATTAAATTTTTTAAATTTGAATTAGTGTCCAGTTTTTTTGTTCTTGTTTTTTCTCCTGCTTTACAGTTGTGTACTAAGTCATATTTATAAAGTCACTATGCACTAAATAACTGGCCTTTCATTACTTTTTCATGTTTTTTTTATTTCTTTTTAAAAATGGTCACAATGTATTGCAATATTGAGTCATTTGAGAGAAATATTGCAATATGTCGCAATCTGATTTTTCCTGGTAATTCTCATTCCTTTTAACAAATACATTTGCCAAACAATGTTTGAAAAAGTGCAATGCCATTCTATAAGCGGTATCATCAATGATTGTATTTACAGGTACCTATTGTGACATACACACTTATAATCAAAGAGTACACCCCACATTAACATTGCATGGCCCCATTAACTTTACAATTGAACTGGCATGCGACAACTGATTAAATTTACAACTGCCTAATAACACATGGAAACAGTATACCACAGTCCTACCTTGTCATGGTAATCTCTTGTGAAAAAAAAATGTATGTGTTTGATCAATAAACAAATTATTTCATCAAACATTCTGTTACATATATTAAAGGATAAATAAGTTCCATTTCACCCAGCCATTCCATGGTTAACTAATTCCATATATATCTATAAAACATACAATATATGAATGCCTTCTATAAAAAACATTATAACACAAAAAAATATGGTAAAACTTGTTATGAAAAAACAACTCAATTTCATGAATTGTGAAATTGATTCCAACTGATCCGTAACATAATTATACTCAGCCATTATACTCAGTTCCATATCATAAAACATACCATTTAAGATACTTATAAATATTTTCAAATAACATGAACATATTTAAGTAAAAAAGATGAATTAAGTCATACTGTAAAATATGACTTCATATGACAACAACGAAATCTGTGGATTCCATCTGCTCCATTTCGTTTTTATGCTTAATTTCTAAAACATGCAGCTATTATTATCCTCAAGTATTCAGTTCTCACCATATTGGTATTTCCGGGCTATTTACAATGTTTCACCTTGAGTGTGACATAATTTTACAGGGAAACCATAGACAATTGGCAAAATTATTATCCTTGTTTTCAAACTGTTTTTTATGAAAATGTTTGGGAAAAAAAACATTTTATACCACTGTCACTAATGCTTCTTTTTATAATTTTTTAAAACACGTGTTAAACCTTACAATAACACTCGGCAAACAATGACTGATTTATGTAAACCAACATTTGTTTTAAAATAGTGTATGTTTGATTATGAATTCACTTCTCAAGAATCCTATGTACGGAAGTCATTTAGAGCCATAGTTGTTATTAATCTGATAGAGAATTTCACACTTGATAATCATAATACAGCATGCCCTGTAGAGGGGGTTTTTACTCCCAAAACTGGCCATGTACCCCCAGAATTGTATGGAATCTCAATATGAAAGGACACATTCAGAACAAATAGCAATTGTACCTCGAGTTATATGATGGTCTAACAAGTTTTCGGGGTAGTAACGAGATCGATCCATATTTGCATATGAAATATCATTAAAATTTTCATTTAATTATAATAAAGGGGTGCAACAA
>CM037794.1:33947464-33997464 GCA_021229015.1 Solen grandis
AATCTTTGGCCAATCATTAAACTTTAAGCATCAAAAGAACGGTCAAACATTGCTCTACAAATAATATTCATCATCATATTTCAAAAATCAAAGATTTTCGAGGTATAAACTGTTAAACACACTGGGGGTTACCAAATGTTCATTTTTCCGCCATAACTCAACCGATTCAACCCCGATCATTAAAAACTAAATATCATCTGAAAGGTCTTTCTAAGCACTATAAATTATACGCATAGTATCTCGATAGAATAATTACCGTTTTTGAGATATTTAAGGCCGAAGAAAAACTCGATAATTTATATATGACCTTGACCTTTGGGACTTTTTCGGAAACGGAAGTGACATGCCTCCATAAAATCTAATACTGCATCTTCAGACAAAATTTCAAGCAAATCATACAAAAAATAAAGCCTACAGGGCTTAAAAACCGTTAAGTTTTTATACGAAAGTTTTATTAGCATTATGACGTCATGTGATGGCGTACATCTTTTCAGAATGTAAAGAAGATCTAGAGACTAATATTCAGTCAAAATATCAGCTTTCTAGTTCTTTTGGAAGCGATTTTATACGCATTTGAAATTTGACGTCATTAGTTCGAATCTTGGATTCGCCATAAAACATTTGCTTTTTCGAATTTGGAAACACGGACACCGAAAGGCACAACTAGAGCCTAACATACACATTCTGTGAAATTTTGATGAAAATCGGTCCAGAAATAATGGCTGTAGACCGCGTACAAACTTTTTCACCTGACGTCGAATCTGACGTTATATGACGTCATATGAATATGAAATTCATTGCATCCGAAAGCTCATGGTTTGAAATATATGCCATAAAATTTTCATTGCTCTGAGTCAAAAGCAACACCTCAAAATTAACACAAATATAAGAGGAAGAAAAAAAGAATAATAAGAACTAGATGTCATTCGTCTAAACGAATGATAGGACTTTCTGCAACCTGTGTTAATGCAAAAAGCAGGAGATAGAAGTTTCATGTAATGACTCACCTCTGGTAGTATTTCATGTTCATGCTGAACAATTGACATTATATTCCGCGAAAAATAAGCCTTTAGTTACGAAGAAAATCGAAATTTCACCATCTGAAGCTTAGTCAATGTGACGTCATATGACGTTAATTTTCATAAAATCGTTAAGAATCCCAGAGACCTATATACTGACCAAATATCAACTTTCTATTTCAAAAAGGACCGATTTTATAAGCATTTGAAAATTTACGACCTTGGTTAGAATCTTGGAATCGTATACAACCTTGGACTTTTCGAGTTTTGAAAAACGGACACCGGGATGCACAACTAGAAATTAATATACACATTCTGTGAAAATTTGATGAAAATCGGTTCATCAATAATGGCTGTAAACCGTGTACAAACTTTTGTAGCATATGTCAATTGTGACGTCATATGACGTCATAAACATGAAATTCATAGAAATCAAAATTTCCTCACGTGACTAATAAGCCATAAAAATTTCATCCTCCTAGGATTATTGTAACATAGAAAAATAATCGTTTAGAATCGGAAGAAAGAAAGAATAATAATAATAAATATATGTAAAATGACGTCACGTGACGTCATATGACGTTTATTTTCTCATAATTGTTAAGACACCCAGAGACCTACTAACTGACAAAATTTCAACTTTCTATCTCAAATAGGACAGTTTTTATAAGCATTTAAAAATTGGCGTCCTTGGTTCGAATCTTGGATCCGCCATAGATGCTTGGACTTTTCGAATTTTGAAAAACGGAGACGGGTATACACAATAAGAACGTAATATACACATTCTGTGAAAATTTGATGAAAATCGGCCCATTAATAATGGCTCTGTATCGTGTACAATCTTTCGTGGTCAATTTCAAACGTGACGTCATATGACGTCATATGCTTCTGAAAATCAATGAAATCGAAATTTCAGCGTCTGATTGATTTGTCATTAAATTTTCATTGCCCTTCGACAATTTCAACATATAGAAATACTCTTGTTAATATTAGAAAAACATCATATAATGACGTCACGTGACGTCATATGACGTTATTTTCACATAATGTTTAAGACTATTAGAGGCCTATATACTGACCAAATATCACTTTTTTATCCCAAATAGGACCGATTTTATAAGCATTTAAAAATTGACGTCCTTGGTTCGAATCTTGAATTAGCTATAGAACCATGGACTTTTCGAATTTTGAAAAAGGGACACGAGATGCACAACTAGAACTTAATATACACATTCTGTGAAAATTTGATGAAAATCGGCCCATTAATAATGGCTCTGGACCGTGTACAATCTTTCGTAGTCAATTTCAAATGTGACGTCATATGACGTCATAGGCTTCTGAAAATCATTGAAATCGAAATTTCAGCATCTGAAGCATGCGGCATAAATTTTATGTTTCGAATCTTCTAGCGACCTATATCCTGTCTAAATATCAACTTTCTATCTTAAATAGGACAGATTTTATAAGCATTTAAAAATTTACGACCTTGGTTCGAATCTTGGATTCGCTATAGAACAATGGACTTTTCGAATTTTGAAATACGGACACCGGGATGCACAACTAGAACTTAATATACACAATCTGTGAAAAGTTAATGAAAATCGGTTCACAAACAATAACTGTAGACCGCGTACAAACTTTTGTAGCACATTTCAAATGTGACGTCATATGACGTCATAGGCATATGAAAATCATAGAAATCAAAATTTCAGCGTTTGAAGCATATGTCTTTAAATTTTCATTGCCCTTCGACAATTTCAACATATAGAAATATTCTTGTTAATATTAGAAGTACATTATCATATAATGACGTCACGTGACGTCATATGACATTTATTTTCACAAAATGTTTAAAACTTCTAGAGACCTATATACTGACTTAATATCAACTTTCTATCTTAAATAGGACAGATTTTATAAGCATTAAAAAAATTTACGACCTTGGTTCGAATCTTGGATTCGCTTTAGAACCATGGACTTTTCGAATTTTGAAAAAGGGACACCGGGATGCACAACTAGAAATTAATATACACAATCTGTGAAAATTTGATGAAAATCGGTTCACAAACAATGGCTGTAGACCGCGTACAAAATTTTGAAGCATTTTTCAAATGTGACGTCATATGACGTCATAGGCATATGAAAATCATAAAAATCAAAATTTCCTCACGTGACTAATAAGTCATAAAAATTTTATCGTCCTAGGAGTATTGCAACATAGAAAAATAAGCGTTTAGTTAGGAAGAAAAAAAGAATAATAAGAAGAAGAAGAATAAACATAACAAACCCAATAGGACTTTCTGCCGAAAGGGCAGAAAGTCCTAATAATAAAAAAACAGTACAAACCCAATATGACTTTCTGCCGAAAGGGCAGAAAGTCCTAATAAGAAATAAACAGAACAAACCCAATAGGACTTTCTGCTTTAGGCAGAAAGTCCTAATAAACAGTACAAACCCAAGAGGACTTTCTGCCGAAAGGGCAGAAAGTCCTAATAAAAAAACATAACAAACCCAATAGGACTTTAGGCAGAAAGTCCTAATTAATCATTTGAATTTAATTTCTATGTTTTAAATATTGATACTTGACATTGTCATTTACTTTTTGCACACGCGCTTACTTCACAGACTTTTTTCGCTACCCAGGACTGGTAAAGACGCCATGTTCCCGAATGTGTCACGTGGTACAGCAAGCACCTACCTCGGGGATATCGGATTCTATATCTGGTAAAAGGCGCCGTGGTCCAGTGATAACATACCCGACAAACCGTTCCCGATGACCGAGTGGTTGAAGCGTCAGCCCCGGAATTTGGAGATTTGGGTTCGGTCACCGGCCGTGACATACCTAAGTTGTAAAATGGTACTGGTATAGCTCCCTTGCCTTGCACTTTGCATATAATAGTAGTTCCAGGACTGGGTGGCCCGGTGTCAGGATAATACGACTGGTTGTGGTACCATGCCACATGTCTTTGGCGTTATTCTGTAGTGTGGCAACATTATATTTGTCTCAAGTAGACATCATCTCCAAATGATTAAAATACTATCAGTGGAACGTTTAACTTAATAAAAAATCCCAAGGTTGTCGGTTCGAACCCCAATATGGGCAAGGATTTTCATGACCTTCCAAGGCACAAAGTACTTATCCAATCCAGGAACCGTCGAGAGGGATAAATATGACTTGTTTCCCAATTGTCGTAAAATAAATAAGTTTAAACTATTTTCCCGAAGTGCGTTTAAGAAAGAAAGCGTTGTCCCGTTTTATGTGACCTTCACTTCCGAAGTTTATTTGTCAAAAAACAAATACTTCACCAACATAAACAAGGGAGAGTAGAAAAAAAAACTTAAAAAATACATTTGTAATAAGGACTCACTCCTTTCTGTTTGATGTTTTTGTTGTTTTTTTTTTATTGCTAAAATAGCAGAAATAATTTAATCCATCATTTATTTTTGAAAGATCCAGTTTTATGTGCTATGCATATATCTATGTGGTTTGAAAAATGTTCGCTTCTGTCTTCCCTATAATGGGTTGATCGCAAAACAGGATGTAGGGACATTCGGATGGGCGAAATAGATAAAAAACAAGACGGATGGTCGAGAGAATGCACATACTGCACACTATTTCCGTCCGGATTGCGAGAAAGATAAAGTACAGGACAGATGGTGGAGATGACGCAAATACTGTGCACTATTTCCGTCCGGATTAAGGTTTAGGATTGATAAGGACTAACACTGGAGATCAAAGTGTACCATGGTCCTTGTACCACTCAAAGTTTAGCAGATGTGTTCGAGGAGACTTAAGATCTCAAGGGTATGATGTTAATACAGTAAGTATTTCTTTCGCTCTAGTGAGATGTGTCTGGTTTCTGTACAGGATAGCAAAATTGTGGTTTGTGTCACAGATAGACTGACTGCCAGACACAACTACAATACTAGATGTCATTCGTTTAAACGAATGATAGGACTTTCTGCAACATCTGCTTTATATAGTATATATAGAAGATGACATAATAGATAATCTGTCCAAATTGCAACTTTCTATCTCCTCTATTTCTATATAAAATAGCACAAATAGAACACATTCTGTGAATTTTAATAAAAGTCCGCCCATATCTTGCACATGTAGTTTACATACAACATTTATACTATGTCATATGACATGAAAGAAAAATGAAACAGTGTTCAAATGTAAGTTTCTAACTTTCATCACACATAGAATTTCATCACTCCAGCTCAGTTGTAACCTTGTTTAATTTTAGCCTCATTAGGAAGAAGTATTGAATATTTGTATAGTGCTATATCCTTTCGACACCTGTAACGTAGTTAATCGTATTTAGCGATTTTGGCGTGTTTGGGCTTCCGTAGTTTTGCCATAAATTCCTGGAATTTCGAACTATGGTGATATTTTGAAAGGTAACATCCCAGCCTACAAACTGATGCAATATGAATATCGTTAGCATAACAATGCAGTTTTTAGATGGTCTAAAATGTGGGGCTGCGTGTGAATTTTTCAAGGCTTGCAAACTGCTCGCTAGCTACATAGTGTTGCAAATACGGATTTTTGTCTTGTGCCGTTGTACATGTATTAACTTCAATGCTTATTTTGGAAACAGTCAACATTCGACAAAAAACAACAACAAAAAAACAAAAAACAAAATCAAGATATAGCCCATCAATTGCAATTTGATATTTTTTTTTTTTTTTTTTTTTTTTTTTTTTTTTTTAAGTCGTTGAAGTATTTAAGCTTGGTACCGTTAGAAAGCTCTTAAAACATGCTACATTTTATACGCATAATGTATAAACTTATCTTCAGTCGTTTCTGAGATATTGACTGTTAAACCTCAAGAAAACAGCATATTATCAGCAAAATTAGCTTCATTTCATTTAGTTTCTTTGCTTATAACTTTGTATTCCGTAAACCAATTTTAATAAACTAAATAAATCTTTGGAAACGTCAATTATTCAGCTATAATTCTTATTCATACATATATTTACAAAAATCGATATTTATTGAGATATGGCTACATGTATGCAGTAGGGGTGAAATCTAAATTTCCTCACGTGCCTAATAACCCATAAAAATTTCATCGTCCTAGGACTATTGCAACATATTAAAATAAGCGTTTAGTTAGGAAGAAGAAAAGAATAATAACAATAAAAAATGACGTCACGTGACGTCATATGACGTTTTTTTTCTCATAATTCTTAAGACACCCAGAGACCTACTAACTGACAAAATTTCAACTATCTATCTCAAATAGGAAAATTGACGTCCTTGGTTCGAATCTTGGATCCGCCATAGATGCTTGGACTTTTCGAATTTTGAAAAACAGACACCGATATACATAATAAGAACGTACTATACACATGCTGTGAAAATTTAATGAAAATCAGCCCATTAATAATGGCTCATGACCGTGTACAAACTTTCGTAGTCAATTTCAAATGTGACGTCATATGACGTCAGAGACATATGAAAATCATTGAAATCGAAATTTCAGCGTCTGAATCCTTTGTCATTAAATTTTCATTGCCCTTCGACAATTTCAACATATAGAAATAATCTTGTTAGAATTAGAAATTCATTATCATATAATGACGTCACGTGACGTCATATGACATTTATTTTCACAAAATGTTTAAGACTCTCAGAGACCTATATACTGACCCAATATCATCTTTCTATCTGAAATAGGACCGATTTTATAAGAATTTGAAAATTAACGACCTTGGTTCGAATCTTGGAATCGCTATAGAACCTTGGACTTTTCGAACTTTGAAAAACGGACACCGGGATGCACAACTAGAAAATAATATACACATTTTGTGAAAATTTGATGAAAATCGGTTCATTAATAATGGCTCTGGACCGCGTACAAACTTTTGTAGCTTATTTCAAGTGTGACGTCATATGACGTCATAGAGATATGAAAATCATAGAATTCAAAATACCATCTCTTGGAGAATAAGACATCAAAATTTCAATGTCCTTGGACCATATTAACATATAAAATTATGTGTTTAAATATTAGAAATTTGATGACGTCATATGACGTCACAAGACGTCCATTTTCACAAATTATTTAAATCTATCGGAGATCTATATACTGACAAAATATCAACCTTCTCTCTCATTTAGGGACGATTTTATGAGCATTTATCAATTTGACGTCCTTGGTTTGAATCTTGCATTCGCCATAGAACCTTGGGCTTTTCGAATTTTGAAAAACGGACACCGAGATGCACAACTAGAACATAATATACACATTCTGTGAAAATTTGATAAAAATCGGTTTATTAATTTTCGCTCTGGACCGCATACAAACTTTTGTAGCAATTGCCAAGTGTGACGTCATAATGACGTCATAGGCATTTGAACATTATAGAATCTTTTAATTACGCATATGAATAATATGCCATCGAAATCTTATTCTCCTAGGACGATTGCAACATATGAAAATCCTTGAGGAAGAAAAGAATAATAATAATAATAATAATAACTAGATTTCATTCGTTGATACGAATGATAGGACTTTCTGCTAAAATTGAAAAATATTAAGATTAATTCCGTTAGAAAGAATATATATTAAATTCTCTACCCTTTACTCTTTTATTTTTTTTCGTATGGACTTCTTTTAGCTTTGATGTCACATGACGTCATAGGGTGCTGAAAATTCTTTTGTTCAAAAGCGCATACTCTACTGTCGTAACTCTGAAATTTTCATTATTATGAACAACTGGCATCATGTCAAAATCATTACCCTTAAAATGAAAATTAAGAAGTATGCCTATGACGTCATATGACGTCACGACTCAAAATATATGTAGAAATTCTGCAGAACTGCAAACTGTGTAAGTATCAACTTTCTATCTTATCCTGAAGCTCTTTCATCCTAAAATGAAATTTTCGGTCCTATGTTCGAATCTTACTTCAGCCACAGAACTTCGGTCTTTCGGAATTTCGGTTGGCTGACAGGATATGCACACCTTTGTTTCAAGATGTACCATCTGTGAAAATTTGAAGTAAATCCGACCATAAATGACGGCTGTAGAGCGCAAACACCATTTTTCACTATTTTTAGCTGTGGCGTCATGTGACGTCAAAGGGTGCTGAAGATGCTTTTATTCAAAAGCGCATACTTTACTGTCATAACTCTGAAATTTTCATTATTCTGAACAACTGGCATCATGTCGAAATCATTACCCTAAAATGAAAATTAAGAAGTATGCCTATGACGTCACATGACGTCATATGACGTCACGACTGAAAATATATGTTGAAATTCTGCAGAACTGCAAACTGTGTAAGTTTCAACTTTCTATCTCATCCTGAAGCTCTTTTATCCTATAATGAAATTTTCGGTCCTATGTTCGAATCTTATTTCAGCCACAGAACTTCGGTCTTTCGGAATTTTGGTTAGCTGACAGGATATGCACACCTTTGATTCAAAATGTACCATCTGTGAAAATTTGAAGAAAATCCGACCATAAATGACGGCTGTAGAGCGCGAACACCATTTTTCACTATTTTTAGCTGTGACATCATGTGACGTCATAGGGTGCTGAAGATGCTTTTATTCAAAAACGCATACTTTACTGTCATATCTCTGAAATTTTCATTACTCTGAACAACTGGCATCATGTCGAAATCATTGCCCGAAAATGAAAATTTAGAAGTATGCCTATGAAGTCACATGACGTCATATGACGTCACCACTCAAAATATATGTAGGAATTCTGCAGAACTGCAAACTGTGTAAGTTTCAACTTTCTATCTCATCCTGAAGCTCTTTAATCCTTAAATGAAATTTTCGGTCCTATGTTCGAATCTTATTTCAGCCACAGAACTTCGGTCTTTCGGAATTTAGGTTAGCTGACAGGATATGCACACCTTTGATTCAAGATGTACCATCTGTGAAAATTTGAAGAAAATCCGACCATAAATGACGGCTGTAGAGCGCGAACACCATTTTTCACTATTTTTAGCTGTGACGTCATATGACGTCATAGGGTGCTGAAAATCATTGAAATCAAAATTTCCTCACGTGACTAATACGCCATAAAAATTTCATCGTCCTAGGACTATTGCAACATATAAAAATAAGCGTTTAGTTAGGAAGAAGAAAAGAATAATAATAACTAGACTTCTTTTGTTTTGAACAAAAGATAGGCCTTTCTGCACTGCAAACCATGACAAACCTGGTGTTTTTCGAATTTTGGCAAACATATATAATCCTGCACAATGAAGTCGTAATGTATAACTTCTGTGAAAATTCCATGCCAATCCGTCCATAAATGACGCCTGTACAGCGCGGATGAACTTTGGTAGCTTTTTTAAGTTTTGATGTCATGTGACGTCATATGAAAATTTTAATCATTAAATGTTAATGTTCATGATTACCTACATAGGACATTAAATTTTCATTGTCTATGAACCTTTGCAACATGAGTAAATTGACATTCAGGAATCGGAAATTCTCTACAATTTGATGACGTCATATGACGTCATATGAAATTCATCTTTACAAAATGCAAAGGAAACACAGAGACGTATAAGCTCGCCAAATATCAAATATCTATCTCATCTAGAAACGATTTTATACGTATTTAAAATTTGACGTCCTTGGTTCGAATCTTCGATTCGCCAAAGAACCTTAGTTCTTTCAAATTTTGGCAAACCTATATAATCCTACACAATGAGGTCGTAATATATAACTTCTGTGAAGATTCCATGCCAATCTATCAATGAATGACGGCTGTACAGAGCAGACAAACTTTGGTAGTTATTTATAGTTCTGACGTCATGTGACGTCATATGAAAATTTTAAACATTGAATTTAAATGTTCCTGATTACCTACAAAGGACATTTAATTTTCATTGTCTATGAAGCTTTGCAACATGAGTAAAATTGACATCAAAGAATCAGAAATTCTTTACAACTTGATGACGTCATATGACGTCATATGACGTTCATCTTTACAAAATGCAAAGGAAATACAGAGACATATAATCTCGCCAAATATCAACTTTCTATCTCATCTAGAAACGATTTTATACGTATTTGAAATTTGACGTCCTTGGTTCGAATCTTGGATTCGCCATAGAACCTTTGTTCTTTCGAATCTTGGCAAACCTATATAATCGTGCACAATGAGATCGTAATATATAACTTCTGTGAAAATTCCATGCAAATCCGTCCATAAATGACGGCTGTACAGCGCGTACAAACTTTGGTAGCTATTTTTAGTTCTGACGTCATGTGGCGACATATGAAAATTTTAAACATTGGATCAAAATGTTCATGATCACCTACAAAGGACTTTCAATTTCCATTGTTTATGAACTCTTGCAACATGAGAAAATTGACATCAAGTAATCGGAAATTCTATACAACTTGATGACGTCATATGTTCTTTACAAAATGCAAAGGAAACACAGAGACGTATAATCTCGCCAAATATCAACTTTCTATCTCATCTAGAAACGTTTTTATATGGATTTGAAATTCGACGTCCTTGGTTCGAATCTTCGATTCGCCATAGAACCTTAGTTCTTTCGAATTTGACAAACATATCACATGTAAAAGTGAAAATATGAAAGTCATATGAAAATTTTAAACATTGAATCTAAATGTTCATGATTTCCTACATAGGACATTAAATTTTCATTGTCTATGAACCTTTGCAACATGAGTAAATTGACATCAAGAAATCGGAAATTCTATACAACTTGATGACGTCATATGACGTCATATGACGTTTATCTTTACACAATGCAAAGGAAACACAGAGAGGAATAATCTCGCGAAATATCAACTTTCTATCCCATTTAGAATCGATTTTATATGGATTTGAAATTTGACGTCCTTGGTTCGAATCTTGGATTCGCCATAGAACTTTAGTTCTTTCGAATCTTGGCAAACCTATATAATCCTGCACAATGAGGTCTTAATATATAACTTCTGTGAAAATTCCATGACAATCCGTCCATAAATGACGGCTGTACAGCGCGTACAAACTTTGGTAGCTATTTTTAGTTCTGACGTCATGTGACGTCATGTGAAGATAAAAATAACATATTCCAAAATGCCATTGCTTCAGGTGTCTGATGATAGAATTTCTTTGTCCTAGACCTTCAGCAACTTAATGAAATAACAACATGAAAAGGTTGGAAAAAAAGAATAATAATAATAATAAAAGACAGAACAAACCCAAAAGGTCTTTCTGCGGAAAGCAGAAAGCCCTAATAACTAGATTTCATTCGTTGATACGAATGATAGGACTTTCTGCTACATTTGTCAAACACTTAAAAGCTAAAAAAGTAAAAGGATATGAAATTCCAGCCTATAACTTGCTTTTGTATGGCCATAACTTAAATAAATTTGAAAAATATGACCGTTTAACTTGGAGGATATGGCAAAAGTAACTGAAAATCATTTTTTATATCGATTTATTTAACTTGGACTATTTTTATAATCTATGTTACAAATCAAATTACAATTCGAATTTCATCCTGTAATAATTGCCGAAGACCGCGTAAAAGCTTGTGTAGCCAACGTCAAGTTTGATGTCATGTGAAGTCATAGGCATAAGAAAATCAATGAAATGAAATATTAAGTATCTTGAATATATCAAGTAATTTTTTCATGCTCCTTACAACTTTGCAAGATATAGAAATTAACGCGTAGATATATTAACATTCTTTCTGACCTTATGACGTCAAATGACGTTAATCCTCACAGAAAATGAGTAAGTCTCAATGACTAATATTCAGTCCAAATATCAACTTTCTAAATCATCTGGAAGCGATTTTATATGTATTTGAAATTTGACGTCAATGGTTCGAAACTTGGATTCGCCATAGAACCATTGCTTTTTCGAATTTGTAAAGAGGGACCCAGGATACACATATAGAGCGTTACATATACATTCTGTGAAATTTTGATGAAAATCGGTCCAAAAATAATGGCTGTACACCGTGTAAAACCTTTTTGTCCTGACGTCAAATCTGACGCGATATAACGTCACATTAATATGAATTACATTGCATTCTAAAGCACATGGATTGATGTACATACCATTAGATTTCCATGGTCCTGGGAAGTAAACAACATATTTAAATTAACGCGTATATATCAGAAATTATTTTTGACCTTATGACGTCATATGACGTCATGTGACGTTCATCTTCATAGAATGTAAAGCACTCTTGGAGACTTATATACTATCCAAATATAATATATTTATAACTCATCTGGAAACGATTTTATACGTATTTGAAATTTGACGTCAATGGTTCGAATTTTGGGTCCGCCATAAAACCTTTGCATTTTCGAATTTGGAAAAACGGACACCAGAATGTACAACTACACTCTAACATACACATTCTGTGAAATTTTAATGAAAATCGGCCCAGAAATAATGGCTGTAGACCGCGTACAAGCATTTTTAGACGATGTCAAGTTTGACGTCAAAACATGTCATAGTCAAATGAAAATTACTGAAAGGAAACAGTTAAATATGCTATTAAATTTTCAAGGTGCTCGGACGTAAACAACATATAAAAATTAACACATAAAATTTAGAAATTACCTTTCACCTCATGACGTCATATGACGTCATATGACGTTCATCTTCGGAGAATGTAAAGTAATCCTTGAGATTTATATTCTGTCCAAATATTATCTTTCTAGCTCATTTGTAAGCGATTTTATACGCATTTAAAATTTGACGTCAATGGTTCGAATCTTGGATTCGCCATAGAACTATTGCATTTTCGAATTTTGAAAAGCGGACACCGGAAGGCACAACTAGAGCCTAACATACGCATTCTGTTAAATTTTGATGAAAATCGGCCCAGAAATAATGGCTGTAGACCGCGTACAAACATTTTTAGACGACGTCAGGTTTGACGTCAAAGCACATCATATTCAAATGAAAATTATTGAAATGCAAACAGGTCTATCTGAAGCATATGCTATTAAATTTTCAAGATGCTCGGACTTGTACAACATATAAAAATTAACACGTAAATATTAGAAATTACCTTTCACCTCATGACGTCATATGACGTCATATGACGTTCATCTTCGGAGAATTTAAAGTAACCCTTGAGATTTAAATTCTGTCCAAATATCATCTTTCTAGCTCATTTGTAAGCGATTTTATACGCATTTGAAATTTGACGTCAATGGTTCGAATCTTGGATTCGCCATAGAACCATTGTCTTTTCGAATTTTGAAAAACGGACACCGGAAGGCACAACTAGAGCCTAACATACACATTCTGTGAAATATTGATAAAAATCGGTCCAGAAATAATGGCTGTAGACCGCATACAAACTTTTTCACCTGACGTCAAATCTGACGTTATGTGACGTCATATAAATATGATATTCATTGCATCCGGAAGCTCATGGTTTGAAATATATGCCATAAAATTTTCATTGTTCTGAGTCAATGGCAACATATCGAAATTAACACAAATATAAGAGGAAGAAAAAAAGAAAATAAGAAGAAGAATAATAAAAAACAGTACAAACCCAATAGGTTTAAAGGGAAAGCCTGTAGGCAGAAAGTCCTAATAATAAAAAACAGTACAAACCCAATAGGACTTTCTGCCGAAAAGGCAGAAAGTCCTAATAATAAAAAAACAGTACAAACCCAATATGACTTTCTCCTTGTAGGCAGAAAGTCCTAATAAAAAAAAACAGTACAAACCCAATAGGACATACTGCCGAAAGGGCAGAAAGTCCTAAAAATAAAAGACAGAACAAACCCAAAAGAAAAATCAGCAAAACAAAAAGCTGAGGAAAAAAAAAAAAAGGCAGAAAGCCCTAATAAAAGTTTGGAAAAAGCCGCAATGACAAAGGCAATATGCTTATCGGTCCTGGTGTACACCATTGCATCCTAAAATGCACCTCATTCTCTCAAATACGCATCGCAATTCACCTTTCAACACGGGCACTCTTTCCTGCGTAGGAACGTCCGGATCGTGGGGTAACCAACCCAATAACCGCCTTCATTCCTTACTTCAAATTGCTAGAGTTTCGTATACAAGCCCTCATCCGAAAAACATGAATATCTGCCATGTTTCTTGACGGAATCACTTGAAAGTTTCAGGACTTTTTGCACCTTGTAGGCGTCGGCATTCGTACAAACTTCATACATCAACTTTATGATTTTATACGAATTTTTTAATAATTCTTGCTTAATTTTCTTATTCTATAAATCATGATAAACAATTAAATTCGTGAAGGTACAGCGTTTCAATTTGTTAAAAGTCCACTTTTCGTTTTTCTGCCATAACTCAACCAATTCAACCCCGATCTTGAAAAACTAAATATCATCTGAAAGGCCTTTCAAAGCACTACAGATTTTAAACAGAGTTCAGGTAGGATTTTTTTCCGTTTTTAAGATAAACCTTGCCGAATAAAACCACCGATAACTGACATATGACCTTGACCTTTACGATTTTCCGGAAACGGAAGTGACAAAGGAAAATGAGATGCTAAGTTGCACATCCAGT
Source organism: Solen grandis (assembly GCA_021229015.1). Taxonomy (NCBI): domain Eukaryota; kingdom Metazoa; phylum Mollusca; class Bivalvia; order Adapedonta; family Solenidae; genus Solen; species Solen grandis. The sequence goes on from CM037794.1 coordinate 33,962,005, forward strand.
GAAAATTTTATGCAAATCGGTCAAAAGTTAAGGCATGTAGGGCTTAAAAACCCTTCATTTTGGATTAAAAGTTTGTTAACGCGTCACGACGTCATTTTGCGTCATACGACGTCAGTCTTTTCAGAGCTGTAAGAAATTGATAAGACACAAGTTCTGTCCAAATTTTAAGTTTCTAGCTTATCTGAAAGCTTCGAAATACTTAAATACATTTTCAGGTCCAAAGTTAGAAACTTGGTTCAGCCATAGATCCTTGGTCTTTTTGAATGTTGCAAAATGTATATTATCCTGCACAACTACATCGTAATCCATACATTCTGTGAAAAAATCAAGTCAATTGGTCAATAAATGACGGCTGTAGAGCGCGAACAAGCTTTGGTAGCTTTTTTGAACCCTGACGTCACGTGACATCACATGAAGAAAAAAAATGCTGCAATCAAAAGCACCAAAGTCACTGTGCATACTCTTAAAATTTCATGCTGCTGACTTTTCGGTAACCTGTTTTAATTTGAACCTCAAAAGGAAGAAAAAAGTAGAATAATAATAACTAGACTTCTTTTGTTTTGAACAAAAGACAGGGCTTTCTGCACTGCAAACCATGACAAACCTGGTGTTTTTCTAATTTTGGCAAACCTATATAATCCTGCACAATGAAGTCGTAATATATAACTTCTGTGAAAGTTCCATGCCAATCCGTCCATAAATGACGGCTGTACAGCGCGGATGACCTTTGGTAGCTTTTTTAAGTTTTGATGTCATGTGACGTCATATGAAAATTTTAATCATTAAATCTTAATGTTCATGATTACCTACATAGGACATTAAATTTTCATTGTCTATGAACCTTTGCAACATGAGTAAATTGACATTCAGGAATCGGAAATTCTCTAAAATTTGATGACGTCATGTGACGTCATATGAAGTTCATCTTTACAAACTGCAAAGGAAACACAGAGACGTATATGCTCGCCAAATATCAAATTTCTATCTCATCTAGAAACGATTTTATACGTATTCAAAATTTAACGTCCTTGGTTCGAATCTTGGATTCACCAAAGAACCTTAGTTCTTTCGAATCTTGGCAAACCTATATAATCCTGCACAATGAGGTCGTAATATATAACTTCTGTGAAGATTTTATGCCTATCCGTCCATAAATGACGGCTGTACAGCGCGTACAAACTTTGGTAGCTATTTTAGTTCTGACGTCATGTGACGTCATATGAAAATTTTAAACATTGAATCTAAATGTTCATGATTACCTACATAGGACATTTAATTTTCATTGTCTATGAACCTTTGCAACATGAGTAAATTGACATCAAGAAATTGGAAATTCTATACAACTTGATGACGTCATATGACGTCATATGACGTTCATCTTTACAAAATGCAAAGGAAACACAGAGAAAACCTTCAAGCTGATTTATGGTTGGTCTGTGGTTTTATTCCGGTGCTGTTGTGCGATTGAGATCTTCCTGAACATGTAAGAGCTAGATGTCGCTATATGATTGTAATACGGTTGCAGCGAGGTAAATTCCAAAACAACACCAATAAAAAAAAGTAGGGAAATATTTGAATACATGTATTTGAATAATGCTGCTTAATTTATTGATATTTATAATTATGATACCAAGAAAAAATCCAGTACAGCTGAAGACTAAGAATTTGAATTTGTCTGTCCACACATAACACTATAAAAGGCAGCATACTCTAAATATAACTGAAATGTACACCTGTTTTCTAAGCATCGGATTAATGGCAGGAACTTAACAATAATTTTTCATACAGCTATGGTCATGGTTGATGTTCTCCTGCATACTAGTATATTATATTTTTCAAATATTCATATAAGCTTGTTTAAACAAAGATTTGAGTGAATATTTATGCCCCCCCCCCCCGCCCCGTTTATAGTAGATGCATATGAAATTGTGAAAATACCGAATATGACAAATAAGTTGTCATTTCATATCAACTTTTTTTAAAGGGGGTTTATAATAACTATTACTAAGTGAGTCTTTAAAACCTTCTGTTTATCAAAAAGACATGTGTAGCGCATATCGACCAAACTCTTTGAGTAAGAGTAATGGTTTGAAAGTCATTGGGTCTGAATTTGCAGTTTGTGGCACGCAGATGTTTCTAATTTGATGAGACTTATTAGACACATCACTTTCATTATATCCCTACCTACCGACGCTCTTTTTTTCTGGCTGAAGACCAGAAACGGAACTATTCTTTTTTTGGTTTTTGGGGGTTGAAATCAAAATTATGGTCATATATGTATTCATTCGTACAGGTAATTAAACAAATCAGCTAAAGAGATTAATTCAGATGGACAAGCTTTTGTAAACATTTTGAAAAAGGAGATGATCTCATTGCTAAATATGTAACTTATCTTTAAAAGCCAGCAACAATTTGAAAAGTTTTTTTGCACACAAAAAAACATTTCACATATTTTGAACACTGTGACTTTGAGAAAAGTATCCACCATTTCTTTTAAATGACAAACTGTTACATCATATTGAATATGAATACCAATTTATGGTAAAATTAGAAAACCCTTAACTAAACTACAACCCGGAAGATCATAATGTTACATATTTCTGACAAATTTGACCTTAAATGATGACCTTAACAATGAAGTACCCACAGGTCCATGTACGTGACATACTGTCAAATCATATGGAACAAATATACCAATTTCTGTTAAATTCTGAAAACTCGTGACTAAACTATCGACCGGAAAATCAGAATTTTACATATTTTTGACAATTTTGACCTTCACTGGTGACATTGACATTGAATAATCCATCAGTTTTTATTTGACATACTTTCACATCATAGTGAACATTTTTACCAATTTCTGCTAAAATCTGGTAACGCATGAGAACCCATGGCTGAGGTAAACTGTCACCGGAAAATCAGAATTTTACATATTTTTGACCATTATGACCTTCATTGGTGACCTTGACCTTAAAGAACCCACATTCATTTTACTTGACATACTTCACATCATAGTGAAAACGTTTACCAATTTATGTTAAAATTGGGAACACATGAATAACCCATAATTCAATTATCACCGAAAAGTCTGATTTTTGTATATTTTTGACAATCATGACCTTCATGAGTGACTTTGACCTTGATTTATTTATTTACGTAACACACTTTTACACCATAGTGAACATTTTTACAAATTTATGTTAAAATCTGACCACCCAAAACAAAATTACAACTCGGAAATCTTCGGCAAAAGTAACCAAAACATTACTACAATCATTGTTGCCATGGTGACAGAAGATTGTTTTATGTAAATGAAATCATCATTTTTAATATCAGTTAAGTGTTGTTTCTTATTTGTCCAAAAATCATTAAGTTCTGAGCTTAGGCCATTTTTACCACTAAGTGAACATAGTCCTTTCCTGTGCACCAATTCTCTCTCTCTCTCTCTCTCTCTCTCTCTCTTAAACCGAAGATTTGATTACACGCCTATTTCTACATATAAAATACAATGGCAATGTACATTGAACATAATAAAAACTGAAGGGATATACAAACATACATAAAACAATAAGGAACAGTTTGCGTCACTTAAAATTGCAAAGTAGTCCTTGAAATATGATTTCAGTTTCTCTAGATTCACATTTTCTCAGACTAAGAGGTAGCTCATTCCATAATTGTGGACCTATCGTACAGCTTCTGTAAGAGAATAAAAGGAAAGTATAACAACCAACAAAGGATTCAGATAATCTTAAAATACGGCTTGACACTTGATGAGACAAAGGCTCGATTAAACACAACAGAACATTTATACATGTATGTTAGTATTTTAGATCCGTGCTTTGATTGGAAGTCAGTGCAGATCTCTCCCTCTCTCTCTTTCTCTTTCTCTCTCACTCTCTCTTTCTCTCTCTCTCCTTTGTTTTTTGTATTTTTGCACGTTTATATTTTGTTTGAATTCGTCAAAGCCAACAGCTAAAGTGATTACTTTTGATTAATGAGTTGTAATGAATCTACACGTTAGTTCAATAGGTATTGTCTATTACTTCAACAAAGAAGCGCATGGATATTTTCCAAATCTCGTGCTTGCTATTTTGAAAGAGATCAAATGTTTTCTATATTCCCTTGACCTTCCCTTCCTAAATTTCTTTTCTGTGAAATATCGGAAAGTTATCGGCCTTTCTGCCTATGACCATGAACAATATTTATTTGTTGGGTTTAAGCCCCAACCGACAGTATGTCGGTCCTTTAAAGAGCCCTGTAGACATGTGACTTAATATCACACTCAGCCACATTATTTTGACACCGAGACGATCTTTTCCAGTAGCATCTCGGTAATATGGAATTGAATACCGACAGTCCGCTTAATAGAATGGAAGCTATTAATGGCAGTTCACTTGATAGTATGGAATATATTTTCGAAATCCGCTAAAAAGTATAGAATCTATTCAATTAAGACCAGTGAATACAATAAAAGCTATAACTAGAAATCCGTAAAATATAGTGACAAAATGTCTGAGTCTTCTAACAACATAGATACATTTATTTGCAATGCTCTTAGTATCTTAAGGGCCGGTCAGACAGGCTTCCGCGAGTTGATCACGAGTGTATCGCGAGGAAAAACTGTCAAACGCGAAGTAAACGCGGTCACAAGTGAATGACACGCGAATGAAACGCGGATGACTCGCGAATAACAAGTGCGCACACGCGCGAAACATTTTACACGCGCTCGGAACCCGATTTTATTTTTGAGCTGCTCAAAAATTAGGCGCAATGGCCACCGCGTGTCGCACACGTGGTGTAAACGCGGTACAAACCCGGACCAAACGCGATAACACGCGGTACACTCGCGGATCACAAGTGGACGACAAGTGGTCACTCGCGGGCATACGCAAAATTTCTTCGTGTGATTGCGTGTGTAGCACTTGTCATCCACTTGTGATCCGCGTGTCTACAGCATTCCTAGCACCTGTGATAGCGTGTGCTCCGCGTGTATAAGGCTTTCTCAGGGATTGTGTCACGAGTCATCCGCGGGCCATTCGCGTGTTTTCGCGTTGAATCGCGATTGAACCACGACTGATTCGCGTGTCGTCCACGACCCAATCTCGTTTGTACCACTAGTTATTTCTGCTATAAAAAGATCGCGTGTTGGCCTTTTCATCAGTTGTGATCAAGACGTTGAAGAGGCAACATGGATCCGGCACATCGTAATGCTTTGGTTATGCTGTTCCAGCAACATCAGAACCAGCTTCTTCAGGTTCAGCAAGCCCTAGATGGTAGAAGAAGAGTGAGGAGAAGACAAAGAAGAGTCAGAGCCATATGGATGCGCCAATGGATCAACCGCAGGCCACAGCTGGGGCTGTATGACAGACTGATGGTGGAGCTGAGGAACGAGGACCCCCGTGCCTTCAAGAACTTTATGAGAATGCCTCCGGTGATGTATGACGAACTGGTGGAAAGGCTGACACCAACACTGACGAAGGAGACAACCAATTGGCGAGCTCCCTTGGACCCAGGCTTAAAGGTGGCCATCACCTTGAGGCACCTTGCATCAGGCTCGAAATACAGGGAGATGCAGTATGGCTGGCGTGTCCCACACAACACCATAAGCCTTATTGTTCGTGAAGTTTGTGAGGCAATTGTGCATGGGCCTTGCTTGCCCCTTCTTTTTCTTGGGCGTAGAGCTGCCCTTCTTTGTTTTCGGTGCCATCTTTACTCTACCGAATATGGATCAGTACTGATCGAGAACACCGGACGCGGCGGCTTTTATACACGCGGGCGGCAAGCGGAGCACAAGTGATCGGCACGTGATTCACACGCGGAGCACAAGTGATACACACGCGCTGCGTGTGATCACTTGTGACCCCATTTTCTGATCACAAGCGCTCACACATGGAGGACTCGTGGTAGACACGCGATGGACACACGGAGCACACGCGCGCGTGTGGTCCACTTGTCATTCGCGTGTCCAGCACGTTTGAGACAAATTGGCTGATTTTCACCGCGTGTAGAAAAAAATTGCAAAATTAATAGCAAAATTACACGTGATCAACTCGCGGAAGCCTGTCTGACCGGGCCTTTAAAAACGTGAAAAGTAGGCAATTATCGCGGTTTAGATGCTTTGAGTCCGTCAAATATCATAGAAACGATTATTGGCATACCGTTAAATACCACGTAATTGTAAACTCGTAATACCAGGATAACGATCATTTGTTACGAAATCGATTATTAATAATCCCCTAAATGTCACGGAAAGGATTATTAATAATCCCCTAAATGTCATGGAAACGATTATTAGTAATCCCTTAAATGTATTGAAAAGGATTATTAGTAACCCCCCAAAATGTCATGGAAACGATTATTAATAATCCCAAAAATGTCATGGAAACGATTATTAGTAATCCCATAAATGTCATGGAAACCCCTAAATGTCATGGAAACGATTATTAGTAATCCCAAAAATGTCACGGAAACTTTTATTAGTAATTCCCTAAAAGTCATGGAAACGATTATTAATAATCCCCTAAAGGTCATGGAAACGATTATTAGTAATCCCATAAATGTCACGGCAAGGATTATTAGTAATCCACTTAATGTCAAGGAAAGGATTATTAGTAATCCCCTTACTGTCATGGAAACGATTATTAGTATTCCGCTAAATATCATGGGAATCTCTTACCAACAGTCAGTTAAATATGGAAAAGTGGCAACCGAACACTTAATATCGCTTGCTACATAAAAAGAAAGGCCTGTTAAGATATTTGAGAAAGGCTGTTAACTTTATCATTAAGTGACTCCAATTAATTTACGTCATATTACCAATTATTATTGTGCATACATCTTTACATGTGTATAATTTCATAAACAAATATCCTGACGGGGGAAAGTTGTGGCATTGCATGGACAGACGGAAGAACATCGTCAAACTATTTTCCCACAACGAATGCTAATGGTGAAGAAACGTCAAAAATTCAGTGCAGGCGCTATTTAATTCCAAAGGTTAAATAAAGCCGACATACATTGCCGCAAATCGTTCGAAAGGGTTTCATTTAAGACATAAATCATTTCGTTCAATATATGTGTAATGTACAAATACATGTCGGTAATAGTGTCTCTGTGTAAGATATTTGTCAGTGTATGTCTCCTTTTATCATAGAAAAAGTACTTCAAGGTCACCATAATGGAAGGGTAAATAAAAACAAACGATAAGTGTTTAGTGTTTGGTATTTTTATGGTTTCATTTTAGTGTTAGGTATTGAAATTAAGCTTACACAATACAAGAGTCCGCTATTAATTGATTTGCATTTTTTCAAGGTATTTCATTCATCAATCTGCTTTCGTGGATATATAATTATGAATGAAACATTCCTTGCACACTCCATGCATTATGATGCAAGGTTACACCCATGCAATCGCTGCACCAAAAATGCTTACACAATCTATGCATCACCCATTTCTTTCTGTTCCCTTAAAGGTATCTCCTCTTCCTCTGACATATCCTCGGCATTTGTTTGTATTGGAAGATTTCTCGGTGATTCTGACTTATCTTTCTTTCGTTTCATAGTTTTTAAACTTCTCCATGGATTTGGTACTGTCAGCAGCAGACCGTTGGGTATATTTCCATAGTTTCCTGTCTTTGTCAGCTTGCTTACGAGCAAACTCACAAACAGTGACACCAGAAATGTCAAAACGGATATATACAAATAAGAAATGGAGTATAGTTTGTCAATTCCATTTTTTTCATCAGGACCTTGATTGGCGTTAGAAAGATTATATTTAGGCGAAGAATTATTGACAAAGGTCACGGTAAAGTTGGATGTGGCAAAATAATTAGGTATTTGTAATTTCGTAAAAACAGTCATATTATTATGTGGGCAACTATCGGTGGGTCCTAATTCTAACCATGGAGTTCTCTTTCTTGTTGCAGAAAAGTTATGGCCACAAGAGAGCCACATGCCGAAACACAACCCAGCGAGAAGTCCACACATAACACCTTTCCTCGTTGCAAATTTTACAAATATTGACACAAAAAGAAGCACTGACAAAGGACCATCAACAGCAGTTATCAAACTGTCGGCGATCTGAGCTATTGGACCGGGTATATTTGCAGTTGAAAGCGCTATACTGTACGATAAGATACCACTGGTGAGTACGACTACTTTTGACCAATTTGTGAGCTTCTCGTCAGAAAGGTTATTCCATTTTAGCTTTATGATATCCTCTGAAACTACCGCAGATACGCTGCTAAACAGTGATGATATTGTGCTCAAGGAGGCACTAACAAGAGCTGCAAAGAACAAACCAGTGACACCCGGCACAGTTTTAAACATGCTTAAAACAGTATACGGGATAATTTGATTTGGATTGGAAATGTTACCTGAAGCCAACGGGTCACAACCTTCTGTCCAAAAGTAAGCAAAACTACAACTCCTTCAAAATTGCTAATGAGTTTAAGATGATAAACACTGGTATAGCAATATATATCACCTTTCTTGCTTCCGCAGTAGACCGTGTTGCAGTGAGCCTCTGTACAGTTGATTGTCTTACACATATGCTTAACGTCACAAAAAAATACCCAATAACTAAAGTCCAAACTGTATGTCTTTCGTAAGGATCAGGATTGATATCAAATACATCAAGTCGACCACTTCTTTGAGAAATCTCGATGATTTTGCCGATTCCGCCGACATTTATTATGCCGACAATGTTTACCAGAAGTACTGCAATCACCATCACGACTGCCTGGAACACATCAGTGATCACTACGGCTTTCAGACCACCAAGGGCTGTGTAACTAATTGCAATTACAGTCATAACCAAACCCACAATCCAGTCATTGACGTTTGTCACAATCTCTAACGCTGTTGAAGCACCATAAAGAACAATACCTGCATACAGACAAGACACGAGAACGCTCACCATGGAAGCTGCTTGACGAATCCATCGACAACAGTATCGTCTCTCCAAATATTCATACACACTTATGACTTGTAGGCGACAGAACATTGGAATGGTAACAACAAGTGTCGTGCAATATCCCAGAGAAAGTCCAATGTTGTACAGCCAAAATCTCATCCCATATACGTACGCTTCTGCTGGGTATCCGAGAAAAAATACGGACGATTGGTATGTTACCACCAGAGACAATGCAACAGGCAATGCGTTTAGGTTGCCCCCAGCACGATGAAAGTACAAAGGAGAATTGAATTGCCGGCCCTTGTACGACTGCCAAACGCCCACTGCTAGCGAGAGTCCGACGCCGACCAAAGCAACTATCAAGTCAAGCCAGTGAAACTTCATGACTTTTTATTTAAATATTCGACAATAATTTCTAATATTCCAAATTGTAAAAACTCTTTATCTACTTTTTCGAAATAGATATATCAGTTATATTTACAGCGGAGAAAATAACACAACATTATATATACGTCCATTCAGAATCAATACGCTGGTACTAATGACAACTTTTACCGCAAAGAGCATGCGCACCAATATCACGTGACCATATAAGATATGCGTAGCGTCATGTCACGGTTATGTTCTTTTAGATTATATTGTTGGTGGTGGTTTGGTGTTTACCGCAAGAGTATTTCTCGCATAGCTTTTTGTTTATAGTTCAATTTTTAGCACATCACATTGTGATCGGGTACTTCGTTTTCAATGATGACTTCAATAAGTTTGTAATGAAAAGCATATACTACACACTTGTACATGTAAAATTATGATATTTGAGTCGTGTACACATTTCAGCTATATCCCTCTAACCACAAGGTTTTGATATGCTCCAACATTTAAGCCAAATTGGAACACATTATATGTAGACGGATTTTTCTGAATCTGAATATGATACATTCTAGATTACAATACCTGGTTTTACACAACTATCTCAAGTGTCTGGTGCAAATGAATATCATAAGATGCAAGATGTGCACCCAACAAAAATTAAATTCATCAAGACATTACAAAACAGTTTAGGTTTTAGGTGCCATTTGTGTTTCATGTTCCGAGTTCTCGGTAACTTTTAACCCGTGTAAACGCAAGGAATCTGCTTAGTAATTTCAATTGACCATGTGCGAGTATTTTCCCTCATTTACTTCAGTACTTCAGTTGTTATATTGTTTTTATCTCAATGCGTTAGCTGAGTTGCACATTTGCACATTTGTCAAACGCATGTAATTTACACAACGATAATGTTTGTGAAGAATATTATGATAAGAATTCGGATATATAATTAACCTTGATTTATATTTTTTAAACTGGATAGGTGTTTTTCGGATCTTTTATTTATTAGAGAGAGAGGGGGGAGGAGTAAGCATGAGCGTAACAATATATATGTACAGTGAAACCTCGTTAGTCCGGATTCCATTGCTCCGGAAACCTCGCCATCCGGACACTTTTCTCTTGGAACGGATTTCCAGAACGTAAAAATACTTCGATATTACGTAAATTCGCGTTCGGGATCCGGACATCCATTTTCGGAAAAAAATCTTCCTTTTGCTTTACAAAATGACTCGATAATCCGGGTACATGTACCAGTTCAGACTGGATTTCCCTCCTACTATCTTCAGACATTAGTGACTGTGACATCAGTGACTGCGATGGAAGTGTCACATGCATATTGTTTACTAGTAACAACTACGAGCGATTATCACTAATCAGTCGGGAGAAGAGGGGGCAATAAAGGACATGTATAGCCGCAAGCTACATATAATGTACTATTTAGCGAGTGAAGAAGGTAAAACTTATTCACAACTGTAGACGTATGCTATTAAAAGGGATATAAAAGCCAACCGTCCTTTAGATCGTTTTTTGTTCATGTTCTGTTTTCAGTGCCTATATTTATTAGGTTTGCGTGGACTGCAACGCAGCCGCGAAAACCTTCTGTTCTTATTATTTTTTTTATTTTTTTTAGGTTTTAGTGGACTGCAACGCAGCCTCGAAAACCTTCTGTTCTTCTTGTGTTTCTTTTTCTCTCTTTTTTTTTAAATTTGTTTCCAATATTATTATTCTTTGCACTTTTTGTGACCGCTGTTGCGGCATGATTAGAAATGCTACAAATATGAAAATTTCCATGCATACTCACATGTATCTGAAGTTGTGCACCATTAAGTTTGTTTTTCATTTTAGTACTAAGTTTTGCCGGTAGGTGGCGTTTAGCATCAAATCATATAATTGCTGATAACCCTGTCATTTGACATTTTATTTGTATGCAGTTTTTTGCATTCTGTTCTCTGTCAACTGCCCCATTAAATATGATGAGTGGCAATATCCATATCTTGGAAACTTTTGAGCTAGAAGAGGTTGAATGTTTGAATCTTTGAAAAAATCTGGCAAATTAGGTTGTGTCCACGAAACACATGCCCATTTTTGTTAGAGATTAGATACGCTCATTCTGTTTTTTGAAATTGATTCCGAAGATCTTTGCGCACAAAATATATGGGGTGGCGATTTCAGAAAATGCATAAAATGGCTTCCAATAAGCGGTCAAAGTGCACTAAAATATGGAGGAAACAAATAGGCATTTTTTTTAGTTTTTTGATGATTCTGCCATTATTTTTGAATCAATCTTTATGAAATTTTCACAGATTGTATTGTTTGTTGTTTCAAGGAACTTCACAGTTTCAAAATTTCAAAAAAATGAAAAGGTCAAGGTCATATTGAGATTATTGTTTTTTTTCTTTGATCTTAAATATCTCAAAATCTAAAAATATTTTATCGAAAGAATATGGGTAAAATCAAAATCCTCTAATCCTTTTTGAAGAATTTTAGATTTTTTCAGATCGGGATTGATTTGGTTGTTTGGTGGCAGTTTGAATTTTGGTCATACTTTGAATTGATTTTAAAGCCTTTAAAGTTTAGATGTGTGATATATCACTGGTTACCTATGTTCTATAATTAGATGCAGGCTCGTATAGCTTGCAATTTAACAGGTCATGAATGTATGTGTAACTATCAGAGAGATTTGCTCCAAATAGAGATAGAGAGAGAGAGAGGGGGGGGGAGAGAGAGAGGATGAATTGTGTCTTTATTCTACATGTATTATTATTCCTCCCACACACTCACTATTGAATTGGATAGCAAAACAACTAAGTACATGTATAAACATCCACCTTTTAAACAAGTTTTAGCATACCAAAAGTTCCTTCTAGTGCATTACTGAACTTTGAGTCATAGAGTTTGGAAGACATTTTTTGAGCGCACAGTAATGAAAACCATTAATCAAATCGTTCAATGTGTCACACTTAGATCATATTGGCTCATTGCCAATATATGGATGCTTAAAGGCATTTCAAAACCCTTATATAAGTGACCTCCCCCCCGACCCAATTTATTCACCCACCCGCCGTTGTGTGGGCATCTGTTTCTGATTAGGCACGCTGCCACATTCTGTCAAAATTCAAATTCCTTTATTTCACTCATTCCATTTTACAGTAATGGATAAGAGAGGTTATAATAAGTACAACATATAAAGAGGCTCTAGAAGAAATAGAAGTAGTAACACAATAATTGAGATGATTTCACTAATACATTTTGTAAATATATAGGTCACAGGTATTGTTCAAGAGTGCATATGTTGCTACATGGGGTTGTATATAGTAATTCACAGTTTGTAAAAAAGTTGTGAACATACCAAATACCAGAAATGATCCTTAAAGTTCTCTATTATTCTTTTTTTATTTAAGCAAATATAAATCTTCCTTTTTTTTCTTTCTTTCTCTATTGATTTATTTTGTCTACTTTATTTTGTTCTTTCTTTCTTTCTTTCATTCTTTTATTTTTCATTTTTGTTCTTTCTTTCTTTCTTATTTTATTTTAGTTGTAAAAATTATCATAAAAAGGGACATTAATTTTTGAAATAAGTTATGTATCACTAATTACTTTAATTCTCTCATTTCTTCCCTAAACACGTTTATATGTCGGAAATCAACACAAATTTTATTACTTGTTTATTCAATAAGGGAAATTCTGTTGAATAAAATGTAACGAAACGTTTCTAGCAAAAGCAAATACAAAACAAAAAGATCATTCATTGTCAGACTTGTGTCCTTCAGGCTCATTTTAATTAACTTCAAATATGCGTATCTCTATATTTTCAATATCAAAACTTTAACCTGAAATAAATGCATAAATGTATGATCCTATAATCATGTAGTTACAAAATAGACTCCAAGTAATAAATGTAATAAAGAATATGTAAGGGATCATAAACTAAGCAACCCACATATTATCACTATCATTCATTAAATGTTTATTGCTTTGTGTAAAACTAGCCTACTATCTCACTTCCATTGTAGCAGGTAATTTAGTTATGCATCAACCCATCAGTGGGACAGCACATTCCTTTCGAGATGCCTTTAAGTCTTGGTCACCGCTGAATTCACCAATGAAGAAAAACACTAAGATATATAAAGCATTTTGCATTTGTTGTTTTTCTGGTATTTTAACTTGGCTGATCAGGTTTGAAACTGATGATCATCACGAAAACCGTTGCATTTGCAGTATGCAAATCTAGTTATTTATTTGTTGTTGACTGTTTTGGCTAAAATAATTAAATCCAATTTAAGTCACAACTTCCGGTGGGTGAAAGTATGGCGGTGATTTTCTTTGCTGAAAAAAAAATCCGCAAATTGGACGTATAGTGTGTTTTGGACATTTATTTATTTGCAAAACAGAATTAAAGTGATAATTGGTTTAATAACCTTATTTACAATGGTAAATGAGAGGGAATTAGGTGGAGGATTTGAAAAACAAGGTCGGAAAAGATCCCGCCGTTCGTTCGGTGCCACGTCGTATCAAGGTACACCGCATCATGAAAAAGTGAGTTCAAACAATTCATTATCGCAAGAACAATTCAATCTTCTGAACACAGATGGCAAACTGTTCTGCATGTTTCGTATGTTGAGTGATTTTGGAAAGGTGTCGTACAATGTTGATAATCTTACGAAAAACCTTTATTATACATCGGCCGTACAGAATGTCAGCAAGGCCCGTCTTCGGTTGCTCGAGTACAAAAGTATAGATATGGAGGCACGCCTTCTTCGCAGCAATCTCCTGTTTAATGGTCTCCCTGAATTAACTGTCGACGAAGACTGTCGAGCCCTGATTATAAATTTGCTCCAAAATCATCTAAACATGCCCTAAGAAAATATCAAAATTATCAATGCTCGACGAATTGGCATAAAATTAACATCACGACCCGGTCAGCAAGCACGTCACAGATCCATTCTTGTTTCTTTCGCTGATGCCAGTTACGTTGATGAAATTATGTCAAAAGCCAGACTTCTAAAAGGAACCTCATATGGTATTTCGCGAGATTATCCTCGCGAGATTAACGAAGCCAGGCGTGAACTCTGGCCAGAATACAAGCAAGCACGTGAGAAGTACGGCTACCGAAAAGTTCAAATTAAGTTCCCTGCCGCCCTAGTAATAAATGGTGACACGGTTAGGAATATGCTTCCCTGGTTGGCACTCGGTTCTGAGAGGCTCTCGCAACTCCGATGTTAAAGCCGAGTCAATGAACTATTCCACAGAAATTTGGAAGAGTCACTGATGGAAACAGAAAATCAATCTTCGCAGTCTTCTCAGGTCATCGCAGAGGAGTCGGGCTCTTGTGATCAGGAGTCAGACGACATCATGTCTCCCGGGGTCCTGGCCTCTTCATGTAGGCCAGGCTATCTGCTGGATCTTCATCCACCGATACAGAAGTCCCTGAATGATCTTTCTGCTTCTCCATCCTGTCTGAGTAACCCTTCTCCAGCACACAACAAGGGCAAGCCTGCCTCAGGCAAACACAAGAAGAAGGGAAATGGTAACTCCACTGCATAGGACCACGCGGGGATAGTGTCCTCTAGTCCCAGTGAAACGCCAGTGTTAAAAGTTCTTGAATATGATAACTTATCTTATCCAGTTACACATAATACTCAAAACGCATCTAAAGTAAATTTTGATAACATAACTTCATCTGCAGTCCTTGAGAGTTATACATTTTTTGTGAACTGTGTTACACAAGCCTTGCTCCTCATCAGCGACCCGATGTTCCCACTACAGCGACATGGTGTGTCCTGCAGCACGGTTGGAATCTGCTACTAGCGTCTCGGACAATGAAAATTGTAATAATGTTAGTAAACTGAGAATTGGAACTCTCAATGTATGTGGTCTTAAAAATAGAGTAAACACCCCAGAATTAATCTCATAAAACAATTTTCAATTGTATGTATTTCAGAGACCAAACTTGACAATTTAGATATGATAGAAATACCCGATTATACTTTAATTTCAAAGCCACGATCGCAAAAATATAAAAGAAAGTCTGGTGGAATAGGTTTTTTCGTACACAACTCTTTGATAAATGACACTTAAATATTAGATTCGGTTTTATTACCAACAGAATTTTATAATCGGATGTATGTATGTACCTCCTGAACAATCTTGTTTTTATAATGAAAATGAATATTTCATGTTTGAAACTGATATTTCTAAGAAAGGTAGTCAATATAAGAATCTGATTATTTGTGGTAATTCAAATGGATATACTTCAACATTGCCAGATTATGTAGAATTTGATACAAATGTTTGTCAAATCACTTTGATATTTCTGAACTCACTAAGAAGATACAAACCCAATAAGTCAAATGTCAATGCTTAACATTCCAAAAAACAGAAAATCTGTGTGTAATAAAGTAAATAAATTAGGGCGCAAATTATTAGAAATCTGTAAATCTAACAATTTGTTGTTACTAAATGGCAGAATGGCTTCAGATTCTGATGGACATAATACTTTCCGGAATATATCTGTTATTGACTATTGCCTCAGCTCTTTATCATGTTTAAAATATGTATACATATTTGAAGTTATTGAAATAGACCCAATTTATTCCGATGGCACAGAATCAAACACGACGCCGAAACCTCAATCATTCACCTATGAAAATAAACAGAAACAGAAAAGATGGTGTCCCCTAAAATCAGAGTTTTTAAATAATATATATTCAATGTAAACAAAATTGAGGAGAATAACAGATAAAAAAAAAACAATTTTTAAAACACCGTTAATGATATCTCAAAGTTATTTCAAATATCAGCGTCAAACACGTTCACAAATAATCAATTCCCTCAATCTCGTACAAGTTTTAAAAAAAACACAAACAATAAACCATGGTTCGGGCCTCAGTGTAAAAAAGCACGAAACTGTTACAACACTGCTAAAAAAAGATAAAGTACACACAAATCAACATTAAACAAACACGCGTTGCACGAGGCAAGCAAGACTTATAAACATACTATACGGACCTTCTTAAATAAACATAACATAAGAGTGAAGAAAAATTAAGATGCCTAAACTCGAAAAAACCTAAAGGTTCTAAATTAAAATATTCAGCCCTTACATGATGAATATGACTTACCCACTGATGAATTTCTGCCACCATCTAACTTGTCCACTGACACACTGAATGCAGAAATAACCATATCTGAAATAGAAAAAGTCATAAATAAGAGTAGCAATGGAAAATGGAAAATCGCCATCTATTTACGATAATATCATTAACGAATATATTAAAAGTACAAAACATTTGAGGTTACCAACATACTGTCATCTTTTTAACAGAATTTTGGACTCCGGTATTATACCAGATACTTGGCTTACCGGTATAATCAGACCAATTTATAAGAATAAAGGATCCAATTTAGATCCTAAGAACTATCGACCCATAACTTTATTAAGTTGTCTGGGTAAAATATTTACGTCAATATTAAACGAAAGGATAAATACGTTTTTGAATAATAATGATTTATTAAACCAAAACCAAGCCGGATTTAGGTCAAACTTCTCAACATGCGATCACATCTTTACACTTCATTTCTTAATACAAAAGATGAAAATGAATAATAAGAATTTATTCTGTTCATTTATTGATTTTTCCTCTGCATTTGATAATGTTTGGAGATCTGCACTTTGGTCTAAATTATTCAATCATGGCATTCATGGTAAGGTACTTACAGTTATTAAAAATATGTATTCTGGTATCAAATCATGTGTTCAGTCCAATGGCCGTACCTCGTCCCTTTTCTCTAGTTATTGTGGTGTTAGGCAGGGGGAAAACTTGTCCCCTATACTATTCTCCATTTATCTCAATGATTTACAAGATTATCTGTTAGGTTCTTCTGATGGCATCACCTTGAAAGTAAATGAAAATGATCTTACATACTTAAAAATAATTGTATTATTATATGCAGACGATACAGTCCTTATCTCTGAAAATGAAACTGATTTCCAGAACTGTCTTGATAGGTTTGGCAAATATTGTGATGCCTGAAAAGTATGATAAAACAAAGATTGTAATACTTGGAACTAATAAACACAATAGATTTAAATTCAAAATCAATAATCAATATATAGAAATAGTCAAAGAATACAAATACCTAGGTATACTTCTTTCTTCAAATGGTAGTTTTGCTTCGTGTAGAAAACACCTGCTTTCACAAGCCAAAACGGCCCAATTTCAGCTTCTATTGAAAATTAATAATCTAAATCTACCTATTGATCTACAGTTGAAACTCTTTGATTGTACAGTATTGCCTATTTTATTCTATGGCTGCGAAATATTTGGGTTCGAAAATTTGGATATGTTTGAACAATTTCATTGTGATTTCTTGAGAAAAAATGTTTAATGTAGAAAAAGTACACCTAGATACATGTAATATGCTGAACTAGGCAGATTCCCATTACAAATTATTGTTAAAAGTAGAATGATATCTCTACTTTTGTTAAATTCCTTATGAATCATGTCAGGGACGAATAGTTAATTTTCTTATTAATTATTTCTTAAAACAATAGTCAAACTTCATTAAATAACGTTATTTTCACTCAACACTGTAAACGACTTACCCGTTACTCCACTCCACAGCAGGTCATTCACACTTGTCACGTGGAACTTAGTCCGTTACCCGAACCTAGTACATAACACATGCAGCATGTAGTACGACACGGTCGAAATAGGCACAACTTTTACGAGATCTCTTGAGAAAAAAACATCGACGCATGCAGTATGGATAATTTTAGTAACATGACTGCTTAGAAATATCATCTTAATGGAAGCAACATCTCACATCTTTATTATTATTATTATTATCAATATTCCCTATTTAGTTATCTATGTATTTGAAGTGACTGCATGTATAAATATGTATCTATAAGCAGTGTAATCTATTAATCTATTATAGACGATCTCTCTCTCTCTCTCTCTTTCTTATTCAATCATTGAATTTGTGACGATGCGTCGTCACGGGTATAAGTTCAATCTCTGACAACTGCGTCAGGGAGTCGACTCTTTGGCTCAGTGGGTTATCACGCCGGCGGATCGGGTTCGATTCCGGGCCGGGCCGTGTTCGTTACATTTGGTGGCAGCGGTGGGATAATGTCAACTGCCATACCGGAGTTGCCTTACCCACGTGTTTCCCAGGCCAAGTCTCGGGTCGAGACTTCTCGGAGGGGGAAGTAATGTGATGCGTCGTCACGGGTATAAGTTCAATCTCTGACAACTGCGTCAGAGAGTCGACTCTTTGGCTCAGTGGATAGAGCATTGGGTTATCACGCCGGCGGATCGGGTTCGATTCCGGGCCGGGCCGTGTCCGTTACAAATTGATATCTTGAATACATTAATTTATACATTCCACATGGCGTTTCTCTATTCTATGACATGGTATAAAGTCAATGATCTGCTATGTTCAATTGAACATTATTCAGACTATTTGCAGCGAACATACATACTTATATTTTTATTTGGGATTGTTATTTACATTATGACGATTACTAAATATAACACTATTTCCTGTATGTTTTTTATTTGTGTTTCAGTCTATATAAAATATAAATGAATAATTTAGAGCATGTTTAATAGAATTGTGAAAACGTATGTATATTGGCTCCATGTAAATGTATATATGTAGAACAGGTTAACTACATTATATGTGAAAAGGGAACTTTTCCCATGATCTCTCTCTCTCTCTCTCTTTTCTCTCTCTCTCTCTCATTACAATCATCACCCACCGAACGGATATTTGGAATTTGTTTTTGTATTTCACTCATTGCTACTTTTGTAACTTGTGAATTGAATAAAGAAGAATTGAAGAAATTGAAGAAAAATTGCTCACGAATGTATGACAAGAATGGGCTATAATTATACTGTCGCATACTTAATGTGTCCTTTTCTTCTCCTACAGTATGCTGATGTCAAGGATGGATTAAAATTAATTCAAACAGACGCATCATCTGTAAACATCAATTCAAATGCATGATCATATATAGGCCTAAGCATATTACTTTAAATATACTTATTGATAATGGAATACATGTACAAATGTTATTAACATACATACACACAAAGAGTACAATGAGAAAATATATGGAAGAAAGAAAGAAAACAAAAGAAGGAGATGAAAGCTTGATTCATTAATACGGAAATTAACCCAAGGACCAAAGCGTCCGGACTAATGAAGTTTTACTGTATATACATTTTCATGACAAATGATATTAATAAAATATAAGTTGTAGCAAAGCGAGGATAACACAAACACGTTGAAAGCGATCTGTAATACTAATTAATGTGGCAACAAATCGTCTAATCTCCTGTATAATTAAATATTTGAATGTCACGTTATATTGAAATTTTTTGTCACATATCTTTGGTACTTAATGAAATCAAAATGAATCAATATACGCGTATTTAACGTTACTCTAGACAGGAATGAAATAGAAACACTGGGTCACATTTTGAATGCAGTTTTGAAAATATGCAGATTGCCTAAAATTTCACGAACTTTATACCTTATGCTTTTAATCTTTCTTTACTTTTCATAGAGGTAACTTATAGGCCTTTTGTTCAGGGGACACTATACAGCATACATGAACAATATTGACAAAACAGGGGTTATCTATCTATCTTCTACCGCTTTGAATCAGATAATGTATGAATTAATTGACCGTCTTTTGTTTTTGATAATGAAAGATTAAGCATATTTAATATACGTATGTATGTAACATTATGATAACTATGATAAACCCAACATAAATGGGACACAATATTGCAGAGAAAGCGCTGCTTCTGTATTTATACATAAAACTACTCGTACAATGCAATTCACATGTATACACGCTCACATATACGTAACATTACACACATGATATACGAGACAGGAAAGGAAAGAGGTCACAACAATATTCTACGTGGTTTCAGTCCTTATAGTTCCATGAATAATGAAGGACCTTTTATCTCCGTTCCACTCTCATAGTGAAAATATTCAAAGCAATATATTTGATATCACGAAAATATGTGACACCAATTTTTGAATGACCTTCTTTCTTTTGGGACTCACCCTTATATTTCGTTTCGATAAGGGAGGTAACCACTGAGTTACTCGATTGTATCACGATCGATTTATTTTGTTTAACTGTTTATGTAGTATCATACTGCTCATGTTGTTTGATATGGTGTATTTTTCTTTCTATTTGTAACTTCCTCTTATGTTTCGTCTCGATAAGAGAAGTTATACGAAATATTACGACATTGTTTCGATATTGATATTTATATATATTTTTTATGATGTCTTATGTGATTTGCATGTTACATGATCGTTTACACTGCTTTCACTTTTCGTTTGTTCATCTCCGTCATGTTTTGGATAAATTAATTTAATATGTTTTGCCGCATGGGTCGTACGACCTTCTGGCTTATGATGAATAAATAAAAAAAAAAATAAAAAAAAAAAAAAAAAACTTTCAAAACTTTCCTTAAAAATAGCAAACTGACGTGTGTGAATAGGATTTTTCTGGAGGAAAAAGTATGGCATGTTTCACATGTTTGCAACTTACTGATGGTCAGTGTTGGACAAGTAATAGTTACTCTCACTTAGACAAAATGGTGTTAGCGAAGGTGTTGTTGCAAGTAGAACGCGCAAATTGGTAAAGTACAACTGTCTGCCAGGAAAGGAAACACGCTATTTAATTGACAGTCCAATAGACTCTTAGGGCAATATCTACGACGATATAAGTCACGTATCATATCATCGTTAGTGTCATTAATTGTAGTATGCAGGTAAATCAAATGAACAAATAAAACATTATTTTACCAAAAGAATAGTTTAATCTAAAATAACAAGACAAATATTATATACAAAGAGCTAGAAGACAAAAGATCACACAAGAGTATATATTTGAGAGTACAAGCTATTTATTCTAGACATAAAACGTACATTTTCGAAGGTCAACCGATAATTGTTTTTATATAAAAATAAATGTCTTACTACAGATAAATACTCTAGTAAAATGTTCATCCCTTGTAATAGTTCGGGAGATGTTGAACGAGAAACCTGCATATCAGTTGTTGTAACACAGAATAACTGATAATAATAACAATTGTTTCAGACGCAAAATACGTCACGTTAATGTATACGTCTAGTCCGCATTGACACATAAAACTCGTACTTAAGTTTAATTGTGTATTTGAAAGTAAAGCAATCAAAGACGGTATGTTTCCATCTGTCAAGGGATCTATTCAAAGCCAGTTAAATATCACGCTTCCAAGTTCTGTAGTAAATCAGCATTGCAATATTTCTTAACCTATATACAATTGTGAAACACGTTACTATGGCCATGACAAGTTACATGCCACTGGCTTCTTCATCATAAATGGTCAAATTTTAAAACAATACTTCAGACGTGATGAGCTTAAATGGTTCCAGGTCCCGTACAATGAAGTCTAAAAGTGCTTCAAATATCATGTTTTGCTTTAGCATTGAATTTATAACCCTATCTGGATTCGCTGTTTTTCAGAAAGAAAATATATGGAAAATGAGGCTTAAACTTTAGAAACTCGATTGTTCAAATATTGAACAACGGATTTCAGTTCAAACTACTTTTCAGAAGGGAACAAGAAACTGATTTCCATATAATTATGAAAAATAAGCAATGACCGGATTTGTATAGCGATTGCCACGTATATGCCAATAACGGTGGTGTATATGTAATTATACACTGTTTCTCATCCTCACGTCATCGCGTCATTAAATTTTTGTAAATCTTATCATAAAATTTTGATAAGATGAGAAAGTGTGTAAGAAGAAAGAATTATTTCCAACATGAGTAACAATGCTTTAAAACGGATTTCAGACGTTAAATCTGTGTCATGACTATATGAAGACAGTTAGGGATTCTCACTTTTTCAGTGTTAAATCTCGTTAAAAAGTGATTTCATACAGAAAAATGACATTCAAATGAAGCACAAAACAACATAGATGTAGCATGCTATTTTTGATGGATCATGTTAATAAGATTAAGCATCCAGTTTGTTCATAAGTAGCATGCCTATGACAATTAAAGTCAGATAAAAAAGGAATAAACTGAAATTGATTGATTAACTGAATAAATTCAATCATTAAATATTAACACCTAAATCAATGGAACTCCACCTTGAACTAAACTGTAATAAAAAAAACAATAAATTCTAACATTAAGATATTTAAGGTAGCTAAAAATTTCCATAATATTCAACTTTCAGAAACCAAAAACATTTGAAAGAAAATACAAATAAATCAGTATATTTAGTGTGCTTTAATGCAATCTACAGAGGAAATAGTAATGAATACACACTGACGTTTAAATCTCTTGTATTTCGAGTAAGTACCATTTCTTAAAACCCATTATCTATCTTGTATAGCAATGTCTCTCTTAAGCATTTGGTTACATATAACTGAAAGGCTGTAAAACATTTGGCAGTAAAAACAGTATTATAAATAATAATATCATATAAAGAATATCTTGGTAACAGAACACAATTAGATGAGTAAATATCTACATGACTGGATAATAATTTTGCTGTTTTCCTAGTATTTTTCAGGGTAGCTATTTCTAACATGCATCTTAATCTGCAAACGATCTGCAAAAGCAACATTCAAAAAAGATAAAGAGAGTTTCAATCTTTGATATAAAATACATTCCAGTAGCTCTATGTGGGGAATTGGAGGCATGATCAAGACGGTGGTCACCAATTAACTGAAAGTTAACTTGAACAGTAACTTTCTATATAAAAAATGTAATATTTATACACATTATTAAACGATAAGCACATTACAGTGTCACAACATAGGAGACATGACGTAACGAACAACGATCAAAGTCATTAATAGATCATAAATTGAAAACAATAATAAACCAGCGACCTGTCAATAGGTCTACCCACACAACGCGTAATTCATAAATATACATTTATATAGTGTTATATAATACGTTCAGTCAATTTAACCCAACATAGCTCTTATACCGTATTCCACACGACCATTAAAATCTTTAGTCAAAACCATTAATTCCAGTAGGCCATTTCTACATCACTGGCAAAAAATCGGTATATAACCGTCAATAACATTACGCCGCAGTTTTTGAACATATACTACATTAGTCCGAAGCTGTATAGTACATTCGAATCAACAAGGATAACTCCACAATTCAAGAATGATGTACTGCAACACAGTAAATACGAAGTCCCGTTGTCAGCTCTGTACAACGTCACTTCTGTGCCATAATTTAAACACTACAATAATAAAGTTCAGTGTTTTTTAACTCCATTGCTGTTCATTGTTTGAATGTTTGCCGTATGCAATACATATAAACATCAATTAACAAAAATCACTTTTGATGCTATCCAGATACACAGTGATTAGAATTTCAACACTTCTGCAGCCGTTCCTCGCTGAATAAGGACGAATCCGTGTCCGTATTCTGGAATTCATGTCTAGAAACTGCTGTTTTTTACTGACGACAAATTGTTAAAATCGACTGATCTGTCACTCAAGATCCAGACAAAATGTAGATATAATTAATGCACCTCTCATTGCCGCTCTGCTCACCATACATTACATTTTCGCACTGGATTCATGTAAGAGTTCTTTTGGCATTTGAATACTTCGCTGAAGTCTAAAGAGTTTTGAAGTGTTCCGATAACTCTGAAAAAAAATAATTTGTATATGTTAAAATGTTAAAAATCATGATTTGTAAGGCAGGGGAACCCTAATGGACTCGAATAATGTCTGCAAAGATTGCTGAACTTTCGATGTTTTTCGTCATAACACGCCATGATTCGGAATGTGATTTATGGTATCTTTTGTAATTGTTATTCTCATGTAACAATTTTGATTGTCATCCATCTATTTAAATGCATTTAAAAAAAAAGAAAAGAGGAAGGAAAACACTTCCCCGAATTACTTCCGGTGACGTCATTATTGGAATTCTCCTACATCTGTCGAAATTTATAATTATGATAATTGAGGGTATTTTGAAAAGTTTTAAAAAGCAAATGGGTACCTTAATCAACCATAACTAAAGTCAGACAATGTCTTGTTTTCGAAATTCATGCAAAACGCATAATTGTAACGGTGATTCTTTTGTACTAAGATTGTACGTACTTGGTCAAATAGTTTTTGTATAAAACTTCTTCAGATAAACTTTATAAATGTTTAGATTGTAGTTGTATATTTGTTTATGTACAGTAAAAATGGTGAATTTCGTCTCTGGGTAAATTTCATATATAAATTGTGATATCGAAAAAAACGTCATTATCTGTTAATTATTTCTCTAATCAATGATTTTACATTAAGTATGCAATGGAAAAATACACTTAATAGGATAGTTATAATTATTTCAAGATTGTGGTCACATTGTGCCTGACTGAAAAGAACTAAGGAAGCAGCCAATACCTAATATTCGGTGTTTTTTACAGAACTTAAAAAATAGGGGGTCAGGTTATATATACTGTTATTACATGATTTTGTTATGGTTAACATATATGAAATTGTGCCTGTTTATGTTTGATATAGTATATGAGTAGTTTTGCAAAGCTTGTTCTGAGACATTTGTATGAAACATATGTGCTTTACAAGGAACTGCTGTATTGCTATTTTATAAAATGAAAAAAAAAACAACAGTTATATGAAAAATTTCTTCTTATATGTATAAAGATACATTTTATCAAGTTTTCGTCATATGTTTCTTATATGTTTTCCATTTGATATGTTCTCCTTAGGTATGTATTTAATAAATCAATTCATGAGAAAAAAAATGCGTAAGCATTTCAATACAGTGTTAGATAAAACAAAAATCATTAAATTTTAAGAATCTATGGTTAGAAATTTCTTATATCGCACAAAAAGCTTTTTTAAGTGTATAGAATAAAAACCTAAAGAAACCAAAATTTCAAAATTGATGCATTAGGGTTCCACTACCTGACAGTTGTATAACCAAAGCTTAACATTTTTATCATGTTGGCTTTTTTAGAATTAAGTTGAAATAAAACACATCAGTTATAAAAAATAATGTTCATCATATTGCAAAATGGGAGATAACTCGCGTAAATGAAGAAACGAGCTCTCGTTTTATCTCTCCTCTTCTAATATGATTTTTTCTATTACGCGATTAAAATCTTCTATAAAGATTAATCAAATAAATATTGCAATTTATCAATTTCGTCAATGCAGATATAAAAACGTGTTCATTTACCTGAA
Organism: Solen grandis; assembly: GCA_021229015.1. Lineage (NCBI taxonomy): Eukaryota > Metazoa > Mollusca > Bivalvia > Adapedonta > Solenidae > Solen > Solen grandis. The sequence continues at coordinate 33,987,550 of CM037794.1, forward strand.
TCGACCGGGGCTGTGTACACCGGTTCGGATTCTATTTAAAATAGCTTCTGGCCTCATAGTGCCACACCACACCTGGAAGTAATATTTGAAACTTAAGCAACAGTTTCTAGAAAGACATATAGTGCTGTCGTACTGAAGCATCGCACTTTAGACATATAACATGATACATCTTTCTGACACCGAGATCAAGTCTGGAACTACCTACAACTATTCTAGCGCCACCGAGTAGTGAACTTCCGATACCATTCTTCGCGACCTTGTCGCGACGCGACTGATGATTGATCGCAGCCGTGGCGGACGTTTTTACTGCAGACGGTCTAAACTTGCAATTAATTATTTCATTAATCAAAATTAAGAGGTTTATATGGTTCCTTTTTCTAAAGCTTAAAATCAAGAAATTCAAATATAATAATCTACATATTGTAACAAAAACTCAAAAAATATAATAATACAAATCTCTATGGGCACCAATGAAAGACAAAAAACGTTGGTGTTGGTAGTCAAAATGTAAATATGAATCAAATCGATAGCAAACGTTTTTCAGTAAATCATTCACGAATGTTCTTCAAAATTAAATCGAGAACGAATATAAAATGGTATGTTATTGGTCTTGATATCCTCTGGACCTGTTCATACCTGGGCGAAATTGAGGAAGAAGAGTTGATCATGGCTCATGTGGCTAAGGCCAGGTAGAAGGGGCTCGTTCCCGCCACCGTGAGCTACCTTCCACTTCTGGTAGGCCTGTAAAACGATCAACATTGTAGAACTGTCATTGTTAATTTGACTGTATATTTTTCTACATGTTATTGCACCTTGCAATCTGTGATTTATATAAAGACACAGTTGAACCTGTATTTGCAGCCAATTGTATTAAGCGGTCAACCTAAATCAGCGGTCAATTTTGATTTTACCAAACTAACATTCTATTATAAATTTAAACTTCAATAAGTGACCACCTCTTATATGCGGTCATTTTCTCTTTATCCAAGGACTGACCGCTTAATACAAGTTTGACTGAATGCTCTGTTCTGAAAACATCATAATGGGTAAGTTCTATATACCGTTCAACTGTATACGAATATCATTTTAGTAATACATATCGCATACAACATTATATATTTGACATTAAAAACACTACATTCTAGTATTTACACATCGCTTACGGCAAGCCAATTTGAAATAGTTTGTGTATTTTTACTTAGCCATGCAAACATTACTACAATAAAGTGTATGGTTTGCCTTATACGCCCTGGCCATTTGGTCAGTGTATATAGATTTAAAGTACAGTGACCGTATTTTTTGTCCTTGAAATTCCATATCTTACTCTGTAAGCTTCCTTTAAACCTCCGTTGTCTGCGATATTCTCTCCTTGTGTTTGTACGCCGTTCAGCTTAAACAAAGAAAAAATACATCTCCATATGTGAAAACAAATGTCAAGTGTCGATAATACATTGCTTATATTTTTACAAGAATGAAATCCTTACAATTAATGCGTAATTTCCTTGCTGTGCTAGTCCATTAAACAAGTGATTTTTCAACTTAGTGTTAATGCTCCTCTCCGGCATGTTATACATTCAACACTGTTTACATCAGCGGTGTTTGTTTCAGCGAATTTTGCTGTTATAAGAAATTACCATTTTAAAAAATAGAGGCAAAGAAGGATTATGCACTTTAGTTTTCAAGACTACTGCGAACTTAAAACCAAATGATTTACGATTAATTTAACAAATATTGGTAATTAGTTTCAAATGTGGAAGCAACATTCATAGGCATCAACCCCAAATTTAACGTCAAGCATATAAACGTCTGTATAGCATGACGTCACCAACCTGTATGCTACTAGGCCCTATGGTATAGTTGCCGTATTGGTCTATCATACACTGGGCTTGAACTTTGAACTCCTCTATCACGTGATCATCCCACCATTGCTTGAGGTTCCCGTCCTTATCGTACTGTCTACCTGAATGTTCAACACTCACCTTTGATCAAACTAATCAGTGATCTAAATACATGTACAAAATCATACCCTTTCTGTGAGAAAACATCTATCGAATATAAAAGATTTTAGAATATAAACCAGTTATTAAAACGATACGCTAAATAATTACACATCGAAAAGCATCGTCGGAACTTAAGGTATATATACAACTGGGAAAACTTCGTTTTCATGAATACTTATCAGCTACATCCTGACCAAAAAAAAACATGCGTAGTATTTTGAATACTCTTCATTGAAGGCTGACTGCGCCTTTTAATTGGTTGTCTCGCAACGTGTTAAATGAAATGCTTAATTGATACTTTTTGAGTACGAAGTTGTGCTAATCAAATAATCGATTAAGAAGCAAAACGGCGAACGTGGTTTCCGACGATGATCGATAATACAACATACTTGTATCATTATATGATTACTATACGTATATTGCGAAATGATAAATAAACTTTTAGTGTCATACACTACACAGTACATGTGGTTTATTGGACGATTTTACCACATCACAGTCGCAAACATTAACTTGAACAGGTGACCGTGTTCCAATTATTCCATACCTCTGTCATCGAAGCCGTGCGTTATTTCATGTCCAATGACCATGCCTATCCCACCGTAGTTCAGTGACCTGGGAGTAAAGTTGAAAATGCATTTTTCACTCAATCTGTAGTCTCAGAATGTTTTAAAATCATATTAACACAATCTATGCTCACGGGCGTTTTTACTTTGGTTGTACATCCAATCGCGAGCATTTCATTCACATGGAGACAGATACAGTGCTGCCTGACAACGATACCACGTCATAGACGCCATAGATTCAATACCCAACCACTTTATCCTGACACGAGCCAATCATTCATAGAACAAACTCAGCGTCAAACCAGGGATTACTATGTTAACGAATATGGTATCTAAATTAGTTTTTTATCTTATTATTTATTTATTTATTTTTATTTATTTTATAATTGTGCGGTATTTATACTCACTTCGGATAACCCTTGCTGTAGAAAGGAGGTTGGAGAATCCCTGCTGGAAACACTGTGAAAAAGACAATATTAAACTAAACCTATCACTAAAGGTGATGACTATCCTACATCCTACCTTGTCCTCATGTATCATGGCAGGACGTACGTGCCATGGCGAGCGTAATTCCTTATATATAGCCCCCACTTCTGTAAAGCGCGGCGGCGTGGTCCAATGGTTACGTATCCGATTATGGATCCGAGGGTTGTGGGTTCGAGCCCCGTTGGAGGCAAGAACTATTCATGACCTTCCCGGGCGCAAAGTACTGGTCCAACCCAGGAACCGTCGAGGGGGATTAGTATAAGTTGTAATAACTTGTTTCCCAATCGTCGTAAAAGAAATAAGTTTAAAGCGCGGCGTGGTATGATAAACATCATGAAATTTGTTTATTAAGATCTTAAACTGAATTTTATAGCAATAATTTCTGACAAATGATAGTGCGGTGGTATTGCAAGATTCACTCTTCATTATCCCATTTGAACTACATGGCGAAAGTAAAGTTATTTATCAGTTGATAAATGCTTTATGCGTGAGAAAATGGCTCAATTCATGTAAATTAAGTGCCGATTATAGAGTTAATTGACGCATCTCACTGGAAACTCATTGCTTAATAAAACGGCAAAAAAAAATGGTAAATAGAGAGGAAATTAATTTATGAGTATATACTTCATCCATGGAGTAAAATACGTAAGATAACTTACTTATCTGGTTCTTTGTAGAACTGTAAAACGCATTTACAATGGCTGGTGTAGTTGACCATCTGAAATTAATTTATGGAGTATATGTGTACTTCATCCATGGAGTACATGTGTGCTCAATTTATGAAGTTCATGTGTACTTAATTCATGGAGTACATGTTTACTTAATTTATAAAGTATATGTGATTCAGGAGTACATACTTATTTAATAAAAACAATCATTTCTCTATATTATTAAGATAACACATTTGTTTTTTACCATCTGGTTGCTGATCGCAGGAAAAAACAAACTAACAAGTAGCGGGTGATCACGTTTGTCTGGTTATAAATATTAAAGTATTCAACCTCAGACTAATGCATTATTGTAAACCAAGGTCTGACGGTTGATGAAGACACCAATACCTGAGGTGGACTAAATGACATCAGAGAAAATTCAATCCATCAGGACATTTCTCAGAAGTTTTTTTTCAACCTCAGAGATTACCCAGTCAATGTCAAGGTTATTTGTCTGTGTCATATTTAAAACAGCGAGAAAATATGTTTGTGAGTATATAATTGTGGAATGAAAGAAGAACAGCATGGAAGATTTCAGCAGCAAGGCCCAAATTAATACCTATGCAGACGATACCAGAGTTGTAACATGGCCTCGGCTTTTAAATAGTTATGAATATGTTCAAATAGCCATTGCTTAGCATGCTTAAAAACAATGATTTATGGATTTCTATATTTTTTTATATCTAAACTAGAACTGCCATTGTCATGGCCAAAATACACCCGCATGCCGCTTTGTCTCGGGGAATTTAAAATGACGCAAATGAAGGTTACAGTTATTGAGCACTGCTCTCCCTCTCAATGTGATCTATCCACATATAAAGTTTCGTCTTGATACCTGTTATACTAGTTGAGTTACGGCCCAGACAAAAATTAAGAATGAAAATTTACAAAGGGAAATAACTCCAAAATTGCACGACATAGAGTTAAGGTTCTTGATCACTTCACTCCCTCATTAATGGAATCTATCCACATATGAAGTTTCATCATTATATCTTTTAAACTTTTTGAGTTACAGCCTGGACAAAAATTAAGTACAAACATTTACAAAGGGCAATAACTCCATAATAATACAACAGGTAGCTATAATTTTTGGTCAGTGCACTCCCCCTCCACCCAAATAATTATATCCACCACATATGAAGTTTCATCTTGATACCTTTTATACTTTTTGAGTAACAGCTCAGACAAAAATCAAATATGAAAATTTACAAAGGGCAATAACTCCAAAATTACACGAAAGAGAGTTATGGATTGTGGTCACTGCCCCCCATCCACATATGAACTTTCATCTTTACATCTTTTATACTTTTGATTCGGAAAAAAACGACAGACGGCCGGACAGACAAACTGAATCCAGTATTCCACCCCCCGCCCCTGCGGGGGTGGGGGTATAATTATAAAATGCTATATACACATCTACTAACATAAGAGGTTAACAATTATGGAGTTTATTAACTGATACCTACAATGTTTTATCCACTGGTTTTTTATACATCATTAGATTGCTGATGGCTATCCCTCGTATGTTCTCCAGAACGTTCTCAAAATAGGTATCCGGGTGGAAATGAACCTGAAATAAGAATTATCATCATCATCATCATCATCATCACTTGTAGTGCAAATGATACCATTCTTTATTTTGTAAAACAACACGTGACGTTGACTTAGATTTTAACATTTTTCTATGCTGAGCTGAAAACGATGAAATAAGGAATTATCCACGCAAGTTTACCACACGTGTCTTGCATACAATCTGCGGGGAAATGCATGTAAATGAAGTGATAACATTTAATATTCCGCCAGTGGAATGATAACGCTCACACATACATGCACCGTCAAATATTTATAGATTTAGCTACTTCGACAAAAATATTTTAGAAAATAACTTCACTTAAAATAGCTTCATGTTAGCACGCAAACCTGTAATTTCTTACATGACGTGTAGTAATGGGAGGACGAAGGAGCCATTATATCATGCCATGTCATTAGACGAGAGCTTGACTGAATTTTAAGATACTGAACATGGGGTCGAGCGACAAGGTTTATTAAACTTAGTTAAATCAATGAAAATTTCAATATTGCAGTAATGACGTGTTTTAGATGATAAAATGCAATCTGGTGATATAGAATTCATTTTACGAAAATAAAAAACAAATATATCAACATACATATATGATAATGTTACCAAATCAATGTTTTAAAAGAGACTTGTGAACACAATACATGTATATACACAAACAATCACTGTAACTCTTCTGTTTTGTCTTCTTTCTGAATAAAGGGGGCTTTTTTCACGTTTCCGTATGTCCTTGAACTTTGTGTAAATGCAGGAGCAAATACCGTAATGGTTACATAATGACTATAGACTTGGAAGACGCAATTAATGCAGAAAACAATGAAGGTTTGCTGTGTTTTGCATATTAAAATATGCAATATAACTTTTAAAGTTATAATATTAATGTATTGAAACACTATAATATGTATTTCAGAAATAATAAAAGGTTTTCCGTAAAATTTAAGTAAGATTCTGTTAATAGCTGAGACATTACAATACATCGGCTGATTAATGATGAGATACGTATAACACAGGACGGCTAAATGGATGATGCAAATGCAGTATTGTAGAAAATGGATACAGCATATAAACAATACTTCCAGTATAGCTCAGTCAATTAGTTTTGGAAGGAATGTGAACATATCCAATGTAAGGAGTTCTCGTTTAGATTTAAAAAAAATAATAATAATTATAAAGGATCTTCTGGGAGTATTGTTTTTTCAGACTTACAGTAAGTGCATGAAAACTGACTTGGTTTTAGATTCGGTTAAAACTATAAAAATATAACAGTTAGTGATTGTTTCTGTTTTGAAGTTGTAAAAATGTTGTATATAGATTTAGAAAATATGGTTGTGATTATTAGTACATGTTGTTGGTTTATACTTCACCACCTTAAGGATTGCTGATCACTCTAGACTCATCATTTTAAAGACCAGTTTAGCCCATCAGCCTATGAAGCAGAGGGTCCAGACCAGCATGTAACTAGATAAGCCACTGACAGACATGTACAACCCTGTTAGGGAATATTTTGGAGATCAGTATTGAAAATTTTCTTGGGGTTAATTACAGATATTAATTTTGTTTTGGCGCTAATTTTTATGGACAGGGTCAAATTGGGGAAGTTTGATTGGTTGGAGGTATTGGGAGAAAGCGTCTTGAGAGAGGGGCGAGAGTCAGTTGGGTATGAGCCTGTAAGGAGAAAACAATATTGAGGCCCGCGGGAGTGGTTGTGATAATCGAGGGAAAGTCTAAACACATCGATGTTTGAGAGACTAAGGAACGAAGGATGAAAGGAAAGTTATAGGAAGGAAGAACAAAAAGGTATGTGAGGATATGTTATTATATGATTTGTATTTTTTTAGTTTGATCTTGATAGTTATGTACATGTTTTAGAAAGCAATGTTTCATGAAGTTTAATTTGAAATAGGAAGTCTAATGCACTTTATGGTTGTATCCTACATATAAATGTTAAATTACGGTTATTAGTTAAAGTCTATGTAAATCTCAGACAAGTAAGAATTGTCTTACTTGTAGATCCAGGGGACCGGAGGCAGAAGGCCTAGAAGGAGGGCAGCCAGGTCAATGATAACGGTTGAATAAAGAGAAGATTTATAAACTCTGCACCCAACAGAAGACTGTAAACATAAGTGAACCAGAAGACTAACATTTGTTACTTATGAAAGACCTACTTAAGTTTGAAAGATCATTGTGTAATCAGCATATAAATATCTTGTCAACTTGTTGTTGTTGTTTTTTTGTTTATTAAATATTATTGTAAACTACATTGTATCAGTTCTGGTTGCATCTAACCCTAAAAAAATAAAGTCTTCCACTTCATCGCAAGTGGCATCGTGACAACTTTGGTAGTACGGGTGGGGTGATGCTATTAAACACCAGATAATTATACTGATACACTGTGGTCAATGCAGATGAAGATCTCAGCGTGAGGTGTATTTAGACACGCTGTGTACTACAGATAACGATATTCTGCTGAGGCGTTGTTTCCACTTATCAGTTCCATTTGGTGTCTGCTTGGCCAAAGTGATTTATTGCCTTGCATTCCAGTGGTCAGTGAACATTTGAAGGGAGTTGTAAAGGGAGCTTACCCCTAATTGTTTATCAACATTCTTTAGGATTACCGGCTCGAGTGTAATTATTAAAACATATATTCTTGTATAATATGTAACATTATTGTTCCGAACAAAAATCACTGTTTAGGGTCAGTTAGTGTAAGACTTTTGTAAAATCCTCATATTTAATATTCAATTTATTGTAATTGTTATTTGATTGTCAATATTATTTGAAAAAAAAAGTATGGAATTGCTTTGTGAGAATTTGTTGAAATTAGGGAAGGAGATGGGATTGAAAGATGAAGAACCAAGAAATTTTATAACTGAACAAAGTAAATTAGAGAAAGAGAAGCTGGAAGCAGAGAGACAGGAGAGAGCGTTTGCTAGAGAAATTGAGAAAGAGAAGCTGTCAATAGAGAAAGAGAAATTAGAGTTAGAACGAGAGAGGATAAAAAGAGCATGTGAGAACAGAGATCGGGTAGAAGAGAATGAAGGGTGTAAGGCACGAATACCTAAACTTCCCCCATTTGATGAGACCAAAGAAAATATAGATGAATATTTGCTTCGTTTTGAACGTTATGCTGAAACTGTCAGTTGGAAATTGGAAAACTGGGGTCTTAATTTGAGTGCACTTTTGAAAGGTAGGGCTTTAGCAGTATACTCCAGGTTAACACTGCTGAGTCTGCTGATTATTCTGTGCTGAAAGCAGCTTTATTAAAAAAAATTGAATTAACTGAAGAGGGATTTCATCAAAAGTTTAGAACAGCAACACCAGCTGTTGGTGAAACTCCAGGTCAGTTTGTTTCTAGAGTTCAGCATTACTTAAGAAAAAGTCATTTGATGGCTTAAAGATCTTTTTGTTCGAGAGCAATTTTTAGAGGCTGGTAGTCCTGCGCTTAGTACATTTCTTAAAGAGAGGAAAATTGGTTCTATAGTGGAAATGGTTCAGTTTTCAGAACAGTATCTTGAGGCCCGTGGGGGTAAGACCTTTATGTTTCAGGGTAAAAATAGGAAACCAGAAGCAAGGAAGGCTTGTTTCCAGTGTGGAAGCCTAGAACATAAAATCAAGGACTGTCCTTCAGGTAGGCATAATCAAAATGTATCATATGCTTATAAGGGAAGAGAAAGAGGCAACCACAACCCAAACGGTAAGTATCAGGAAAACTTCAGAGGTAAGTATACTGATAGACCCACAGGTGAGTTTAAACCTAGAGCAGGTAGAGTCAAGAGTGACTTATCAGCTTGTTGTGTGTCACGTGGTGTGGCAGAATTAAAATGTGGGCATAATATACCAGTTATGTCAGCTGCATGTAGATCCAAGTTGCGACAAAACATGCCAGAAGCAGAAGGGTATGTAGGTAAGTATAAGGTTAATGTACTTAGAGATACGGGGTGTTCTACCGTAGTGGTTAAATCCTCCCTGGTTGAGGACCATCAGTACACTGGGGAAGCGCAGCATTGTGTTCTGATAGATGGTACGGTCAGAAAATTCCCAAATGCAGAGGTTTATGTGCAGACACCATTCTTTACAGGTAAGATTAAAGCACTTTGCATGCAAAATCCTGTTTATGATTTGATTATAGGAAATGTTAGTAACCTTGGGATCAGTGAGGGCATTGAAGATAGCCAGATGATCAAGATAGGAGTGAAAAGTCAGCTGTGAATTTGGCAGCAGTCAAGACAAAAGTCAATGCAGAGGGAGAAGATGAGGCCAAAACCCAAAAGAAATTGGTGAAATAGATTCCACAGATCTGAGGGCACATCAAGAAGAGGATAAAACCCTGGATACTGCGAGAGAGCTTTGCAGATCAGGAGAGACCAGAGACTCAGGTAAGTTAAATACTTACAGATTCTTTAAAAAGGATGGAATTCTTTTTAGAGAATTCAAGTCGCCAAAGATAGCAAACGGGCAAGGGATTAGGCAGATAATGGTACCGACAAGATATCGGAAAGATGTCATGAAAATAGCTCATGAAAGTCTATTTGGAGGTCACTTAGGGACACAAAAGACAGCAGACAAGATTCTTT
>CM037794.1:33997564-34047564 GCA_021229015.1 Solen grandis
CACAATTTCATTGGCCAGGACTTATTGCCGATGTGAAACTTTATTGCGCCTCATGCGACAAATGCCAGCGTATGATGCCAAAAGGGAAGTTGTCAAAAGTTCCATTGGAGGAAATGCCTGTAATTGACACTCCATTTCAGAGGGTAGCAATTGATCTCATTGGACCAATTACGCCTGTCAGTGAGAGAGGATATAGATACATCTTGACAGTGGTGGACTATGCGACCAGATATCCAGAAGCCACACTTCTGAAAAATATTGAAACAGAGACAGTAGCCGAGGCCCTGGTGCAGATATTTTCAAGAGTAGGTGTTCCCAGAGAAATTCTCAGCGACCAAGGGACACAATTCACATCAGGCTTGATGAAAGAAGTCAGCCGCTTGCTTTCAATAAAGCAGTTAGTAACAACACCTTACCATCCCCAATGTAATGGACTTGTGGAAAAGTTTAACGGCACCTTGAAATCCATTATCAAACGAATGTGTGACGAGAGGCCTAAAGATTGGGACAAGTATGTGGCACCTGCATTATTTGCTTATCGTGAAGCACCACAAGCAAGTACTGGATTTTCTCCGTTTGAGTTGCTGTATGGTCGAACAGTGCGAGGACCAATGATGATTTTGAAAGAGCTAATGACCAAAGAATTTGATACAGATGAAGTGAAAGTTGTCTACCAGTATGTGTTGGACTTGCGCACAAGACTGGAGAAGACACTTCAAGCTGCAAATGAGGAATTGCGCAAATCGCAAAAACGATACAAGAGGAACTATGACAAGAGAGCAAGGGAAAGAAAATTGCAAGTAGGAGACAAGGCACTGGTGTTATTACCTACAAACACAAACAAACTGTTAATGCAATGGAAGGGGCCATTTACAGTTACAGAGAAAATTGGAGAGACAGATTACAAATTACAAGTTGGGGAAAAGATGAAGACATATCATGTCAACATGCTCAAAAGATATACAGAGCGAGTCTATGATCTAGAGGACAGTCAACAGAATCCGGGAATATTGAAACAAGTTACGGCAGCCATGATTGAAGATGTGCCGGAAGAAAATAACACCAAAACGAAACCAACTGCTATAAGTGATTTTCACAAAGAATGTAGAGAAATTGATTATCCACTTGTAGAAAGATCAGAAGGAATTCAAGATGTTATCATAGACAAAAATCTCAATTCTACTCAGAAAGAGCAACTAGGGAAATTATTTCATAAATGGGAAGGGGTTCTGACTGACGTCCCAGGAAAAACAAACCTTGGTGAGCATACCATTAAACTGATGTCAGCCGAACCGATAAGGACCAAACCTTATCCTGTCCCACATGCGGTGAAGGAAACCATTGACATGGAGGTTGAAAATATGCTTAAGATGGGCATCATTGAGCCATCAAAGTCGTCATACAGTTCACCAGATGGTTCAAATAGGTTCTGCATTGATTTCAGGAAAATAAATCAGATGACAGTCTTTGATGCTGAACCTATGCCAATTCCAGAGGAAATATTTTCTAAGCTTACAAAAGGTAAGTATTTCACAAGAATTGATCTTTCAAAAGGTTACTGGCAGATTCCATTAGCTGAAGACTGCAAACAATTTACCAGCTTTGCCACTAGCAAAGGGCTTTGGCAATTTTGGTTTATACAATCCAAATTAAAACCAGTCAATTTTTACTTTCTGAGCATTTTTTTTAAGATTTGCTCACCCGTATTCGAATGCATTCTTTTTGTTAAATTGTGCTTCCTTCCGTATGTTTGGTAAATTAAAGACAAGAGTTATCCCACCGTTCACTGCCTGAACCATTTGTATAATTCGTCTATTGAAAGCCAGAAGGGTTCGTCAGCCTTCTTTTTATATAATTATGCTGATGAGCCGTTCAGGCTTTCAATGGGCGATATTATATATGACATATGATATTTGGAGGTTTTGAGGGACAATGTTGACTCTCACATGTTTGTAGTCCTCATCCAGTGCTGTGTCGTTCAAGATGTATGGTGGGTAGCCGATCTTCACATCCATCGCTTCAGCCTATAGAAAAAAGATATCTTTTTTTTTTTTTTTTTTTTTTGAGGTTCTATATAGAAACCCCGTTTATTTTCCCCGTAATAGAGTACACAGGGTCGGGGTCATCCCCATGTACCCTTACAAATCATGTCAAGTGTTATTATAGAAAGTGTTACAACAACACAAAGCAAATATCATTTTAAATAAATTACAAAATATAAGTACACAATATATGCAATAAAAAAAAAATGCTGTTTATTTTTTTTCCTTATTGTCCATGAATATCTAAATTATCTTTCAGAAAGTTACATATTTTCAAAATTAATTCATCTTTTAATATCATGTCTATGTTGTTCAGAATAGAGTATTTCAATGCAAAATTAATACTACTTATGCTTCTTTTTTGAGTGTAGCAAAAGATATCTAATTACAAAATTGCATCCTGTTTACAAATATATAATGATGAACCAACTTTAAAATAGTGTTTTTGTCTAAAAGGATTTTTTTTTAAATACATGTACATATATATAGAATCTGATATGAATTGTTATTTTATATCAAATTTTACTACACGAGTTCATGACAGTGTTATTAAGCGTGCCTCTGGCGTGCTTAATAACATTTTCATGAACGATTTTAGTAAAATTTGATATGAAATGACAATTCATGTCAGATTCTTTTTATCCTATGACCTATAGTGACAGTAAATCGTTATTATAACAACAAACAAACAAAAAACATGAATGTGGACTGTGAACGAATTACTTTTTTAATCTAACACCAAGAAAATAGTTTCAGAAAATAACGATTTATCGTGCGTATTTCACGTACATTTTCAACATTATATCAATAATGAATCAAACACATTTAATCCAGCTGTCCGAGTTCAACACAATATGCATACATAGAGAATACAGGCGCGTGACGCGGAGTGGTGTAATTCGGCCTTAAAGTTATATGTAACGTGTTTAATATCAGAAAATGTGTGATGGCTATACGAATGCGGAAACAGCTGTTTTAGTAAAATGTCATATGATAAAATTATTTTTTAAACAACTGCGGCCAATTTGTATATGTAATTAAATTTATTAAACACAGTCAACCAGTATATGAAACACAACTAAAGCCCGAGTAAAAATATATATTTATACCACTTTTATTGTGCAGTTATTTATGAAACAACTTAAACTGGTGGATATCGCATAAATAAATCTTTTCTTTGCTTCTGAGACGAACAATACTGATAAGAGTTTTATTAACATGTTTTTGCCGTTGCATAACGAATGTCTCTATAGCGGTGACATGAACTTACCTTTTCTATGGCAACAACTTTGGTTTTGTTGTCCATCCAGTCGACTTCAGACAGAAGTTCATTGACCGCTACCCGGATGTCTTCTACCATTTCTAGCGCCTGTTTAAAAGAAATATGTTAGAAAGTGTGAATTCAAATCCCAGTTGTTAACAGTCAGAGTGACTGATTATATTCCATTGAAAATATTGGATAATATTTCATTGAAAATATTCGATAATATTCCATAGAAAATATTCGATAATATTCGATAATATTCCATTAAAAATATTCGATAATATTCCATTGAAAATATTTGATAATATTCCATCGAAAATATTCGATAATATTCCATTGAAAATAAGTAGAAATCAAACCTAATGTTGTTTTATAAATAAACAAACACCTTTTGTGTTTTGTTGTGTTTTAACCACGTTTGGAGTTGAGGTGCATTTCCTTTTCAACATTTTATTATCAAATATCAAATATCTATCGTAAGTTAACCATTTGGCAACAAAGGCCCTGTTATTCAAATACTAGCGGTTTTTGTTCGTACAGCCCTTAAAACAACATTTTTTACTAATTAATTATACATGGATAAACATCATGTTCACACAACAACAAGCATCTCCTTGTTGTTGCGTATAAATTACATGAATATTACATTCTACAAAAAATAAAATGATATCATGCTAGGTGTATAAGTTGGATTTTTAATTGCTGTTCATAGACCAAAAAACGTACATTTTTCTTTGCATTTTCATCAAAGTGCTCACTGATGAACAGCCGACCCACAGCGTTCCCCATGTTGTCATTTACATAGCTGACACAGTCCCGCCATCTTGATCTCTCAATCTCAGACCCGGTGATCGCCTGTAAGTCGAGAGGAAGTAGTGATGTGTACTTTAATAGTAGACGTAGTGATGTGTACTTTAATAGTAGAAGTAGTGATGTGTACTTTAATAGTAGAAGTAGTGATGTGTACTTTAATAGTAGACGTAGTGATGTGTACTTTAATAGTAGAAGTAGTGATGTGTACTTTAATAGTAGAAGTAGTGATGTGTACTTTAATAGTAGAAGTAGTGATGTGTACTTTAATAGAGATACAGACACGCGGTGTGTTACTTCAATATACAAACTCACTTTTGACAGAGAAAGAAACCAAGTTTTGATTGTGAAATTAAAAGTCATACCACTGTAACCGTAAATATCACAATTTGCGCATTTACTTGTCTTATGACAATTCTTTCTTTACTCTCGGTGCTTGTATTTTTTTTCTTGAATCTTGGTATTTGCTTTATGATATTCCTATTTTAAATTCCGGCTGTGATAGTCCTTTCTCAACTCTCTGTACTTGACTGGTAAGTTCGTTACCCTGTTCATCATGATTCGCCAAACCAGGTAATTCGCTAAAGTCCTAAAAAACATAAGATGGATAAGTTGTATGACACTTTTATGTTATACCAACAAAACAAACAATATCTACACAAATCAGGTATTAAATGATGGCTGCATATGCTAGGCCTCCCTCGACGGTTCAGGAACACTTTAACTGGACCAGGGTGAAATATTTACTAGTAATTGTACATTGTGCAAAGTATTTACGAACTTGATAAATACATGTATTCCTTTCGATTTGTTATATAAGTATCCTACTCCGCTTCATAACAGTGTGGGTTGTATATAGATATAACGGACAACGTATTATCCCATCTTACTCCTACATTACATGAAAACAAGATTGGAGGCTTTAAGAACTATTATTCCACGCGGACCCTATTTTGATTCTTATCATATACATGTGTATGCATGTTCTACTAAAGAATTTCAATACTATGTAATACATCCTCGAGTGCCCAAACTGCGCCCCTCTAAGATTTAATTAGGAAATGCAACATAAATAAAATACATAGAATAAAAACTGTTCACGTACCAATTAATTCTTCAAATTCACATTGATACCCCCAAAAAATTTCTTTTATACATAATTATTCACTCGAAAATAACATTTAATACATTACGAGTCAAATATTATGCCATCATTTTGTGTGGTCCTAACTCCGCCCCCTAGGTGACGTCATAGCAGTTGCGAATTGTACACATATGACTTCCATTTATAAATATGTAAACACAGCAGATGGAATTTCCGAGATACTTTTATTTTAAAAGTTTGAGTGTAAAAGGGCCATTCTGCGTGGAAATCATTTTGTATTAAGAAAAAACACATAAAAAGAGTGGTGCGAGATAAAATTTGCAATATTTATCAGTTTGAATCAAAATTTCGAACAATTATCATCTGAGTTTATTAACAGAAACATAGTAAAAAAATCTTACAGTCGCTTGCGCGTGTGATAAAATCTAGCGAGACTACGATAAAAAAAGGGGGGGGGGGGAGGTGGCGGAGTTAGGACAGGTCAGGGGCGCAGTTAGGACCTCCGACGATATATCTAGCCAGTTAAAGACGTAAGTTCCAAGACTTGTTGGGTAGTTTAAGGACTTGTTGACCCGTTTTAAGGATAAAGGACTATGCATGGCATCACGCCAAATGTCTACGGCATGTTACTGTAGTGTGACAGCACTACATCTGTCCTCAGGGTATGCCTCTTTTATAAGCAAATCAATTGATTTTAACACATGCTTAAGAAGCATCGTACAGTTCCAGAAAATTCAATGAATACATTTTCTATGGAACGGTCTTAGAAGTTTCTTTGGATCAAAATCGGTTCTTAGAAATATCCTTATAGAAATATCCTTATAATACTGAGCATCACATGTAAATGATGTAAATCTAAACACATCTGGTTTTCTTCCAGTTTTATGATGACCAGTGGAAATCCTCTTTTCTCTTGAAGAATACACTTCCAAAGTTTCTTTAGTATTCGGTCGTAAGATGTCGTAAGATCATCATTAATTTTATTCGTTGACAGAGCGGGGGGGGGGGGGAGAGAAATGTTTGTTAATTACGCGAACGGCATTGTTCTTTGAAGTAGGCATTCAATTTTGCCTATTTGAGATAAACACAATGTGTTTTGCTGTTAATTCACAAATATTTACCTTTGAAGTGCCTACAGGAAATTGACAGAATGTGTTAAGATGTTAGCAAGTTTAGCGATGCCACGTTATGCTGACAGCCATTCGTTGAACTAATTGTTTGTTTGCTTATACTAACGTCTCCCAAAATATTTTAATGATCTGGGGACTATGTCTACATGAATATCACAACCTAGGGAAGGGTAAAACAACCAATCGCATTATTCTGACACTGGGTCTACTGACCTATTGTGCTGAGCGCTTTACAAGTTTTTAGCAGCCTATTGCAGGGAGGCATAATTCAAACCTACACGCACCTGCTAGTCTGGCACCCAATGTTTTCGTATAGTCGTCATTATCCGATAACTACATATGGTGCACAGTCTGATTGTTTACTTTCTTCACTTTATGTAGCCAATTTGTAACAAACTAAATGTCAAAGCATTATACACAACACGTGTTTTACCTCTTTAGAAAATAAAAAGAATAACAGTAATAATCAAATTACCAGACATTATTGATATATTTACAATATTTGTACTATTTTATAAAGTATTTGTTAACAGTTTATCTTGGGCGTCTCACACTGAGAAGAGTTTGCCTTCGAAAAATACATACCATTCATGAAATTGCAAGTAAACGATAAATTTTTCGAGTTGAAATTTCAGCTACTCGCAAATATTTGCGAGTGGCAAGATAAGTTAAATTCGAGCTCTGGCAGCCTCACCGATCCCATTCATGGTTAAGCCATCAGCTCACTAACAGTATCACAAACAAACCTATGTGTTCTTTTGTGTAAACCAGGTCAACCATTGACTACCTACTATCCTCTTGTTGCTATAAGAAAACCTTTTAGTCGTATTTAAAAGCGTTTTCAAACAACGGACAGGTCAATTCAGATATACCAGTAACATTGTAGATGACTTAAGTATGTCGAAGTAGATTATCGAACGAAAGACATCGCCGTACTCTGATTGCTTGGTCATGGGAATAAAGCATAATAAATGAGGGGTCTGTTACACTCTAGCGTATTACACTAACGTATGCGAGCGTATGAGAAAAATACTCATACAGTCGCATACCCATATATATACGCTTGGGTTAGGTAAAGCATAATTTATATACGTTTCAATAATGCAGCCATAAGTCGCAATACGGCCGAAAAATAATTTTAAACATGTTCAATGTGTTTCAGCGTATACGAGCGTATGGATTATACGTTACGAATACGCTTTTCGTTCGCTAGGTTAAAGCGGAAAACGCTGGAGTAACGCTTGAGGTACGTTCCGTACGCATCGGCAAAGTCATTGTTGTAATGTATGCCTGACGTATTCCCGTACTAAAATACTATAACTTATTTGGTTGTGGTCATTGATGTCCAGGGCGGGAGGGGGGGGGGGGTAATTCCATGTAGCAAATTACTTTCAACATCCAACTATCGAACAATGTCAAGGTCGATGTAACTTACAAATCCCAATAAAATAATATTATGGTATCGATAAATGCATCATAAACGAACAAATATCATTAATTTAAATTAATTAAGAAATTTTAGAAGCCACGGCCCTACATGGATACCATACTTACAAATATAGAGGGTCACCTCTCTTACACTAGAGTTTGACAGAGGCATAAGACGTGGTACCCACCTGTTGCTCGTTTGACTGACCAGATCCACCATGCTCTTCATGTACTCCGGTGCATACACCACGATCTCCTCTGATGAATTCACCGTGAGATTCACACGCCCGAAAACCTCACCCATGTATCGTACCCAGTCAAACTGCGTGGAAATGATCAAAAGTCATTGAAGTAAACATTAACCACCTGCACATTCAGATCAAACGATTTCGTGAACAAACACTTTATCTTTCCTCGTGTACTTCTTACTGTATACTAAGCTTCTTTGTGATATTTTCTCATTTGAAACCAGTACTAATAATTATTTATTTCAATTCGCTTTTTAATTTACGCTTGCCGCATTTACTTCATTATAGTACTGTTATACTTATGTTGATAAGCAAAACGACTCCAAATTACTTACGTCAGGGATATTTGTCTGAAGATCGCTAATATACATTTTATTGTATAACAACATACTATCTCGCCGGTGTTCTTGGGGAGTGGTCAGCTGGTGAATAAAGAAACAAAAGTCCATGTAACAAAGTGTTAATTAAAATATATGCAATTGGTTTTAGCGATGTATTTAAAAGCCTTATTGTTTTATCCAGCTGAATTTAAGTTTGACAGCAATGTTCTATTTGAGTGCAGTGCCTGGGAAAGAAATAAAATGATTAAGGGAGTATCATTATCAAAACAAAACATTTTAAGTCAACCGCAAGAAATAATAGATGAAATTAATTTTTTAAAAGTAATGTAATTTAAATAAACCGATGGCTTACATTTTATATTACAACGTGAACATGTATATATTGTAAAATGTAAAAGTTTTGTATATAAAGATGCAAATGAATGACCAACACAAATGGAAATTCAAAATAATTTCAAAATTTTAAATTATTGATAGGGTGAAAAAATTATCACCTACATATGCAAGTTAAACGTCTATGCACAATTCTGCAAGGTGCATAGCTACCATTTAATTCTGCAAGGTTTACAACTTTCACTAACATTTGCAAGGTGCCTACCAATCACTTACATTTACAAGGTGCCTACCTATCATTTAGTTTTGCAAGGTGCCTACCTATCACTTACATTTGCAAGGTTTCTATCAATCACTTACATTTGCAAGGTGCCTACCTATCACTTGCATTTGCAAGGTGCCTACCTATCACTTACATTTACAAGGTGCCTACCTATCACTTACATTTCAAGGTGCCTACCTATCACTTACATTTGCAAGGTGCCTACCTATCACTTACATTTACAAGGTGCCTACCTATCACTTACATTTGCAAGGTGCCTACCTATCACTTACATTTGCAAGGTGCCTACCTATCATTTAGTTTTGCAAAGTGCCTTCCTATCACTTACATTTGCAAGTTGAATTTCAAAATCCACCATTTCTCTGATTTCTTTTTCTGCCTTCGTCCTGTTTGCACCAAACAATACGGCCACGTTGATTGCAAATTTTTCATATACCTGAACAGCCGGGTCATCGTGACCTTTCAAATAGTAGTCACGTGACGGCATTCCAAGTTCTGCTTGATCCAACTGTGATAAAACATATGGAAACATAATCAGTGAATTGATTAATCTCACATGCTATTAAAATATTACTTTTTACACGTTTTGATCTTTAACTGTGAAATGTGTTTTAATCTTTGTCTATGAATTTTCAAAATTACCTTCTATTATTAGTAACAGTGACTTTAACCTTATCATCCAGGAAATGAATCCCAATCTATCTTATCCCAATCTTTCTTTTTCCCATAAGGTATCTACCTCCTAAGTATAAAAGCTGTATCTCTACACTAACAGGAGATATTCGACGGATAGGAAATGTTTGAAGCCCGCAAGCCCAACGACGTGCCCATGCATACATGCATTTTCTAAATACACCATTTATAAACACTACAGTTGATGCTTTTTTTTTAAAGCATTCTATATTTTTTCTGCGTTATAGGCATGTACATTGTTTGAAACTAATTGCCAAGTTAAACTATGTCAACAGATATTCTAGATAATCAGTACGGCACTGTTATCTGATGAATAAAACACCGACTTCAATACAGACCTGTTTACTTATTACAGTTGATGGGTTATTCGATTCAAACACATGAGAGCGTTTTGCATTTATACTGCATTTAAGACGTAGATATGCAAAAAGGTGTATTTGAAGAATAAACGCGATAAGCACAAAAAGTGTAATCTAGACGAAGGTATCTCGGATAAGAAAAGGCGGTCTCACACAGGGAAGAATGAATGGCCACTTTTCTTTGCAGATATCGTACGATCATACACCGAAGGAAGCAGTTCTTACAGGGAAGCAGTGGTTCACCCAAATTCATATTACCTCTGCCTCTGTCAGCAATTTTATTAGAAGGATGATAGAAATAAGGAAAGAAAGGATCTATCCTCTTCACTTGATTTTTTTTTTTTTTTTTTTTTTTTGGTTAAACTTTCGAAAGAAATTAAGAAAGAAAGAAATTATTTTAAGACAATGCATGCACTTATACGGACTGTTGATATGCAAATGACGTTACTGTTTATCTAAGTACCATTCCGAGTGATTCATATTACAGGATATATTACAAGGTTATGCTTTTGCTGATGACCCAAATGTTTCACCGTATTTCGACCAGTAAGAAATGATCAGAAATTTATTTCTAAGCGCACCCGCTTAAGGACAGTGTTTTCATTTGCTAATGTTGCAAGTTTTTCACAAATGTTACTGGACATGGATAAAAATGAGCGAAATTAGGTATATAAACTGTTTGCTATGTAACAGTACCGAACTAACGGTACAGCAAATGACTAAGCATTCCGCCAAACCTTTTAAAGCTATATTGTTCATTAATCATTTAAATTCGATCTTTTTTTTTCTTTTTGCTGTTTACTTGTTTTTTAGTGTACATTCACATCAAGTAACATTTTATTACATTACAATCCAAATTCTTTTAAATGGGCATTTTGTCTTGGTTGTGTTTTCCCGGGTAACTTTGTTTCATCGGACATATAGGAAACCTCAACATATAGGAAACATATGAAACAAAGAACATATAGGAAACAGAGTACATATAAGAAACATATAGTAAACAAGGAACATATAGGAAACAGCGAACATATTGGAAACATATAGGAATCAAGGATCATATAGGAAACAGCAAACTTATAGGAAACAAGGAACATATAAGAAACAGCGAACAGATAGGAAACATTATAGGAAACAAGGAACATATAAGAAACAACGAACATATTGGAAACATATAAGAAACAGCGAACAGATAGGAAACAGATAGGAAACATATAGGAAACAAGGAACATATAAGAAACAGCGAACATATTGGAAACATATAAGAAACAGCGAACAGATAGGAAACAGATAGGAAACATATAGGAAACAAGGAACATATAAGAAACAGCGAACATATTGGAAACATATAGGAAACAAGGAACATATAGGAAACAAGGAACATATAAGAAACAGCGAACAGATAGGAAACATATAGGAAACAACGATCGCCGCCACTATTGCCATTCAGAATTTCATAAGCAATATCATTTCCTTTCAAGTCGTTTTAAAATGAATAAAGTTTACATTTTCAAAGCCTAAGCCATAAATAAAAATCGTATTTCAGTTTAAATGAAGAACCCTCTAATATATTGCTCATCCCCACTGCGATCAGTAGTAACATTGAATCTATTTGATGTTGTTGTAATGGGGTTTACCATCGCGGATACAGATTATCAGGATAATTACAGGTAGATACAAAGATATATAAGTGTGGAACCACTATAAGGCCATCATTAAAAATATGTGTGTTTGCCGTGCTCCGCCCGCCTTAACAGCGTCCGTACCGACTCAATTTTTGTCTAGCCCAGACTGGCGATTTTTTTTTCTCATTTTTCAGGTTTCCTGAATCCGCCGATTTCCGTTTTATTCATGCCACTTTCAATTGTTGCAGAGTTAAAATTCTTTCAAAAAAAAAAAAAAAAAAAACAATGTTAAGATTTAAGTAAGCTTAATTTAAGCCATTTTGCAATTTTGTCAGAGGTTAAAAAATTGCAAAAATAAGGACCTAATTACATGAATTTACCCTCCTTAACGGTTCTTGGTAGGAGCAAAGCATATAAACATATTTGAATGATGGCCTAACCTAATTCGTGTATCTACCTGGATAAAAGTTTTATTGTCACCTGTATTATGTTCCTGTCCGAGTTCTTGTCGTCCGGCCCCACCCACTGGTCTATCAATATCTTGTTGTTGTAAAGCCTCAGCTTGGCCAGGAGGACGATCAGATCGAACTCGTCTTCACTCCAATCCCCCTCGTTCGCCACCGGCCATCCGCCGAACTCTTCCAACAACTTGTACACCGGTTCGAGGTCCCGCTCCTCTATCAGTGCTTGAGAGAGAAATGAAACATGCCAGACAAGCAACGCCATGGTTCGGTAAAAGGGTACAATGAATATGTAACCAATAAATTATCGTTTGAGATTGAGACCCAGTCAGAGAGGGGTTTGTTACCGGCCTTTTTTGGCACAAAGCCGTGGTCTAACACAAAATTCGTTGCGAAAAGACGTAAATGTAGAGTTAACTGAAGCTGTTGAATACCCCCGCTAGATCGCATTGGCTAAACAATATAGAATTATTCTAACTTTATTTTATTGCAAAGTGGGGTCGGGACAATACGCATGATTCCTTTATATTTTCTATTTTAGATAACTGAAAAAAGTTGCAGATTATTAGCCTTAAATTATTTAACTTCACAAAATATCCACGATTAACCATGGACACTAGCAATGACAGCAATTGTCAACAGTAACCCGTTATGAAAGATCAAAGTCATTATGTGGGGTTACTGATGTCAGGCCTCTAACAGTTCAAATGTACCACACAATTCTTGACATTATAGAAACAAGAAAACTTTTGACGCAAGCGTCAAAGAATTGGGTCGAAGAACTATTGTTGTTGGCGTGATTCTCATTCATTACGGGGAAATTGAGTAATATCCATTTTGCTGCTCTACTGGTACAGATCTATTTGCTTCCGGCTTATCCAGCACGTAAAACTGACGTTCGCACTTAATTGTTTCGTACTCGCTGATGAAGGTGATTTCAACATATTTACAACAGGACTAAATCGAGATCTTCATTTACGATAATATAATTATTACATTAACAGTTATACAAAATGTTTAAATAATAATTTGGTGCATTCCTTTTTATATCCTATATTCCCACATTCAAATGCTGTTATTATTGTTAGCAGGAAAAGTTTAAGAACGAAAACGGCAAGATTTTGTGTAAGTACAATACTCCGCAGATAAAACCTTACACGTGAAACTAAATTTTAAATATCGGAAACATTATGACATCCGCCATAATCATTATCAAAGACAATTTCAAGAAAAGACAAGAAACACATCATATATATTTGTTTTCCTTTACAAAATTACATCATGTAAAGGCACGGATAAACGCACAGCACAGTTCAGCAACTAAAAGCCGTATCAGGAACCGTGCCGGCTCTTCCCGGACCGGAAGTATGATATGTACGCTCTATTTTGTTTGCGGAGTGATTTATGAGTCAAAGAGACTGCTAAATTCAACAATTACATCTAAACGTCTGAAGAGTTTTCAACACAAACAAGACGCCATATTTCCGCTCAGGATTCACATGGTCTAGAATCAATGACCTTCGTTGCATGACGAGTGTATTTCCTTCTGATATACGAAACAAACATAATCATCCAATTAGTTAAAGAACTAGATGTGGGTGTTCCTCGGAACACTTGTGTCGCCTGCATTTAAGCATGTTTGATGAAAGAATTGACTAGAAAATCGATCTTTTGACAAATTATTGATAAAGCATAATCTATTTTGTGAGGTACAAAATAACACCAAATCACACACACACACACATATATATATATATATATATTTTTTTATTTTTTTTTTTTGGGGGGGGGGGGAATAAAATATTCAAACAGTGCAATATGTAATAATTTTCCCGAGCACTTTCGACTATACAGTCTTCATCAGAGGAGTGTCAGAATGACTATGAATTCAAAACATTAACTGTAAGAAAAATTATGACGTCATTAAGCACTTATGACGTTAATTATATATATGTTGCAAGTTTGTAGTCATCATTATCATTATTGAGTTATCATTCTTGTGTACTGCACTCAGACCAATCTACTATAAATGTTTAAGGCAACACTTCAAATACTTTACAAGTTATGCACCACACAAGAATTAAATCCAAAAAAATAAACAAAGGGAAATAACTCCAAAAATACAACAGTTATCATTCTTGCACAATGCACTCCATGAGATCTTTCCACCTGTGAGGTTTCAAAGTAATACCTCAAATACTTTTCGTGTTATGCTCCAGACAAAAATGAAGTCTGAGTATCAACAAAGGGCAATAACTCAGAAAATATGAAAGTCATGGTTATCATTCTTGTGCACTGCACTCCACCTCAATGTGATCTATCCATGTTTTAACTTTCAAGGTGATACCTCAAATACTTTTTGAGTTATGGTCCGGACAAAAATAAAATCTCAGAATCAACAAAGGGTAATAACTCAGAAAATACGAAATCAGAGTTATCATTCTTGTGCACTGCACTCCACCTCAATGTGATCTATCCATGTTTTAACTTTCAAGGTGATACCTCAAATACTTTTTGAGTTATGGTCCGGACAAAAATAAAATCTCAGAATCAACAAAGGGTAATAACTCAGAAAATACGAAAGTCAGAGTTATCATTCTTGTGCACTGCACTCCACCTCAATGTGATCTATCCATGTTTTAACTTTCAAGGTGATACCTCAAATACTTTTTGAGTTATGGTCCGGACAAAAGTAAAATCTCAGAATCAACAAAGGGTAATAACTCAGAAAATACGAAAGTCAGAGTTATCATTCTTGTGCACTGCACTCCACCTCAATGTGATCTATCCATGTTTTAAGTTTCAAGGTGATACCTCAAATACTTTTCGAGTTATGCTCCGGACAAGAAAGTGTGACGCCGACGACGCCGACGACGACGACGCCGACGACGACGACGACGACGACGGACAAAGTGATCCCTATGTGTCTGCCATGCTATGCAGGCGACACAAAAATATCGCTTTTAATTTTAAGGGCTCTGTGATAAGGCTTATGTCTATTGGCGCTTTCTTTGGATTATTATTTAAAAGAAACTTTAAATATTTGAATGTATACTTTTAACATGCATGGTGAAACTGATGTGACATTAGGAATAAAAACAGAGCAATTAACCTGTATGAATACGATACTCTTTTTAAACTCTGCATCAATTCTCGCGTCTGCTACTATACTATGAAAATGTCAATGGGTTTCAGATTTAATTTCTGCCTCTGGTTTTGAAAGCATTTATTTGTCATTTATGATCTTTTTCATCATATCAGATTTTCTGTAACCACTTCAAATGTTTATGTTCGATTCATGGGGGATTTATACAAACATTAAAAACAAATGAATGAAATAATCGTTAGGGATATTAACATTAAACCCACCAGGAAATGATCAATTGATTAAAGCCGGAAATCCATTAATCTGAAACTCATCATCAAACTTACTGTTGTTATTCCGAATAGGATCAGATTAAACTTGCAAACATACCATGATATACTCGATAGATACTAACCCAAGCAATTGCATTTTTAGAGTAACCATGTTAAAGTACTCTCAATGCTGCATTTAATGAGAGTTTTAAAACGTTTTCCTTATAATCCAAAGCAGTTTTCTTTAATAGAACAAGGGCTCGTATTGTATGCATTGTATTACATGTCGCTACAGTTGTTGTTGCTGCTGTTGTTGTTTATGAATACAATGACGCCATATTTTTCAGTTATATAACAACGTCGGAACAATTACAGGCTGAGACCTTTTTTTCATAAATGCATGTGGGTTGACCAACCAACCTACTACAGCAGACCGACTAAAGGACTTCCTCACATGAACATACCCAGTTACCAGGCCGGAACTCGTGTCTACAGCGTCTGGGGTCTATGTTAGAGTAAGTCTTTCACTCGTGATGTTCTCTCACTCTGCATACAATGACAGTTGACAACAACATTTTTCTCTCGGCTGAACTTATACTGTTTAAAAACAATCGGCTATCATAAAGGAGGACTACACTTACTTAAGTCTTATTCATGCCCATTGATGTTCATAGTAAAGCAATTTACTTATCAAAGTAAGATTTAAAAGTTCTACAAAATACATAAACTTTACTGGAAAAAAGTTTTGGCTGTTGTATGCCTTCGTCAGATGTTTGTTGTTGTTGTTGTTGTTTTTTGTAATTAAAATTTCAGCTTAACATGTTGTAGCGGACATCTATGTTATGCAGGCTTCCCAGCCCAGTGTATCATTGGATTTTACTTAATACCTCAACCCCACAAAACAAAAGCTATACCTACTTGTTAAAATTATCGTCAATTCCATCTACATTACGTAGCTCTCAGTAATGCTTGTGATCAATTCTTTGTTTCCCTGATTTTGCCTTTTTAGAGCCTAGATATTGCCTTTCTTAACTTTGATTAAAAAAATATTATCAGCCCCGGCAAAAGATGTGCGGGGTCGGAGTCATCCAATGGGCACTTACTTACATACAGTTAATACATTTGAAATATGTTCATCTTAATTTCAATGGACAGTGCATGTTTTTTTTTTTTCTTGGTTAATATTGCTAGTCAGTAAGGAAGCTATTTATGTCAACATTGTCATTTACTGAACTGTTTAGGTGGGATGTGTTTCAACCATATATCTCTTAGCGTTATTTATATATTGTTGGTGGACAGGCCCGACTGTGTCCAGGGACTTACATTCGTTGACGCAAGACAAATAAAGTTGCTTGGCTTTTCTGGTGCCATCACTGTCGCTGGATTCCGGGGGTCGTTGTAACAAATCTGAAACAGAATATCGGGCATGTAATGATATATCGGACATGTACCGATATATCGGATATTAAACGATAAATCATGTATGTAACGATATATCTAAAAGCACTATTAATGATACGTTTCGTTTTGTAAAACACACACACACACACATGATGCAGCACGATAAAGTTAATCAAGTGCCATAATCCTTAAAGTTAACATTTAAATGCAAATGTTCCCGATGGCCGAGATATAATAGCGTTTATCTCGAGAGCGGGGGCTGTGGGTTCGATACTCGATATATATACGTCAGAAGAAGGTCATGGTAGCCTAAGCATTGATTGATAATAGCTCTGGGACATGTTGGCCAAGTCTAAGGTTATTATCACTGGTTTTGATATTATGCCACATCGTAATGACGTGATTTTGCAGTGGGGTCTCAGGCAGACACCGTCTACAAATGTATGAAGTACAATCGCTTGGTCGTTAATTGATCCAACCAACCTTTTAACTGCACGTGAATTATGTCTCGTAGTTTAGCGAAGGTGTTATAGCTTGACTGGTCGTCTGGGATATCGTGGACCTTGTTCCAGGACCCGCAAGCGTAGTCGAAGAAATCATCACATGGATCAATATTGGCGTCCATAGACTCTATCAAACGTGAGGCTGCAGTACAAGATTGAAGCGAATTTTAGAATAGAGACTAGAGGATAATTATGGCTTATATGGTAAACAGAACAAGTGTACAAAAACAATTTACTATGTTTGGATTGTTTTGTAAACTTTGATTTGGCACGAACTCATCATTTTCTGATAAAAACTTTAAAAAAAAATATATCAAGTAATGGAGGTTTTTCCCCCTTTAATTCATGAGCGAACGCTTTCATTCAGAATAAACTCTTGTCTTTAAAATTCAGCGTAAAATAATGTCAAATGTAACATTCTTGCGAAGTAATTTGGGGGAAAAGACAATAGCACTTATTTTTATTATGAGTTTTTAAACGAAAACTGATTATGACTTATGGTGGTATTTATTAGATGGTTTACATTTAGATTATGGCATTCTTAAATGACACATATTGCATTCAAATATCGGACTCATATTCCAACTGTAACCAAATTCAAATCTAAAGATGGCAACTATTTCTATCAAATACTTGTACACCATCTAATGACACTGTAATCCAGTAGTAAGGTACCCGACTACGGATCCAAAAATTGTGGGCTCGAACACCTTTTATGTCAAAGATTGAAACTTAGTCTGCTTCCGGCCATTAGAGATGTGTTTTGGAAATTGTAGTGTTGAAATTTTGGATTACTTGACGTTAAAGTGTTAATGTGGAGATATAATGACACTGATTGTTCATCATTTGTACATAAACATTGTGATAGCGGGACCTTGCTATATATGTCTGGTAATTATGTGAGGAAAGCGCATTTTTTCTGAATCTTTAGAGGTATCCATATCGCCACAAGCTTGAACGGGTTAATTCTATTTAACGTAACAACAGCTTACCGACCACAGAGACTTAACGGTGTCTGGCCGACTAGGAAGCATGGAAAGACTCGATCTACGACGATTATATATCTTTGAAAGATTTGAATGAGAACAATATCCGGGTAATACAGGAATATTTTTTCAGGGAACTCCCGTGAGATATGTTTGTTACCCAGGTTGTTCGAAACGATTGTCCGTGTGAAAGAGGCCGCGGTCATTTGAAACTTTCCGTACGGTGTTGATGCAGACCTGAAAGGTGGAGTAACTAGGCGACCGGGAGACCCGATTACTTTGAAGACTATAATACACTATACTGCAGGTATTTAAAGGTTCGGCCCGAAACAAGTCTAAATGTACACCAAATAGAAGTGTATTGAGAAAGCAACCAACTATCAAAGAAAATGTTATTCAGTCAAAATACTTCATTTAAATGAGTATATGTTTCAGCTAGTTGTCATCCCAAAAATCAATAACTTTTTTCCGTGAGAATAGGAAACATTACCAATGCTGTGTTATTTTGCTTGTTGAATCAGTAACATTCATATCTACTAATAAATGAGGAAACCTTCCAGCTGGCTTGCGGTATGTCGGTGGTTCTACCCGGATGCCTCCGTGCATTCGGGGTCTTCCTGCACCTGTAATTAGCTGGACGTCGCTATATGACTGAAATACTGTCGAAGCGACGGTAAACTCAAATAGTCAAGTCTAGTCTACCAATGAAAATAATGAACTACTTATTCGGCGATTTCATACGTCGTCATCTCGAAGTATGTCAAAAGTAAGGTTAGACCGCAATGCCGAAAAATAGAATGGAAGATAGAATAAGAATGTTGGATGTCTCTATTCACAATAACAGAATTTTTAAAATCGCGATGAAAGGTAATGAATCGTGTACTGGAAGCACGGTCTCTATGAATGTTACTGATTCAACGAACAAAATAACACAGTATGTAGACGAGAATGATGTCGAGATACGTAAAGAATGTGGACTCTGTAATTAGAAACTGAGAAAGGAAAAACGATGTGAGCCATGCACATGTAGGGTTGGTGTGGGGCGAATTCGATGTAGCGTGTCTGATTCTACAATAGTATTATTAACACATGCATATTCGATGTAGATTTTTCTCCTACGGTTAATTGTCATACAGCGATTTAAGGAGGGGTGCCCCTGCGGACCACCTGTCAACACCAAGAGGACCCGACCAATCGGCAAGATAAGACATCGGTGGAGAAAACACTACACAGCCTGGTAAGCGGATATCCGCTCGCATCAAGTACAGGAGGTCGCCCGAGGAATTGGATTATAATGGTGTAAGACAGAAGTATCCGAAAAATCCGCCTGTCTTAGAGGACTTATTCGACAACGTTGACGTTCCTATTGATGTCATCCGTGCAAAAGGACCTAACATTCATAATGTAGACGTACTTCCGCATTGGTGGAATCCCAAATGCTAACTTGTAACAGATTTTTTTTCTTTTGACGATGATCATTCAGATACTGTCATGTCAAAATTATTTTGACTTAAATAATACTGCGGGGGCTCCAAATCGTATGAATAGGTAAACAGAGAGCAGTCGAAGTCGACCGAGAATGGATAGAGTTCACCCAAGTGAACGAGTTCGGCCATCTTAATTGTGACATTGACAAAACACTTCTTCTTCTTCTTCTTCTTCTTCATAAATGGCTAGCTCAGTGTTGATTATTATGGCCATTCGTAGGGGTTAAATAAAAGAGATTGTCAGGTTTCCCAAACAATTCAACCACCCATAAAGAGCCTGTCAACTTGAGTGCGTCCTAAACGACATAAAATCACAAACAAAATACATTTTGTGCGGGTGATTCTGTTTAAAGAATGATCATCCATGTGGCAAGTCCTGTCCTTAATCCTGAGATTGAGTCAGCACTGACCACATCAGATGGTAGGGAGTTCCATGCTGTACGAGTGGGAAAATACTTATGATAGCCAACGGGTGTGATTGGCTTTTGAAATGCAAGATGGTGACAATGGCAGGTGGGTCTGATAAGTGACGTCATTTGTAAATGGAGTCACCGCTTGTTTAAGAATGATACTGGCCCTTGGGCTATAGTTAAAAACTGATTGTTTCCACACAATTTATGTCTATTAGACTCATATCATATAAAGGCAACGTATTGGCAAAATGCGACAAACATTTATCATTTTAGTTTGGAAGCCTTGGTAAAGGTGGTGTTATTGTATTAAGTCCTTTGCACATTGATGATGACATAAAAGTCCAGTTAGGTTTCGGTCAGTATTATATTTTTGTGCAAGTGTATCTGCCATGCTCAAACCATTCTATGCATAAAATGATCCTCAAGGTCTTCATATGGAGACAATTTGAGTGGGTATGTTGCCTATGCATTCTTAGGAATTAATGGGCTAAGCTTGACGCGGCGGCGGAAGATTACGTTATGTTTTGTATGTTGCCTTATAAAATGTACGTATTGATGCTGCCTCTGAACGATCACGTGTACTGACAATCATACAGGGGTTTGTTCTATAACGCGATGTCAAAGGCAAAGCTGTATGGCGTACGTGACGACCTGTAAATATGTTATCGTTCATATTTTCAATTTTATGGATTTATCGCAGCGCTACGCATCGCGTCGCTTGCGATAAATTCCATAAAATTTAAAATATAAACGATAACTAATATATATGATGAGTACATAGATAGGCTATACAAACAAACAATGTGGCATTGTCATGCTTATTGGAGATTCTAATGCGAAAACAGATTGCTCAAGTATACACTCGGGAGACAGAGAATTTTCTCAATTTCTGTTTGATGTAAACTTATCAGTTTACACTTTGCCATTCAGTTAGGGTCATTCACATGAATCATTTGATTAGGACATGTCCACACACTATTCAGTATTTTTTCACCTGACTCATAGCATTGTCAATGTACATGTACACAAAATAGTATTGATTATGTTTAATAAGGTTTCCTTTCTTACAACAGTTTTAACATAATGAATAACTTTACAGATATTTGTTGTAATACGTTTCTTTACATTATATATAGTACAAATTAAGGCTAACAAAGAACATGGATAACATGCATTTTCTGACAATGTATGTATGTATGTATTTAAGTTTGTATGTAAGACGATAAACACTTTTAGTACTGGCAATTCGCTTCCGTGTCTTTATCCTTTACTTTAACCCTTTCCCTCATATAGACTCATTTTGACGCACTCAATAGGTACCACATAAAGCCTGATCTGCAGAAAACCACAGTTATACCCACCATTTTTAATTACAAAATCCTCATTTCCAGACCACTGAGGAGCAGCGAACAGCATAAAACCTGATCAGCCTGCGAGTAACTCGCAGGCTGATCTGGTTATATGCTGTTCGGATAGGTCTTTTCATGGTTTCCTCTATGAGGGAAAGGGTTAAAGTATTTACACGACTATTTGCATGTATTACAGTGTTAACTACATCAGATTCAGAGTGTACAGTGTGTAGATATGCTATGATATACATGTATTTGTATATAGTTTCTTGTTACCTATTTTTTTAACTTGGTGTTTATACTCATTATATCAATGGAGGATCGTAAAAGATATAAAAATGGTCCAACCCATAGATATTAGTTTAAGGTGTAAGGATATGGTTCCCAGCCATCGTAAAATAAATAACTTTATCTAAAATACCAATGACTGGTTGATGAATAATCTCCTTTAATCCAAATGATTCAAAGAAAGATGCTTTGCGACTGTAAATCAATATTCTTTAAATGAAAACCCCACTACTCGTATCAAACATATTAACCATGACAGCTTTTAGATAAAGCAGATTATTAATTACATTGAGCGAAATTGTGATGGACTTTATTCTGTATCTAATGACAGCTCCATAGCATTCACTGATTTAATTTTGATATGACGAACCGAAGTTTCTTGAAGTCGTAAGATAAAAGTCTGTTGATTACGATGTAATGGAACGCATATAGTTACAAGGTAAATAGGCAAATAAATAATGAAGGCAGATTTTGAAATGAAGGTAAATTTGATCACAACCGTTGTTAGCTGAAGAGATAAAATCACTGAATTTCAATTATTTTCACAATGTTTATCTTTTCAAAACTGTAACGAAAAAATGGATATGGCGGGTAATTATGTTATATTCTAAATAATTCCTGTCAGACTATTGATATAATTAAAAGTGATTACTGCCAGACAAATTGATAGTGAACTTGCTTTACATCAAAACATTATAAGGTCTTCGTGAAAATTACTATATAAACTCCTTAATTTTTTGATCAAAACACTAAATAGGTGTCAATAATCCAAAACTATTGCACTGGTCAAAAATTACATGCCATTCAATATACTTCAAAACATTATATGAATGTCAATATAAGTCAAAGCATTACATGGTCAGGAAATTATATGAGTATCAATATACGACAACATATTATATAAATGTCATTATACGTCAAAACATTATATGAGTTCCAATACACGGTCAGGCCTCGATCCAGAATTTATCTACATGCACCACCGAAAAAAATGTTTTTAGTTTTGATTCCGATATTTACTTTTTACACTTGAAGGCCATGTATCTAATGTTTCTGTCCCACGGGGGGAAATAATAAACGATGTGGAAATACTTGTACACACATTTTTCTACCGATGGCGTCCCGATGTTTGAGCCAAAAAAAGACTGAGCAGTCTGATGAGAATTGACACTGATAAGGTTTTGGGACTGGTCCGTTGAACGTTCTCTGATGTTTCGGCTATGGTACAATGGCCTTGAATCATGATGTTCAGAAAGCACCGGGAGACCTTCTCCGATGATCGGCGAAGGTGCTTCGGAGTTCCACCGAGTTTGAAACATCATCGGGGAATATCCCCGTAGATTAGGGGATCTTGCGAACCATCCTAGGTGTCTCGGGGAGGATTATAGAGATTATGAGAATTTGATAGTGGAATTAAGCGACAAAGTCAAAAGAAGACTTTTGGGGGTTAAAGGGGATGCCATAGGCAATGTCCAATGGCCTTTATGACCGTCTCGGTCTAAGATTGACCAAAACAGAAACAAATTTCTAAGTGCGCTTTTCAACCCTTGCCAATTATTTTGAAAATATTCTGAGATTCAACTTCAAGATCAGGAATGTGTCACAGAAATGTTGCCGAATATTCCCGAATGTCCCTCATACTTCGGCCAGACATCACAGAAGCATCGGTGATTCCTCGGAGGAAAAAATATTTCGTGGATGTTTTCCCGGCCTGTTTTCCCGGTTAAATACCGGGAACACATCGGGAAAAACTCAATCGTATTTGATTACAGTTGAATTTACAGGCACCGATCAAAAATAAATAAATAAATAAAAATAACGGGGTGGGGGGGGACTTATCAATTTTGACTGTCTAATTGTCGATCTGGAAGCAGTATTCATCAAAATTCCCAAAAATTTGGGCCTTTTTGGGTCGGCGGTTGCGGGGTGGGCCCCTTTTTTTTAATTTTTAGTTTTAACTGGCACATTTTGGTTTTTCTAAGTGTTTAATCAGTGACAAAACAAACATTATTCGGTAATAATAGATGTTGATCCGTTTCATTTTGCACATAAATTGTGTTTTCTGTGCATTAGTATTCATTGACTTATCAGTAACATTGCTCAATGACTAGATTTGGCAGATAAGACATTTCATATTCTTTCATTTCTTTTTCATTTTTTATAAAACTAAAATACACATAGATTATTGTATTTGTAAATATTAAAAAAAACGTGAACGCGATGATGTATAGGCCTACTGTTGGCTTTTTTTTTATTCCTTTCAGGAAATATATTTAGAGGAGTAAATTAAGAAGAATTTAATTGTTTCGTAAAAGTAATACCTGAATAGTTATGTAAAAATGGTAAAGCTGATGACATTTAGAAACACAACCCATTTACCCATTTCTGTTTAAGTTAAAAATAACATGGCTATGCATCTTCTCTGCAGAATACTGATCTGATTTTTTATTTTGCTTATAACCATATAAAAAGCATTACCTTTTTAGCTTTTTCAAAAGCAAAATCGGCATTTTTCATACCTGGAAGTTCACCAACCTGCCAGTTAATTTGCCCGCTTTTAATTCAAGATTTAAAAAAAATATACCTGTAGAGAAAAGTGAATTGAAAATTTCTTTGATTAGATTTAGTCAAAGTTATTTTCTTAAATCAATCATTCCTTTGGGCTCTAGTGAAAATATTTCGCTGGCAATTACATTTTAATGTCCAACTTAGTTGCTGTGTTTAGTGGCTAATTTTATACTTATCGTTTTTTAAGTTATTTCCCCAACTTCATCTGTCTAGAATACGGGAGTTTTAACGATATAAAGTTTTTGTAATTTGCCTATTTTTCTTCAATTTTTAGATCCCCCCCCCCCCACGCTGAAAATATAAGTCAAAACAGAGGAGTGCCAATATACAGCAAAACATTTTATGAGTGCCAATGAATGTCAAAATATCATATGAGTGTCAATATACGTCAAAATGTCATAGGAGTGTCATACGTTATTTAAACAATTATATGAGTGTCAATATACGTCAAAATATCATATCAGTGTCATTATAAGTTTAAACAATTATATGAGTGTCAATATACGTCAAAATATCATAGGAGTGTCATAGTTATTATAGTAAAAGAAAAATTTTTCAATTTCATTTTTATGTAAAACATAACATGGTTGGATCACATCGGATAAGTGAAACAGTATTTGTTTGTTTGTGTTTATCTTAACATTATATTGCTGTTTGTAGATTTCGAAACATTTAATAGCTGTTTGTGTACTTCAAGCTATTATATTGTTGTTTTTGCACTTTATTATTTATGGTTGCTGTTGTTCGTCAAAATATTATATGTTTGTTTGCGTACTTCAAGACATTATATGGTTGTTTGTGTTCTTAAGACATTATATAAATGTTTGTGTTCTTTAAGACATTATATGGTTGTTTGTGTACATTAAGACAATATATAAATGTTTGTGTACTTTAAGACATTATATGGTTGCTTGTGTTCTTTAAGACATTATATGGTTGTTTGTGTACATTAAGACATTATATGGTTGTTTGTGTACATTAAGACATTATATAATTGTTTGTGTACTTTAAGATATTATATGGTTGCTTGTGTTCTTAAAGACATTATATGGTTGTTTGTGTACATTAAGACATTATATGGTTGTTTGTGTACATTAAGACATTCTGTAATTGTTTGTGTACTTTAAGATATTATATTGTTGCTTGTGTTCTTAATGACATTATATGGTTGTTTGTGTACATTTAGACCTTAAATAAATGTTTGTGTACTTTAAGACATTATATGGTTCTTGTGTCTTAAACATTATATGTTTTTGTTTTTTTTTTTTATATGGTTGTTTGTTGTTGTTGTTGTTGTTGTTGTTGTTGTATTTGGGTTTACCGTCGCTGCGATAGTATTTCAATCATATAGCGACGTCCAGCTAATTACAGGTGGAGGAAGACCCCGAGTACACAGATGTACCCGGGTAGAACCACCGACCTACCGCAAGCCAGCTGGAATGGTTGTTTGTGTACTTTTAGACATTATATGGTTGCTTGTGTACTTTAAGACATTATATGGTTGCTTGTGTACTTTAAGACATTATATGGTTGCTTGTGTACTTTAAGACATTATATGGTTGCTTGTGTACTTAAAGATATTATATGGTTGCTTGTGTACTTTAAGACATTATATGGTTGTTTGTGTACTTTAAGACATTATATAGTTGCTTGTGTACTTTAAGACATTATATGGTTGTTTGTGTACTTTAAGACATTATATGGCTGCTTGTGTACTTTAAGACATTATATGGTTGCTTGTGTACTTTAAGACATTGTATGGTTGCGTGTGTACTTTAAGACATTATATGGTTGCTTGTGTACTTTAAGACATTATATGGTTGTTTGTGTACTTTAAGACATTATATGGTTGTTTGTGTACTTTAAGACATTATATGGTTGCTTGTGTACTTTAAGACATTATATGGTTGCTTGTGTACTTTAAGACATTATATGGTTGCTTGTGTACTTTAAGACATTATATGGTTGTTTGTGTACTTTTAGACATTATATGGTTGCTTGTGTACTTATGGCATTATATGGTTGTTTGTGTACTTAAGATATTATATGGTTGCTTGTGTACTTTAAAACATTGTATGGTTGCTTGTGTACTTCAAGACATTATATGGTTGCTTTTGTACTTTAAGACATTATATGGTTGCTTGTATACTTTAAGACATTGCGGTGGCCTCCGTGGCCGAGAGGGTAAAGTCGCTGACTTAAACACTCACTCAGTCCCTCACCGCGTGGGTTCGAATCCCGGCAGGGTCATTCGGATTTTCATGTGAGGAAACCTACCAGCTGGCTTGCGGTAGGTCGGTGGATCTACCCGGAAGCCTCCAAGCATTCGGAGTCTTCCTCCACCTGTAATTAGCTGAACGTCGCTAATTGACTGAAGGAAACCTACCAGCTGGCTTGCGGTAGGTCGGTGGATCTACCCGGAAGCCTCCAAGCATTCGGAGTCTTCCTCCACCTGTAATTAGCTGAACGTCGCTAATTGACTGAAATACTGTCGAAGCGACGGTAAACTCAAATAGTCAAGTCAAGACATGGTTGATTGTGTACTTTAAGACATTATATGGTTGCTTGTGTACGTCAACATATCGTGAGTATTTTATTGTCTACTTCAATTCATTATGTGGCTGTTTCTGTACTTCAAAATATTGTGAACGTAAAAAGTAACATATATTTGTGTACTTTAGGACATTAAATGGTTGTTTGGTGTACTTCGAGACAGCATATGGTTATTTATGGTGATTTTAAGCATATCTGTAAGGTAAATAAAGATAAGTCTAACCTGCTTTGACACAATCTTCTGTAAGGCACAATTTCTGTGTACTGTCCGCTTGTCCCTGTTCCGTGATGGTAATTGTTTTAACTAAAAAAAAAATTCATAAGTACATAAAAAGACAATAAAACCGAATGAACGGTCATGAGATGGTTTCTAACTGAAAATAAATGTCAAAAAAAAAATCAAAAATAATCCCACCAACAAAATGCAATATTATTTTAGGAAATCAAAACTCGAATTTCATTTTTGGTCCATTATTCATACAATGAAACACAGTTGATTTTCTGGTAGAAAGAGATGAGACATTTTTATTTCAATATGTTATGGTTTTACATTGCTGTTTGAATAATTCATAATCTATTTAAAACGTTGAATATCACATTTCGTTTTGTTTGGCACAGTTGATATATTAATATTCGTATCATCAAAATACAATATCATAAATGGAATAGATTATACCCGAGATGTTTATATTTCTGATATATGCATGCATAATCAGGCCCTGGACTGTAAGACTAAACGTGTTTAATATATGATTAATTATTTAAACATATTGAATAATGCTGATGTTACGTAAAAAAATGTGTTGTGATTGCTTGCTTGGATTAACGACCAGCCGAAAATAGACGATATTTAACATTCTGGTGGCGCATTCAAACTAATGATGACGCTGTATATTTTAATGAAAGGACATGTAATGTTTGACGAACTTGACAATAGTAATTGATAGTAATGAAATAACATGTGCAATTAAAGAACTAAAAACAAACAAAAGCCAAGGTTCGGATAACTACCTGAATGAATATTCTTATACGGAGAAGCTATTTCGTTATCGCATTTATTATCAATATTTAACACAGAATTCGAAATTGGTCATTTTCCCACTTCATGGTCAAAAGGTTAAATGATTCCAGTTATTATGCCTGGAAATTATAGAGGTATTACTTTATTAAGAACCTTGGGAAAATTGTTCGCACGTTTTATAAATAACAGATTAGAATCATGGGATAAATATGTAATGTGTATTTGAAGTTCAAGCAGGATTTCAGGGAGGTTTGGGTACTACAGATAATGTATTTGTATTACATGGGCTGATATCTCTGGATTATCACCACTCTTTTTTTACGGATATACAACTTTCTTGTAAATTATTTATTTGTTGATCACCACAAGGAAAAAGGAAAGAAGAGAAAATTGATTGGAACTAGACATGAAGAAGCCATTCTTCAATTTTTCAGATATATACCGTCTTGTCTGCCTTATCATAAATCAGACTGGTAAAGAGCTATGAGTATTACACATTCCCGATAACTGCGAACACATGAGAACATCTTTAATTAACCTTTGGTCGTGTTGTGCTGCAGTTCCCGAGATATTTGCCTGTTTGTTATTATATCAACACATTGTAAAGATATATACCGACAAGGCCACAGTTGTATACATATTTACATACATTCCGGTAATTTCCGGTAACAAGATGACACTGAAATTCCTGCCAGATCGGCGATGCCGTAATTTCGCAGACCGAGGCTAATACAAACATCGGGGTCGTCAACCCCGGTAAATAGGACTACTTACTGGTTTTGCTCCCGTCCCGTGTGGCTAGGACGATTACCAGGGAAACGGCGATGCCGGTCGAGATACAAAACATAAATAACAGAATGATTTCGAGATGGGTCCGCCCACAGCATGTTTCTCGTGTGCCACCCTCGGGCCTGAAATATAGGTCATAATAAGACATAATTAGGTCAAGATTAGCTTTATAACGCGGTATTATGTGCGTCACTAGAAACAGATGGCTGTGATAACCATACACATACTGAACATGCATCATGCAATTAAAGAAGTGATAAGACTGACATGTTGAACTGTCTGATCGGTATCAAAGCAGTAAGAGCTTGAAATAACTTATATTGACATACCTGAGCGATATATTTCACATTTTAAATCTTGTACAATTAAGGCCTAGAGAAATACTAAATCCAGAGAGTAGACAATATATGGTGCGTATAATATATAAATAATCAATATATGATGCGTATAAAATATATAAAATCAATATATGATGCGGATAATATATATAATCAAAATATGATGCATATAAAATATATATAATCAATAAGATGCGTATAAAATATATATAATCAATATACGATGCATATTAAATATATATAATCAATATTGTCTATAATATAATCAATATACGATGCGTATAAAACATATATAATCAATATATGATGCGTATAAATATATATAATCAATATATGATACATATAATATATATTTGATTAATATATGCTACCTATAATATATAATCAATATATGATGCGTATAAAATCAATTAAACTTGCGGAAATGTATCACAAGCTAGAGATTCTCTTATGTACAGTCAAACCTGTATTTAGCGGTCAGTCAAGGGAACAAAAGAAAGTGGCCGCTTAATAGAGGTGACCGCAAAGTGAAATTAAAATATATGACAAAACTACAGTTTGGCATTATAAAATTGATCGTTAAATGCAGTTTGCCGCTTAATACAGGGAGTTGCTATTACAGGTTCAAATGTACTTTCATTTTATATTTTTTAAATGGATTACTGCGATATAAATAAAAATCATATTTGATAATTTCACTTGTGAAAATATTAAAAATATAATATCCCTCTTTCCATAAAAAAATAAAACTTAATAAATCAAATTTCTTCGTGCTTTTTTTTTACTAATGGTGCAATATTTTATTTCTTCGAATTAACTGTGGCTATACCACTCGCGAGAGTGCACTCGATGAAATAAAATTGTACATCCCACAGAAACGAGCAAATATCCTCTATATCTTTATAGACTCAATGTCATCCGATTATTGAAATGTTAAACACATAGGTAATCATTTTTACAACAATGTACAATGTATGGGAACAACATATTTCCGTACAATGTATTATTTCAGATGAGAACCATTTAAATGGATTGCTTTTAACGGAATGCGAAACCAAAGAAAGAAAGCAATACATGGGTACAGTACCACTTGTCATTTGTTTTACTTACAACTCAAATTGTTGAAACAATTCCAAACTTCCTGAAGAAACAAAGGGCTCCCTGTCAGTTTGAAGGGTCCGTTCTTGTTTCTGATCACACATTTTACAGTCACATCAATGAGAATAATTGGTCCGTCCAATTCATTTTAACACTAAATTGCTTAAATTGAGACAAATGGAAAAAGTGAACTCGTCAGGTCAGCAGGCTCTCACCAACTACTGTCATTAAGGATCCAATCATTTTTGTCCCACGCAGGATGGTCATTTCGTACCAAATTTCCATTGCCAAACATATTATGGTGTCAATTTGTAAAGCAAATACAAAATACCTTGTAAATACAATTTGTTTTAGACTCTTTTTTTCAGGAAATAAAGTAAAACCCATGAACGGAAAATACAGCCAGTATTAAATATTAATTTAACAAATAAAGCGTTTGAGTTGATATTTGAATAAAACGATTGAATTTTTTTTCAGAAATTCAAAGGCAAATACTAGCTATTGGTATATTGCATATCGATTCAATATAAACAGTTTTATTGGAATTAAACTGAAACAGCATTGTTTTCCAAGTAAACACGTGGCATGCGGGCCGACGTCCGGGAAATATATCAAGTGTCCCTGAAAGCAATTGTGCCGTCGAATCCTGTAGTTGAGAGTTTCACCCACGAAACAGATTTTGACTTAACTAGGTTAAAAATAAAATATATATGTTCTTAACCAACTGACCCAGTTTCAAAACGATACCGCACTACACACAATTATGTATAAGCATTTCTTATTGTTTGTTTGTTTATTAGGTTTAACGTCCCATCGACAGTATTTCAGTCATTTGGAGACGATGTCTGCTTGAGACATATATAGTGCTGCCACACTGCAGTATCACTCCGAAGACATGTGGCATGATACCACACCCAGTCACATTTTCCTGACACCGGACCAGCCAGTCCTCGAACTACCCTTACATGCTGAGCGCCAAGCAAGGGAGCTATACCGATACCATTTTTACGACTTCGGAATGTCGCGGCCGGGGATCAACCTATGACTTCCCGCTCTCGAGGCGGACGCTCTAACCAGTCGGTTACCGGAGACGGTTATTGCTTTTTTATCTAGAAGTCTACATAAAATTATGATATATAATTATATACATGCATATGGTAATAATGACTTATACACAAAATGTTTTAACAAAATACTTTATGAGTGATCTCATTTACTGGTAAACTGGTGCTAGAGGCCATCTATATTTAGCGGCCAGCTTGTTAAAACAACATTTGATAGTTTAAAGCTTAAGATGGACTACATGTCATAACTTAAAACAAGACACCATGGTCTGTGAATGCGAAACTCAAGACTGTGGGCACGAACCCCTGTTTGGCGTCAGAACTTTTTCATGAGCTTCCCAGGCGTCGTTAAGTACAAGTTCAATCCAGGAACCGTCGAGAAGAGTTAGAATAATATTTTCCCAATCGACGTAAAGAATAAGCTGAAACTATGAACATCGTGAAACTTGTGAAGTCTTAATTGCAACTAGTATCTTCAAAGCAAATAAACATACTGAAATAGATCTACCGTGCAATAGATAAAGATCGGACAAAAATGTTGAATAAGGTATTTGAACAGATGGTTATTTTCTTGTCTACCAACATACATACCGTGTCAAAACACGATTTATCTTAATAGCCTTTGTTCTGTCGCAGTCGGCATGCAAAAGTTTGTTTAGATTGGCATGCATTCTAACCCTCTCTGGCAAGGGCATGTAATCCTCTAGCGTATTATGAGATTACGAGTTAGTATTGGAGAAGGTTCCCGCTGTAGTAGGGTCATGATTTTCTGTCTAATTACACATGGGCGATATGTTACTGGCATTCAAATAATTCTCAAGGGCAAAATATAACTCCTGGTAACATCCTGTAGCAATGTTACAGTTCATTAGCCGTTACTTACACACGCTCAATTTATGCCTCTATGGTATTAATCGCCAGTTTGTTGTTGTTGTTGTTTTTGTTTTTGTTTTTGTTGTTGTTGTATCAAAGTCTGTTTAACTGCACCATGGTCATTCTTCAAATTTAAAATACTAAATAGTTACACGATAGGTTATTAATTTTGTATAAAAATGTAAATGTTTTTTTTGACAGCAATTATTGAAAACTGAAATTATTATATAAAGTACAGATAAACTTGATCATAATGACTGTTTTATTTAATATTCACAGGTTATACAATTAGCTGTATCTAATAGTTTTATTTAGATGTGATTCCCAATCACATAACTAGATTTAAAGTACTGTGACGCTCAAGTCAATGTCAATATACATGTTCGCGTTCTTTAAACAGAATTAAAAAAGGATCTGACTTGAATTCCACAATCATCATTCACTAATAAAACTTAAATTTTAAACAAGGCGAAACTCTAATTCCACTTTCTTGTTTTATAAAATATTCAAAACATGGCTAAGTTGAAATATGTTATTACCTTAATAACTAACACTATTTGTAAATACATGAAGAAACTTGGGTATTTTTAGGGAAACAAAAAAGATAAAATTCCCTCAGCATTTCAGTATATAGTTAATAGATTTGGATTCTGGATTCCTTAAGGAAGATAAAATACCCCTACTAACGTGATAGCTATAACCAACTGGAATAATAAAGGGGCGCTTATATATATATACTGATTGTAATTGTTTACTAACTGATCATCTAATTAAACTGAAAATTATGTAGACATCCTGCACCCGAATTCACTAATCCCCCGAATCTATATTTTAGACTCAGACATAGCATTCTACAACCATAAACATTTAATATCTTCTTCTTCTGCAAACCGAAACTTCAAATTTTTACCTATTATTTCTGTTTTTCAATTGAACAAAACATTTAAACTTGGTCTGAATAACTATCCAATATTTCTGCAAAATAGTTTGCCTTTTCTTCAAGAAAAAAAATAATAACGTGGAATCGATCCATCATTAAATTATAATCATCGTCCTTCAAATGCTTAAAAAAGACAGTGCAGATGCAATCACCTATTGACTTGGAGTAATGCGCTCTCCTGCTCATTAATGTCAATAAAGGCTTGCATTTACTATAAATTTCCACTATGACTTGATGGACCATGACCACAAATAAATGATGGATGGTTTACCTGAACTGCTCTTGGACTATTAAAATGTGGATCAAATTCGGGAACCAGCCTTCATATGTTTAGAATGCGGAGTACAGGAATAGTGCGGATCCCCGTTAGTGCCACTCGTATGATTTTCATTTTCTTATTCGGAACATTTAATAGTATTTCTTTATTACTAAATGGTATTTCATATTAACGATATGCTTTTGGGGATAAATATAAGAGAGAAAGGAGAATGTTTTATACATACCATATGAAAATTCGTACTTTTTAGCTCCTTGTTCATAATACGGAATAAATGAATAAATTTTGTGCACTGTAATGCAATAAATGTGTTACACAATAAGGCAAAAGTTTGCATTGATTTCCGTAGGATATAAATAGTTATTTGTAATCACTGGGTCCCGGCCTGACGCACAAACGAACACCGTGGAATGTTGGTAGATTTCTGATTACCATAGCACGCTTTTACCGCCGATTAATATTATCTTTACTGATAATCTGCAGTACATGTCAGAGAAAAAATCAGTTTCTTAGAGCAAATAAATGTAGATCACTGATAACATTTTCATGGAGATTTTATGAACATTCGGATAAATTCGCCGCAGAGAAACTAAATACAAGTACTTTTTGCGTAAGCACGATTATGAAATTATGACTTTATTGTACACTATTTTAAATAAGCCCAGAAGCAAATAATTTTGTTTGTAAGGTAATTTCGAATGCATGTAAAGGCACGCATTAGTATTAGCTCGTGCATGTGCTCATTACCATAACTGATCTGATTCGTACGCATTTGGCCCACATTGATAAAAATACCAATTGAATAATTCTTAGGAAACCGAAAAGCAACCGGTAATATACAATATGCCCGATTTGTTACATTGCCAAGTATGTGTTTATAGGTTATCAGATATGAACATTAAAAGAAAAAATATAAGTCACATTAAATGTTTAAATTTTATAACATTTTGATAAATTGTAAGTATCGTAATGCATTACTTCCAAATCATTTTACAATAAAAACATCACCATATCTCACATTT
The DNA here is from genome assembly GCA_021229015.1 of Solen grandis. Taxonomy (NCBI): domain Eukaryota; kingdom Metazoa; phylum Mollusca; class Bivalvia; order Adapedonta; family Solenidae; genus Solen; species Solen grandis. The sequence goes on from CM037794.1 coordinate 34,032,011, forward strand.
CAATGTCATTGCTTATCAGAAAGCCAGTTCTAATAACCTGCACCAATATATCTGTATGTTTCTGGTTTGAGCTGAACGCGTGCCAGGAAAGAACAAATTTATTGTATTTTTAGGTCATCTTTTTTTTTTCACTGTTCAAACTCCATCTATTATTCAACTCAAAATGAATATTAACTCTAATGATATCACCGTTTTATTGTCAACTCAAATGAATATAACTCTAATGATATCACCGTTTTTATTGTCAACTCAAATTTGTGTCAACTTACATTATTGTCAATAAACTTACACTGACTTTCATTAAGAACATAGTTTAGATACATTACGAAGCTTCTTTTTAACCCAAATGTTTAATTATAAAGGCATAATTGAAGCAGTAATCACGCCTGATAAACTTAATCCTGATTTTCTGCAACAAGCAACCATCAACATTAATTAATACAAACGATGCGTTAGATTTGAAAACAGAAGAAAACTTATAGACTTACTTGAGCATGTTGTCTTAGTGATAGAGTATAACAGTTGATGTAAATCCTCTTTGTAAATATCCGTCACGAAGGTGGAAGTTTTTCAATTTCACATATTAAAGAAAAATAATTTAGTAAACACAAAAATCACTTTGCTTGCCTCTCTTAAAGAGACAGTTTTGTTATGGTAAAAAATCAGTACATCATCCCACAAAGTAATCGTTATCTTTCATTTAAATTTGAATTCGAAAATTTGACAAAACCACCAAAACCAAATCCGACAAATTGAAACCCTTCCAAAACTTAACACAACAAAATGATTTTCTTTACCGGGCTACATTTATGTAGACGTTGAAGGAAATATTGAAGTATGTTGCATGGCTAACGTTACACAGTCTTGACAGAGCTATATACAGAGCGCACAGTTGACCTAGACAAAAGGGTAACACTCAATGAAAAAAGCGTACAACGTCTGTAGTTACGAGCAAAGCACGTTACATCAACACCATAGTACGACGAGGTTCTGCATTTGTCTGACTGGAAATCTCCCGTAGTCATGGCAAAGGGAGAATGTAGGTTCCATCATTATCTACAGATTGCATCAATAACTCATAATCGATACAGTCGCTGGTAATTATAAAAGAAGGCCAAGGAGATAACTTTTTAATGTTACTTTTTCGTTTGAGGGAAATAATGAACGTTTAAAGTCTAGAGATTACGATTTTAAATACTTTCCGCTGGTAAAAATTTGGAGGTGTACAATACCAGTGGTTTAATATTATTGTGTTTCATTAATGGTAGTTAGGCCTATCTGAATTGCGAATTCTTAAAATACAATAATCTTGTAGTTTCCGTGCTTTTTAATAACTTAGATATGGATATATTCAAAGTTTAAATGCTTTTGTAAACCACAGGATAGACACGGTAAATATCAACATTGACTAAAAATTTGACATGGGATATCTTAGTCATCACCTAATTAGATTCTGATGTTTAGATACAAAGGAAGAAGGCTAATTATATTACATAATTCAATGTGTGAAGTTATTCATAGATTTGTTGTTAATATGATTATAGATCTCGGATTTTCAAAAGATCTACATAAAAGCTGACCTCTAATGATTTCCACTTCACATTTCAGACGTCAGAGAAATTCGGTCATCACTCATTGCACGAAAAAGTAAGATGGTTTATGTGACATCAAGCGAAAACTGACACATTGCACTTCTAGAGAAGCCGAAAAAACAGCCGATTTTAAATATTGACAATGCTGTGTTTTAAAGAAGTGTTAAAACTTTACACCAATATTTCTTATTTCTTTCCTTAACACATAAATAATAAAATATTCATCATTGTGCCGGCATTATGTAAACGGTATTAAATTTGGTAAAATGCCTTTTATCAATGGCGCGCCATCGCGAGAGGGTTTGTTTCTTATCTGATTAAAGAATGTTAGTCAAGGTCACAATATATTCACTTTTCCCTGGCCTTGAATAACCGTCCCTGCCTGATTTATCTTTTCCCACAAAAAAATACGCTGCGATACAACTGTTATCCCATTATAATCCAACATGTCATGAAAAAGAACACATTTGACACCTCAACAGCTATCATCTAACTGTTTTGTACACGGCAATTTGAGAGAACCCAAATGTTAAAGGACTTGATAAATTTGATGAATCTGAGTTTCATAAGGGGAGGGGGCGAATAACATAAATGTCAAATGTATCATGGAATTAGAATGAATTTTAAATTTTAATAGGAGTATCATAATAAAATGGTTATTACTTAATATATTCGTTAAATTTGTAAATACACATTTAATTTCGTTATTCGTGTATCTTATCGGAGAGGCGTAGTAACTACGTGGCGGGAGACGGACGTTGTGTGTTTGAACCCCGGCCACGACATACTATAGTCGCTAAAATGGTTCTAATGTAGATCACTTTCTTTTTCGCTCAGCATGTAAGGGTAGTTCTAAGACTGACGAAACATATATCAGTATACTGAAGTTGTACCTTGCCCTGTCTTGAGTTTCAAAATCATTAACATCGGATTTAGTTTCTGGATGAACAAATATTGAAGCCGATTAATCTGCAAGTTAATGACAAACTTTCTTACTTAAACAAGGACCGACAGTACCAGATCTCGATGTCAACCAAATGTTTTGATCTGGATAATGAGGCAGGGTGTGGCGGCATGACACGTATCTACGGCACGATATAACATAAAACCAGACTTAACTTCATCCAATGCAGACTAAATCTTCCAATGACCAGGTAACGAGAAGGTCTTGGGTTCGATCTGCGGTAGCGACTTAACAAACGCATTTAAATGATATTGGTAAATCTCTTTTGCTTGAAGCTCAGCCTATGGCTAGTTCTACGACTTTAAGCCAAGTGTCTGTAAAATATGACTTTTCGTACTTTTATTCTTTTTTCATTACCCAAGCAATTATGTAGTCATACTCGTTTGAACGTATACAAACAAGACTGTAATCCTAATTCAAACAAGAAAATAGCATGAGTGTACCTACTTTCTCTTACAAAAAAAAAAGACAGAAAAAGAGGAGAAGAAAAAAACGGTTTAAATTGGAAGCACTTGATTTGATTGAAATCAGTAAGATAATACACTCAGCTGGTATCAGTAATATGGATTTTTGTAATCATCTGATATTGTTTATCAAGTAAATGATGCCGTTGATTGCTAAAGTGAGTCTTATTTTACCACAGACACCAGTGATTGTGGAGAGAAATAGGTCGGTCAGTATAGTGCACTTTATTGAACCTGAAAAACGTATTTAGAATAACCAGCAGGATAAGATACAGTGATAATGTTTATGTTTTCTTAAAAAAAGACATCTAAAATAGGTTACAATATCCTCGATTCAAGACTGTACATTATAACCCGACGTCTAAATCTCCAGCACAAAAAATTAACTCAACGTGACCATGGTGTGTAACTCTTGCAAAACGAAACACCTCACACTTTTGTTTACATGTTTCTGTAACTATATTTGTCATTTGTACTAAAATATTTCGTTAATGATTATAATGTTATCAAAGCACGCGGTGACATTAAACAATAATTGTTTTAAAGACATTCGGCGTAAGTCTTAAAATGTAAGAGAATAAAAAACAAAACATTATAAAGAATGCAATGTTCTTGCACTTAGATACGAACGTTGATCTTCATGTGTGATAGTCCAACGGTGGCTGTAGTTGTAATGCGTGCTATGTAGTTGTAGTGTACATGTAAGTATGGGAAGAGTCCATTTTAAGTTTTCTAAAACACACACATACACATCGCTATACGAAATGTCATTCTTAGATGGTCTCACAAATGTTTACTTTTTTGTAAACTGGGATATGTCCACGTTTACATAGAAAGAATAAATTGATATAATAAATGAATATTCAAAATTAATTTGGGAAGTCAAAATTTTATACAGCTTACGCCGACATGATGATAAAGCTGAAATAGATCCATTTAATTGACTGTGACAGAGATCTGGTTAGAGATTGTGATCATGTACCGCCATTATATAAGTGCAAAGCAAAGAAGAGCCGGAGACAATGTCTCGAACTTCCTTCATTTTTTTTGTTATCCTTATCACGGTCCGTTATTTATTTTCAAAGAACTAATAGGTTAAAAAATGGTTTGCTTTGGACTTGTTTCACAAAAAGAATAATAGAATGTTAATTTGTATCATTATTTTGTCTGAAGAAGATTAAACATTTACACGTGGAGAGAACCCCATACATTCCGTAGAGTGTCAAAGAGAAACCTCATGCTTCCCATCTTAACATCACTATTTATCATTTAGCTCGAGTCCCGGCAGATGTTCTGGGATTTGTTTTCGTGAAAGGAAACCCTCCAGCTGGCATAAGGGAGATAAAGTGGTTATACACAGGTGTGTGGTTCACTTTGGGTGTTAATCATCATGAAGTGGGCATGCACAGGTACATTGTACACTTGAGGTTTGGTAACGTCCAACTGCATTGTACACTTGGGGTTTGGTAACGTCCAGCTGCATTGTACACTTGGGGTTTGGTAACGTCCAGCTGCATTGTACACTTGGGGTTTGGTAACGTCCAGCTGCATTGTACACTTGGGGTCTTAAACATCCTAAGGTGGTTAAACCCTGATGCATTGTACACTTTGGGTCTTAATCATTCTAAGATTGTCATATCCAGGTGCATTGTACAATGGGGTCTTAATCATCCTAAGGTGGTCATATCCAGGTGCATTGTACACGTGGGGTCTTAATCATCCTAAGGTGGTCATATCCAGGTGCATTGTACACGTGTGGTCTTAATCATCCTAAGGTGGTCATACCCAGGTGCATTGTACACGTGGGGTCTTAATCATCCTAAGGTGGTCATATCCAGGTGCATTGTACACGTGGGGTCTTAATCATCCTAAGGTGGTCATATCCAGGTGCATTGTACAATGGGGTCTTAATCATCCTAAAGTGGTCATACCCAGGTGCATTGTACATTGGGGTCTTAACATCATAAGGTGGTCATACCCAGGTGCATTGTACATTTGGTGTCTTAAACATCATAAGGTCGTCATGCCCAGGTGCATTGTACACGTGTGGTCTTAATCATACTTAGATGGTCATACCCAGGTGCATTGTACACTTGGGGTCTTACATCATAAGGTGGTCATACCCAGGTGCATTGTACATTTGGTGTCTTAAACATCATAAGGTGGTCATACCCAGGTGCATTGTACACGTGGGGTCTTAATCATCCTAAGGTGGTCATATCCAGGTGCATTGTACACGTGGGGTCTTAATCATCATAAGGTGGTCATACCCAGGTGCATTGTACAGTGGGGTCTTAATCATCCTAAGGTGGTCATACCCAGGTGCATTGTACACGTGGGGTCTATATCATCATAAGGTGGTCATGCCCTGGTGCATTGTACACGTGGGGTCTTAATCATCCTAAGGTGGTCATACCCTGGTGCATTGTACACGTGGGGTCTATATCATCATAAGGTGGTCATACCCAGGTGCATTGTACACGTGGGGTCTTAATCATCCTAAGGTGGTCATACCCTGGTGCATTGTACACGTGGGGTCTTAATCATCCTAAGGTGGTCATACCCAGGTGCATTGTACACGTGGGGTCTATATCATCCTAAGGTGGTCATATCCAGGTGCATTGTACACGTGTGGTCTTAATCATCCTAAGGTGGTCATGCCCTGGTGCATTGTACACGTGGGGTCTTAATCATCCTAAGGTGGTCATGCCCTGGTGCATTGTACACGTGGGGTCTTAATCATCCTAAGGTGGTCATACCCTGGTGCATTGTACACGTGTGGTCTTAATCATCCTAAGGTGGTCATGCCCTGGTGCATTGTACACGTGGGGTCTTAATCATCCTAAGGTGGTCATACCCTGGTGCATTGTACACGTGGGGTCTATATCATCCTAAGGTGGTCATATCCAGGTGCATTGCACACGTGTGGTCTAAATCATCATAAGGTGGTCATACCCAGGTGCATTGTACACGTGGGGTCTATATCATCATAAGGTGGTCATACCCTGGTGCATTGTACACGTGGGGTCTATATCATCATAAGGTGGTCATACCCAGGTGCATTGTACACGTGGGGTCTATATCATCATAAGGTGGTCATACCCAGGTGCATTGTACACGTGGGGTCTATATCATCATAAGGTAGTCATACCCTGGTGCATTGTAATCTTTGGGTCTCAATAATCATAAGGTGGTCATGTCTTGGTCCATTGTCCATTTTAGGTCTTGATCCACCTATAACAAGCTTGACGCATCGACGGTAAACTTCTAAAAAGGAGTCATATTAAGGAACCGAACTCCGTGCATCCAAAATCATCAGAATCTATTCCAATTACATCACTGGGACACTACTTAATAGGAAATAAAATGTTATATCTTTAGAAATTAGGATTATATTATATTGTGCTAGGGAATCTTCTATTTCCACACGTCGATTACAGCTCACAAATATCATATTTAGTTTCAACATCAGAACTATCGAACGTAACAAAGATACAGATTCTAAATGTATTGCCAAGACCTGCAAACTTGCATAAACGACATCATTTCGACCCTTGCAAATACTCAATCCAGTTAATTCAAAATTTCTGCGACTAATCAAAATTTCCTGAAGAACCAATTCCCACACAAAGAGTGCTTGTCCCGGAAATGTTATGTAGAATGCAAAAGTAAGCTTGTTTTGTTATTACAGATTTGGAAGAGATTCACCTACTGCGCCCAATGTTTCCTAGAGATTTAAAAGGTCACACTGCTATAGGATATTATTCGATAACAAACCCACGTTCCCAATTAATATTCCAAAGTAGCGATTTAGCAATGGTTCAATGCAGAGATATTCTTCTTTAAAAATTATGAAGAAGAATTTGAATTGTTTTTGCATATTAAATGAAGCTTCGCCCAGATTTGTCAAATAAAACTGGCGGATTTTAAGATACCTCAGTTTCATAAATATCATAAACATTCAAATGCCTTTACAGCGTGCAAGCATCGCATTAACCCTTTCCCTCATAGAGGAAACCATGAAAAGACCTATGCGAACAGCATAAAACCAGATCAGCCTGCGAGTAACTCGCAGGCTGATCAGGTTTTATGCTGTTCGCTGCTCCTCAGTGGTCTGGAAATGAGGATTTTGTAATTAAATTTGTTAAGGTTTAACTGTGGTTTTCTGCAGATCAGGCTTTATGTGATACCTATTGAGGGCGTCAAAATGAGTCTGTATGAGGGAAAGGGTTAAGTGAAGTTCGTCTCTACGTATATATATGAATTGATTGCTTAGGATGAAAACCGTGATAAACAGTCTGAACGGCACTTATTTCTTTTTCATGTCGCCTGGCTTAATATGTTCGAGAGTTCTGCTTATGGTACTGGTTCTGATGATGATGGTGAAGTTCTTGTTGTTTTAGCAGCATCAGCAACCATCTTCTTGAGTATAATTACATCCTTCTCGAAAACCAATATTGAATTACACTTTGCCATGAGTGTCAATATAAAGTGATTATTGAAATACAAATGTGATTTACATTTCAGAAGGGCAGCAGAGTTGACAAAATGTCAATCGTCCAATATTTACACTAGGTCCACACTGAGTTCCTTATACGAGGAGTTAATTCATTTAACATTATACCGTATTTTGTAAGGGCATTGAGTCGTTCTTGTGAAATTTGATTTGTTACTTTATTTTGGAGTCTGAATAACGTTTTGTATTTATTTAAGATGCAATTACAATTCAGGCTCAATCTTACATGCGCGGATCGGGTGCAGTCAACCCAATTGAGAATAAAATAGGGTTCTTCCTATTTGTTCATGGTTTTAGAGGCGTTTCCGTTTCGCCATTAGGTCTGTATATATAGATATAGCTTTATGAAAATAAGATATAGATGTCTTGGACAAGAAAGTTACCATCTTGATCCAACATGCATGCTTGTCTATTCTCTGTGTAGGAGAAGGTTTAAAGGTTCTTCAATTTCTAACTTTAAGAGTGCAGCTTAAGTTTCTGTTTTGCAGATGTCTGTCAAAATATCACGTCAATTACGAATATTTCGTCATTGACAAATATCAATACACGTCAGTCAAAAATATTACATAAGCTCAAATGATATTATTAAAAAAAATTCACATACATAACATCATCCTAAATAACACGTCGGTCACAAATATCACGTCATCCTGAATAACACGTCAGTCACAAATATGACGTCATCAGATATATCACGTCAGACACAAATATCACGTCATCCTGAATAACACGTCAGTCACAAATATGACGTCATCAGATATATCACGTCTGAATAACACGTCAGTCACAAATATGACGTCATCAGATATATCACGTCAGACACACATATCACGTCATCCTGAATAACACGTCAGTCACAAATATGACGTCATCAGATATATCACGTCACTCATAAATATTCCGTCATCATTAATATCATTAAAACACAAATATCATGTGAGTCACAAATATAACGTCATTCACAAATTTCACGTCAGTCACAATAATCACGTTATCATAAAGACAATGTCACTCACAAATATCACTTAATATTAAAACATCACATCAATCACAAATATCACGTTATTATCAAAAAATAGATATTGCATATCTCATCGAGCAGTGCTTTCACGAGCGCAGAAATATCTAGCCAAACACAAATATCACGTTAATAATTAATATCACGTCAGTCTCATATATCACGTAAATCACAAATATTACGTCAACAACAAATATTACGTCAATCATTAATATTACGTTAGTCACAAATATCACGTAAGTCACAAATATTACGTCAATCATAACTATCACGTCAGTCACAAATATTACGCCACAAATACCACGTCAGTCACAAATATCACGTAATCATAACAATATAGATATATATTATCAACAGTGATACAATCTTGATAGTTTTACGAGCCCGAAAATATCAGGCTAATCATAAATATCACGTCAGTTGCATATACCCCGATACTCATTTTTGTATCTCTTCAGTCACATATACGCGGAAATTTACCCTCAAACCCATTCTTCTTTGTAAACAGTACACATTGTTATATATTGAATGTTATTTCATTAAATTTACATAATACAATTTTCGCCTGCTTTGAATTTAAATGCGATGTCAGCATGTTTGCAAAGCTAGTTACTACAGTATATAGTATAGAACATTGGAATCAATTCTTTCTCATCGGCATCAAAGACATTTTGTCAAATTTAATTCATTACCATTGTACGGGTTTTAGGAACATCGCCTATAACTCAAAGACATTATTTTGAAAATATATTTTACCAATGAATACATGAACACATTCTTGATCAAATTGATTTTAAATGATATTATAGTAAACAATTTGGGAGGGCGCCAAGGTCTAGCGGAAATGTATATGTGACTGAGGAGCCAAGGAATTTTCATGGCCGTCTTGGGAGTAAAATGATGATCCAACCAGGAACCTTCGAGAGTAATAAGTTGTAAACACTCGATTCTCTATCGACGTAAAATAAGTAAATTTAATTCAACTAAAGCATTGAAGCGGAGGAAGGAATTGAATTCTTGTAAAAACTAGCCGTTCTATATGCAACCGGTTTTATGAGTATGACACTTTAATGCAAACATATGTAAACAATGCAGAGGACAGCAAGGCGGCAGAAACTGTCGTGTAAAATCTCGTGGTTTACTCACCCAAACGTGACAACCGTGTCACGTGTCGGAGGCATGTAGTGTTTAGTTTTCCCGTTCATCATCTGAGAATGACTCTGGTCCGTCTCTCCTGTCAGGGGCTTTAACTCTGCAAAATACATTTGTTATGTTTTTAAATTTTTTAATTTTTTTGGTTTTATGTCCTACAACTTTTTTTGTCTTCACCGTTCACGAAATAAATATGCTAATAACAATATGATATTTTCTGTCATACACAATGCATTTCTGTCATTATAAAGTGATCAACAAAATTTCAAATTCTGACAGTTCTATACATCGCATACAATTATCTTACTTTCATCTCATTTAGTGAAAATGATACACAAAATATAGAAGGAAAACTAAATATTTACTCTAAATGTTAAACAACGCCGAAAATTATAAGACTCAGCGAGGGGGTCGGTAGCCAGTTATTTAAAAGTCTAAGAATCGTTCACTATCATATGATTCCGTTGTTTATCAAGGACTGATACGGTTGAATTCTGTACAGTACAGTGATATTCAATACTGTAGAGTCTCTGTCCACGAAGTCTGGAGACAAAGGTCTTGCAAAAACGTAACGCACTTAAAAATTGATTATGAATGAAGCCATGTAAACACGTTAATCTGGAGTCCCTGCGTTTACAAAATAACACTGCGTTAATATAAATTATCAAACATGGACACAATGTCACGTGTCTACAAATACGCTTAAACAAAAGAAAAACATAAGTTTTACTGTTATACCATTCATCTTGTTCACATGTTGCTTACAAGCTTAAAACAAATTATCCGGTGAGATGATAAATGTAACTTGGTGTTTGTATTTAAAGATGATTGTTCGACTGTGTAGGTTTTTGATTGATATCTACTTTCGACAATCTGCAGGCACTTGTACATAATGGTGAAGGTATCCATTTTGATAAATACGATTTTTTTTCATTGTTTCTTTTCTTTCTCTCAGTAATGTTTTCAAGTTTCAGTTTGTATTTTCAAATTCCAGGAGGTCATAGACCCAACATGATGGCAGTTGAGTTTATATAAATACAACATGTATAATTTTATAAGAATAAGTTCATCTACACAGTCACCGAAACATCCTCTCATCCGTATATAAACAACATAAAATGTATATGATGCAAAATACTTATAAGTATAATATCAAATTGTATTTAATGAACATCAAATCAACACACACACACACAAATGAAAGAAACTTATACTATCACATTGATAACTGAAAAATCCATTATCGTGAAATTGTCAGGAGACCACATTCGCGTAAGATCTAAATATTATTAATAGTAATATTACTATATATATATTTCCGATAACAATGAAATGTAATTTCTGCTCCCGACCGCGACATACCAAAGTCGTAAAAAATAGTACTGTCATAGCTCCCTTGCTTGGCGCTCAGCATAAAAGGGTAGTTGCAGGACTGGTTTGCCCGGTGTCAGGATAATGTGACTGAGTGTGGTATCATGCCACATGTCTACGGCAGTGTGGCAGCACTACATCTATCTCAAGTAGACATCGTCTCCAAATGACTGAAATACTGTCAGAGGGACGTTAAACTCAAACAAACAAACAAATAATTCCTACTATTTCGTATGTTAAAAAACACTTAGATTCCTAACTATTTTACGTTCTTCATTTTTGTAAAATTCATTTAATTTCAACATACTAGGATGCCTTATGTAAAATAAAGGAATATATTTTTCCGTATATCGTTATATGAGACACATTCAAATACAAGATAATATTCGTCTTCCAACATGTTGCATGTTAAACATTTTCTTTCATTAATAGGTACACACATATTACCAGCCCATCTTCCACCTTCAAAATACAATCTGTGAAATGATACCCTCAATTTAGTTATACTACATCTGAACTTATTAATATTGAGAATATTCAAATACGGTGGAAATCTGAAATCATAAATATGTAAAGGTTAGCCCAATTTAAATCGTGTAATCTCCCCCTCCATCCCTGAATAAAATGGTCTTTTAGTCTCTGTTTAACTAGTGATAAAAACAATTCTTAATTTCCAGCATATTGAAAAAAAAAACATGCCTCATATAGACCAAATGAACAAAGCAGATCCTTTAACAATGAACACCAATTTGTTTTTCCAGGGTGGAGTTCAATTTCTGATTTTAGCATGGAATAAATCTTTTTGATATATATTTTTACCATCACAATTTAAAATCTTAAGCCAATATTTTATGATGTTGAAGTATCTTGTCGTTTAAATCCATTGTCCCAATTCACCATAAATAAAATAAATAAAATAATTATGTGCAGATGATTTTACACCTAATAACCTCTTAAAAAATACAAATGAACCCTCTCTATAGATTTACCTTGAACAAAACCCCAAACCTGACAACCGTATTTCAAAATCGGTGCTATTAGCTTATCAAATAAATCTATGACGCACGGATATGTCAGGGAATTTATAAAGTAATTTATTCATCATAAATATTCATTGACCAGATAAGGTTGTTTGTGCTTCAGAAAAAGACCCTCCAGTTGTAAATACTACTCCTAAGTACGGGAATTAATTAGCAATATCTATAAGATTGTTGTCATAATATAATGTCAAATTGTTTAGTATTCGTCCACCCTTTCTAAATATCATAATTTTACTCTTTTTACATAAACCATAAGTTCCCAAAGTTTACAATAATTTTCCAAAGCAATTAAACTAGATTGTAATTCAGTACTACTATTAGCAAATATAACAATGTCATCTGCATACAATATAATGAATATCTTTAACATGTTAACAATAATGTAGTCTGCAAAAAACAAACAAACAAAATAAACGATTACAGCAAAAAAGATGATGGATCTCTTAAATGTCCGTGAAAACACAGTAAATATAAACATATAATTATATTTCTTGTGGATATAATTTTCGTTAGAAATCTTTAATATATCATGATTTATTTTTTCCTCTTTTTTAAAATTTAATTTGCAATTAGCGATTAATTGCGCGATTTGCTGATTGCAGAAACGCTTAAATGCCATGGAACTCGTTTTCCTACACTTATCAATGATAAATAGACTTAAAATGTATTACGTAAATAACTTGTAACATAAATAACTGCGCATACGACGTTTGTTGGTTCGACCCCCGTCAGGCGCACTGATTTTACATGACCTTCCTCAGTGTACAGTACTGTCAAGAAAGATTGGTTTATGTTGTAATAACTTGTTTTACAACTGGCGTTAATAAAAGTTTAAACTAGAAAAAAATGAAAATGGTCAGACATACAGAATTTGAATTTTTTTTAGTAATTTACACATCTGTACTAATATTACCGCATAATATTCAAAACTTTAGCTATTAAAATCTACTGCATAATTGCATAATAATGGCACTGATCAGGTAAAGTGTGGAAAAAAAATCAAGTCATGTAAACTAAGTTTTATACAAACGGTATGGGGTGCGCTGTTCTTATATTGATGACGGCTGTTCAATGCGGTTCTGATTGCCTCGGTTAAACCAGAATCTACATTAATGAGAGACGACGGTTCCAGAAGGAGTATTGTTATGACTTGGAATTGGCAATTTCAAAACATTGTATATATTTCAATACTCGTTTTATTTAGATGTTCCATCTAATGGCAAACATTTTTTAATTTTGTCTCTTCTGGATTTGCGAAAATTACAATGTCTGATGTCGACAGTGCGGACACCAAACCCCTCAACTCTTGCAAAATGTATATTAAGGCTAAACCAAATAGATGTGTATTTCACTGAATTATTCAAGTTAAAGTTTCATTGCGCATACACATCCAGTAAGATGATGATTTAAATGCATTATATTTCCATTAATATATTATATTTTGTACTGCGTACATTTTTTCTAAAACTGCAATACTTTCGTAATAATGTCTAGCCATAAGCTGAATATGTTGTATAATAAACATAATATATTCGGAAAGGAAACCAGAGTTAAACTTTCTTTTGTTAATGAACAAATAAATATCATCACAAAACAACAGCACTTTCAGTTAACAGTAAAATGGTAACGTAGAATTAAACCCAGTTACTGCTTAACAATGTTGCTCCTTTTTTCTTTTCTTTTTCATTTATCCTGTAACTGTGAATATATTATAAATTTCAATGCATTTTGTTGAAGTGTAAAGCGCATTTATTTTTAATTATTCTTATCTTATAACGTGTAAAGATACTGAAATAGATAAAAATTGTACGTTTTTGACTGATACAATCTTGTTCATATAATCTTAAACAGTGAAGCCTATAACATGTACCAGCTTATGACGTTGGTGTAATTTAACATGGTCTGTTAACTGATAATGAAAATGTGCATGGAAATTTAATGCATGAAAGATATATTGTGAATACTTGAATTTGTTTTATTCCATATCTCACTTGGACACAACAACAATCGCTAATTGTGAAAACTTAAAAGAATAATAGAATTCTATATTATATCATTACAACATTATAATCTGTCTCTATATGGTTTCATTTCCTATGGCTTGATAGGATATTACCTTAATTATTATTTATAATAAATACTTTGACGGGTAGACAATGTACGTTGAATATGATGAAAAATAAAATGATAAAATAATTCCTGTATTGTTTCTATTATACTATGGTTTGGCTGAAAACAGTTCCCTAACATAACAGGACTTTCGAAAAAAAAGAAAACAGAACATTATATATATATATATATATATATATATATATATATACACATACATAATATTTATGCTGGACTTAGTTAAGAAAATAAAGATATATATATACGCTTTTCAATGTAATACATATTGAGATTTTTTTTTCCTACACCGTTTCTATATAAATACAGGTATGTTCAGTGAGGTTACCTTTTTGACTTTATTCATATCGTTAAAACGAGCACAATCATGTTAAAAAAGGTAAGGGTGTTGGTGATGCCGTACAATTTCTTCTCGGGGCTAATACGATATATATACAATCTGCTTAGTTTGCTGCTCCGAAACATTCTTAGTTTATTTGATTGAGCTTGATTGACGGACGGATATATAATGCATACTTCTTCTGTCAAATTAACCTAGTTGCAAGAGAAATCTGAGGTGTTTTCATTTTTTTTTCGTACTACACTAGTGGCTTAAACATTTGAGTATTGTATGATCAAATGATGTGCATTTTCTTTATTTCGAAAGTATTGACATTTTAGGAAACTGCTTCCGAATCAAACATCACATATTTGTAAAAAATAATCAATTAATAATAAAAAAAAATAACTTCATGATACTTAAAGGGTTGATTTTTATAAAAAAAAAAATCTGAATAAATAATTTATTCTCGAAAACCTAAGAGATCACATTATATTACAACTGAGAACATATACCGAATAACATATCATATTTAAAAAAAAACACATAAATTATAAGTTATTCATTTTCTTTCTTTTTTATAAGAACTTGTTTTTGTTGCTTTCATAACTAAACATGTATTACTGAAATACTATCGCAACGACGGTTAACCACAACATAACAACAACAACAACTAAACATGTTTGTCCTTACAAATGAAAGGTGAGGGGTATTCATTAGTAAAAACATACTACATGACAGTTAAGCTCGCACCTGACGCCTTGTGACAAAGTCGACCAATCCCTCCTGTTCCCATTGTCCTCAAATAATATGCAGCTGTCGCCACTTAAAACTGTCTCACTAATTAATCCGTGTGGATATATATCAATCTTAATGATATCATATAATCAGTCTTCCTGTACGTCCAAACAATTTTGTATTTCTCAAAACACTGTTTTTACAAACTTACTCATACAACTTTCACTTCTGAGTTTCCCGAAAGTATCAATTA
>CM037794.1:34047664-34097664 GCA_021229015.1 Solen grandis
ACACACGATTTACGAAACCGAATCTTGTCCTGACCTCTCAGTGTAGGTTAACATAAATTCGTGCAAATAATTAATGTAATTGTACTCATTGCAATGTTTCTTCACGCGACCTTAATTTGTATTGTGAAAGTGTTACAATCCATTCCAAAGGGGTTTGCAGAGCGGCTTCTATGACAGTAGTTCCTGGTTCAGACTGTCTTTACAGAGATGGTCCTCTGGCGGGGATTTTCCTCGGACTGTTTCACTATGTCATTGCCCTGATGTTTCCCAGAATCTCGGCACTGCGTGGGAACGTTTAAGACAAATGGGCGGATATGAAATTTCCTTTTTTGGAGACTGGCCTATACATAGCGTCAGGGTTCCCTAGCTAGACAATGGTTCCGAATTTTCTGCAGATTGCATGGCTGCCATGCATGAAAAGGTCAAAATTATTAACTAAAATGTTGATTTCGTCATAGGAAAATTGGTTGCGTTTTCCTTAAACGTTTCGCTTTGAACAGTAATGTTTAACTTTGCATATAATACTTTAAATAGTCTAAACGACAACTCGAATATTGATGGGCGAAAACACACAATGTGTTTACTTTAAAACATGTTCACTTTGGATGACATAATGGGCGAATCAAACCACCCCCTGGGAAAATACCTTACGCCGTGCAATTCACGATTCATTGGTTTCCGCGACTCTTTACATGGCTAGAGGCTTTTGTTATTTCAAATAACATTTATGAATTCTTATTTTATTGTTTACCGTCGCTGCAACAGTATTTAGATATCTATGAAGAAGTCAAGTCAAATTGCAGCCCCAGAGCCTTTGCACAGAAAATAGTAAGGTAGACTACACGACAAGTGGTATTGCAAACCAACAGCTCCTAGGGACATGGCCGAAAATCGGCTCCAAATCGATTAGGAAGCACTTTATCTGGTTGACGTTGAATCCTATACGAATAACTGTTTGTATTACTGGATATTATTAAAACATAGATTTTCTTTTTTTTTCTACTTATCAGATTTTACCTTATTTAAGTATGACTGTTGTTAGATCTTATCATTAATTTTCGATGTGATTTTAGAAATGATTGCATTTTATTTTTTACAAAACGTTTCAAATGTAAATGGACCACATAGAACAATAAAAATATAAATAAAAAATGTTGACAACACTTAATTCATAATAAAATGAAATAAGATATATAACGATAAACAATCAACCAATAAATTTTATCATCAATGGATATAATTGTATAAAATAATACATTTTCTTCTCCTAATTTAATTAAAATATATATTGTGTTTAATAAAGATTCAATTGAATCTTTGACAAGAGGGACATGGTGTCCCTAGATCGCTCACCAGAGTAAATAAGCTTATTTAAAGCCATTCAAATCAATTCATATTACTACTACTTCCAGCAAAACCAGATTCTATTTTCAGATACAAAGAATTCTTAAGTTAATCAATCATCTGGAGGCCGTGTTTTTCATGGGATCATCTTTATTTTAGGAATAATGGTAGACAGCCATGAAGTGGCCATTTTGTTTTAAATGAAATTAAAATCTGACCTTTGGCTTCATAGAAATATTTTTGAAATTTTCTATTTAGAACTATATAAGGAAACTACCCGACCCCTAGATTCCTCATTTTTCAAGAGAACAACTTTGTTTTAGCATTATGGTAGAAAGCAATGAGGTGACCATACATACCAAAAAAATTAAATCCTAACCATTGTTTTCATAGAAGAAGAATTTTTACTTTTTATATAGTGTATATAAGAAACCAACTGACCCCATAAGGGCCACATTGTTAAAGGGATCAACTTTATTTTAGCAAATATGGTAGACAGTTATGAGGTGACAATTTGTGCTGAATGAAATTATATTCTGGCCATTGGCTTCATAGAGGAAGAATTTTGAAGTTTTCTATATAGAGTAAATAGGGAAATAAGCCGACAGCCTAGGGACCTCAAGAGATCAACTTTATTTTAGCAATTAGGAAGAGAGTCATGAGATGACCATTTGTGCCAAAGGAAATTAAATTTCTGCTGGTTGCCATGGCAGAAAGAGTTCTGCATGGATCAAGTTTATTTTAGCAACTTTTGTGAAGGGCCACTCAATGATCATTCTTGCTAAGAATTTCGTAAACTTCTACCGAGTGGTTTCAGATATGATGGCGTTTAAAGCAGACTGTTGAGGACGCACGACGACGGACGCAGGGTGATTACAATAGCTCACCCTCTGATGAGCTAATAAATGAAACATTTCTTCCTGCGACCTGCTCGGCTCTCAGTATATATAAATGGTAGTTTCAGGACTGGTTGTCATGGTATCATGACAAAGTGACTTGGTGTGGAATCATGCCACATGACTACGGCATTTTTATTCTATATCTGTCTCAAGTAGACATAGTCTCCAAATGAGTGAAATACTGTCGGTGGGACGGTAAACCAAACAAACAAACATGTCTTCCTATCGCCAAAACGTTTTAATCACTTGACATTATAAAGTATGTCTAAGTAGCGGGACCTATCAAGAACACTCGGCATCTTCCCGGGAGACTGTCCTCGCTGTGAACTTTCAATAGAGATGCGGTAGGTGGCTGAAGGCTTCTGTCACTTGCAGATTCCATTCTCTGGTACTCGGAGACACGAGCCAAGGCGATGCTTATTAAAGGTTTATAAAGCTAGTCAGTTCCAGAAATGAGGGTAACACCAGGTCTACGCTTCTTATGGATAATTCTAAGAACATGACGGGAACATGTGCATTGTTTTTTCTGGCAACTCACAACAGAATTTTTCTTCCTCCTTTTTTGGTCCAACACTCCTTACTCAGCATTTAGCGATCGTCTTTCATTAAACACGGGACAGGGGTAATACGAGTATTTAATATATTTTAATAGTATAACTTTTTGTTTGCTTGTTTGGGTACCCACCGTAAGTATTGCAGTTATTTTGTGACCTTTGCCTACATGATATGTCTCGGTCGGGAATCAAACTCTTGACCTCCCGATTTCGGGGCGAAAGCTCGAACCGCTCGGCCACGGTACATATAAAGACAGCATTTGTGTAATGTAAAAGATTAATGAATCACCTATATACATAAATATCTCAATTCAGTATTGAACATAAAACATCGGCCCCTAATAATACATCAAAACTGACAGAAAAATAATGTTTTTGTGCCACCTTGATGCCAAACTTCAGATATTTCGATTGATATTTACACGTAAAGAATATTAAATTGAACTTAAATATCGCCTTTAATTATATCACTAATACATATAAATTGAATCCCTATACAAGCTGTAAAGTTGTTATTGCTGTTGTTGTTGCTGCTGCTGTTTTTGTTGTTGTTGTTGTTGTTGTTGTTGTTGTTGTTGTTTCTTATTACTCATGATTAGGACATTCGGAATTCTTCGATTACACAAAGAGAGTTACTGATGAAACAAGAGAACAATGATATATCTTCCCGTGATATATGATGGTATATAACATTTAAGGTTAGAACATCTTAAACGTATGGTGTAATCATAATCAGTAATTGTTATCAGCCGTAATTGATTACTATTTTCGGTGTAATCACATACTATCAGTAAAATTAACACTTTCGTGATTACTTGTAATTTAGTTGATTAATGTGAAGAATTCCCTGTATTAGTGATTAATTTTTTATAACTTTTATTAAAAAATATATGTTAACAACTCCAACCCTTTTATTAAATCTTGTCATGTCTAGATACTGTAATTCTATCCGTTGGTTTTGACAAGGTCGGGGGTACTTCTTTTAGATAAGCCTTTTGTATACACAAGTCAATGATAATCAATTCAATTCAAGAATCACTCTGCTAATACCAGAAAAATAATAATCTGAAAACCATATGTTTGTCACTTTCAACTGTTATATTGTATGATTTCCATTGCATTGTTTATGTTTTTACTTAATCTGTTCTCTATTTCACATATTATCAATTAATTCGTATATATTGCAATACATTAAACAAACGTCTGCCGGTAAGTCAAGTGTATTCTTGCCTTAAGGACCATTCCATCAAGGCTCGTTTTCCCAGTCGGCCCGATCTGGACCAGATTGTCCCCGATGAATCGATCTTTTTGATCTGCTAGATCGTGAATCTTTTTTGTACCCGATTGCGGCCGTTCGTCCAATAAAGGACCGGTTACTATGGGGACCAAAACAATCCTGGGTGACATGGCCTTATTACATTCAAAATCGATTACACTACAATTACTTAATTTTCAAAAGATAATCGATTACATGCTTATTATATGCATTTTTTAAGTAATTGGTTACATTCGATTACTCTTCCCAATTTGAAACATGATTACGCGTGATTACATTTGATTACATCATTTTCTAAGCTTCTAATTTAGAAGTTTAAATACCCATATCACTGAAGCGATAACAGACTCTGGAGACCAGTTTTATCTTTCACTGATAGATGATTTAAACTGTGTGTTTATACTACATCTTAAGGATATATCTGTATCGTTTTATCATGTTTGCGTCATGCAATTTGTTAAGCGTTGTCTAAATCAAATCTTTAACGCCTATATAGTGGGTGATCTAAGAATGCCAAAATCCAAACTGTGCCGCCTTATCATAATTATTTGTGTCATGGACCTTTTCAGTTCTATATAAAGAATAATGGCATATCCAGGTTGCGTCTATGGCAGCTCGATATCAAAAATAGTAGCATAATCATTTGTTTTCAACGGTATTTCAAGTTCGGTATAAAAATAGTGGCATAACCAGTTTGAGTCATTTGCATTTTCATTTCGTTATATAGAATACTGGCAAATTTAGGCTTTACAAGCTCTGTCGCTGAAGTTCAGTTTCCCGATGCAAGATTTTGAAAAGACGTCCGAGAATCAAGACGATAATTGGTGACATAATATCCTCGCAACTATTGTTTAATCTCGCGTGTGTCTTTTGGAGATGCGACAACGCGATAATCAACGTGCTGTCGCGTGTTCAAGACGCGATACCTAAAGTGGTTCGAAATGAACACCGTACAAATATCACGTGATGATGGTATGCATACAAAATGGCGAACATTAATTATTACGGAAAAAACATTTTTAACTGATTTTTTTACCACAAGGCGAAAATTGATGTTTATTTAAGAAAATATGCTTAGGAAAATGCCGTAAAATAAAAAAAGAATTTGAAGAGAAAAAAAATAACTTAACGGTGTTGCAGTAGAAAATACTCTCATACATTTTATAAAAAATTTTTTATTTTATATTTCTATATTGTTGTCATTCTTTTTTATTTCAACATAATAATATTATATGAATGAAAAAAAAATATGCTGATACATAGAATCAGTAATTTTAACAATTTATATATATTGTATTATTGCTTCTCATGGTGGCAGGGATCTATACCGAAGAATGAAGGGGAGATCACTGCATTGATATTACCAGTGACATTATTTTGACACTGGGCCAACCATCCCTGGAGCTACCCTTAAACACAAGAGATGTATACCAGTTTTGTTTTTACACCCACGTGACTGCAAGGGTTAAGAGGTATATACCCTTTGTTGGATCCATTTCCGCATCCACTACGTATCCATTCATTTCCCGGTCAACCTGTATCCATGGATGTCTTGGTCACGTTATCCTGAAACAAACAAAGTATAGTCAATTAATTTTAAGGATACATTTTCAGTTAATTGGAGACGATGGCACTTGAGACATATATCACACTGCAGTATCACGCCGTCAATAGATGTATGATACCACACCTAGTCATATAACCTGTACTGGAACTAACTTTATATCACATTTTGGTAGGCCTTGGCAGGGTATCTGTTTGTCAAGTCTAAAGTATAAGTAAATATAAGTAAAGTGGTAAAAATGTAAAAGAAATGTAACGGCAGTTGTTTACAAATAACAGGATAAACAGCATCAGTATACGTGCATTTAGATTATGTGTTTAAAATAAATAAGAAAAAATGCAAATGTCAACGAACAAATTCTCTTACAGTAACAAACGTTGGGAGTTTTAGAGAAGTTTGGCCTTGGACTAGTTATTGCCCACTGATTTATTGTTAGTAAATCAAACAGAAAAAAAATGATCACATTTAACACGAAAAACGAGTGTAAAACACATTTGTATATCTTAACAATACAATTATCTTTTCAAACAATACCAACTAATAGTTGGTGGTGAAAAGTGTCCCCGGCGGCCAAGTGGTTAAAGCCTCCGCTTCGAGAGCGGAAGATTGTGGGTTCAATCCGCGACACACAAATGTCGTTAAAAATGGTACTGGCCAAGCCCCCGGCAGTGTTGTTACAGAACAGGTTGTCCCCCTGTCAAGACAATGTGACCAGGTATGGTATCAGGCTACAAGTACATGGTTTAATACTGCAGTGTGGCAGTACTTTATGTGAATATATCTCCAAATGACAAAAAAATACTGTCGCTGGGATGTTAAATCTAACAACCAAAGCGGTTATCATCCCACATTTGTAAGGTACCGGAATACGCAGACAAGAAATAAGATTTTAACAAGATATTCATATCTGATACGTCATGACGCAAGTAAAATATCTCATATATATAATGTTTCTTTTTTTCAACGCACACAATGATAAAATTGTCAAACAAACAATAAATGAAAAAAAGTTAAATATAAACTTGGTTATATACACTGTACTATAAAGACATAGGAAATGTTCTTTATCGAACAAAAAATAGACAGAGTATGAAAGGCTATAGACAGGATAAAACACTTCTAGTGCGTTATCCAATATGCAACCATAAATGACCAACTTTATTCTCGTACATGCTGATTTCAAAATTTTCTTTTTGCTTTTTCATGGTTAATACTGATCTTGCGCTGGTGTTCCGGAAGTACGTATTCGAATGTTGATAGTTGGAGCCCAAATGGCACAATAGTCTTTTGTAACCATGTCAGGAGCAAATAACTTATTCAAGGACGGTCGAGATGGGCATGTATTTAGACTATGTTAAAACCACTCGCTTCCAAATCAATGTAAATGTTATAACTACAAAGCCATATTAACAGCTAATAAGCTATTGAGTAAATTCTTATCTTAAAGTTTCTTATTCAAGTAATAAAAAATATGCTCTTCGTTAAATAAACCTGCATGATAAATAACCAATGCTTGACACAATACTGAAGGCTAAGATGCTTAACAGCATCTCGTAGAGGTGATAGAATCATTTTGTATTTACGTCGTGTCAAATTGGTTCAATTATATAGTGTCAACTTTTCACTATGTACAGTCAATATAACTAAACGTAGAGTCACTTTGTCTTTATGTGAAGTCACTTTGCAACAATATGTAGTCTACTTGCTATTATATGGAGTCAACTTGCCTTTATATCAAATCTACATACCACTATATGGACTCTACTGGCTATTATGTAACACCCACTGTATATGAAGTCAGTTCCCCAATATATTAAGACTGTAATATAAAGAGATGCCCTATCATGACTTAAAGGGATACGTGCACAATGCATTAATTTCTATATAGACATAGAAGGAAAATTAAAACTAGCCATGATAAAACTTTTAGAAATTCTATACAACAGATTTTATACTGTAGTCGCGTACGCGCATATATATAACGTGTTAAATATGAGAAAATTTGGATGGTTATATAGAAACAGCTATTTGAATATAATGTCTTATGATAACGCGTGACACTATATCAGATGTCCATTTAAGACAGACATGGCGTTCCATATCTATCTATGATACATTTGTCATTGTGCACTGTCCCTGTCGTGTCGGCGTGACGTATTTGACATCATTTCTATTTTAACTTGACTGTGTCTAAATATACATACTCCCATAATCAGTATTTGTCTTAAAGGTATGACTTGGCAATATGCAAATGTTGAGTAAACAAAGGAGCATCACTAAACAAAATGCGTTTGGTGAAGCCTCTTATAAATTTGGTTTGCCGTGATGGTGCATTGATGTAAACATGTCCTCAAAAAAATGTTGTAATGAGATATGTGACTGCTAATTTGTACAACATACTCACGCACGCACTGGTCCCATATCTACACATTAGTACAACCCTGACTTGACACTTAAATAAGGATAGTTCCAGGAGTGAGTCAGCATTATATTTATTTGTTTGCTGGTTCTAACGTCCCAATGACAGTATTTCAATCATATGAAGACCATGTCTACTTGCGACAAATGTAGTGCTGCAACACATCAGTGTCACGCCTTAGACATATGGCAGGATACAACATCCGGTCACTTATCCTGACACCTGGCCATTCAGTCCTGGAACTACCTTAATATGCTGAGCTCAAAGTAGCGGGGGGGGGGGGGTTACCAGTACCATGTTTTTACGGCCAGGGATCGAACCCACGACCTCCCGCTCCCAAGGCAGACGTTCAAACCACTCGGCCACCTCGGACGGTGTAACACAAAAAATGTGAAACGTTAAAACCAGGAAAACAGACATATACACATACATTACAAAACTTAATTATTTTTCTTATAAACGCGAGGACTTTAAAAATGCCTTAAGAATAAACCTTTAAAATGTTTGTTTTTTTTTTTTTTTTTCACAGATTAAACCATTCCTTTAAACACGTATGTTTAAATGATGAAATAAAAGTAGGATACAGTACTTTCACTAATCCAATCTTTTGCTAAAATATGCCATTCATCACTAGGCTTGATACAAATGATGTTAATGGTTGATATATCAGCTTAAATCAATTTCAGCAATATCTTATTCTAAGAAAATATTAATCAGAAAAGTTCGGGGTCATACCTTTAGTACCCTTTATAATAAATACCTAATTTCAACCGTTCGCGTTCAGAGAAAAAATCATTCACTAGAATATTGGGGAAAATGTTATGAGGATATTCTGGCAACATATGAATATAGCAAAGTAATTAAATCAATAAAAATGACAATCTCGAAACTTATTTGACTTTCAATGTTAAATTTCATTTTTTAGAATTAGTGAAAATAAAATCACAAAACAGTAGTACACTTCAACGACTTAAAAAAAGGCTCAGTTTAAAGGTATGGTTTTTATTTTATGTTTTATTAGCATAAATAAATTAGTTTCAAACCTTCGTTTTGTGTTAATTCCAAGAGAACGAAAAACTATTCCAGCAGTGATTGTGTGACGAAATCGGTCATAGTGTATGTTTATTTCTATAAAGTACACGTGACAAACTATGGCCTTGAGGTCACCCGACGAGCGCATCGCCATGATACCAGGCTAGAGGGATATGTCCAGCATAATATCTCCAAACACCGGTTATATAAACATGGTCATTAGGTCAACCATTGAAACACGGCACCAACCGGAGAGATCTGTACAAACATCACGATAATGAGGGAAAGAGATTCTTCAGAATCGCAAGATAACGGTAAGATAGAGATTAATTAACGTTTACCTTAAGGGTGAAGACAAAAACGTGACGAAACACATGGACAGGTGGGAGACTACGCCGGCCTCCAAGATTGAATTGATATCAACGTGACATTTAAACGTGTATGCTGTTGGTGGCAAAGGGGTTTGGGACGAAAGGTGAGTCATATATCACTATATGTACATAGTGATATATGACCCACCCTTTATGTCAGACCCTTTGACGGAACATATTCCTGTAAAACTTTGAGCTAAAATCCAGCAAGATGTTTTAAAATGAAGCCAAGAAAAAAGTGCAATGCATTGTTTGTTTTGTTTGTTGGGTTTAACGTCCCACTGACAGTATTTCTGTTATTTGGAGACGAGGTCTACTTGAGACAGATATAGTGCTGCCACACTGCAATATCTCGCCGTAGACATGTGGCATGATACTACACCCAGTCACATACTCCTGACACCGGGCCAACCAGCCCTGCAAATACCCTTATATGCTGAGCGCCAAGCAAGGGAGCTTTAACAGTACCATTTTTACGACTTTGGTATGTCGCAGCCGAGGATCGAACCCACGACCTCCCGCTCCCGAAGTAGACGCTCTAACCACTCGGTCACCGGGATGGTGCAATGCATTGAATGCAATCTGACTTAAATATTCAGATCAGAAATAGCTGACGAAATATACGATACACGTCTTGGTACCAGTTACGCCCATAACGATTCAAAAGATCGAGGTAATAGCACCGATGTATTCATTGCATTGCGATGTGTACTCGTATCAGTTATCGTTTATATTTTGAATTTAATAAAATTTATCGCAAGTAACGTGAAGTAGATCGTTGCGATAACTTCTTACAGTTTGTCTGACTACTCCAGACACTTGCCTAGCTTGGGTAAATTTCATATTTTAAGAAATAAATAAATAAACTGGTTGTATTTACATACATTTTTAAACATAAATGATAAATATTCACGTACGCCATACAGCTTTGCCTTTGGCCTTGCATTATGGGACCGCCTCCCGTTTGATTGACAGATGCATGTTCAGAGTAAGTATCGCTGGGTAAACATATATTTACATGTACATACACGTACATAACAAAACATGACGAATTCAGTCGCCACCGCAACAAGCTCTGCCCATAATGCCCTATGGTCATGTAGATTCCATACAGTCATATTTTCTCTATATCAAGACCTCACGACCCCCTCTATGCACTATATTTTTTTTTCAATTTGTGTACAAAATACAAGTGTACAAGGCTTTCAATGGTGGATTAAGTAAGACAAACTGTAAGTATCTATGCTCCGAATAATTCAAAATTGATATAAGTATTATTTCAAAAGCAATAAAAGATTGGATGTGTAAATACATAACTGAACTCTACTTAAGTCATAACAAAATATCAGTTGAGTCAAATTTGGGCTAATCACAGACTGGAACTATGCAGTGATATAGCGCAGAGGTACGAAATCGTGTATACGTAGACAAAAGGCAAAAGAGTGGCGAGGCTTCGAAAAACGCTGAGTCTACTTGTCTAGGCTATAGTCTAGAGAAGTGATGAGGTATATGTTTGGCGAGTTGTTGATCAACTTGTTGTCTAGGCTATAGTCTAGAGAAGTGATGAGGTATATGTTTGGCGAGTTGTTGATCAACTTGTTATCTAGGCTATAGTCTAGAGAAGTGATGAGATAATGTTTCGTTTACCGCCGACAAATAGACCTTTATGTATCAACTCTTCGCCTCGCCAACACGCCACACGGCTGGCACACGATTATCAGCCACCTTGTACAAAGCGTGCAGTTGTGTCCTGAGAACTTCATTAAGAGACTCTGGGAATTTACTATGTTACAATGTATAGTCCCGTCCCTTTGACAAGTTGATGTAGAACACAAAAGTAATGGGATTGTCATGCAATGCATCTATTTTGTGAATTTTGAATTAGAGTTTCACGTACAACCGACAGTTCTTGGCTTTTTGTAAATAAGACATATATATTACTGTCTCGCAGCCTATATCTCGCCGACGAAAATTATCTATATACAATACCCAGTCACATTATCGTGACATTGGGTGAATCAGTCCTGGAACCCAGCCTTGTACTTAGCAATGTTTGTATTATCTTTACGACTTTGGTATATCGTAGCCCGGGATGGCACCAGCAAAACCCTGGTAATTATGTTGTTTCGGGTGGAAAGCTCAAGTCACTGTTCCAACGGGACGGGCTTTGAATTCATATAAAGACATAATAAAATATTTTCAGTGCGATTGTATATGAAGGGCTTAGGGGAGGGAAGAGCTCCGTGGTCGATGATTAACTATCCCATAGTTCTAACCGCTGAGGATGCTCGCGGCTGGTCGGTGGTTCAACCTTGGTGCATGCGTATCAGAAATAATGAACACTGGGGCATGACCGAAATACTGTTTCATTGACGGTTAGCAGCTTTCAACTACACCTCCTGATGAATGGCTTATTATTTTTAAGATTAATCAGAGTCATTAAGATGAAAAACTTCATCCTTTCTGCGTAATTAACCGCTCATGGCGTTGTTTTGATACTTTGAGTTTGTACTTTATCATCTGAGATAGGAATCATCGCACTAATTTCGGGATGATCTGACAATTTCACGTCTAACATGTGCTATCTACCAACTTAGGATTCCGTGCATGAACGCGATAACTTTGATGTTATTATTTTGGCTTAGAGAATCATGCAGTTAATTTGCAAAATCGGCAAAATGGTATGAAAACTTGACACACGTGCAATCAAAAAGTAGTTATCGTATTCATTATCCGTCATCACCGTATCGATTTCTTATTGTGTGGACAAGAACTATCAGGAAATGCACTGAAACAACCCCTGGTTATACCTGGTTATACCTTGAAGTACAGACCGTAATCCTTGCGATTAAAGGTAATCCGTCCATCATTTAAGTATAATCATGATCCTTCAAATGCTTAATAGATTTTCGAGCAGATCCAAGCATCCGTCAACTTAGGAGTTATAGGCGCTTTTGCTCAGCGTCCATAAAGGCTTAATGCATTTACTTTAAAATTTCTATGTTCACTTGATGGACCATTATCACAATTCAATGATGGTTAGAATTCCTTAAGCTCAAAGCACCTCAGAGCGCCGTTGTCCAGAGGTGCGGATTCGACGGCTATGGGTTCGAAACCAGTAGTATATTGTATCTTCACTTTCTCCCCTCTCGATCTTTTCTCGTCTCACAATTTCTCATACCATTATCCGTTTAAATATTATTTCAATGATATATATTTGATACAAGTACATGAGGATATTTATTCTGTATAAACCATGAATGTAAGAAAGTGTTCAACAACAAAAAATATTTCAGAGCTTTTTTTTTTTTTTTTCTCTCTCTTACTTTCTTAATGTTTGATTATTCTGTTCAGTCTACCGTCTGAAATTACAATTGTTCACTTAGTAATCTTTGCTGCATTAATATTAGTATTGCCATGTTAATTGCTGACTTTAATTTTTGAAGGGGAGTGCTGTAAATAAGTTTTAGAACTTGCAGCCCAACCCTTTTGCTATGTAATTGTGGTAACCTTAATTTGTTGTAAATATATGTTTATAATGAGCAATAAAATATTTTTAAGCAAACCCCACTGAGGTCACGAATATTCCGAGACCTTCCCATGCGCTTAGCACTGGTCCTACCAAACAACTGTCGCGAATGATTAGTATAAATTGTAATGATACGTAAAAAAGAAACAAGATGAAAACAGGGGACGGAAAGTTCTTAGCATAAAAAAACGTTTTAATACCGGTTTATAGAGAAACTACTAGATAATATGCACCCGCACGTTTCACCCTGTATCCTTCTGGACACCGACAAAGTCTGTGTCAAATTTTACTGTATGCAGAGTATCAAGAAAAACTACACGCTGCCGTTTTGCAACCTCTGCTGAAATATATTTTCATCACTTTGTCTGGGAAATCATTGGATCTATTTCCAGCACCGGTGACTGTCTAGTAATTGATGTTTCTGAATGAAGTTTGTATTATGCAAGACCGGCAGACAATTGCTTTGAAATTGCAAACGTTTTATTCTCAAAAGGCTTTGTTTAAGCCATAGAAAAGTGTAGAATTGTATCAGTTTTGTTGTTTCTTACGGTCCAACAACGCCTTTAGAGACTGCTGTGGTTACGCTACCAATAAACCTCAATTATAATGCTGTTAAATTCAAAAGAAAATTCACTGAAACCTGAAATTAGAAATCTAGAACACTGAGCAAATTTTCCAACAATGTTCTATGGAGCCTCGGTCGTTTAACAATATATTACCGAAGTAAGCCCAATTGCTTTCAACTTTTAAGGGAATCATTCTATAACTGTAAATAAACAATGATTTTTGATCATTTATGTGAGCCAAAAAAGTCCCCCCCCCCCCAAAAAAAAGCAATAAAAACGTTTCATAAGTCAATGTATATATGTATGTTTTTTTGTCTAATCTTCAGCTTTTTTAATCTTTCTTTCTTTGTTTTAACGTCCCACCGTCAATATTTCAGTTATATGGAGACGATGTCTACTTGAGACAGATATAGTGCTGCCACACTTCAGTATCACGCCGTAGACATGTGGCATGATACCACACCCAGTCACATTATCCTGACACCGGGCCATTCAGTCTTGCAACTACCCTTATATAGCGCCAAGCAAGGGAGCTATAACAGTACCATTTTTTACGACTTTTGTATGTCGCAGCCGAGGATCGAACCCACGACCTCCAAGGCGGACGCTCTAACCACTCGGCCACCGGGGACGGTTTTTTATCTTAGTGCCTACATTGCTATAAGGATACATTTAATCGATGTTGGACGAATATCATCTTCAAGGTAATGGAACTCCTTCACTCAAACCATAGAAAACACATTAAAAATACACGACCATTAGACTGGTAACATGGCGCCGTGGAGACCGAGCTGTTTAAATTTACTGGCAAAACATCTGAACAATAACCATAATTGTTGTTTTAATATTTGAAAACAATCACACCTTACTGTAAAATCATTAATTTTCGTGGACACTGAATTTCGTTGATTATGAATTTCGTGGGTACATTTATTCATGGATTTATGTTCTAGAAAACGTGAGGGTTATATAAAAGACAAGTTAGGGGATAAAACGAAATCGACAAATATTAGTATCCCACGAAAATTAATGAATTCAAAGTACCCTCTTCTTCTCTCTTTTAACCCTTTCCCTCATAGAGGAAACCATGAAAAGACCTATGCGAACAGCATAAAACCAGATCAGCCTGCGAGTAACTCGCAGGCTGATCATGTTTTATGCTGTTCGCTGCTCCTCAGTGGTCTGGAAATGAGGAATTTGTAATTAAATTTGGTAAGGTTTAACTGTGGTTTTCTGCAGATCAGGCTTAATGTGGTACCTACTGAGTGCGTGAAAATGAGTCTATATGAGGGAAAGGGTCAAAATGAGTCTATATGAGGGATAGGGTCAAAATGAGTCTATATGAGGGAAAGGGTTAAAATGAGTCTACATGAGGGAAAGGATTAACATGAGTCTATATGAGGGAAAGGGTTAAAATGAGTCTATATGAGGGAAAGGGTTAAGATATTATGTTACCCACTCAAGGATCACCATCCATCCAAGTCATCCAAGTAAATGAAAGCCGATTTAACAGAATTTAGTTTCATTTGTTTTTCAGTTGAGGAAGATCGTCTGCCCCGAAGTGGCTTGGTGGCGGGTTATGTGAAAATATAACATTATCACATTATCATTTTAACATTATCACCATATCATTATCGTTATAATATTACTCGGCAACCTAATATGTAACTTAATAAAGGCAAACCAATAAGATGTACGGAAAGAAGAATTCAAACTCAGGAAAACTCTTACATCAATATCTTGCACTTTGCATTACTTCAGCGAACAAAGAACGTCGTAAAACCTAGCTTATCACCCAATCTATGAACGGATCTGGACTGGATTTGAATACCGGCTGATGGAAGATATGGTGGCACCAATAACTAGCCTAAGTGCCTTTCATGCCACATAAATTTCTCGGCATTTCACATTGATTACGGCTGTGTGTACTTACCGTATCGCTCCAAATATGAAATTTAAATACAGCTTAAAATGATATGAAACGTAGCTTTAACGTAATTTCTGCTGACAATAAATTACCAACAAAATCCCGAATTTGCAAACAGTCACGGTCCTTATAAAACAACGACCAATGCCATGACTTTCGTATTACGCAACCAACCATTGTATAATTTTCTTCTTATTCGTGATATATTTTGTCTATTCAGTTAAAATAATGATAAAGTGATATACATGTATTTGATAAACCACAATTTGACAGTGCTTTAACGTGTAAATATGAGAGGTAATCGTTCATTCCCAGCGACTGTGTGAAGCGTCTAGAAGCGCAAGCACGTATCACAGCCGAAAAATCCAAAATGTGTTTCGATAGACGGCTTACAATAATAATATTCTCTCTCTCTCTCTCTTTCTCTCTCTCTCAGTATTACATAGATATAAACATATCTCAAAATATATAGCCTAGGAATTCTATCATTAAAAAAAGCCGAAATATGTACATGTAAATCTTCTTTACTGCATATTGCCAAGATGAATTACGAGTACTTAGTTCATCTTTTTATGTACGGACCTTTTTTTTATCTTTTTTTTTTTTTTTTTTTTTTTTTTTATAAAAAAAAAAATGAAAAACAATTTGGTTAATACAGAAAAGACCGCAGTCAGAGGAGTTCGAAATCGCGATCTCCGCAGAGAGAAATATAGACCGCAGGCTACCCGATTTAGTTAGGACACTTACCAATATACGATCTTGTAAATGTGTCCAAATATAGATATAGCCGTGTCCGGAATCTCTGATTGTGACATGTTCGGCGCATGCTTGAAATTTTACTTCAGAACTTTCAAGTTGCATCAATTTCCTGTTTTTCTTTTGAGTAGCAGCCTGTTTTAAGTATCAGTTACACTGCAGATCTATAATTTAATATGCTTGAAAAATAAAGTGTTATCATATATATTGAAGGAGGAAACCCGGGTCATTACTAATAAACCCACCATGCGAGAAACACTTAACAAAATTTGACGAGTTTCCGGGACTGAAAATAAAACACAAAACTCAAATGTTATTTAATTTTCTGACACGATGAACATAACTTGTTGAAATAAAACTGTTTTCACCGAACCATTTAGTACTTAAGCAATGTAAGTAGCTATACTGAAATAAAACATTGAAGAAATCAAGTGTTTAAAATGACAACTTGAAATGCAAGGGAGCATTTTGGATTTTTTGGCATTTATTGTCCTCCATACATGTATCAAATTATCACGTAATAACCCTAAAACAATAATCCTAAATGAATAGGATGGTTACGAGACCGACACTTGAGTCATAGCATAAATCTATATATTAAATAATTATTAGTATTTAATAAGTAATTCAATAGTACGTATTGTGCATATCTTCAAGATTAGTGTGAAGCCATAGATCTTACACAATTGCAGTTTTTCGGCGTAGCTGTATAATTTCGATTTCAACTCGCATCTTAAACCAATCAAATGTACGCTAACAGCGGTAAATAATTCTAAGCTGAATAAAAGGACTCCTGTTATTGGTTAACGCATCGTTATGGACTATAAAATTACTGTAAATAAGGGGTGCAGCTTGTATATATCATTCAGCTTGGTGTTATTACTTTTCTTTTTGATGTAAACATGAAAGTGATTTCAGTTAGTTAAATACAATCCTTTTCCATCAGTTAAGGAATGCTACTTTGTGAAAATGATTTAAAAACAAAAAAATCCCTGAAATAAACAAAACCAAAACAACTAATAACGCTTTTATATCATAATTGTCATACGCAATAATGATATGAACAAATATCAAACAAGCCTATTTACAGATATAATATTTTGTATTACCGTCTATAAATAAGTATATTTCATAGAAAAAATACTGAACTATTTCTAGAGCGTACTAAATTTGTTGTGCGTCGGTCTTTCGCGCGCTTTTCCTCGGAATGTTCTAGAAGACTGGAAGAATAATATTTACGATGGAACATATCGAAAGATAAACGGCCACAACCCAGGGGACAGTTATTTTACATAGACATATATTGGATAAACATTCACATTCTTCTTTTTTGAAACTATGTCGTCTAGATCTTAGGTATTTAGTTTATTGATGAAACCATGTACTTAAGGTGATAAAATTTCGCACCACTGCATCAGGGGTAAAATATTTTTAAGTTATACTAGAATTATTGTCTATTTTTTATATTAAAAAAAAATGAAAATAAAATTGTAGCCGTGATACCTAGGCGAGTCATTCAGGGCCATCATGGCTATCTTATTTATTGTAACTTCCTTTATCAATGAATCTATGCTTTAAGGTGCTGATCATTAATGTATATGCCTGTATAAACTATTTTGATACAGTTTACAACTGATAAAATCGGACCTGAACAAGCTTTTGTCAGTAAGAAATAAAATAAAGGTGAAGAAAAAATTGTATGTCCTAACTACAACGAGCAGATAACTGCTCATTACATGATCAGCCTGGAACTAAATTAGGTTTTATGCAGCGGATTATCATAGATTTTTTTATAGTTCATAGGATAATTTATAACATTACACTGCTTTTAAATAAGAACATTTGGAGGTACTCTGAAATATTTGTTATATCAAATCATTTCATATTCTGATTTTAATCATTTTACAATTTTTTATGGTGCAGGTAAGCCTGTTTACGATAATGGTCAGTCGTGTCTTTTGTATAATAGTCTAGTCATTTTTACTGTAC
This sequence comes from Solen grandis, assembly GCA_021229015.1. Lineage (NCBI taxonomy): Eukaryota > Metazoa > Mollusca > Bivalvia > Adapedonta > Solenidae > Solen > Solen grandis. The sequence continues at coordinate 34,065,891 of CM037794.1, forward strand.
ATTTTGTTTTGAATATATATATACATTATTTTAAAATTGTATTATTATTTATTTTTTTGCTACATTCCTGTTGTTGTACACATCTCGTGGACTATTTTCTTATTTGCAAAATAAACCTTGTTAAAAACATTGCCATTCATCATTGTTCACTACCAAAATTAGACATGTTTTTACAATTATTTACAACAATGCTTTTATAACCTATCATAACATTAGAGTCTTTGAAATGTGTTTTGCATATATTTCCATTTATAAGTTTCTTAATTAAAGTATATTTATGCATGAATGAAAATATCGTTTTTCTTTCATCCTACGCCGAATATCTTTTTTAAAGATATTTCTTGTTTACTATATAGAGAAAAAAGAAATATCAAATCTAGCGAAAGAATCGTTTAAGCTTTGCATAATTATAGAGAAACACACTAGAAATAAATTTATGAGATAAAAATGGGGGTCTTCATGCTACTTTTTAGTTATTTACCCCTGAATGTGAGGTTTTAGCCTTTTCTGTCATTTTCAAGGGCAGATAACTCAATATTATGGGCTAGCAATACCTCATTTAATTTCAACTCGATGTTTGGTATTATATTCCCTGTCACTGTGTAAAAGTTGTAGATATTCTATCCAACAGAGAACAGAAATCAATTGAATGGAATTGCTTTAAACTTTGCATAATGACTAAAGTGAATATCGAATAATCATTTGGAATAAAAAAAAAAAAGGTATCGATAGGCTTGATTTTGAGTTATCTGCCTTTGGAAATGACAAAAAAGATAATAAACAATGGTCAGGACTGCCACAAAATACGCCCATCACAGTATGGGGACTCTCAGAAAAAGCTCAGAGAAACAAGCTATTGTCTCCTAAATCCCATTAGTTAATGAATGTTACTTATTAAAACAATCATGTTGAAACATTTCCATTAATTTGAAGGAAAATGTCTCTTTTGACTTATTCAAGTGTTCAAGTCCAAATTACATGATTTTGCTAGGTATTGAACTTAGCCAATATTTTACAACTATTCACATTTCTTGCAATTTTGGTCAAGATCAGAAAAGAATGCCTAAAACTGGATGGTGTTGTCAGATCTGTAAAAAATTTCAGAGTTGGTCTATGAATAGCTAATCTTTTTTTAAAGTAGTTACATGCTTAATTTTGGTTCATAAACAAGAACAGTTTAGGGGACAAATAATGAAGACAAAGACCAGAGAGCTGTAATAGGAGTGCTTGGATTCTGCAATGTTGCTGGAAAGATAAAAAATCTTGATTTTTCAAGAAGTATTTTTGAAAAATCATCTTTGAAATGCTATTCTACTGATATGGATTGTTCCTGTGAAGAAAATGGAAGGTGCTTTTATTTTTACAGGCTTAAATGGCTTCTGCAATGGAATGTCATTCACGCGATAATGCTGAATATCGAACTCATCCGCGATTTTATGGCCATGCACATGTGTGGAAAGTTTGAAAAGGATTGGTCTAACGGTATTGAAGTTAGAGCCCAGACAATCACAATTTCAAGTATTTTGTGTACGTCAAGGGCCATAACTTCTAAGTCATTCACGCGATAATGCTGGATATTGAACTCATCCGCGATTTTATGGCCATGCACATGTGTGGAAAGTTTGAAAAGGATTGGTCTAACGGTATTGAAGTTAGAGCCCAGACAATCACAATTTCAAGTATTTTGTGTACGTCAAGGGCCATAACTTCTAAGTCATTCACGCGATAATGCTGGATATTGAACTCATCCGCGATATTATGGCCATGCACATGTGTGGAAACTTTGAAAAGAAATGGGCAAACTGTATTGAAGTTAGAGCCCGGACAATCACAATTTCAAGTATTTTGTGTACGTCAAGGGCCATAACTTCTAAGTCATTCACGCGATAATGCTGGATATTGAACTCATCCGCGATATTATGGCCATGCACATGTGTGAAAACTTTGAAAAGAAATGGGCAAACTGTATTGAAGTTAGAGCCTGGGCAATCACAATTTAAAGTATTTTGTGTACGTCAAGGGCCATAACTTCTAAGTCATTCACGCGATAATGCTGGATATCGAACTCATCCGCGATATGATGGCCATGCACATGTGTGAAAAGTTTGAAAAGGATTGGACTAACGGTATTGAAGTTAGAGCCCGGACAATCACAATTTCAAGTATTTTGTGTACGTCAAGGGCCATAACTTCTAAGTCATTCACGCGATAATGCTGGATTTCGAACTCATCCGAGATATTATGGCCATGCACACGTGTGGAAAGTTTGAAAAGGATTGGGCAAATGGTATTGAAGTTAGAGCCCGGACAACAAATGTTCAACGCCCGCCCGCCGTGAGTGTGCACATAATACGCCCCATCTTAAGATGGGCGTATAAAAAACTTACATTCAGGGGCAGAGAACTGAAAAAGAAACATGGAGACCCCCAATTTTATCCCATAAATTTGTTTCTAGTGTGATTCTCTATAATCATGCCATGTTAGAAAAAAAAATTATGTTCACTATTTTTGATTTTCCCTCCTTGTCTATATAGTAAAAACATATTGTGAAATACGCCTTAAACTTGTTTGATACTTATATTGTAAAATAGTACTTGTGTTTATTGGGAAATGATTCGTTTGTTATATCTAACATTTCTGTATTCTGTATGTTTTAGCATATCCATGTATGTTGCTTACAATTTACATTGTTACAGGCTTTTTAATACACATTGCCATCGTCGGGAAGAATAAAAAAACATATTTTTCTATATTAGGTTTCATTTATTGGTAACCCTTAATTATAGTTTTTCACAAACATGGGAACATAAACAGATATATTCACCTTCTAAAGTGTGTTCATTCCTCAATTAGCATGCGATTTACAGCAAAGGTAAGAAATGGAGACTTCGTGTTATTACTTTCTGTTTTTAATTGTAATCGGAAAAGACAGAGAAATGATCTATGAACAATAAAGGTCATTATTACTCCTGTCGGTGCATTGTATATACATCTATAAATATAATTAAAGAAATTTTACTGTCTACACAATATCCGACTGCCTGCGTAATACTGCTGCAATACCACCAGGTAAAAGTGAACAAAAGCTTTCAGATAAAAGGAGACAAGAGAAAAAACAGTCGCCTTCAAACGGTGTGAAAGGGAGACAAGATTAAACAATGGTTTTAAAACGGTCGAAAGTGGGAGGCAATATAAGCGATTGCCTTTGATTGCTGTATAAGAACGACTGGTGTAATGGGGGACCAGTATAAACAGTTGCCTTCCAATGATCTTCTAGAAAACAAGAGTAAACTTTTAAATGTGCGTTTTAAATTAACAGTAGCATTCAATTGGCTGACCATTAGAAACAAGAATGAATATGTGCATATTTGGTTCGTTAAAGGGAGACAATCGTTAAGAGTTGTCTTATAACGGCTGTTAAAAAGAGGTATGTGTAAACAGTTGCCTTCAAATGGTATTGTAAAGGAGACAAGAGTATCCAGTTAAAGTCAAATCGCTTAATATTGGAGACAAGAGTGGGATTGTGCATATGACGGGAATGGATGGGACAAAAGTGAACAACGGCCTTCAAATAGTCGTAAAAGGGAGACGAAGTGCATTAAATGGTTTTAAACCGCACGATCGCATACCCAAATAAGCCAGCAAAAATAAATCACTACAAAGGAAAACAAACCAGCCGAATATGCACACATATGTACATAATGTCTACAGCGCGGAAGGCCAAAGCCAGATTCCATTCACGTGTCAATAAAGTACAAATCTGAGTTTGTCTCGGCGTTAACTTGGTAAGTCTAGATCACGTCCTGGAGATATAAGCGGTACTTGAGCGATCGTCAATGGTCTTTTCAACAGTTTCCCTATCTTTTCTGTGATTAGATTCCTTTCCTATATTTCCGTGCCGCTGCTTGATTGGAGAGCTATTCACACCCCGGGAAGCGTTAGACAATATTATATGAATAATATATACCGCGCTGTACAAAACGTTCTGTTTAAAACAACAATTACACCATATTGCTGAAAGAGACAAGCGCCCCATTCTGTGCCAGTAATCTAGTGTTTTGGATACCAATCCGTGGCTTTAATTTTCACACGAATCCTTACAGTATAGCATCCATAAATCAACAAGATAGGTCGAAATATCTTCGAAGATGTTGTCCGATTTCCAGGTCATAAATATGGGACTTTGTACGGCGATGACACCATTTCTGATTCCATATGGAAAGATTTGACCTCGCATATTTACAGGTCAACAGATTCTGTCCTGAAACACTTTCATGGCATTCCCATGCGGGTCTCGGCCTTGCGATGAATATTTGTATAACGTTATACATGACGTTTAAGGCAAATAGATAGCAAAGATTAAATCGTTATCCGGTTATGAAGTTAAAAACAAATGACCTTATTATGATGTGATTCCTTGTCATTATTAAGGTTGAATAAAAAAACACATTGAATAGCGAGTTTAGTATAGCAATGTTAATGTTATTTTCATTTTTGATCTTAAAATAACCTCAGTAATTGAACCGTCCTTCACGACTTTCTTATAGAATTAACAAAATAACTGCTTTATTGTCTTATTTTTAAAAAAATAAAAAATAAAGAAAATTTGCTCCCATTTGCTGTTTTGGAACAAGAATATAAAAATACATCCTGTAACGTCATAACACAAGTTCCAAATACTGCGCAGACGGTTTCAAGTTAATGTTTGTCTGGTTTCACTTTTATTTCTTTCCAAATATTCTTGCATTTTTATTGACATGCTATTGAAGAAAGGTGTTTGTCAAATATGTCTACGTTTAGACAAGTTAAACATTTCAATGGATTTCTGCAGAGATACAATATCAATAAAATGTTCAAGCAACCTAACGACGATCCACTTTGGGATGTGATGTGCATTCACTTATCAAACGCGACCTCTCTCCCAAACTTTGATTTTCATCGATTTCTTTTATTTGCGGTAACGTGCTTCCCGTGAGACACTTGTCACAAATTATCTGTGACAGGCGGAGCAGAAGATGGCTCGATGCTGACGTACATCTGTCTTGTATTGTCGGCTGCGTATTTTGCCGTATACAAGCTTGCTTACACTTTCCCTATAAAGTAATTATCGATAGACAACAGCTGATGCATACGGAGTCCAGTCGTATCTGACATTGTGCAATCCCGATAAAGAAAAAAATAGAAGTGAACCAGCATATCTACAAAAAATATATATATATTTTCTAAAGACAAAAGACCTATTCGATATTGGAAACAATGTATTTTATCTTTTGTATAATAAACTGTTATAAATGCAAATAAAAAAATCAATATATTCAGCTGTAATGACATCGGCCAGATATTAAATATCCTATACTACTTCAATGTCCCAGTATAAGTGGGTAAGTGGAAATCTTCCCAAGTACAGCTATGGTGGGGATTTATTTGACAATATCCATGGGAAGACCCAAAGTGTACAGTAGTGCTCTTGTGGGAACTTCCAGTTTATTAACTTATAGGCCACGGTTGTCCATCGGTAGTGATATTAAAGATTCCAGACCCAAGGTTGTGGTTTCAAACCACGCTAAAGGAAACTTATTTCATAACTTACACTAAGCCAAAGTGTATAACAATCATCGAAATACACATATGCAAAGTCGTATGGAATATGTCTGTTTTACTATTTTAAGTTTACTTTCGAACACAAAATAAGTGTTAAATGTTTATCAGTCCTAATATTGATATTGCTGGGGGTTTTAGTTTTAGAACAATGAAACTTCGTGCTGGTGTCTTCTGAAATGCAATGCTTAATTTTAAAGATGCGAAAAGACGATTTGATGCAAATTTGGGTGAGCATTCCCCTGGGAGCATTGTTGTGTTCTAATTCAGTTAATAAAGAACTATTTTAAGAAAAGATGCAAAACCGCCAGAATCAATTGAACAAATGTTCGTTCCGTGTATTTGATGTTCAGGAATTATCTTGGGTTAAGTTTCTAATCTCGATACAAACATTGAGCTGCTATGCTAATCGGCACACCTTTACCTCGACATATTTGCTTTATTTTGAACTTCACCCGATATGTGTTACTTTACGAGATTTGCGACATTTATTTCTTTAGGGGACCTCACGTGAATTAAGTCTGATGTATCACCTCTGTAAGTTTGTTTGCTTACATTTAACGTTCCATCAACAATAGATAGACTTTTAGTTTTTAGGAAACATTTGTCTATATCTAGAACAAATTTAATCATGCGAGTCCTTTGTATATCCTTTCATACCACACTAAATTGGTCCCATTTTATGTCATATTGCATTTGTCCCAAATAAATACTATAATGTTTTCATTTAATGCCGCTTTACTTTGGTCAAACTTAATACTTCCTCTATAAATCCCATTGAAGGTCTTCCCACTCTAATAGCGATCTATTTAATAAAAGCCATGCATATAACTTAGCAATATATATGTATATAAGCTTTTAAAATGTCAAACAATGGTTATCTTAGGGGCAAATTTATATGTTATGACAAGTGACAGAAGTTCTTTTATTACCTCCCCTTGATTATTTTGTTGTCATGAGTTATCTCCCCTGAAAACTAAAACATTGTGATTTTTTTCCATTTCCCTATGGTAAAGTTTAGATTTTTTCACGAAAGTTGATAAAAAAATCATACAATTCATCTTTCTATTATGACTTTCTCTCATAAATCAAATTCAGTTTTTCATATTCACAGAAAATGCATATTTTCCATAGGCTTCAATGGTAAATTATATGCGAATTATCTCTCCCAAATAACATAAAACTCGAAAAAAAACCTTGGTGAAATATTTTTATTTTTGTAAGTCTTCAAAGTGAAAAAGTTTCATAGAAATATTAACATCCAGTGGCAAGATATGGAATATGGCTATTAGGATGGGAAAACCTTAACACAGTAATACACCAGTTCGATTTAAGGTCCATTTCCATACCAAACCTCCCTCGTCCATTTCCGTGCAATAACCCATGAAATCCAATACCGCACTTTATTTTTTTTCCATTTAAAGTCACATCGGATGGTATCGCTACACTTATCATCTCATTTAGACCCATCTATAATGATATATAACACTTTTCCCATGTAAGGTTACATACACTTATATCGTTTTAACCATAAGTTTTTCAGTGGTCACGCGATTACTCAAAGTGGCGATTCATTGAATACCGGCGATGACTCGAGCTACAAGACCGGTCCCTTGATTTAGCCCTTCTTATTCTATATAAATTTATGGGCGATTCTTCAAACATGCGATTTTGGATTCCTTGAGCTCCGTCCTCGGTCCCTAGATAGTATATCCTATATAATTTCTAAGCAATTCCTCGAAGTCGATATCAAAACTTGTCTGTATCTCCTTGACAACCATACTCCGGCCCTATGACCACGTGTCCCTGTAATTAACACCTTAGTCGAGATGATTTTGTATTTGTTTTCACACATCGTCAAACGTCCAGAGAGTATATAGGTGAATCGTTATTCAACATGGACATGTAAATCGCACCTACTGATCATGTAATAAACTGTGACGGGTCTGCATGATTAATCATTTGTCATTTCAGGAGCCGATTTTGTTTGTTTTTGTGTTGTTCTTTTTCTATGTAATTATTAATTTGGAGAACCACGGCATAATATTTAGTGTTACAGGAATGTAAAAAATACGCAACACCGCCTTATGCACAAACTCTAACAAAGGGTTTCAATCAAATTATCGGTAAAAAAAAAGAACTTATTTCTGACTTAATTCTCACAATGAAAGCTATGATCGTGTTTATTTTGTTATGGTTAAACGTATTCTATGTTTAAAAAATACTATTAAAGGTTAACCGTAACAAAATAATTAATGAAAAGACGACGTTAATGTATCGACAAATATAAATATATTGAATTTTGACATTCAAATGATTCCTCGAAACCGGCGATTCTTCGAGTTTTTTTGCAGATCCCGTCCGACTTCGAGGAATCGCGTGACCACTGTACATCCCGCTAATCCATCGTGAAGGTACCATCTACGGTGGCCGAGTGGATAGAACATACACCTCGGGATGTCGTGGGTTCGATTCCCGGCCACGGCATACCAAAGTCGTCAAAATGGTGCTGGTATAGCTCCTTTGCTTGACGCTTAGCATATAAGGGTAGTTCCAGACCTGGAAACCCGGTGTCAGGATAATGTGACTGGATGTGGTATCATGCCACATGTTTTCCACGTGATAGATATACTGCAGTGTGGCAGCACTATATCCGTCTCAAGTAGACATGGTGCCCAAATGACTGAAATACTGTGGAACGTTATACTTGAAAACAACAATAAACAAACAATGTGAAGGTCACGATACGCTCATCCAGTTTTAATGCTATCTATGCGTGTTTCATTTTAAGGCTATTTTTCAGGTCACTTTTGCCATATTTCATACCCCATTCTACACTGATCTCATTTGGAGTCACTCTACACACGTGTTTTTGGCCCATTTTTCGAAATCTCTATGCACTCTCTTGTTATTAAAGAAATGAGAGTTAATGCAGTAGCCGCCGATGTCAGGCTATATGTCCACACACTGCAAAGCAATTAACTTATCAATCAATCAATCGTCAAGCCATTATTGAATATGAGAGTTCGTTTCGCCTGAGACTTAAATTACAGGCTGCCACAGAAGTGAATAGGTTCTGTGTAAAGTCCTGGCGCATGGCTTCAAGAAGACTGAAAAGGGTCACTAATTGCTTTTATCTGTTGAAAAACAGCAGTCAAGTAATTTCACCAGTTGACAATTTCCCAGACGTCCATGTTTTGTAATTACCACTTACGTTTGCGCGAAGATAATAAATTAATATTATGGAGACCAAATGTGGAAAAGAATTCAACACATTTTATCGATGAATAAATTTGTGAACATGATATGTACGTTAAAAGTAATGATAATAAGGATTAATATATATATATATATATATATATATATATATTGATGGGGATATAATTAATGGAGAAATGTAGAATAGTTATATGATGCATAAAGCATTATCAATGAAGCATTTCATCCTAGGTAGTTGAAATAATAGGTACTAAAACTCCACCACAATCGGCGAAGTAAATATCATGTAAAAGAGTGCACATTCTTTTAGTGAAACAGAATAATATACTGCAGGTATTTATAATGTTCGGCCCGAAACAAGTCTCAAATCTCGGTGTACCAGAGAAAAAGTGTACCTTATATACCTTATATTTATCAAAGTAACTGAAATTCAACCAGAATACTTTACGAAAATTTCGTGAATACAAAGTATATGTGTCGGTTAGTTGTCATCTCAACAACAAAGGTGTGTAACTTTTTTCCGTGAGTATAGGAATATCTACCAATGAAAATCGGTAGAATATTCATTCAGCACTGTCAACATCCATAGGAAGTCAAAAGTGGGGTTAGACAGAAAAAAGATATCTTATTTGAAAAGATTATTTCATATTTATCAATGATCTATTCTTCGGGAACTTCAAGGCCTCTATCAGTAAGTTCGAAGTTGACTACATTCCTGTGGTATTGTTGAATAAATCCTTAATTCAGGAAATTTCAAATTAGAGCAATTTATCGTGGCAGCATCCAAGAATACTTCATTTTCATTACAGTATGGCGTTAGAATGGATGCGTTTTGTTGGTCCTGTTTATGCACCAAGTGTGCAAATCTGCAGCTACCAATCTTTTCATTTCTTTTTTTTAATATTTTCGGTATATGTTATGTTGTTATTCGTTTGTTTTTGTTGTTGTTCCATTTGGGTTTGTGCAGGTACCTCCCTATATGGTAGACTTGGTTACAGTATATCTGCTACAATGAGGGAAATGTTTTACCAGGCGAACCTCCCTCTATTACATCTTTGAAATGTCCTCAGAATCACATTTTTGTTTACAGCCACAGAGGCTCGTTATTAGTCACAGTCATAGATAACTGGCGAGCACGGTTGCCATGAGAGACAGGATGTGATGTCTATATTAATTCCATTTTATCACTTTCCCGGAAAGGCAGACGACAACGGCAAACTGTCGGCCTGCATGGCTGTAACTGTCAGTTTGTCCAAGGCATTGTGATAATAGTTCTTTATAACAGAAAAGGAAGACAAGCTTTCAGCTAGAAGTCTTTCTCGAGGTGTTGCAGACAAGAAATGTGAACCTTTACACTGAGAGGGTGATCACAGTATGTTCATGTAAAAGTGTAAACATTATTATTTTTGTCTATTTGCTTGTCTATCTGCGAGTATGCAAGTTTATATTACCATATGCATCCGGTGTGCTTTTATTTACATTTAAAGTGTTCTTTACCTGAAGGTAATTTTTCCATAATTACATTGTGATCAAGGTCCATCACGTGATCATGGTAATTTTATAGTATAGCCTTTCTACACTTTGAGCAAAACAGTCGATGGATGCTTGCATCTACAATTAAGTCTTTTGAAGGACCGTGATTATATTTTTGTAATTGTAGATGGATTACCTTTATAATTGAAATGTACAGGGGCTTTATGTAAGAATGCTGAGTTTATAGAGGGCATTACTGAAAAACATGTTGCTCACGATAACACACCAAGTATATAGTTAAATATTTATTTCAGTCAATAAACCTTATCTCCAAGTTTCATTTCTATTCATTCACTCAGAAATGACTAAAATTTGTTTGGTTCCTTTTGACAAATACTTGGACAGGCAACTTTCGATAAATAACTAGAAGTGAATTCCTATTAATAAATGTGTACATTGTATTTTTTCATGGTAAACTAAATTTAAACTTTATACAATGTATGGTTGGAATATGCAATATGAAATAAGGTCAATGAAAAATGGGTTACATTTATTATGAAAAAAAAAAAAAAACATTCTAATATTTGGACTGTTTTTGTTTACATTCGAATTGCCGATGAAAATTTAGCATTACCTTTATTTATTGCGGATAAAAACTGTAGCTTGTCCCAGCAGTTATCGACACCGATTTTAACATTAAACACACGATTCTTGTCATGTTTGACAGTTGATGTGGGGACAAGTTAGTTGCATAAAGTTTAGCTTTAACATCCGAATCGATCAATTCACCGATATATGAGAGGAGATGCCAATCCAAGAAAATTGTCATAGCTTTCCTTTTCCTCTGTAACCGTACTTACAGTAGGAAATTTGAATTTGAATTGTGGTACAATGGAGGTCACAATGTCCGAGAGGTTGCAGTCTCTGCCATTCCTCGCCGCTTTATGATCCCTTTCTGCTTGATCATACGGATTTTTCATTAAAGGAAACCGTCAGCTGCCTTGAGAAGGGTTGCTGGTTCTACCCAGATGTCTATGTTCTGCTGGACGTCGTTTGTGACGTCGTGATATGACGTCGTGATATGACGTCATTATATGTCATTCTCTGTCAGTTTACCCGATGCCAGCCTACTGGTAGTATACCCGCATCATTACTGTAACTGTATGTGCTGGATGTGTATGTCTAAGTTGTATACACGCATTATACAGTTAGTGGCTTAAACATCTGGGTTGTATTACCGCATAAATTTTCTCAGTTTTGATTTTTTTTACAACCGAACCCGATGTCAATCTATAGGCCTCTTAATCAATGAAGTTGTATGTCAACACTATTCTGAAACTTGCTTTACATATCTGAGTTGCACAGTAACTTCCTTTAATTTTACATATCTAAGATGTATACCCACGTATAACAGTATCTAGCTTTAAATGTCTGAGTTGTATCGTCCGCACTCTTCTGTCTGATATACCCGCATCTCACAGTGACTGATTTTACATCATATATTATTAACAACAGTGAAAACCATTGACCGTCATTCAAAAACCTGAATGGGCAAGCATTTTTAGGGAAATATATATATGTACGTAAATGCCACAATTTCTCAACATGATCATATGCACACTTATTGATGTTCTCCCATGGATCTTCTATATGCCCAATTACACACAGCAATCACCGCTGCGTCCACACAATTTAATGCTTCATTTAAAAGATGATCATTCTTTACGTAATCAAATCCAGTACAAAGAACATTTCCAAACGTTTGGTATAAAGACTTGTTTAGACACAAACAGTGAAGCAGTCAACGTGAAAGTTTATGTTAATCTTGTACTGCTCTCCGGTTCATCAGGAGATAAGATTTCAGGGATCGGCAACTTTCATCTACAGGAAGTGCCTGTTTAACATACAGCTTTGAAAAGGTAAAAACCCCAGGGTACCTTGCTGGATACAATTTGAATGTAATCTTGTTATAAACTAAACAATTAATGTATGTCCAACACTAGTAACATATCGGCTATAATGATGGCAAGGTAACATTGATATTATTTTATATTTCTTGACACGTTATTTCTGAAAATAACATGTTTATCACTCAAAAGCAACAGCATTTAATATCGTGTGGAGTTATAAAAGGGTGTCGGGTGTTGCTTGGGAGTCATGGCTTGTATAGGCTAGAGCATACCGTAAATGTGCGTTTGTACTTTGAATTTCTGTTAGACAGGTAAGAAATTAATGTTGAAAATGCGAATTACGATTCATTTTTTAAGGTGGTTGTCGTGGATATTAACATGTAACATAAAAAAAAAACGTTTTATATCGTCCGAAATGCATTAGAAAGAATCGTAAACGGTCCCGGTGGCCGAGTAGTTATAGACTCCGTCTCGTAATTAGGTGGTCGTAGCTACGATCTCCGGCTGCGACATACTAAAATCATTAAATATGATATTTATATAGCCCCCCTCGCTTGGCGCTCATCATATATATAGGACGGTTCCAAGATAAGTTGGCCCTGTGTCAGTATACTGTGAATGGGTGTGGCATCTATCTCCACCATACCCAATAAACAATCAAACAAACATATAGGAACGTATAAGTGCTTCTTATTGTTTGTATACTTACAGTAGGGGAGTTTGTCCCCATGAGACAGATGTGATGCAGTATTACGTCATAGGCAAGTAACATGATGCAATGCCCAGTCACTGGCCAACCACTATTGGACCTACCCTTATATGCTGAGCGCCAATCAAGTGAAACATACCCGTATCATAAAATGGTGGCCGAGTATCACCAATTATTGAATTATATACAATGATGTTAACCTTAAGAGGTGTATAGGAACTGAAGCATTTACTCAGATAAGCACTAATGAATTTTAAATACTATGTGCGAATCAAATTATTCTCGTTTCTAGAACCTAATGATTGAAAGTGGTAAGTAGTGAAAAAACTTTATTCTACCATCTAATTATAGAATACGAATGGTGCAATTAGTGCTAACCTTACTTAAGAATTTGGGAAGTTGAGCAAGGTTAGAAATAATTTTGCTTGCCCCCATGGCCGAGTAGCTAATGTCGCTTTCTGATCATTACTTAGCCTCTTACTGGAGAGTGTTCTAATCCTGATCTGGGTATCATATAAGAAGGCCATTTAGTCAGAATGAGATAGGTTCTACTTTTGTGCTCAGTTAAATCAGCTAACCCTAACCCGATTCATTAACTTGTTGCCGAATGATGAAATATACCATCTCGGCGTTAATAAACTCTAAAACAACAACCATACACGAGCAAGTAAAACTCTTTTCGTTTTATGTGCCTGCTGCAATGAGCCCCGTGATGTGAATATTCTTGCGAATTTATAAATTCAGTTGTGATTTAAACAAAAAAGCCATCACATTTGATAATAGATAGTGTCCCTCATTCCAGTAAACTCATATCGATTTTTCCATTAGCGAGAAGTCACCGTCAGTTGTACTGAAAAGTTATTTCCTTCTACTGGGAAGACCCATTTTACTATTTTGACCATTGTGTTCATAGAGGTCACAGGTAATTACCTAGGGTATTAGAAAAAATATATATCAATTCTCAAAGTATACATGAGAATGATGATGGAATAAAAGTTTAATGAGACAATAAACCTGAACGGCAATGGATATCAGTGTATTTTTGTCATTTGGACCTTTCGCTTTTTTGTGACAAGTCCTGCCTTAGAAGTGGGTCTTACATAATACATCATGCTGGTGTTCAGAGCGTGCCATGTTCATTAATGCTGGCCATGTCGAAACACGCAACATCTCTGAAGAGACAAACACAAATCCTCGCTAAAACACGCATCCGAATTCATGGCCCTCGCTTAAATAACACATGACCCTCGCTCAAACACACACATAAACCTTTAGTTATAACACATGACCCTCGAACACACACACATGACCCTTCAGTAAACAAACACATGACCCTCGCTCAAACACACACTTGACCCTTTAGTTAACGGACACATGCCCCTCTAGTAAACACACACGGCCCTCATGAGTCAATCAAACACATGCATTACCATTTAGTAAACAGACACATGACCCTTTAGTGGACACACACATAACCCTCTCTCAAATAACACACGAGCCTCTCTAGAATACTCTGAAACTGTATTTGTCTGCTGAGACTGTATCACCCCGCCATCATAAAACCCTTCATATAATTTAATATATATAATATATAAGACAAATGACATAAGCAATATATACAGTTCGCTTGATTGGCGTGTAGCAGATGATGTTAATATTTCACGAGAAATGTTTTTGTTATCAACTAATTTAATATTCGGCATGAAACCTTCCTGAATCTGAAAGGAATTTTAACCCTTTCCCTCATATAGACTCATTTTGACGCACTCAATAGCTACCACATAAAGCCTGATCTGCAGAAAACCACAGTTAAACCTTACCAAATAATTAAAGTCATTTCCAGACACTGATGGCAGCGAACAGCATAAACCTGATCAGCCTGCATATTACTCGCAGCTGAATGTTTTATGTGTTCCCATAGTTATTTCCAAGGTATCTCCTACTGAGGGAAAGTTTAATAAAGATGACTATAATTCTTGATACACTGAACTGGTTTGAAGATATCTTTGCTAAAAGCATAAACGTAACAGTCATCAGTCCATTGAAAAGAAGTAAATTGCTTCCAGAAAAAAAATAAGCATGTTTGCCTCTTGTTCATGCTGCAATTTTGGAAAGCTACAATGTATAGTTTTGATGATTGGAAGAAATGGATCCATTGCTGGCTTCCAGTATAAGGGTATATTCGATGTTATATGCCTTTGTTATATTACACTTCACGATGTCTCAGCTATTTGACCTTTTATAATATCCGTCATGAGCAGATAACAAAATGTTTCTTAAAACATGAAATACTGATGACGACGACAATAACATTGCGTATTTCTTGTAATTATGACAGTTTACGAACTGAAATCAGAGTTAAAATACAAATACGAAACAAGGTAATGTGAGTGGCGGGGAGAAGAAAGAAAAGGCAGCAGATCAAAAACATACATATACTACTTACTGACAGTTTTAATATATCCAAGACGTTTCAGGTACAGATTATCTCTCCGTTTATCAAGATTATGTCTATTCCCTTTTCACCTTTTGATTCATTTGTATCTTGCAACTCACTTTCAAATTCCACTTCCTCACTATCAAGTTTCCATGAGTCACTCGACCAGTAGTTTACTGTAAAGCAATAAGTCATCGGGTTATTTTCCAATCATTCCAAAATCGTTTGATTCGCGATTCAGAGTAATATGCGTGAATATTATTCCAAATGCTTCCAACCGCGTCACTTCCTTTCTTTAGGCGTTAGATATTTTCAAGATTATTACAACCAATGCATTTGTTAAAAGCAAATCTTATTTTTACTTTCATTTGAGTAACCAGTGTTGCTGGCGACGGTGGATTCATTCAGTATTGCACTTATCTACTGTTAACGGTATGTATAATCTTGCTGCTTGAAAAACTATCTGATAGCTTTCCAAAACACGGCATTCACGTCGCGATAAATGATCAAATTTTTATTCGCGTTTTTGAAGAACAATTCCGCGGGTCTTTGCTTTGCTTCCGCGATATTTTGCTGTTCGACTTGTGACACTAGACAGGAACCGGTGTTCTCTTAACAGCTTAGTATGGTGAAATTATCCAATAGTTTAGTTTTGAGCTCTAGTATGGGTTTGCTGTCACAGAACACAACCGATAGCGCGGTGAGCTGGTACCATACACTGTCATGCCAGTCCTTCTTGTAGTCGTGATCAGTTGAAGTTGACTACCGTACAGCTGTATAACCATCATAAATGGTGTTTTCTACGAAACTAATACCAAACATAATAAATAATAAATAACTTACCCAGGGAGGAACCAGAGCTTAGACCCTTTTTAAAAATCACGTCAATTCTCCACCTTTTATTCCTACATCTGCCAATGTGAGATCAGACAATACTTGATTACAATGACGTCCATTTTCAGTTATTTTTTTATCTTTTTATTTTTGTTGGGTGTGTGTGGGTGCGGGGGGGGGTGGAATCGGAAAGTAACTTCATCGCCTAATCATCTCTCTCGATTGTTCGACTCTAGACTATATAGATCATATCCATTTTTTCTTATGGCAAGGTCATGGGAGATCAGATTCTCAGCTCCACTGCAAATTTTGTCAGGATTTGTTATATAACTTTCATGTTCCAATAATGTTATAATTCTATATATAATAATGTTATAATTCAGTATATAATTAGCTTATATATTCAGTGCAAAGCATAGTGGAATTGGGCTCGAAACTATGCTATCAATCATTTCATGTAATATCACCTTGTATGTGTGCCTCTACGTATGTACATGTATGATGAAATGTTCAACCAAAACTTGTATTATTTCCTTGCAGGTTGGCCTAGATTTATTGATTTACAAAGGTCGCATATTGTGTATTTTATTGTTTGTTGAGGTAGATAGATATGCCTCAAGTTCAGCAAATTGTCTGATATTGTCTAGGCTGAAGATTTGTTTGGGTTTTCAGGCGACATTGATTAGATTCAAACTGACATGGATTGTCTCTTGTCTGAAATATCCCGTGTAACACCGTGCGGACTGTGTGAGTTCAGGCTTAGTCAACGTAAGTGTAGTTGCAATTTGATAAGTGTGTGTCAAAATGGCGTTATTTAGAAATTGTAGAAAATCATATAAATATATTACTTAGATTTATTTAAAAAGATATGATAGGAATTCGCTTTGTTCGTACTTTGAGATTTAGATCGGTATCTATCTGTTTTCATGGAATTTAAATCTAAAATTCTATACTGTGTTAATTTTTCATCAACGATTTTTTTCTCAGAATGCCATTAACCGGTGATTTCTTCTCGTTTTGCAATAACAACGTATTTTGCAATAAAAAAATGAAACTTGATCAAATTCAATAATAACGTTACTAGGATTTGCTAAATGTGTGTATACATCAAGGAAGAAGTAAATGATATTTCCTTTGAAAAGGAGGGCTTGCTTAAACAACCAGCTGTTTTTGTATTGGCCCCAGTATGCAGTAAAGTTTGGA
The DNA here is from genome assembly GCA_021229015.1 of Solen grandis. Lineage (NCBI taxonomy): Eukaryota > Metazoa > Mollusca > Bivalvia > Adapedonta > Solenidae > Solen > Solen grandis. The sequence continues at coordinate 34,083,274 of CM037794.1, forward strand.
TTTAGCTTGGCACATGTTTGCAAGTGTTTTTAACACTGTGTGTCATATATGAACAGATTGCATCAAAAGTTTCTGTAGAGATTTTTTTTCAAAGAGTTATATGTTAATTGCTACATCTGCTAAATTACAAACTGAACTATGAAGGCTAATATAATAATTGGGCTAATAATTATATATGATTTCCGGGTATGTATATTGTTAAAAATCAAAGCAGAGTACGAGAAAAAGCAGCCAATCATATCGAACTTCGAGCACCTTATGTTTCTGATTGGTTGTTCCTTCCCGCAATTCATTAAAAATTTGGGAAACCCGCATATGACGTTTACATGAGCGGTTAATCTCGGAGCCATATCTACCAAATGCAACATGTTCGAAATGATGAGGGAATCACAAATTAGAGTAAATTAATAGGCTTGCAACAGTCCGCAAGCCAACAAGGCAATGTTTGAAAGCAGTAAATTATGAAAATAAACGAAAAATTATTATCAAAACGATTTTATAATAAAACCATGTCAGCTACTCAACGCATTAAATTGAATACAAGATTATACAGATATACAAACTAAAACCAACGATGAATATGAAGAAGGGAGTTTGACCGCTTTTGCCATTTTTGAAGACAATCATTCCGTTTTGACATTACCATGCAAGCAGTGAACTCCTTTCACAATAACTTTGTCACCAATGTCTCCCTTTGTGGCTTCAGTCACTCGGTGAAGAGGTTCCCATACTCAGATATACATATATAATGGATTGTAATTAAGTTATCGCAGTATCGCTCACGTGACGAGGAAATGTGTGGTTTAATAGATAATGGTAAGTCCTAACAGTTACTAATTAAATTAGTACGTAACCATGACGTTTTAAACATGTCCATCCTAAGTGCGAATATATAACGAACAGGGATGGCCATAGAAACACATATCGTTGGTTTGATATTCACAGTGGATGGCTTGGAGCCGTATTCCAAGAGCATGTTAAATTATTTATTTCACTTGAATGAAAACAAAAGGTTTTGGTAGATAGCAATCTGCTTGATAATTCCCAGAGGTCTACATTTGGTAGATATGTGTTCATTGCATCCAGTATCTAAACTGCATAACTTGAGGTTTAAAAAGTTAAGAATATAAAAGATTTGAAGATTTGCAAAAGTGTAAGAAAGTTAATTAATATCTTAAAAAAGAGCTTGTGAAAATGAGCGTGTTGTCCAGTTTTTTTTTTTTTGATGTTTTTTTTTTTTTTGTTTTTTTTGTTGTTTTTTTTTTGGCTTCGTATTTTAACAACATTTATTTATTTAAATGTTTCTTCTAAGCCAATGAAATCGCTGAGCTGAATTCAACATAAATCAGTATCTTCTGATGAGGGATGCAAAAAGTAAATTAGGATATACATTTATTGAGAACATTTTGTTATAGTAGACAACCCGTGTACATTTTCGCTGTGATAACGCCGTAGACAAGAGACATGATACCACACCCAATCACTTTATCTTGATACCAGGTCAACCAGTACTTGAGTTATTGCTGTTCGCCAACGAAGGGATATATAGTTGTATACCATTACAATTTTAACGACGTTCGTATGACGCTACCGGGAATCGAACAAAATAAAGATAAAAATGTATTACTAAATAAGATCCATAGTATTTTATTATACCACCCCATTTACTCGGCTACATCCATTCTAAATCAAAATAAACGGAATTTTGATAAACAAAACAGGAAAAAAATTGTAGCGCGACCGTAAGAGTAGTTGCTTACTTGTTTTTTGTTTGTGTACGACAATGAAAATTTCAAACGGTTTTCGGCCAAAACTCTTTTCGACTAGCCTAGTCAAAAATTGTAATACCGTGTTAAATTGTGAAATTAATGTAGAAATGATATACATATCGATTTGAATGGAAACGCAAAGCTGGTCACTTTAGGTTAATGATTAAAACAAAACGTTTTGTTGGCATCTGAATAAATGCTTTTGAACAGTATTGTAACTTATTTACCGTCGCTGCAGTATTTCAGTCATATAGCGACGTCCAGCTAACATCCCGAATGCAAGGCATCCGGGTAGAACCACCGACCTATCGCTAGCCAGCTGGACGGCTTCCTAACATGAAAATCCGAATAACCCTGCCGGGGATTCGAATTCATGCGGTGAGGGGCTGAGTGAGTGTTAAAGTCAGCAACTTTACCCTCTCGGCCAGTAGTATACCTTAATCAAAGCGCACAATGCGCTTAAAGACTGTCGGCATGCTTCACATGCTGAACTTGCTATACATGTAATTCTAACTCTAGTGTTTAATCAGGGCTGATCACGATGGAAGCAAAGGTAATGTGACGGCATATGATACTTGTAACTTTAGTTTCTAGTAGTAAGTAAGCTGAATTCGCTTTTGCGTCATGATAATCCCGACGGTAGTCTCTCAGTGCGAGCACTTTGATTTGTTTCTTTACAATTTCATCATGAGTGTGGTTCCATTCATAAAATGCCTACGTAATGAGTTTATGACCTTACTAACCTGATGTAAATGATATGCTACTGAGCGCGGAGGGATACAAACGGTAAAAATAGCTGTGGTAATTATGCAAATCAACAATTTACGGATACTCAAGACTGGCGGCCACCGCCTGTCAAAAGATTACGAAACGTTTGAAGTGATATATGATTCACTAACACAATCATTCAGTTGAAGACATACATTTTTGACCTTAGAAAAAAATGTATGTCAATGACTTCAGTTGTACGAGTATTATTTAATGTCTAACTGCCTCTGGAGCGGGAGGTCGTGGGTTCGATCCACGGTTGCGACATATCAACGTCGTAAAAAATGGCACTGTTATAGCTCCCTTGCTTGGCACTCAGGATATAAGGGTAGTTGCAGGACTGGTTGGCCCAGTGTCAGGATAATGGGTCTGGGTGTGGTATCATGCCACATGTCTACGAAATGATACTGCAGTGTGGCAGCACTATATCTGTCTCAAGTAGACATCGTCTCCAAATGACTAAAATACCGTCGGTGGGACGTTAAACAAACAAACAAACATAACATTTTACTGAGTATTGTTCGTTTTATCTAATACTAGTATTTAAGAGTAACACACAGTGCTTCCTGGTGTATACTAGTGGCAGGATACAATAAAAAGTCGCATTATATTGCTACCGTGCCAGTCCCGGAACTACCTGTATACACTGAGCGTCAAGCAAGGAAGATATACCAGAATCATTCAATCCCAGAAAGTATAAATATCAGAACGTTCGCTGTGACATCAAATAATTGATCGGAGGAACGCAGGCCACGATAGAAACACTTTCACAATTCAGTTTTGGGAGATAAAATAGAGATTTAAATTTGAGACGAAAAAGAATGTCTCTTAACACAATGAATTGCTTGGAATTCACATTACAGTGCATGACGGATTGTACACTTGGGATGGCGGTGACGTCATTCCTGGGGTAAAAACCGTTTGAGGAACGCTAATTTGTCATATGGATTATTTCGAGTACATGAACGTCTTTGAATATAGCGCCCGACATTATTGGATACTATAGTTTTCATCTTAAAATAGCTGTTTAGACAAATAAAATAGAAAGGAAAACACTTGAGGGATGAAGATAGGGTCCTGCGTTATCATGAAATTATTTTGATATTGTAGTTACAGTCACGAGTCCGAAACAAGGTACAGAAATATTTGACAGCAGTTGATGGATGGACTTGAATGGCGTGCATGTGTATGTATTGAAGAGACAATCACCAGTGTTTGAAATGATGTCATTTATACGACCATCAGGACCCTAATCTATCCCAGAATGAAACGGCGAAATGAATAAAAGATGAAAGTTATACCCACTGATATTTACGATATTGTGCAAAAGTAGAACAATATGAGTAATATGGCCGCCGGCGGACAATACTGCACGCTACTACCATTAAAACATAGTTAGAATACTCTCGAAATGTTCAAGGAATTTTAATGCACTTTTAATGGACACCATTAAAAATCCTGTTCAAACTCCTATTAAATTGCTGTGTGCAAGAAAATTGAAATTTGTGAACATATGGCATAGTTGTATAAAATGGAGTTTGACCTACTTCTTGAACCAATCTAATCTTGGGTTCGGAAAAGCACTTGTTTCATTGGTTTGCGTGAATTATTTTAGGATATTCCATCATAAAATGGGAGTTTCAGTGTGCACATCTTTCTGAATGATTGTCAACTGGCAAATAACAATTTAATATACCAATTCAAACATAAAAAACATCAAGTTGAAAAATTAAAAAAATAAAAACCATCCAATTGAAAAAGTAAACCGTTGTGATTCTTTAGAAATCATAGTTAACCTTGGTAGTTGACTCGTCCCTCAAAGTCACAAGCTACTCTTTGCTGAACTAAGGGCCCCTAGATCGAGTCCCACTGGCATTTTCTTTTTCGCTTATACTACATTCCCACCCCCCACCCCCCTTTTTTTTTTACTGGCTAGTATATTGCATTTCATAAAGTTAGCGACAAATACGTTTTCAAGCATTATTTTAAAATCTCTCACCATTTAAAACTTGCCAGCGTTATTATATTTAACATATTGTAACAATTTTACTTTCTTTAAGTTTCATATCTTTGGGGGGTTTTTTCTTTGCCGAATATCTTTTTAAAGCTATTTCTTATTTCTCTTTTTTTTTCACTGGATAGTATACTCAACTGCTTAATTTTAGCGACAAATACGTTTTCTAGCATTATTTTAAAATCCCAGACCATTTAAAACTTGCAAGCATTACTATATTAAGTTTGTTATATTGTCACACTTTCACTTTCTTTAACTTTTTCTTTGATTTTTTATACTCCGAATATCTTTTTTAACGACATTTCTTGCTTATATCATGTTTACATGTGTGTAGCCGCGTTAAATGTCGTACCAACGCTAAATGTCGGACTTAGCGTTATATGTCGCAAACGCTATATGTCGCAACCAACGCTAAATGTCGTAAAACCTCCTGACGTTATATGTCGCATCGTGACGCCGAATGTCTAAAAAAAAATGTACTGCCAATATATATCGCAATATCAACGCTAAATGTCGCACCCCTTTATGAGCACTCTTTTGAAGTATTACTGACATAGTTTTAGCTCCAGACGTATCCCGTAACAATATGATAGGGGTTACCGGGATGAACCGGGCACGACCGTGAAGACCCAGTCTTTAACCCTTTCCCTCATAGAGGATACCATGAAAAGACCTATGCGAACAGCATAAAACCAGATCAGCCTGCGAGTAACTCGCAGGCTGATCAGGTTTTATGCTGTTCGCTGCTCCTCAGTGGTCTGGAAATGAGGATTTTGTAATTAAATATGGTAAGGTTTAACAGAGGTTTTCTGCAGATCAGGCTTTATGTGGTACCTATTGAGTGCGTCAAAATGAGTCTATATGAGGGAAAGCGTTAATGTGCCAGTTTGAGATATAGAAAGTGTTTGTTTTTAGTAGATATGGATATCACTTTGAGGTTAGAAACATTCTATATCTACGAAAAACAAACACATTTTATATTAGGTCATGGAAACGTCAACAACAACGGTGGTGATGGAATAAATAATTTCGCACAATAAAATTCAGTCTTTTAGATTTCGTTCTTAGAAAATGAATTTTTTATTTTCTTTTCTGCATTTTTGCTGCTCACTGATAATGGAGTACGATAACAATTTTAGCCATTTCGACAAAATAATCGATACCAAGTCAACGATCTTAATTCAACAAAAAAAAAAAAATGAATACAGATAAATACGCATATGGTGATTTCTCTTACAAAATATAGCCAATTTTCTTTCACCACAGCAGTGCGGTGACATGGTAATATGAAATATATCCCTCACTGCACGTGCGGTGATAATATGAAATATATTCAACTGTTAGAACTAAGTACTTCACTGGTTTGCATGAAATTCGTTGGTGTATACCGGATCAGTGATCCGGAATCTGGCGTACAACTCTAACAGCACCGTGGACCACCAAAATGTTTTAAGTATCGAGCCACCAATTTTTACATGCAATAAATTAAGATTTCTTGGCATATAAATAAAGACAATTCTGTTGTTTCACGGAAATAATTTGAATTTGAAATCACAATTTGTTTATCTGCTACGTCACCAATTTCGTCAACGTAGACATACGGAGTGTCTATGGAAAATCGAGGAGGATGTGCGGAATATACATATTTAGTTTATTTTTGTAAACAATTGAATGAGAGGAGATGGAAAAGAAGAACGTCGTGGAAAAAATGCTGCTAGTGAAGAAGAGACTTTTATAGACTGGAGGAATAGTGACTATATGAGACGGAGGGACTCTTGTATTATTTCCAGGAGGAAGTATATAAAACAAAGAAGTGAAGAAAGAGTATAAAGATTTTTAGAATTTTTTTTTTATAATAGAGACTATATAACAAGAAAGTTTAAATGAATTAAGACTAGAAACAAAGAAAGAAAGAGATGAATACTTTGCATAACAGCCCACGACCAGGATCATGCTTGAATTGAGACCTAAACCGTACAACGGTAAAGGCTTAAGCCTTAAGCGAACGTTAGGGAAAGTCTGCATTGTGCAGAAACTTACTTGGGGCTTGACTTCTGTCTCTCATATTCCACACTTTATATACCTCACTTGTAATATCTTTCGAACGGGTATTAAATTTGTTCTGCATTCAAATGTCTTTGTTTTTCATGAAAATAAATTTCTTGAGCATTTATTATTTCGTTTAATTATGTTATATAGAGTAATTTTAATTTCCAGAAGCTCAACAAAATACAACTAGCTAACTCAGTAATAACAAAATAGAGCTTATTTTGTTGTTGTTTCCAACGAAATGGAATCGTTTTAATAAAAAGTGGCGCAGCAGTAGCGACTCCGACTACCACTTCTCTCAGTATTACTCCGCGTGGGTTCAAGCCCTGAGGTGAAAATCAAAATTATCTATTTATTTTATTGGCTATTTAACTTAATTTCTTACTTTGTAATAATATTATTCTATCTTAATCGTGCATCCACTGAGCTGCATAATCATTTGTACTTGTAAACTTGTAAAACGTGCAAATACAAGACCCATTTCTCATTCAAAGTTGTTCCAGGGTGAAGAAGAAACAAATGAAGTGAAGGTAGAGTATAAAAATTTCATTTTTCTTCCGCGTGAACTTGCCCATTCTGTTCCATGTGAACTTGCCCAAACTGTTCCGTGTGTACTTGCCCTAACTGTTCCGTGTAAACATGCCCTACTGCTCCGTGTGTTTGTACTGTTGACTATAGTCTCCGTGAGATTCCACTCTTACCTATTCAAAAGGGGAACAACTCGAAATGAATATTAACGATTGTCTGGCACTGCGATTCTGTAGTATGTTGTTCTGGGAGATTATTAATTTCCACGTATAAAGGAATGCGACATTTGGCGTTACAGATGCGACATATAACGTCTGGAGGTTTTGCGGCATTTAGCGCCAGCCTTGCGACATATAACGTCAAGTGCGACATTTAACGTTGCTACACAGTGACTGTTTATATATGTACTAGGAAAATTCAAAACACTCGAGTATTTAATTTGTATTAACAGGAATCTAGTTCACCTTTAATCCATGTTTCAAAAGTTCCGAGTGTTGTTTTTTTGTGTGTTTTTTTTTGTGTGTGTGTTAATATTAGATAGCTATCTACATACTCATTGGTACATTCTGTTATTTTCCTCAATGCTTTCTTTATTTCTGCTTTTCAGATGGTTTGATTTTATAATATATGGAATTGTCAAGCCAGTTACATGTACCAATTTACTTTAATGAGCATGAAAATAATTGTCATACAAAAACCTGTTAGAAGATACAAAATACTATAAACCATGCCTTATTCATGACAGTTATTTTTTCATTTAATACATTTGCATTTGTAATGATGTTTTCGGTCCTACTCATGGCCATTAAAAATATTTTCATGGTATTTTAAAGATGTAACCAATTAAAATATGTTTCCTGTTAAATAGATCATCACAAGAATTAATGGTGAATTAATGGGGTAAATTAATGTTTTTAATGTCGACATTAAATGGACATTTAATGGGAAATTAACAGTATTTTAATGGTATGTATTTGTAGCAGTGGGACTTCAAATTAAAAATAAATAAATAATGTTACTTAGCAAATGATTCAGAATAATGAATATTACTTTATGTAATCGAAATACAATAAACGGGGACATAAGTACCTGAAATATATATATATAGTTGCTGTTCGATCCCACGCCTCTTTTTCAAACGGCCAATTGTTGCCTCGATGCGTACGCACCAAGTGGATTCTTCGAAGGTTCGCCCGTCACTAGCGCAGCAAATCGCACATTCTCTGAAATTATGTAACAATATGGTGACAATTTAATTTAAATAAAAGAAATGTCACATTCATAAATGTTTTATGCCTAAATATATACAAAGAAAAGGTTATCATTTTCCTGTAAATCCGGGTCAACTTGACGTCCATAGTAAATAGTTTATTTTGGTTATTGGGGTTAACGTCCTATGTCGACGATATCTACTTGAGACAGCTATAGACACTGCAGTATCATGTCGTATCTCTGTGACATGATACCACACCCAGTTAAATTATCTTGACAACGGGCCAGTCATTCATGAAACTACATTGTATATATGCTGGGTTCCAAGCAGAGCACCACGAGAACCATTTTCAACAATTTTGGTGCCCGGCGGTCTGGGTTCGTACCGCCGGGGCCGACGCTCTAACAACTCTGCCACCGTGGACTGTTAATTAAAAAAGTCAGAATCCGCAGCCCATGTTACTGTAGATATATCCACACTAAAGTAGCGGACATCTTGCTCGATACAAACCGTTGGGTAAATGTAAAAAAGGCTACTAAACCAGGTGTGTGTCGAAACTATAACTAATTTTCTTTGTCGATCTGGGTCGTAGATCGTAGCTCAACCATTCAAATAAACCAAAATAAATGGTTGAGCTGGATCGTAGATCGTAGCTCAACCATTGAATAAACCAAAATAAATGGTTGAGCTGGATCGTAGATCGTAGCTCAACCATTGAAAGAAACCAAAATAAATGGTTGAGCTGGATCGTAGATCGTAGCTCAACCATTGAAAAAGTTCATGGAATGGTTGAGCTGGATCGTAGATCGTAGCTCGACCATTCAAATAAACCAAAATAAATGGTTGAGCTGGGTCGTAGATCGTAGCTCAACCATTGAAAATGTTCATAGAATGGTTGAGCTGGGTCGTAGATCGTAGCTCAACCATTCAAATAAACCAAAATAAATGGTTGAGCTGGGTCGTAGATCGAAGCTAAACCATTCAAATAAACCAAAATAAATGGTTGAGCTGGATCGTAGATCGTAGCTCGACCATTGAAATAAACCAAAATAAATGGTTGAGCTGGATCGTAGATCGTAGCTCGACCATTGAAAACTTTCATAGAATGGTTGAGCTGGGTCGTAGATCGTAGCTCAACCATTTAAAATGTTGATGGAATGGTTGAGCTGGATCGTAGATCGTAGCTCGACCATTGAAAACTTTCATAGCGTGGTTGAGCTGGGTCGTAGATCGTAGCTCAACCATTCAAATAAACCAAAATAAATGGTTGAGCTGGATCGTAGATCGTAGCTCAACCATTAGGAAAGTTCCCGACGGAAACATTTCCGACGAATGAGATATTCCCGACAAGTACAAAGATTTTCGAAAGAAACTCTTTTCCCGAGAAAGCATTTTTTTTCCCGACAAATGCAATTTTCCCGACGAGTACAACAATCCCGACAAAATACAATTTTAAATAATAAAAACCGACGAGTACAATTATCCCGACGAAGATTAAATATTAACAAAATGCAATTTTCACAACTAATACTAAATTCCCGACATATAATTTTTCCCTACGAACAGAAAATTTCCCGACGGAAACTTTTCCGACGAATGAGATATTACCGACAAGCACAAAGATTTTGGACGGAAACTCTTTTCCCGACAAACAATTTTCCCGACGAGTACAATAATCCCGACGAAATTAAAAAATGCAATTTTCACAACTAATACTAAATTCCCAGTATAATTTTTCCCACGAACGAAAATTTCCCAACTTTTCCGACGAATGAGATATTACCGACAAGTACAAAGATTTGGACGGAAACTCTTTTCCCGACGAAAGCATTTTTTTTTCCAACAAATGAATTCCGTGAACTTTTTCAATGGTTGAGCTACGATCTACGACCCAGCTAAACCATTCCGTGAACTTTTTCAATGGTTGAGCTACGATCTACGATCCAGCTCAACCATTTATTTTGGTTTTTTTGAATGGTTGAGCTACGATCTACGATCCAGCTCAACCATTCTATGAAAGTTTTCAATGGTCGAGCTACGATCTACGACCCAGCTCAACCATTTATAATGGTTTATTTGAATGGTTGAGCTACGATCTACGACCCAGCTCAACCATTTATTTTGGTTTATTTCAATGGTCGAGCTACGATCTACGATCCAGCTCAACCATTCCGTGAACTTTTTCAATGGTTGAGCTACGATCTACGATCCAACTCAACCATTTATTTTGGTTTATTTCAATGGTTGAGCTACGATCTACGATCCAGCTCAACCATTTATTTTGGTTTATTTCAATGGTCGAGCTACGATCTACGATCCAGCTCAACCATTCCGTGAACTTTTTCAATGGTTGAGCTACGATCTACGATCCAGCTAAACCATTTATAATGGTTTATTTGAATGGTTGAGCTACGATCTACGACCCAGCTCAACCATTTATTTTGGTTTATTTGAGTACGATCTACGACCCAGGTCGACAAAGAAAATTAGTTATAGTGTTGATTTACGATCTACGATCTACGCGCTAACTTCACACACCTTACTAAACCCCTCAAAATGTGAGAGCTCGTAATTAACAACAACACAACAAAAATTGAAAGTTGGAGGGGCCACATGGTCTAGCTGACTTATTTACAACCTTTCTTTTTACAGTTTCAATATCATAGTAATTTAAAGACGTGCGTTGGATAATAAACAGGTGGTATAACAAAATATAATAACACAAACATGTTGTTCTAAAAGAGCCTTGTGAACACAATAACACCAACCTCGTCGTAAACAACTCTGTGCAAAAAAACAGAATCCATCGTGATATAGAGGGAGTGGAGAATCTGGGATGGACAAATTATTTCATGAAAAACAGGTAACGATCTGAAGTTGCATCCCCTTATTCACGAACGTCTTATAAACTTTATTTTATACATACACATGGTAACACATCAACACACGTTTATTGTAGTCATTAACGTGCATGGACACCGTTTATTTTACAGTCTTTTTCATTTTAATATTTCAATGGAAGTATTCTGCGAGTGCAGTGAAACATTGCCTCTGACTCTGGCCCATGCCGAACAGGCTGAAGTTATGTCTGGACTCTATTACAAAAATCACGCCGTTAATCCTTTACTTACAAATGAGTAAAAAACAGTGATACGTTTAAATACAATATCGGTCCCGATCACTGGTCGCGACACTGTAGCTCCCAGCTTGTCACTCAGCAATCTGACGTTGTATAACACTATACTGCAAGTACATTTACTACATCAGATCAGTACATCTAGCACATCTTCTGCTTTGACACCTGTATGATCGAAAGGACACTACCTTCTGAGGACACTACCTTCTGAGGACATTATCCATCTGAGACAGATTTGCGAGGGACGTGGATAGAATCGACGATTTCCTGACATTTGTCCTCACCAATCTCGGTGTAGGACTTGCCTTGACCTAGGAAACGCAGGGTATCGTGGGAAATCAGTCCATTCCTGAATATTGCTCATTCTCGGACCGGTGAATTAGGAATTAGACATGACCCGGTGACTATGGCGAGCTTGTGTATTTTTTTTTTAACTCATTTTTTGAAGGTTTGGCACTACCCTGTTTTCTAGTGTATGTAATTTAATTTGTCTTATTTTAGATGATAATTTTGAACAATGGAATTGGAAGATAAGATTAACAAACAACTTGGAAGTAACATTGTTTAATATAATAAGATGACAATACATTGTATATACGATAAGTAACATTAAGACACCACTGTAAAATACAAATGTACAATGATGTGCGAAAGTCTAAACAATGGATCAAAATGATCCATTTTGTAGGATGTAAAAGAGGGTAAACAGAATAATGAGGAAATAAAATCCTTCATTATGCCTGTACGTGCTTCGAGCGTCGCAATGCCGGAAGTGATCAGAGTCTCAGTATCGCTTTGCCCCCTTGCCGCTATTGGTTCGAAGCAACTTCGGATTATGTTCGGAAAGCTTTCAGCTGGCTTTCGGTCATCGTTAGATCCCACGGTTTATATTCTGTTAACTTTACCTTATATACTGTAGGATTAGCTATAGGGAAGGATACCGCATACTAGTTAGTGTCTATAAATATTAAGGGATGCAACTCACCGAGAGCGAATTTCGATACCGGTGATCTTCCAACGGTCTGATCACAAACAAAAAAACTTACAGTCAATATTTTCAGGTCCTGACACAAGCCAAGGCATTCATCTCAAAAAAAAAAAAAAAAAAAAAAAAAAAAAAAACCAACACACACACAAGGAAGCCCCACTCTAATATTTCCTTTTCTCGCCATTGTGTCATATTGTCTCAAAACACTGCCATTTTCCGTTGGTCGGACATGGCCTCTCAACACGAACAGTCACCTGTAAACAGCAATTTAACGTAGCAGATCGATTAAATATCCAAAATTATTTCAATATCTTATATTTACAGTCACTGTTTTTTATGTTTGTGATATCGGACCGTCGGAAGATCACCGGTATCGAAATTCGCTCTCGGTGAGTTGCATCCCTTGTAAATATATATAAACACTATTTTTTCCCCCAAATATTACGCGCCGAATCCCTGTGGACGAATTTCTTTTTTTTTCTTTTTTTTTTCACTTTTGATTTTTGATTATAGAAAAACGTATCAAATAAGGTTTATTTTAGGTATTTCATATCTACAAATGTATTAATAATAAAAAATAAGAACAAAAAAAAATATTTGATGAAAATAGTAGGACTATGACGTCACAACTGCAGACGACCTTCACTTTGTCAAACAGGAAGTTAAACTGTACTCGCCTGTCAAACAGGATATTTTAGTGACAATGTTCCCATATTTGCAATCTCGGACAATGAATAGTCTTTTTATATCCCCGAAGCAAAGACAGTTTTCACCGACTTTTGGAAAACATAGCAACGGGTCGCCATGTTTTGATCACATGGTTTAACTATCGTCACGTGGTTTTATTTGGTGGCAGTGACGTCATCACTGTGAGTAGTGTGCCGTGTAGGAGCGCCGTTACGCTCCTTGTGATACGTAGTACTTCGGGGATATCCGTGAAAATACGGACAGATTCAGCAAAGTCAAAGTTACGGAGACCCAGAATGATCATGTATCCGGTTTTAGCTTTGAAAACTCATTGACAGAAACGGATAATAACCAATTAACCTAGCGGTTTATCTTGCTGGCACAATTTCAAAAATCCGAATAACTATATGTAACACGCCGTTTCATTGGCCAAATGATGTCACTACTGAAAATTCCTCAATACGAAGTTATGCTAATAAAATTCATGTAACCTATGGTCGAGTGGAATCCGACGATGTCTTGCGTAGGTCGTTGGTTCTACCCTGGTCCCTCTATCCTCTGGATGCCGCCATACAGTCGCAACAATCGTAATCTCCAAGACAACACAATAACAATTTACCGGAAGGATGCTGTTATGTCTACGTTATATCACTGAATATCATACATCATAATTAGAAATGATGAATCATTCGTGCTTTTTTTATGACACTAATGTACAATACATGGATGTCTTAAATCATAATCTGGAATCGATTGATTGAAGAAACGTGTGTAGTAGAGCACGCATTTCTTAAATCATATCATGGCGTAACTCGTCAAACTATAATGAATAGGGTTCAAAGCACGATCTCATAAAATAAATACAGATACAAAGAACTCGAGTTCGTTAGAAAGAAATCAGCCGGAGTCTGATTTATTCGCAGCTGTAATGACTCCATATTGATCATTAGAGAAGTCAACAGACGTCCTCACAGGATATGTGATATGATTAAGCTATGATATATGTCTCGGGAATCTCGAGGTCAGGTGGATATGTCAACAACAGTGTGAGTATTAACGACATCTGAAATGTAATTAAGACTTCTAACTCAGTACATCGTCTCTTTGTTCTTCCGTGGTATCGTATTACGTCAGATATGAAAGTATGATAAATTGCTCTTTGACATTCTTAAACGGCCCCGACAGAATCTATTGATGAAAAGAATCCATTAACATGATTATACGCGGACTTACTATCAC
>CM037794.1:34097764-34124415 GCA_021229015.1 Solen grandis
TCCGAGAAAAATACCCAAAATTGACCAAAATCAGTCAAGATTGACTGGTTTGTGGGGTAATAAGCCATCGGAATCAGAGAAATCTAATGATGTTACTTCGACGACGGACAGTAACAATAATTCAGCTTATGCGTGTAAGATTGTCCACTAATGTTAGAAGTGAGTTTGTTGAAAAAGCTCTGCCTGTTTTAAAGAAGATGCGGGATAGAAGACTCTACAGTGTTAAACTTGTATAAACTTGTGAACAATGTTTACTAAGTATATATAAATTTCAGCATATTCTTTTCAAAGCATATAGCAAGCATTTATTTCACAGGTACCAGACTTGTATGACTTAACTGAGGCTATATGGCCATGATATACAAGTCTTATAGTCTTGGTTAAGTCATGCATTGTATGTCTCTAGTATCTGTCAACTAAATGCTAAATTATGCTTTGAAAAGAATAAATTGAAATTTATATTACTTATAAGTGGCCTTAGCCGCCCACCTACTTCAAAAATGCAGATCTCAACTTTAAAGACATATTCAAAAATAACTATTCTGTTGTTTAGATTATAAGCCTTGCAGGTGTAAGGTTTTATTGCAATTTTCACTGTTAAAACGCCCCTGTAGAGGTATTGATTGCACTGAATGACAAGTCAGTTGACATACATGCATTCTGAATCATGCATAGTACTAGTAAGTAAATATTTAAAACCACTAGCTGGGACCTCAGATTTCAGTAAATGTTTCTGGGCATGAGCTGCACAAAATCAATTCACTTGTGGAAAGTAATTATTATTATAACTTAATAAATTACACATTGGGGGGTTTGGGGTCATTTTTGAGATGTCTTTAAGGTGCAATTGAAAACAGGCTTATTTAAATGTTAAGTGTTCTAAAAATAAAATATATTCGTTAAAAAAAAATTGCACTACACTGGACTGCTGTTTTGCTGATTGTGCCATAGTAAAACTAGTCAGTGTTACATAAAATTGTTCTAGTCATTTTTTGTTTCCTGCTTGTCAGTATTGGTTGTGATGAAATGTTCTTTGTTATTACTATGATTACTGGAATGAATAAATGATTCTATTCCAACACAGTTCTATGTGTTTTAGTGAACGAAACCTGCGGACTCATTGTTTTTGGGTTGGGACTCATTGTTTCAAAATATGTGAGTCCCATGGACTCATGTTTTCCAGCTTCAAAATGAATCACTGTAATATTATAATTTTATCAGCATTTGAATTATAGGCTTCTATTTTTATCGCCTTGCATTAGTTTAAAGATTTTCATTGGGGAAGACACCTTACAGTGAACAGTCATTGATAAAGAAGAAACAATACCTTCAATATTTAGTTTGTGGTGAAAATAAACTACATGTATAATATTTCATCACTATTAATGAAAATTAAATGGTATATATGAAACAATGGACGTGTCTTTGTTGTGCAGTAACTGTGCTACAATATTTGATGAACAAGTAACAGGTGTTGCACGCAACACGTGAGTCCCCTATCGGTGAGGTGCATAATTTTTCCATTACCATTGCAACCAGAATTTTAGACTGACAAAATAAAGTGACATGAAGAATCTCCATACTGCCACCTTTTCATACACCAAGTTTCATAATATTATCTGAAATGGTTTTTAAGTTATCGCAGGATCAAGATTTCCGGACAGACAGACAGAGACCAGTAGGGGACTAACAATCAAAGGACATCCTGGTCAAACTGCTCCTCGCTGATCTGGGTCTCCTCTGAAAACATGTTCATATGGGGTAATTGATTAAAGACATATAAACTGTAAGAGCATTTATTTTCGGTGAAATTCAATTGTATTGAATTTGAATTAAAGGCTTTTTTATGTTACATGATAATATACATGCGGTTGATATTAGGAGATAAAATCATTCATGATAAGTCAACTAAATCAGTCTGTTTTTTGTTGTTTTTTTTAACGCTAGGTTTAACATCCCACTGACAATATTTCAGTCATATGGAGACTAAAGTCTACTTGAGACGGATAATAACACTGTAGAGATATGGCAATTAACCTTTCCCTCATAGAGGACACCATGAAAAGACCTATGCGAACAGCATAAAACCAGATCAGCCTGCGAGTAACTAATTGATACCACACCTAGTCTAATTATCCGGACACCAAGCCAACCGGTTCTGGTACTACCCTGTATTTAATTATACTGAGTGCCATGCAAGCAAGGAGCAATCGGGACAGTCCAATTCTTTATGTTTTATGATTTTATTGTTTGTACAAAAGGGAGTGATAAGAAAGAGCAGGGTGTGATAAACATACAGAATGTGCTGACGGGACATTTTTGAAATACTAGACCTACCCACATAATTATACACCACACTTTCCCACGTATAAAAATTTATTTGATAGGGGTATAATAAATAATCATCATATATAATGTAACTGAGATAAGACTAGCTTATACATCTATACAAAGCAGAAAGCATCTTCATTGCATGTGATTAAATATTGAATATTATACTGACAAGCAAACCTTTTCACATTCTTTTCAAATCATTATGGTACACACAACACTGTGCAAAGATAAATAAAATATTTGTAAATACAAGGGCTGTACTAGTAAATCATAGAATGAGAATCCAGTCAGAGTCATTGTCATGATAACTGAAATCAATAGCAATTCTGCGCGCCATGTTTTCATCTGACGTCGTCATTTTTCTTGCCTACCGACTATCCATTGGTTTTATTCTAAAAAAAAGCATAATTATCAATTGAAGTGTTATGTTTGACAGTTTATGATATGATGTCATAATAATCTCCCTGTTGATATATTTGATATTTTCATGAAATTATCATTTTTAATGACTATAGATATACTGACAAATATATAAACACATGATTATGAGTGGTATTTTTCTATGTTACCTTACACAGAAATGATTTTCCACATAAAAACTTAAATACATGTACCTTAACCCTTTCCCTCATATATACTCCTTTTGACGCCTCAATAGGTATCACATAAAGCCTGATCTGCAGAAAACCACAGTTAAACCTTACCAAATTTAATTACAAAATCCTCATTTCCAGACCACTAAGGAGCAGCGAACAGCATAAAACCTGATCAGCCTGCGAGTTACTCGCAGGCTGATCTGGTTTTATGCTGTTCGCATAGGTCTTTTCATGGTTTCCTCTATGAGGGAAAGGGTTAATATAAATGATAGAACAACATTATTGGAAAGTTTTGAAGATGTATGACATTGTTTTATTTGATACAGAATACATTCTATGATTTAGTGGGATAAGCCCAAGAGATAACTCTACGAGATACCTTTTAACCATCAAATGGAAGAACAAAATATACATTAAATGCTCAAGTAACTTTAGTCTCTTAAAATCCCTGGGGGCCTAAACTGTGATGACTTTCAGTAGTTTTAACTACTCTTTAGGTAAATATCCTGCTTTCTACTTTAGCTAGCAAGTCCTGTCAGAACATGAAACTGTGATCGGGAAACACATTTGTGAACAGTTTCCTCTTCACATACGTATCAACGGTTCAACTTGATATCCTGCTGGGAAATCAGTGAACGAAAAATTGAAATAGCAGATCAAAAGCTTGAATGAACAAATTTGGAGAAAAATCATTGACATTTACACCATCTCTTGTAAGCAACCTCTGTATTAACCATTAGGTGCTGAGTACATCATGACTGGGCTACAAGGTTGTTGATTCAAGCTTGATTTTCTAGGCATGTGTCTCTGGCAATTTTTCATGCAGTTCAAGTTCAATTGTTGCATGATACATATAATATATATATATGAAGGGAAAACATAACAAGAGTGCCAGTGCCGCCACAATATACGCCACCACAAAATATAAAGATCAAGATAATAGAAGCTTCCGATATGAAAGTAGGTCAAATGGCAGTGTTAGTATGTATCCTTTTTTCCTCCTGAGCATAACTCTTGGAAAAATCACTGAACCAGAAAATCCCTGCTTTATGTACTACCCGTTATAGTAATGACATTGATCAAGATCCATTTGGAAACTTAGGAGTTGTGTTCACAAGTTATTAAGCTACAGAGACCAAGTTTCGAAAGGAATAACTAATGCAAAAATCGCTGAACTGGAAAATCACTGCTTCATGCACTTCTACCCATTATAGTTATGACATTGACCAAGTTTCATAAAGATCCATTCAGGAGTTGCATTCACAAGGCTGCAATATCAATAAGCTACAGAGGCTAAGTTTCAAGAGACATAACTCTTGCAAAAATAAATGAACCAGAAAACTCCTGCTTCATGCACATCTACCCATTATAGTAATGACATTGTCCAAATTTCATCAATATCCATTTAGAAACTAAGGAGGAGTTGCGTTCACAAGGCTGCAATATCAAGAAGCATTCTGAAAATATTGCTTAGGCAATACTAATTGCAGCCCCTACTGACAAACAGAAAATTAAGAATCCCCGTCCCTCTTCATTTTGCAAACAAATAAATGATTTGATCAATACCTTATAAAGTCAAAACAACAATAAATATCAACTCCTAAGACTCCTAAGAGCCTGAATAGCTGATCTGGTGAATTTTGTACATGAATGAAAAAAATACATCATAAACAATTTCATTTAGGGTTAGTATCTGGGGAGTAGTAATCTGGCGAACTTGACCACACTGCAAACTATTTGTATAAACTGAAAATATGTGATACTGATACTCTATTGTGAGATCATGCGGTTACTTCCCCCTGATATACAGAACGATTCTGAAGTCGCCGATTTGAATGACCCTCTATACAATGTGGTCAGATCCAGTTAGCATACTGAATCTGATTTTAACCCTTTCCCTCATAGAGGACACCATGAAAAGACCTATGCGAACAGCATTAAACCAGATCAGCGTGCGAGTAACTCGCAGGCTGATCAGGTTTTATGCTGTTTGCTGCTCCTCAGTGGTCTGGTAATGAGGATTTTATAATTAATTTTGGTAAGGTTTAACTGTGGTTTTCTGCAGATCAGGCTTTATGTGGTACCTTAATTGAGTGCGTCAAAATGAGTCTATATGAGGGAAAGGGTTAATGAGATTGCTTATCATCTCATGAACAAGTGGCATGATACCACATGCAGTCACATTATCCTGACACTGGGCCAACAAGTCCTGGAACAACCCTTATATGCCAAGCACCAAGCAAGGGAGCAATAATACCAATACTTTTTTTTTTTTTGTATTGGTATGTCACAGCAGGGAATCAAACCCACAACCTTGCAAATCCATGTCGCAAGTTCTAACCACTAAGCCACCATGACCAGTCCATATACATGTAGTAACAATACAGCAACATCATGCAGTATTCAAATAAATTAAGGACCCTAGAAAATGGACATAATTGGGCTAATTTCACTTAATTTATATGAGCAAATTCTTAGTTGTAAGAATGTGTACTAATTTCTTAACTGTACAATAAAACATGAAGAAAGGTGACACATTTCACTGCATTATACATACTTATATTTTTTTGTGAAGAAAAAATACCCACAAGTCCCTGCAAGGTAAACCATGGGAGTCCCCTACCTCTTCCATTTCTAGTCCTGCCTTGCGGAGACTGTCCAGGAACTTGTAGCGCTTGTGGTCCATGGAGCCCTTCTGAGTCTGCATCGGCTGTGACCTCTCCTGGTCCTCCTCATACACTAGCACAAAGTCTGAAACACACAAATAAGTCACATCACTGTAGGCAGCTTAACCCTTTCCCTCATATAGACTCATTTTGACGCCCTCAATAGGTATCACATAAAGCCTGATCTGCAGAAAACCACAGTTAAACCTTACCAAATTTAATTACAAAATCCTCATTTCCAGACCACTGAGGAGCAGCGAACAGCATAAAACCTGATCAGCCTGCGAGTTACTCGCAGGCTGATCTGGTTTTATGCTGTTCGCATAGGTCTTTTCATGGTGTCCTCTATGAGGGAAAGGGTTAATGACCAACTGTCTATTGCTCCCAGTGCTCCCTCTAAGGTTGATAAGTGGGGTAAAATTCTATTTTGCCTTTTCCTCTGTATTTTGTAACAAAACTCTTAAAACTGGGAGTACTGCATGAAGACTAATTTCGGGGGAAAATACACCCACAATTGGGAATAATGGTATCCCTTAATACTAAGTAATTTTGCTAATGTTACCTACACATTTTTCATTTAACTGAGTTACCAGTATATAATATACTTTCCTATATATGAAAATGACACAGTATCTGGCAGCTATAAATTTTTAGTTTTCTGAAATCTTCCAATATGAGTGCGTCATTTAGGTAAAAATTGCACAATGCCTGCTTACTGTTACAATTTACTCACTGACACTGCTATAGTGCTTACTGGAATGTAGTCAATATGCATGCTGGCACCTTCACCATGCTTGTTGACAATGATACCATGCTTGATGGAAGTAACAACTTGTATTCTGTTTAGACCCTGATGTCTATATCATAATTTCATTTGGCTGAATGACAGTGCAATGTAGCGTTAAATGAGATATTTCAACATCAACATAGAGGGACTGTATATAAGCACTGATATTTCAGCAAGTTGCACAGTTACAATGCTACGAGACCACAATACACAATATGACCACACAATATTAAAGATGCATTCAGCCACTAAGCAAGTTGAAAGTTAACCTAATGTTAATTGAAAAATTGCACGTCACATTTTGATACCATACATTCGTAGTTTTCATGGATATGTCCAGCTTATAACAGACTTTAATTAGCTGTTGCCTAAATCATTTCCCATCAGTTGTGTCCCTTTGTTTCAATTACTTCATTTATTTATCTCTAAATTAAATTTTATCGCCGCAAAAACAAAATCAGCTTAACTGGTAAATTTAAGTAGCTTTTAAGCTTTTTTAATTTTGTTTTTACGATTTGACCCATCTTGCAGACTATTTTTATTACTGGAAGAAATACATTGCCTTTCAATTTTATTTTTTTTTCAATTTATCTTTCAGCCTTTTTATGCTGTCTCTATAAATAAGTTTATTGGGCACAGTATACTGTCGGAAGTGCTAAGTATTTAGCCATTCTACACTAACAGCCGTGTTTTAGGAGTTATGTTGTGTGCTGTAGTGTAAAACATGGAAGTTCTCCCCCCTCTCCGCCCGCCCTACTCACATCACATTCAGACTGCTCAATGCTAGACCTTTGAGAATGCAATTCTAAGCTTAAGTGAACTTGAAATCACTTCACAACATAATAATAAAGCAATATAAGCTTAGGCATGTGGATATACAAAGGGTCCACAAAGACACAGAGAGACGTGGTGATGGTCAGACAAAGTAGAGGCAGTTGTCGCTGAGAAGCAGAGATGCTATAGAATATGGAAATCATCTGGCAGTACTGAGGCCGATAGGCTAACTTACCTTCAGCCAAAAAGAACATCTAAGAAATGTGTATGGGAAGCACAATAGGAAAAGACCAGAGTTGGTAGTGAGGCAGAGAAGAAGTAGTTCTTTAGCATAGCCAAGCAGTTGGTAAAAGATGGTTAACTCAGTACAGGAGAGATGTGTGTAAAGGATGAGGAGGGCAACATCGTCACAGATGGGGAAGGAGTGAAAAAGGTGTGGAGAAATTACTTCGAGAAACTAATGAATGTAGAAAATGAATGGGATGGTCTGGTGGAGAGTGAAGTTGTGGAGCATCCTTGTTGTCAGATAGAATCGGGAGAAGTGGCAAAAGCATTTGCAAATACCATGTCAGGAAAGGCAAGTGGTCCAACAGGTGTTACAGTAGAAATACTGAAAGCTGCAGGTAATGATGCTGTCATTTTGTTGACTGACTTATTCAACACTCTTCTGGCAGAAGGTAGAATACCAACAGACTGGCAGAACAGTACCCTAGTACCACTCTTCAAAGGAAAAGGTGACCCTTTGGTGTGTGGATGTTTCAGAACCATCAAGTTATAGACCAGGTGAAGAAAGTTTGAAAGAGAGTGCTGGAATCAAGACTGAGACAACAAATCAGCATCGATGACATGCAGTTTGGTTTTATGCCTGGCAAGGGTACTATTGATGCCATCTTCATTGTACACCAAGTACAGCACTTGGCTAAACAGAAGACGGTCTATCTTTGATTTGTGGACCTTGAGAAGGCATTTGATAGAGCACCAAGAGAGGGTGTGAGATGGGCACTGTGAAAATGGGGAGTAGAGGAATGGCTAGTTATGGCAGTGATGTTGCTATACTCTGAAGTAAGAACAGCTGTTCAAACATCAGTTGGTGTCAGTGAAGGGTTTGAAGTGAAAGTGGGTGTCCATCAGGGTGCTGTACTTTGTCCCCTGCTGTTTGCCACTGTAATGGATGTAGTGTCCTCTGAAGTAAAAGGCGGCCTCCCATGGGAGGTACTATATACTGATGATCTTGCCCTCATGGCAGACTCTAAAGAGGAACTACAAAGATAGCAGCATGGAAGAAGGCCTTCAATTACAAAGGTTTGAAGGTTAATGCCAGAAAGACCAAAGTAATGATAAGCTACATGCAGGCAGGGGATGGGCTCTGGTGCATACCCATGTGCAGTAAGCAGAAAGGGGGTCAGTACAAACTCCATCCTTTGTACCACTTGTAAATCATGGGTCCACAAATGTGCAGTGGCATACAAGGCAGGTTGCTGAAAACCAATGATAATTTTTGTCTGCAAGAAGTGTCTTGGTGAGCTTTCACAGACAGAGGTCACTGAGGAGGATCTAACAGTAGATGGAGACACCTACAAATTAGTGGACTCCTTCTGTTACCTAGGTGACACTCTGAGCAAGGAAGGTGGTGCAGAATCAGCAGTAACAACCCGTATAAGGAGTGGCCGGTTCAAATTCAGGGAATTATCACCATTCCTCAAATCAAAGGTTCCCCCTCTAAAAATGATTAAGGTTCAGGTATATGCCGCATTCGTTCATTCCTCAATCACATACGGATGTGAGACATGACCAATGAACAAAGAGCAGGAGAGGATGATGGAGAGGGCAGAGATGAGGATGATCCAATCAATGTGTGGAGTTTCTCTGGTTGATCAACTCCCAAGTGAGGAACTGAGAAGAAGGCTGGGAGTTGGAAACATCAGCAAGTCAATTTGGAGGTCAAAACTAAGATGGTTTGGCCATGTACACAGAAGGGAGGACTCAAACTAGCTAAAGAAGAGCCTTAATCTTCAGGTAGCTGGAGCTAGACCAAAAAAGACCTGGCTGGAATACAATAAATACTCATAAATGTTCATGTTCATAGCCTACAGTTTATGAGGTTTCCATTTGTTGTTTAAGAGTATACCATCACTGAGACAGTTACTTCAGTCATATAGCAATGATTCATCTAATTACAGGCGGAGGAAGGTCCCAGGTGTGAAAAGGCTCCTGCTTAAAACCACTGATCTCATGATGCATGTCGAATGGCTTCCTCACTAGGAGAATCCAAACAAAAAACATTACAATTAATGAAAAACCATGTGACAGAGAGAGTCTTTGCACAGTTGAAAGATAAAATTAAAACAAAACTTGAACTGTCACAGAGCTCACTAATACTCCCACATTCTGCTTTTTCACAGGATAGGAGTATGTTCTTGATGTTGAAAGCAGTAACTATGAATGTAAGTAAAAGGAGAGTCTCTCATGAAAAACCAGTCATAAAACGAATCTTAAAGTGATTAATCTTTCACACAAAAGGTAAATCTGTCCAACCCATGGTTGAAATATCATAATTCCTGTTAAATGTTATTTACAGTAATAGAAGTCCATTTTTTAGTAACAGTGACCACTGACAAAGCTATCAAAGCATTATTGTTCCAAACTAAATTACAATAACACAACCTTGTTAAAAAGTAAGTAAATTCAGTTTTAGAGACAATCTATTTTTAGTATCATTGACCTTGACCTTGACCCATCTAACATGAAAGACATATCAAAGTTTTTTCTTCACACAAGATACATTAATATTACACATGTCCCAATCCTGGTCAAGTTATGTCACTTATAATAAAGTTTATTAAAGTTCTTTATGGGGACAATCAGTTTTCAGCATTAGTGACCTTGACCCATCAGATTCACACTGTAAATCAAGGCTTCCTCTCTACACAAAGTATACAAGTACTAACTATTATTATAATATCTCATTACAGACAAAAGTTACTTAAAAAAAATCAATTTTGCAGACAGTAAGCAGTAACAAGTCTATTTATAGAAACACTGACCTTGAACTTGACCCATCTAACACAAAACACACATTAAAGCATTATCTTCACATAAGGTCAACATATCACAAAAATAATTTGGCCACTTATGACGAAGGGAATTCCTTTTTGGGGACAGACTCACAGACAAACCGACAAACCGACCAACCGAGTAATTCCAGTATTCCCCCTCAAACTTTCAGAGCTAACGACTTAAGTCAATCTTATATGTTGTGTACATTCATCAGTCAGTCTAATTGTGTACATTTATCTCCCTCCTCCCTAAAGTCAATCTTGTAAATTGTGTATATTTATCAGTCAGTCTAATTGTGTACATTTATCTCCCTCCTCCCTAAAGTCAATCTTGTAAATTGTGTATATTTATCTCAGTCTAATTGTGTACATTTATCTCCCTCCTCCCTAAAGTCAATCTTGTAAATTGTGTATATTTATCAGTCAAATTGTGTACATTTATCTCCCTCCTCCCTAAAGTCAATCTTGTAAATTGTGTACATTTATCTCCCTCCTCCCTAAATCAATCTTGTAAATTTTTCCCTTGTAAATTGTGTACATTTATCAATCAATCTTATTACATAGATTTATCTCCCCTTTTATTGATTCCTTATAACATATGTTTGTTTTCCCCCTACTGATAAAAATGTGTACATCATATAACTGTAACATGACTTTAACCCTTTCCCTCATAGAGGACACCATGAAAAGACCTATGCGAACAGCATAAAACCAGATCAGCCTGCGAGTAACTCGCAGGCTAATCAGGTTTTATGCTGTTCGCTGCTCCTCAGTGGTCTGGAAATGAGGATTTTGTAATTAAATTTGGTAAGGTTTAACTGTGGTTTTCTTCAAATCAGGCTTTATGTGGTACCTATTGAGTGCGTCAAAATGAGTCTATATGAGGGAATGGGTTAATTCACTGTTCTACATTCTCAATTACTTTTATCCCCATCAATGTTGTATATCCTTTTTAATTTTTTAAAAGATATTTATTGTTACCTACAGACAAACACAATTACAATGTGATCCAATATCTATTAGGAATCACAGCTTTCTGTTAACTGACAGTGCCCTGATATTCACTAATCACTGTGTCAGATGATATAATAATCTTCCCTGTTATTCTAGATGACATTACACTGTGTGCCATCAGAGACTGTATTAAGACATTGACTGTCTTTATCACACAGAGAAATGTTGTCATATACTGAGTTTATTATTTCATAGTGCTTGAAGAAGTTATCCTTTCCAAAATCAATTTAGGAAAATCAGATTTTACAGAAAGTATAAAATGATTTTTTTTTTTTTTTTTTAAATTATTTTTGTCGCAAGTCATGAAAGTAAGGATATGCAAAAAATGTACATCCTGCTGACATTAACGTATAAATGAGAGAAAGAGAGAAATAAAAAACAGATGGAATACAGAACATGCTTATAATTAATTATCTTTTGCAAAATAAATATAATTTACCAGGAATTAGAATTAAAACCTTATAGCAATATGCAAATGAGATTTAGAAATGAAACATATTATCTTACAATGTTGTAGATGGGCATTCATTTTCTGGCTGCCGTTGTGACCTGCTGCAGACCAAGGTAATGTTAATTAACCTCCATATCTGTGCAGTCTGATCATGATCTGCACTGTTCGCTACTATGAGTCAACAAATTTTCAGCAAGCACCTTATAGCCAAAAACAACTAATGGAACAGTCAAAACTGAAGAAAGGACAAAATTTAATACTTTAAGAAATTTAGCATGGTTACGGCCGGTTCAAATCATGAAAACCTGAAATTCAGCATCCAGCAGCAAGTTGTTTTAGATTTCTAGTGGGAATCAGTTCTAAATCAATTCATAATTTGATATTTTACTTGTCTTTGACAAATGATGGCATGTTGAACATGGTTAGTGCATAATGATGATATAACGATTTCAAGGAAATGCAAAAACTTACAATGACAAAATCCAACAGAACCAGCAAATCTCTAAATCTTATCCAACTGAGGAAATTTCTGTAAATTAATGCTGTTTCACAAGATGTTATTAAAGCCATTTTTACCACAAGAAAGCTAGCTTAGAATCATGAGAAAGAAATACTTTTGCTGTGGGCGTCTCCGTGTGATTCTATTGTTCTACTGCATTATATGTATGACAGGGAAACTGGAAATGTGTTGCTGTTTTTTTGTTGTTTTTTTAATGTTCTTGGATTGTTCTGAAAATTTATTTAGCAAAGTTTTAATTAAGAACAATTTAAAAACTTTTTAATTATGTTTCTTAAAGTTAGAGGAACTGCTCTAAGTTTGTACTGTGAAAAAACTTTACTTGACATTATAATAATTATTCTTGAGTTTCATCCTGGTTAACATTTCTCAAAGTTAATTATTCTTACACATGCACTTTCAGAGTAATTCTTTCATTGTTATTTAAGAGCAATTTATGAACATTTCTTAAAATGTTATTTTTTTTTATAATTAAGTTCACTTGTGATGGGCCCAATGTGCCAAGGAATAAAATATCCCTTGCAAAAAATGGCCTTACCTGACCATGTTTGTCCATGGTCAAACCAAGCTTAAAGATCATCAACCATGGTTAATTGTGGTTTGCATGAACTAACCATACCTATAATGGTGAATTACCGCATGGTCATTGGTCAACTATAGAAATCCAAGCTGACCATGGTTGATTTTTTCTGATGAC
Source organism: Solen grandis (assembly GCA_021229015.1). NCBI lineage: Eukaryota > Metazoa > Mollusca > Bivalvia > Adapedonta > Solenidae > Solen > Solen grandis. Next base: position 34,110,657 of record CM037794.1, read on the forward strand.
ATATACCTCACCCTGGCTGACAATAATCAAACTATGCCTAGTATAAGCCACCACAGTCCCACCCATACAGACCATGGAATAATGAGAATGCATGTTTCTATATGATAATATAAAAGAATATTATAGTCTGTAATATTTGAATATTTGCAAAATTTCAAGGCTACTACATTTCTTATTCCTATAATAAAGAACAGCCTTCAGTTCATATTGTATAGGCACCAGCATAATTATGATAATAGGGACTGTTTATATGATATTGGATTTAAGACAAAATATGCTCGCTAATGCTATGCTATACATATATCAATTCTCTTATGCCTTTGGAAACGACATTTTATTGTATGTTTATTATAATCTACATTTAACAGCCATCTGCATTTCAATTTATACTTTGTTACCATGAGAAAATGCAGTCATAAAAGATGAATATAGTCAAACCTGTACCAACGGTCACCTTGGAACAACGGTCACCTGACAACAATGGTCACATCTGATTCCCCCCCATGCATTTTTGTTCTTAAAATGTACTGTAAACAACGGTCACCTGCCTATAACGGTAAACGGTCAGTAATACCATATCTGGCCCTGCTGTGCTATAAGCCCTTCGAACAACGGTCACTAGGCTACCTGACAGCCTTACTGCCTCGCGGGTGGGGCACCTGTCGCCAGTTTCCAGAAACACCTGGGGATACGAACGTGCCAGCAGACATCTCAGTACACAGGGGTGGGAGTGGGGTAAAACTCTGAGGGGTGAATTCTCATTGGTTAACTGGTACAAGATGCTTAGCAACTTTGGGATCATTGTCCTGAGAATTAAGCAAAACTGCTTATTGTCTTGGCCATCAGCCGAAATAGGCCTATTTTGATTAATCGTTGTTTTAACACCTCTTACAATAGCTACAATTATCCCCCATCTGTTATTAATGGATGAGTATTCATTAATTTGTCACCCAGTTTGAAAAATAAAACAAGCGTGATAGTTTTAATAAGCAAAGCAATCTATTAGGTTTTTTTATTTTTTGTTAAGAGAGAAAGAGAGAGAATTATAAAAAAATGATCGATTTATTGGCGAAACGAAAATGTTTAAGGGGAAATCACTCTATTATTATCGCAATACAAATGGCTGTGGATTCTAAATTAATTGCAACATGGTAGGTTTACATTTGTAAACGTACAATTAATACTTGAAATGCGAAGGTAAATTTCACTGAAAGTCACGAAAATGAGTTTTTGTAATTGATTTAATTCTTTAATAAATTTTTTTAAAAATATTTACATTGCTTGTGCACTGTTAAAACTTTGTACTGATAACAATCTCCATATTAATAAAGCGAAAGTTGTTTATTTTTTTCTGTCTATCTACATGTACATGACTTGCATGTACAGTATATCAAACTTCAAATCTTAACTGAGTGACCCTCCGAATAAAGGTGACCTGTGAACAACGGCCACTTTTACATTTTTCCCTGCCCGACCGTTGTTCACAGGTTTGACTGTATTTAGATTAAACACTAGCCAAACTATAAAAATAATGTAAATATTAGTGGATTTCTTTGGGCCAGAAAAGATTATATAATGGCCAACATCAACATTTGAAAAAAACAACAACAACTGAAAACAGTCCATCGGTAAAACATTACAGCGACCATCTTTCTTAGGGAAACACATCGAGAAGTTAATGAAGGAAGTCTGGTAAAACATCTTTCTGAAAACTGACTGGATGAAGGTCTGCCAGACACAAGTGTTCCCCGAGTACAAGGGGTCCAGTAATGCTTTTTGATACAATCTTGGGAAAATTATGAATTATGGGAAATAAACACCCCAATGTGTCTATTTGTCACCTTACATTAAGAGTAGTGTCTACATTTTGTATACTAGAAGATAAAAATATGGTCTATCAATGATAAATATTTCAAGGAATCTGCTTCAAACTGGAATTGGCTTTTAACAGACACATTATTTACAGATAAATCATAATCATAAATAACAAAAGCATGTCAGTCTGACTCAGGGAATATGTCTGGGTGTAAGTATAATCATAGGCATCATAGAGCCTTGATTACTGCTGAAGTAGGTCCAACAACCAAACTGACACAAACAGTCAGCTTTTATCAGATAAACATGGTGCCTAACCCTTTCCCTCATATAGACTCATTTTGACGCCCTCAATTGGTAACCACATAAAGCCTGATCTGCAGAAAACTACAGTTAAACCTTACCAAATTTAATTACAAATCCTCATTTCCAGACCACTGAGGATCAGCGAACAGCATAAAACCTGATCAGCCTGCGAGTTACTCGCAGGCTGATCTGGTGTTATGTTGTTTGCATAGGTCTTTTCATGGTTTCCTCTATGAGGGAAAGGGTTAGGTCAAGCTTCTACAACATTACAGGTTATGACATTATGCAACAAAATACATGTAGCATAATCATGACAGGGTTATCTTTTTTTTTTTTTTAAACTTTTTCATCTCACTGCTACTATGATATTTTCTAAGTATGAATTCTTATAAAGAAGCTTGCAATATGAATAAGAACTCCATCTGTAAGCTTGCAATGTTGAATTCTGTATAAAACTACCTACAAGCTTGTTCAAGCTTCCAGCAAGTCCATGGAAAGCAATATCAGTACAAATGTAAATGTAAGCAATAATTATTGTATAAAGCTGATGTTGCAAGCTTGAAGAAAGCAATCCTTTTGGTTTGGGATACGTGTAAAAAAATCATTGGCTGTAAATCTTAAACTACATATTTATATAAAAATTAAATATACAGTCAAGTCACAATGGAACAAAATGTGATGCGACAAAATGATGATGTAAGTAAGTCTGAAATCCCACCAGAATTTCTTTATACAATGTAGAAAAGATGCAATGGAATGGAGTTAGGATAGAATGAAAGATGCACTGGAGCCGTCTATTTAAGAAGTCCCCAGGACCATTTCACAGTTAAAAAAAGATACACTAGAATGAGGTGTCAGTCATTTTTGTCACACCTACCCGGGTTACACACGTTGCATTTACCTGTTGGCCATTTTGACGTGCACTTAGCCAATCAGTAAGGCACCCATGTAACACAATAACACAAAACATACAAGCAAGTTAAAAATGTTTGTTTGCAGCAGGGGGTAACCTGTCAACAGGTAATCTATACAGAATAAATCTTTGTTTTCGCATTTCAGTACATGATAACACGAAAATGAGAAAAAAAGAATATAATGTCTTGCATTACATTAAGTAATGGTAATTAATTCAACATATGGCACTGCCTATTTATGACACTAATGACTTTTATACGGCATATATATATACATCCAAGGAAAACATCGTGCTTATGAATAAGAAATATATATATGATGCATTGAAAGATGCGATCGAACAAAAGTATGATCAAATGAAATATTGCATGTTCTCAGATGCAACTTTGTTCCATCGCTTATGGACTGTACTTGTGTAGCACTAATCAATGTAAGATAATTCTATGTTGAATTGACAGGTTCCAAAATGAAACCTCAATTGCATAAAATAATGGGAAAGAGTTTAATCAATGTATTACGAGAATGTTTAAAGTTACTATGTCTGCCATAACCAGGATAAAGGATCTGACAAATGGTGGACAAAAACTACATCATTTCTTATCATTTTCCACCCTTTTTCAGATCAGATAACAAGAGAATACAATATTTTTTTCCTCCTAATTTCCAATACATAACTGAATTTGATCACAGTTTATTGCACAATATGCACTCAAAACATCATTATACAAACTGATCGTAATAGAAATAACACAAAATGCACAAATAACATCATTGCAAACTTTAATGGGATGACAATTTACAGAAATAAATTGTTTAGTATGAACAAGGGATAGTTGTGCACCATTCAAGTATTTGTGTGATCAACATAAAAAGTTCAGCGCTGGTTCAGATAATCATATCTAGACCTGAATATATTCGAGCATCAACAATAAATGAGAAACATCATGCGATGACCGAGCAGTTCCCGCGATAATTGGTTTACCAAACACAGTGATAATTTGGTCTGGTAGCCGAATTATTCTTAGAATTTTTCCCCCTGGAAAATTTATCGCTGTACAACAGACCTCATAATTCACAGACAAGACAGTGTGAATAATTCAAGACTTACTGCAAGCTTTATTACGCAATATATGATCAGGCTATGTGTGTGGCAGAAGCTAACCAGATTCTGGTACTGCTAACTTGTAACACAGACATTTAGGCACTCACAAAATATACCATATTATAACTGATAAATGTCCCCCCACCCCCTGCAGATTTTTCATAAAGAGAGGTAACATAATGAGCTCAACTAAAAAACTCCTTATACCTCAGTCACCTTTGCCACACCAGATTTTATATGGTCATATCCTTATAATTGCAGTCACATATGTTAGGGAAGTACTGTTAGTACTGACAAAAAACTTGCTGCTTCCCTACGGCATTTAAGTGATGACGCACAATCGCCATGTGGCGAATCTATAAGAAATGTAGGGTGACCATACTTTTGTAACACGGTGCCTGTGGAAATTTTGTTGTCCACAAAAGCCAAATGGAATTCATATAAACTTAGGGCAGCCGCATGGCAAACGCAAGGCCACCTTACATTTGACGTATGGTCACCATGAATCGCTCTATGGCTTGCCTATGAGTCAAATTGCTACGATGACCATAGAAATGAAAAAAATGTTATAACTCTGTGCTAAAATTCTATGGCGACCCCTACGGCCTGCAAAATTATAGGAACACACACTAGGGAGACCGTATGGTCACCGCAGAATTTCTGTGGTCGACGCAGGTATTTCTCGATGTTGAGGGTGTACGGTTGCCGTATCCTCTCCATAAAGTAAATGTAACTGAGGTATAACTCTGAAATGAGTCACCTATCAGTAACATGTCCATCTATAATTGATTTGTATTGTTGTTTTGAATAAATAAGACATGCAAATCTTAGTCTATCTTCATTATCTTTTATCCCCATAAGATACCATTTTAAAAAGAGAAGACAGGGGACATTTTTGCCCCAGTACTTTGTTTGAACAAACTTGATAGAGGTCAACTAGGCAAAGCCATGCACCAAATATCTAATTAAGCTCTAGGCATTGTGCTTTCTAAGGGGAAGGTTTTTTAAGATTCACTTATAAAATCTATTTATTTTTAGCTCCTGTGACTCAGATATACAATGGACCAGAACCATTTGAACAATTTTGGTACATGCAAGTAACATTACAGGCAAGTTTCATTTAATTTGGCCAAAAGTTTTCAGAGGAGCTGTCATTTGAAACAACTGTGGATGTTGGGCAGGCGACGGACAGGCATTGATCCTAACAGTCTTAACCCTTTCCCTCATATAGACTCATTTTGACGCACTCAATAGGTACCACATAAAGCCTGATCTGCAGAAAACCACAGTTAAACCTTACCAAATTTAATTACACAATCCTCATTTCCAGACCACTGAGGAGCAGCGAACAGCATAAAACCTGATCAGCCTGCGACTTACTCGCAGGCTGATCTTGTTTTATGCTGTTCGCATAGGTCTTTTCATGGTTTCCTCTATGAGGGAAAGGGTTAAATAACATGTGCTCATGTCAGCTAAAATCCCTTTTTTTTTATTTACAGAATTTAGTTTATCAAGGGTCCCTCAATATATTTACCATAAATTTTCACAAAAATTGAGATGTCTTATAATGGCTTCAATTATCCATTGATTATAAATATTGTTTATTTTTCTAACACTTAAGAAACAGGAAAACATGCACAGCTCTCTCAGCGTTCATAAAGGACAGATTGACAGTGCAATATGATACAAACAACACCTACATGTGACAAAATCCAATACAAACATACACAATGTACATGTAAAGTCGATTTAGAAACTTTTTTTAGATCTTCATTACGTTTTTTTTTTTCAATTAAGGAATTTTAATTTCACCACCATTTACAATATCACGTGTACAGGAAACATTCAAGCTGAAATATGCATACTTCTTTCATTATCCTTAATGTATATTAATGAAGATGCATGTGTATTGTATGTAACAATATCCTAGGAAATAACACAATGAAAAAATCATGCTATCCCTTTCCCTCATATACTCATTTTGACGCACTCAATAGGTACCACATAAAGCCTGATCTGCAGAAAACCACAGTTACACCTTACCATATTTAATTACAAAATCCTCATTTCCAGACCACTGAGGAGCAGCGATCAGCATAAAACCTGATCAGCCTGCGAGTTACTCACAGACTGATCTGGTTTTATGTTGTTCGCATAGGTCTTTTCATGGTTTCCTCTATGAGGGAAAGGGTTAAATAAACATTATAAGGCTTGTAGTGTGTATTTTTTCCAAATATATTCACAGTTCAAAATTTTAAAAAATAACATGCATAGATATGAGGTCATACGAGTCCCAACATAAAGCGCAATAATATAAGCCGTAACTTTGCCGTCTAGTAAATGTGTTAGAATGGAAAGAGAATTTCATTATCATGCTCTATGGCAGAATATAATGCATGGATGCTTTGTAAGGCCTACTGACTTTGTGATTAGATTACTGCACATATGAACTGATCACCAGGGATAATATTCTGGGATAGAGCACTAAAACAAAACTTTATTTCCTAATTTTACAATATTGGAAATTCATTCCTATAAATGCAGCCTTATATATGCTAATTAGAGCGATTCCGATACTAGTGATTGTGTATTTTTGATTTTGGACCCCTATACTGGATGATGACATGTCATACACTTCATAAACAAATGAAAGACACATCAGTTAACCCTTTCCCTCATAGAGGACACCATGAAAAGACCTATGTGAACAGCATAAAACCAGATCAGCCTGCGAGTAACTCGCAGGCTGATCAGGTTGTATGCTGTTCGCTGCTCCTCAGTGGTCTGGAAATGAGGATTTTGTAATTAAATTTGGTAAAGTTTAACTTTGGTTTTCTGCAGATCAGGCTTAATATGTGGTACCTATTGAGTGCGTCAAAATGAGTCTGTATGAGGGAAAGGGTTAAGAACGATATTAAGACTATCTTTCAATATGATACCAAACATGACAACATTCCATTTCCGTAGTCTGAGAAAATCTGAAAATATCTTGTATTATATATACATTAAACATAGAGGAAAAAAAATTTTCTCCAACATATTTGACAGGATGATATGAAAATTGGATTAGCAAAAGACTGGATTATTGTCAACTGTCACAGGATCTCATCTTACAATTTCAATTACAGTAGAGTCTGTTTCATAATCAATGTCTTGACTGCCTGTGGACGAAAAGCCATCTATATTACTTCACAGTTTCTGTGCTCTTAAACAGTGTTAGAGATTCTATTTCGACTGAAATCATCACCCTGTGACTGTCATAAGACTGATATGCTTTTAAATCTGACTGAAAGATTCGGACAACCTTTCCAGATTTTACTAAAAATTTGATAATAATTTTCTTCACATTTTTTTCCAAAAGTATCGAAATCCATTTGTCTTCTATTTTTATTGCTTAGTTTTACAGTATTTCATCAACTAAATTAATTTATACTGTATTTATGCTATTGCAGAATCAATATTTTCTAGACAGCTGAAAGGACAATGGGGGGCCTTTGTAATCCGTCCAGAGCAAACCCAGGACTTTTTTTAAAGTTTAAACGTTATTTTACATTGATTATGGTCATTGTTGTAGGAGGAAACCGGAGCACCCACAGAAAACCCACGTGTCTGGACGGGCAACTGCCATACCCTCCCACGTACGTCACATGGATCAAACCCACGACACATTGGTGAGAAGCAAAGTGCATTACCACTACACTATCCAGGCACCAAAACAAAGGATTCAAGGGAACCAATCTCTTCAACTTAACATCTAATTTATCAGATGAGGGAGACAAATATCTACCATTATAGGCATTTTTATTCAAATTCAGAAATATTTAAGTAGAAGTACTCAATATCAGAAATAATGATTTTGACTCAAGTTTTATACCAGTTTCATACTGGCCTCAAAGGTCTTTTCCTGATAGCTCCAACGACTGGCATGCAGCCTCTTAAAAGAACGGAAATTGCACTTAACAATCTATATTTTATTATTTGAAACCTGAAACCATTTTGAATATTGCTGATCTTAAATGTCCATAAACAATTCATCTAAGATTAACTCTTCCATACTGAGGCTCCTTCCTATCAGACACAGACATTTTATAATCTAGCATTACAGAAATAAGCTTTTTTTCATGTTCAGAATTGGAAATAGTAAACGGCAATCCTACATCTGTAATGCATTAAATTTAAAACAACGTAAAAGCTACGATAAGTTTGCACCACTAATTGTCACAGGCCTATCACCATGACGATACCTATTTTCCGGATCCATCCTGAAAGTAAGTATCCTTGTCCTCCGGATTTAACTTACGGGCCCCTGGCATCTCGACGTGGATACCACCTTCTGATGTCTCAGAACTCTGCAAGTACACAAAAAACATACTTAGTATAACGTTGTCCCTACTGAGACTCAGTTCAAAGTTACTCTTTACCACTCAAATGTCGGTCACTTTACGCCATATCAAAGCTCTGAAATGCATGATCTGTTTTCTACACAGATATTCAGGAATATACAGTCAAACCTCTCCTAAGTGGTCAGTCAATGGAACAAGATCGAGAAAGTGACTGCTTAACAGAGGCCGTCGCTAAGTGAAGGTTAAACAAGTGACAAAATGCTATAATTGGTAATATCAAAAGTGAATAAAGGTGGCCACTAGTACAGGTTCAACTGTTGCATATATATTAAAACATGCTAATCATTATGACGCGATTGTCAATATCGCACAGCCTAACAATGAACACTACTTCTATGGCCCCAGCAAAATGCAATTTCATGAAATATTGAACATTTTAAACCACTCATGCACTATTCAAAAACAGAACTTAAACAGTTCTGGAAACAAGTTCATGAACTTCTGGAAATAAACTGTTCTTCAACAGCATTCATGAGCTTTTCATAAACTGATGCATCTTCCACAATTTTGAAATGTTCGTGAGGTGTTTGAAGTGTTCATGATGTCATTCATAAACTATTCATGAACTATTAATGAATTATCCTTTCAGATTCAAAATTTCTAATATTCAAGAACAATTTAAGAACTTTTCAAAAACAGGAAGTGATGTCATGCTTTTTTAGTAAACGCAACGTCAAGAAATTGGTTGTTAAATATAAAATATGATATCCCTGAAGAACACGTTCCGCAACATGGCGTCTTCGTTCACCAGCTCAGGGTAACAATTTTGTAAGTTCATCCTATAAAGTTAGCACATGTGGAAAAAGCAAAATATAGGTTTTATCAGTCTAATAAATATAGTTTCAATACCATCTTATAATGACCAGTCTAATAAATATTCTAAGTTTCAATACCATCTGTGACCAGTTTAATAAATAAAGTTTCAATCTGTATATGACCAGTCTAATAAATATAGTTTCAATCCGTATATGACCAGTCTAATAAATATAGTTTCAATACCATCTGTGACCAGTCTAATAAATAAAATTTCAATACCATCTGTGACCAGTCTAATAAATAAAGTTTCAATCCGTCTATGACCAGTCTAATAAATATGGTTTCAATACTGTATGTGATGGGTGTCTTCCCAACTGTCCCACTTTTATATAAAACAGTAAAAATCAAGGTGGGACAGTTGGGAATCATGCTTAATTGGATAACAATAGACTGTCATGGATGAGTGACTATAGTCTTTACCTAAATGGATGGAATATTTCAGTGCAATTATTTGTCTTATTGTCTTATATTATTAAGAGCAATTTGCAATAGTATTTATGGTTAGTAATATATTGCATTAGTATTTATAATAAGTTATATGCTATTAGCAAAATTATTTATAATAAGTATTTATAATACTTATTATGTTTTAGGATGTTGTCAGTATTCTCTCTCTCTCCCTCTGAAATGAAGAAAACAAACTCTTTATGTTTTCATATATTTATTATTTTTATTTCATGTGTCATGAACAAATCAAATAAAGACAGGGGTATATTCGGATGTGGTACAATTTATTGTATTTTGTTTTAATTTGAAAACAAGCATTTCATTTAAACAACTGTGACATTCCACCCTACTGATCTGTTCTATACAGAGTTACTCGTCAAACCGAATCAAATGCGATGCACAATCGGCATACTCCATCACAGTGATTTCTTCAGCCATGTACTTGTGTTTCAGGGCAGACAGTCTCTGTTCAAGTTGTCGGTATTTCCTCCTCTTCTTTTCTCTCACTCCTCCGGCACTGTGCTGAAGAATTTTGATAGCATTGGCAGCTTCAATCCTTTGTATTGTTTCCAAGAACTTGTAAATGTTCGGATGTGACTGTCTCATACTTTTCTTTAGTTTGTTGTGCCAGCCTTCCAAGTTGTTTGTTGTTCTTGGTCCTTCTGTCTCGAAATGGTTCCAGTTGTCCTTGTCTCCCTCAACCCAATGTTCAGTGACATAGTCTGTGAACCTTGAAACATGGAATCTCTGCATTTTCAGCATCCGTCAGTGCGACAAACCACACATCTTCAACATGTTGTAGGGACTAGAGGCAGAACTGCAGCTCTTCTTCCTAGTTTCTTAAAGTCCTCATTCTCAGAATACAGTCCAACTAAGCCAAGCTTCTGTATCTTCCGCCAAACACACTGTGTGTAATGAAAAAAACACCCTTTCACATTCACATTTGGAAACACTCTGCGAGCTGCCTGCTTGGTTGCTGCCTCAAAGTCTATCAGGAGTGTGTCTGGTCCCAGTTCCATTCCTATTTCCCTGCATTTCTGTTGAAGATGTTGAAAAAGTCTGCAGTAAATCCTTCACTTTTTCCAGGCAGAAGGGCAAACACTAACGGATACATGTGTCCATCAATATATCCATGGAGTGTGTAGACCTGGCTGAATATGTCTGGGCACACATAAAATGTTCCGTCTCCATATATGGTTGGGTTCTGTGCCAGATGCTGGAGATTTGTTCTTGTAGCAAAAATCAGCATCCTGTTGTCATTCTCTGCCTCATCAACCAGTAGGAACTGCTCACCAGTGTGCGTTTCAGTCCATTTTCCATCCAAATCTATGTCACTCCTGGACTTTGGTATCCCCGGTCTCAATGCACCTCTTTCCCTGTATAGAGATGACTTGGTGGAGGGGAAGGTTGGTAATCCTTTGCAGACTTGTTCTGCATCTTCGTCCCATTCTCTGTCTCTCAGACTGGATATGACTTCTTCATATATTGACGGAATCGGCGTGGTTTCTTCGCGTGCCCTCTTTCGCATGAGTTGATTTATTTCATGGCGCTTCAGTTCCATGTGTTCGGCTGCATGATTATGGTATTGGTCACAGAAACTGGAATGTTGTCAGCTGTTGTGATTTTAGCAGAACAGGTTTGGACATGACAGACCCAGTACACCCTTGTTGGTTTTTCGGTTTTTGACCTGGTATCTGAATCCATTGTAAACCAGACTATCACCACCACGTTGGTTCTTGACAAACTGCACACTCACTTGTGCATTTGCCATTTTAGCTTATAATTTCAGACGATGTTACTTAGTGAAATTTTACTATCAAATGAAGACATTTACATCAGAATGTAAATATATTGTATCTGATACAGTTCAGTTCATTAATGAGATATCACAGTTTGAAAGTCACAATAAATTGATAACCAAAAATGTTAATTACTTCAAATCAAATTGTTTACCTTAAGTAGTAAACTGCTAGATCAAAGGACTTGTTTGTATTTCTTAATCCAATCACTTAGCAATATATACAGGATAAATGGACTTTAGTTGGACCAATCAATTAACACAATTTAAAGAAAAAAGTAGCAGAGGTGATAATTATCTTAATAAGTTCAAATTATTTTTTATCTTTATAAATTCACATAAGCTTTAAAGCCAGAGATCAAAGGAATGCATGTTTACACTATAAATTACAATTAATTTAGTAACCCTAATTAATGGACCTTAATAAACACATTTTAGAAAGAAATAATACAATATAACTAAAACATGAAATTTTACCTCTTAAAATACAAAATCAAAAAAAAAATCAGAAACAAAATCAGATAATACAACTTCAATTCATTTTAATGTGTTGTAGTTTTGAAATAGATTATAATCCCTTATCAAAACACACCCAGCAAGTGTCTAAAAATCTTGACTGGGACAGTTGGGAAACAAAATATCAAAAAGTGGGACAGTTGGGCATAAACCATGTGATGGTATTGCCTGTGATGGTGGAACTACCCAATTTTTTTACGATCACCAATGGTTGCATCCAGTGACATGGCATCTGTAGATGGGTATTGATAGACATACATGGTGCCTAACCCTTTCCCTCATATAGACTCATTTTTACGCACTCAATAGGTACCACATAAAGGGCCCGATCTGCAGAAAACCACAGTTAAACCTTACCAAATTTAATTACAAAATCCTCATTTCCAGACTACTGAGGAGCAGCGAACAGTATAAAACCTGATCAGCCTGCGAGTTTCTAGCAGGCTGATCTGGTTTTATGCTGTTCGCATAGGTCTTTTCATGGTATCCTCTATGAGGGAAAGGGTTAATACACACATGTAGGTAAAATCAAATTCTTAGTCAATGACGTTCTGTGAACAAGCTGCTTTAAAAAACTGTTCTTTGTTAAGAGAGAAATTTCCAGTACATGTTCTTTACATGTACCAATTATGGGAATGCAGGAAAGTCAGTTCCCAAGTCCTTCTAAGCCTGCTTTAGGAATTACAGTTCATGAATAGTTCATTTCTAGATGCGACATTGAAATTATGCTGAAATTTTTCATGAAATCAAGAATTTTGGAAGAAAGCTTTCTTTTAGTAAACAAAACAAGAGTTGTCAGGGAGCCATGCGCTTAACTATTCTCGGTACTTTATAGTATAAAAAAAAAGCCATGCCGAATCTTTCAAGGGCCATGTATCTGTCAAAATACATGATAGTGTCTCCTCTTTTCTACTCATTGCATTTATGTTGCTGAACAAGTATACAAAGTATCAAAGAAGTATCAAAGAAATAACATATCTTAGAAATATATGACGGGCAAAAGAAACGCCCCATTCCATGTTCTCGACAACGCAATTGTCAACGTAGCGCTCGTGACGTCGCCTGTACACACGGATAAGCCCGTCGGCGTTCCATAAGTTGAAACGCGACTCGTCGCTGAAAAACCATGTTCTGCCAACGCTGACCGCGATGGTTGCAGGCCCAGATCAGACGTTGGTGACAGTGGCATAAAGTTAGAACTAAACCACGGTAGGGTCTACGGCAGGTAATCCCGTGTTTCTCTCAGTCGTGTCATCTTCACACCGTATAACGACTTATTGGGCGACCACGGTTACCGACTACTAAACGCGACGTCGATTCTGCCGTCACAAACCTGTCACGCAAATGACGTTGACGTATGAAATTATCTTGTCTTACAGACATCACACGAGGTCTTCCTGAACGTGGCCGATCGGCAAACGTTCCCGTAACTCTAACACGTCGAACAAGACGCCGAATCGTCAAACGCGAGACGTTAAAACGTCTGGCAACTTGTTCTTGCGTTCGCCCGCATTCGAGCATGGCCAAAACGCGAGCTCTCTCTTCAGAATTTAGCCTTGGCATTCTTAAATACCAATGTTTAATCAGAAAATCTCTGAAATTGTGATTGTCTTCGACTAGCACGTGTAACTGTATAAAATG
>CM037794.1:34124515-34148582 GCA_021229015.1 Solen grandis
CAGCCAATCACAGGCCGATATTCAATGAGGGAGGTCGAACAGGGATGGCGTCGGGTGGGATGGGGTGTCACTTTGACAATGTGTACCACAGGTTAATCAATACTAACCTGGCACTTACCTGACATATTTGAGAATGTATTGAGATGACACATTCAGCTACGATTCGCTTTATAAGCAGAATCATTTTGACCAAATTTCATTCTTGCTTTCGAGCTTGCCTAGCAAACTTCGATTGTAAAACAGATCTTTTCAGATCTTCCTTCACATTGTCAAACAGATCTTTTCAGATCTTCCTTCACATTGTCAAACAATAACTGTCTGTTATGGGCCGAACACGAGTAAGCTATTCGGCTACGTGTTATGGGTACGGGTTATGACTACTTTAAATTACGCAGCGTGTAAAAATTATGGGATACCAAAATGGCCGATCCCGACGATTTGTCCGCGGCTTTTATACTGTATTAGGCGTTTTTTAACCGATTTGGGGACAATTTTCGGGATGCGGCTTATCCACGAATGCGGCTAATATTCGAACGATGACGGTAACCAAGCAAAACCGAAAGATCATAAATCGCATATATCCGATTATTGTTTCCAGATCTGCACAGTAAACTGCACAACTTCTCTGCAGTAGTTACCTCCCCTGAAAGCCGCATCCACTTAAAAAATTAGGGGAAATCATGGGCTAAAAGTAGACATATGCCTGCTTCTTATTTAGAGGTTTTAATTCATATTGCAAAAGCAGCACTCCTAAATTGATATGGAAGTGTTAAATTTTCATAACTGTGTTACCTTTCATGTTTAAACTGAAAAAGAAACTTTTTATATCAAGTAGAGAGATATATACAACCTGAAACTCCCATTTTAAATTGGAATATCCTAAATATCCTAAAAATAAAAGCTAATGATAGCATTACATTTATACTCTGGCATCATTTGCATACCAACATTTGATTGGTTGGAGAATTAGGTCAAAATCTGTTTTATACAGCTACACCTAAAAATGTGTATATTAGAATAGTTCTTTGAATAGGCTGTCTCTCCGGCAGATCTTGTTAAGTTGACATTTGACTTAACACAATACTTTGGGTTTTTTACATATTTGCTATTAAATTGCTGAAATAAATAATTATTCTTTACATGATATAAGTAAAATTCAATGCTTGTCATAAAATTATAAAAAGTTATTAGTCTTAATTCCCTTAAGATTAATGTTATGTTACAACTAAGCTTGAAAGCAGAGTTGCCTTTAACAATTGATTCCTCAGTTCCCAGACGATCAATTTTCATTGAGATGTCAAATATGTAATGTAAAAATATATAAGAAGTTGCAAGTCATTGGTTTGATTTTGGTTACTAGACATTCCTGATCTGTCTTGTTACATTGATTGTGTACATGGTTGCTCTATTCTACCCTAGGTCGGGAGTATGACAAATTTGGGAACCTCCGCCCATGGTGGAACAACGCATCAATTGAGAGGTTTGAGGAGAGGACTAAGTGTATGATAAACCAGTACTCAGAGTACAAAGTTAACGGAGAAAATGTAAGTAATGCTGTTAAAGGTTTTGTGTCTTTTTTTCAGCATGGAGCACAGTAAGCCATCTTTAGAACAAGGGGTTATAGATAAGTAGACATTCTTGCAACTTCAGATCTTCCGATTTTATCATTTTTCTATGTGTCATAATTTAAGCAAGACTTTAACCCTTTATTAATATTCATGTACAAATTTATGAACATTAATTTACAGAACGTTAAGAGCCTAAAAGGTGTATGAAATATTAGATATGACTGTAGCTACAGTATTGTTTGAGCAAACAGAGGACCCTGATACAGGTCTGTCCTGTTGGTCAATCTGTCAAAATGAGTCTACTGTGAAATAACTCAATTTCGTTGGACACTAATTTTCATCGATTTCGCAGATGGTTTTATTAATTAATCCCCACAAACACTTGTCTCATATATAGACTTCAAGTTTTCTGAAACCTATATCCACAAATAAATGTACATGCAAAATTCCTTTTGGTTTTATAATCAGCAAAATTTAGTGTTAATGATTATTAATGATTTTACAGTATTTGAGATAATGGGTTAAGGAATTCTCTTTATGAAGGTGAAACTACAGTAGGTTATAAAGCATGTTTCTTGATATAGTTAATAATTCATTGTTGAATACAAATTTGGGATGATTGATAAAGCTTTTGAAATTACAATATCAGGATTAAGATGTATTATCTTCCTTGTGAAGCATCTTTCAGGTATTGTCATAAAAATTTAAAAAAAAATAATAATCCTTCTTTTTTTGTACTTCACCATAGCACTAAGTGCTTATAGCGAGTTACTGTGAGTGGTCATTGTCTGCTGTTTTCTTGTCATCAATAATATCTTCAAATAACAACTCTATCATGACAAATTTTGTAAAAAAAAAAAATTGTCGAAATGATTTTTTACTTGGGTTGACCCTCTTCAAAATTATGCAAGAATTTGATTCCATATCTTGTCGTCATGTCATTTGAAAAGACAAATGTTAGTGAAAACTGAGAAAAAAATATCCAAAACTTCCGCCAGATTTGAAAATATTTTTGCTCATATAGTCCTTGACCTGGTCTCTACTTATATCGCATTTTTAATTTATTTAGCTCCTGAAAAGTACAGAGATACATTAAGCAAATATCCCTCATTTGAGTGACTTGGAGTATACAAGGTCTCTTGTTAGCTTGTCTTTTTCATAGAATGGAATTCTAGGTATTGTCATGGCTCGGTTGTCGTCGTCTGCTTTGTCATATGCATGGTTGTCATGAAAAACTTTAACCATGGCCATTACTTCTAAAAAAATAAAGTTTCTGTTATCAAACTTCACATACTTGTTCAATATCATGAGGCTAGATTCTGATCTAGGCCATAATTCTTAAATCCATTTTGATGGAAGTTATCTCCCTTTTTAAAAATAAAATACAAATGTACAGTGAAAAACTTTAGCCTTGGCCATAACTTCCAAACTATTAAACCATCTGTCATCAAACTTCACATACTTTTTCACTATCACAAGGGCTACTTTCTCATCAAGGGCCATAAATCTTAGGACCATTTTCACCAAATTTATCTCCCCTTATTTTAACAAAAGCCCGAACAGACAAGCGTTGGTATCTGCATGCAGTGCTCTTGTTGAAAGTTAGGACAGTATATCACTCTGGTTTTGTTTTGCTTTGTTTTTTTATGTTCATGTTTCATGTTGACTGGAAGTGCTGAACAAGATGGTTTACATGTTATTTGATTACGTATATTGCTTTAATAAATAAAATAAGACTTGCATTTTAAACTTTTGTAGCAAGAAAATAATGATTTCTCTACACACCAGGTACGAGGAAAGCAGACACTGGGAGAGAATATAGCAGATAATGGTGGTCTAAAAGCAGCCTATTATGTAAGTAACTATGTAATCAGCTTCAGGGCGGATCCATTTCTAAACACCCCTTAAACCCTTTCCCTCATATAGACTCATTTTGACGCACTCAATAGGTACCACATAAAGCCTGATCTGCAGAAAACCACAGTTAAACCTTACCAAATTTAATTATAAAGTCCTCATTTCCAGACCACTGAGGAGCAGCGAGCAGCATAAAACCTGATCAGCCTGCGAGTTACTCGCAGGCTGATCTGGTTTTATGTTGTTCGCATAGGTCTTTTCATGGTGTCCTCTATGAGGGAAAGGGTTAAAATGTCCATTATCTACAGCATTATAACTTTATACCATGACTCACATATCATTTATTTGTTGTTGATTTTGTCAGAATCCAATACGACATGGCAACCAGGTGAGGACCACCCCCGTAATAATGTGATAATGGATTGTCAATGTGCTGTTAGTCTTTATGACACCACAAAAAAACTACACAATCATTAATTGTAATGCAAGGCTTTTTCCCCCTTCTGTATCATTAGGGCTGTCCAAAGGCTTCTTCCCTGATGATTTTTTTTTTAAGTTTTCCTCAAAATTGTTATTAACTCTGAGTTTTTTTTTGTTCCCTGGTGGAAATGGTACTTTTGACCACTACTGCCTGCCCTGAAAAAAGAACAAAATAAAGGTCCCTTCCCATCATCAAAAAAGAGGGTAGATATCTTTATTATTTATTCTCCATACTGCACTATGTAAAACCCAAGGTAAATGTGACTGCACAGTCTGGTCAGGGCTGGTCAAAATGTAGTGTTTGTCTGTTGTATGAGTCTGAGTGTGTCAGCTGATCTAGGTTGATATTTGTTATAGGTAGAGTCTTCTTGGTGGAGAAGGTTTTTAAGTAAGAAAATGAGAACATTCTAGGAGACTGAACCCTGGTGTTTTAAATCATTTTAAACCTTTAAATATTTGTCATAGGAAATAAGGCAAGCAATGCTCTGTCTTAAATCACAATTGATGACCAATTTTATTCTAAAATTTTGAATAAATATAAAGAACTGCACTGGAAACTGACACAGTGGGGTCTGCATATATTGCTTTATTAGCTTGTCTGTTTCAGAGAAAAGGTTAGGCTATTATGGTCACTGGGTCAACATTGTCTTTGTTGTTGTGGTGCAAAAACTTAAATATAGCCCATTACTTAAACACTTTTAAGAAACAAACGTGGGCATCGGCAGGTGGTGCTCTTGTCATGACATACCACAGATAGGGTACTAGAGCAGGTTGCTGCAGCTGATGTTGTGAACTGTCACTGTTTTAACATCAGATGTGCTCAGTCAGATGGCATTGTTAGACTGATGTTTTATTGATTAGATTTTAAGAGTTGTATGAGTGATATGTAGCTCAGTAGTGTCTTGTTCCATCATTATGGATGTTACTGTATCAGACATCACTGTTTATTGTATTGCTTCTTCATTTTGTAGGCTGTAAAGAAAAATTGTGAAGTGAGGGCAATACAAAAGAAAAGTCCTGGTATTAAAATGGGTTGAATATCTGCCCAAAGCCAGAAGGTTGTATGAGTCCAATCCTTGATATTGACAAACCAAAATCATTAAAAAAAATGTTCTGGCATCTGTTTCATTTGCATTGTATTATGATCTATTTTTCAATGGTGAGTGCCAAGCAAATGAGGAAGGTCTAGGACACATGGTCCAGGTCTAATACATATGTTACTGGTCTAGTAGATTAAGAACTGGTCTAGTACATATGTTACTGGTCTAATACATATGTTACTGGTCTAGTAGATTAAGAACTGGTCTAATACATATGTTACTGGTCTAGTAGATTAAGTACTGGTCTAATACATATGTTACTGGTCTAGTAGATTAAGTACTGGTCTAATACATTTGTTACTGGTCTAGTAGATTAAGTACTGGTCTAATACATTTGTTACTGGTCTAGTAGATTAAGTACTGGTCTAATACATTTGTTACTGGTCTAGTAGATTAAGTACTGGTCTAATACATATGTTACTGGTCTAGTAGATTAAGTACTGGTCTAATACATTTGTTACTGGTCTAGTAGATTAAGTACTGGTCTAGTACATATGTTACTGGTCAAGTAGATTAAGTACTGGTCTAGTACATATGTAACTGGTCTAGTAGATTAAGTACTGGTCTAGTACATATTTTACTGGTCTAGTAGATTAAGTACTGGTCTAGTACATATGTTACTGGTCTAGTAGATTAAGTACTGGTCTAATACATATGTTACTGGTCTAGTAGATTAAGTACTGGTCTAGTACATATGATAATAGTCTGATATACATGATACTGGTCTTAGTGGTCTAGTACACATAGGTTGTACACATATAATGTAGTACACATGGACTGGTCTAGTACACATATACTGGTCTAGTCACTAGTCGGTCTAGTACACATGGTACTTATCTAGTACATAGTAAATGTCAGGTACACATAGCAATGGTCTAGTTCACATTATACTGGTCTAGTTCAAATGGTACTGGTCTAGTATACATAGTAAATGTCAGGTACACATGGCAATGGTCTAGTTCACATTATACTGGTCTAGTACAAATGGTACTGGTCTAGTACACATAGTACTGGTCCAGTACACTCAGTGCAGGTCTTAAGTACACATTATACTGGTCTAGTACACATAGTACTGGTCTAGTACACTCAGTGCAGGTATTTGTACACATAAAATGGTCTAGTACACATTATACTGGTCTAGTACACATAGTACTGGTCCAGTACACTCAGTGCAGGTCTTTAGTACACATAATACTGGTCTAGTACACATGGTACTGGTCTAGTACACATAGTACTGGTCTAGTACACTCAGTGCAGGTCTTAAGTACACATAATACTGGTCTAGTACACATGGTACTGGTCTAGTACACATAGTACTGGTCTAGTACACTCAGTGCAGGTCTTAAGTACACATTATACTGGTATATGGTCTAGTACATTATATTGGGGTCTAGTACACGAGTTCGTGTCATAAGTAGTAATTGTCAGGTACACATGGCAGTGGTCTAGAACAATGGCATGACTCTAGTACACATGGTACATGTCTTGTGTTACAGGCATATGAGGACTGGGTAAAAACCAACGGGGAGGAGCCTCCACTGCCGGGACTCAACCTGACTCACAGGCAGCTCTTCTTCCTCTCCTTCGCACATGTGAGTATTGGTTACCATAGTGATTCAGTTTCTATGACAACTTTCACCTGTAAAATGAAATTATATGAAGTGACATTAATTGGTTTCCTATTCAGTATGAATTAAATTGATTACATTCATATCTATAAATACCTTCTTAAAATACTGCCTTGGGTGAAGCTGTAAAAGAAATTGCCAAGGATAGATGTCAGCAGTGTTAACCCCGGCATGACACGCTCAAGTCTTTAAACATTAGCTTCATTAACTGTTTTTCAGGGTATCTGTGTGTGATAGCTTGTCAGTAGTCTCATGCATGATTATGATATCTGTCTTTATGGATATTTACTATGAGACTTTGATTGGTTCAGATGGCGATGTCATAGACAGATATGAATTTATTTTTAACACCTTGTATAAAGCCTTTCCATTGAGGAAGAAAATGAATGTTACGACACTCTTTCCATCTTCAGTCATCATATTCTCATACTGTTCAAAATACATATAATAACAAGTAGCAATAATAACTTAAACTATACATAGATAAACAAAGTTTATCCTTGGAAGTCGGGGAGCATCTTGATATACAGCAAGAATATTTTTGGGGTTAATTTAGACCATTTGAGGTTCAAAATGTAGAATTTTTGGTGTCATGGTAACCATGGATTTGGTCAGTAACACCTTAATATGCCTGGCTATTGATGCGTTTCATGTACCCTGGATGTATCAATCCTCTGAAGCCTGTAAACTACAGCGTGTGTATCTTCTGACCAGCCCTGTTTCCTTTTACCACAGGTCTGGTGCTCCAAGTGTACCAAGGAGGCAGACCATCTGCAGATCCTCAGTGATGCCCACAGTCCTGCCCAATACAGGTAAGACCCCTGGTCTTGGCCCCATTCTAAACATATCTTGGTAAAATGGAAGGTGGTACCTGATTTTCATATTTACTCTCTTTCACAGCATCTCTAGGAAGCACTTAGTATTGGTTTTACCTAGGGGTAATACTTATGTAACCATAGCAACTACAAGCCAGAGTGCCATCTAGTGGTTTAGTCTTGGTTACATCCTGGCATTCTCTACAAGATTTCATCATCAAAAAACCGTGTATGCATTCTGCAAGTATATTATTATATACCTTGGGGACATTGCCTGTTTATATACCTTGGGGACAATGCCTGTAAAGGTTTTGTTTTGACATGTCAACCGATCAGTTAATTTGTGCACAAAAGTGTTGTACTCTTCAATTGAAGTCAGAAGCTTATACCTTAAAATTCTCTCAAGCAATTTCTTTGGCCTCACCTTTTGTGTATTCTGATAATTCTAATGATATTTCATTTTAATGATTCATGATATTTGGCAAATAGCCTAGCTTCATTAATAAAGAATTGAGTATGAAAGGAGTGCTGGCATACACCAGTGGAGAACATATGGATATTTTCATTGTGAATAACCTTGTGATTCCATTACTAATGTCATTAAAATGAATTATTTATGTATCATTTGATGTAGTATAATGCTTAATTGCAATAAAGTTTACTGGATAGCTAGTTCCTGAAACTCGGCCATTTAAACCAGTGGTGAACATTTCATAAACAGAAGGAAAGCAAGTTATATATAATGACAAGAAGGTCAGGTTTACCATTTATAAACCAGAACCTCTTATCATTATATATATTGGTGTAACATGGCATCTTCACCAGTTCAGGGTAGTGATTTCATAAGTTCATCCTATGAAGCTAGCGCATGCGGGAAAAGTGAATGAATCTAGATATAGGTTTTATCAGTCTCAAATTAAGGTTTCAATATCGTCTGTTACAGTATTGCCTGTAATGGGAAACCATCCATTTTTTTTTTACAATCACAGGTGGTTGCATTGGATGACATTGCATCTGTAGATGGGTATTGATAGATGTATGTATCTGTGAACAAGGTGCATCTGTAGATGGTTATTGATAGATGTTTGTATCTGTGAACAAGGTGCATCTGTAGATGGTTATTGATAGATGTATGTATCTGTGAACAAGGTGCATCTGTAGATGGTTATTGATAGATGTATGTATCTGTGAACAAGGTGCATCTGTAGATGGTTATTGATAGATGTATGTATCTGTGAACAAGGTGCATCTGTAGATGGTTATTGATAGATGTTTGTATCTGTGAACAAGGTGCATCTGTAGATGGGTATTGATAGATGTTTGTATCTGTGAACAAGGTGCTCTGTAAATGGGTATTGATAGATGTTTGTATCTGTGAACAAGGTGAATCTGTAGATGGGTATTGATAGATGTTTGTATCTGTGAACAAGGTGCATCTGTAGATGGGTATTGATAGATGTATGTATCTGTGAACAAGGTGCATCTGTAGATGGGTATTGATAGATGTTTGTATCTGTGAACAAGGTGCATCTGTAGATGGGTATTGATAGATGTATGTATCTGTGAACAAGGTGCTCTAATGGTTGACCTGGTTTACACAAAAAAACACATGGTTTTATTTGTGTCACTGTTTATGAGCAGTGGACTTAGGTTTTATTGAGAATAACAGTGCTAGCAACTTACTCGTGCATTCCATTGTAGCCATGGAGAGATCAGTGTGTGGTTATAACAGACCTTACCCACAAACATTGTCATGTGAAGGCATTGTTATATCCTTGCTTGTTGGGAAAATATAACTGAAATCCTTAGTTCTCCTTCTTATCCCTTCCCCTCATAGAGGAAACCATGAAAAGACCTATGCGAACAGCATAAAACCAGATCAGCCTGCGAGTAACTTGCAGGCTGATCAGGTTTTATGCTGTTCGCTGCTCCTCAGTGGTCTGGAAATGAGGATTTTATAATTAAATTTGGTAAGATTTAACTGTGGTTTTCTGCAGATCAGGCTTTAAAAAGGGAAAGGGTTAAAAAAAGGCTTTTCTGATTATGATGGCCATGTCTGGGGAGAAGTAAAGAGTTGGGTTGCTAGGCCTCTCTCCTGTAAATTTAAAAGACGTTAAGAGGTTTTACATTTTTTATGTTATGAATATCTAAGTATATTTATTCTAATTCAAATTGTTTGGTTTTGTTTCAGAGTTATTGGTACACTCTCCAACTCCTTTGAGTTTGCAAAAGCATTTAACTGTTCCAAGAATTCCAAGATGAATCCAGACAAGAAATGCATAGTGTGGTGAGGGAAGCGGACAATACTTCCAAAGTATCGTGTATGGTTCTATATAGCATGATATTGAGAAAGTTCTTGACTAACTTGTACATATAACAGTCCTGGGGAGAGACTCAGTCCACCTGTGAAATCTGTACAAAATCAAAACAGGGGGCTAGTTTACTTAACTTTGTATGAAAAAAAAATCTTTGTACACGTAAATTCAAAGATGAAAGTAGCCTTACTTTTGTGATTTATTTTTCAGCATAAAAAGTGATGAGTTAGTATGATGCAATGCAATGGGTGACATTTCATTTTGTTTTTTTGTGCAAATAGGCTTTTGGAAGAAATTTTTGTTGGACAAGTTCAATTTGATCATATGAAGTTAAGTGAAATGTGCCCCAGGTGGGCGATATTTGAGGCTCACAATTGTGTGAATGTAATAGTGGTGTGAGATTATTGATGGAAAATCAAATGTCATAGTGTTGTGAGATTTATATCATACATACATGTATATTGAAGTGTAATTGGGAGGCATATTTTCAGAGTTTTTGCATGGAACACAGCCATTAAGTGAGACTGATACTCAACGTCGAGAATATTTTTTTTTCAATGGTTGTTTTATGAATGTTTCAGGCAATGTCTTTATTGATAACTAGTTTGAAACAAATGTTTATTTAGCAATTGAAATGTAAAGACTGTATTAAAGAAAATTTGATCTGTTTGTGTAAACAATATATTTAACATTCTATGTGAAGTTTCATTTTGTTTAATAAGGATGACTATATTAAAGCATGATTTTATTTTCAGTTTTAGTTGATTATTGAATACTATATTCTTTTATAGTGTATTCTATTTAAAGTATTATATTTAAAAGTTTGAGTCAGGGTAAATAAATAAGTACCATATTTGTATTGTGTGTGAGGGTCGATGATAAAGTTTAACCCTTTCCCTCATATAGGTTCATTTTGACGCACTCAATAGGTACCACATAAAGCCTGATCTGCAGAAAATCACAGTTAAACCTTACCAAATTTAATTACAAAATCCTATTTTCCAGACCACTGAGGAGCAGCGAACAGCATAAAATCTGATCAGCCTGCGAGTTACTCGCAGGCTGATCTGGTTTTATGCTGTTCGCATAGGTCTTTTTTAATGGTTTCCTCTATGAGGGAAAGGGTTTTTAATAGTAGTGTTTCAGGTAACAGTAAATAAGAGGGATGTTGAATAAATCAAGGTTTTATTTTGTCTGTATTGCATTTTAAAGAATTAAAGAGGTTTATAAGAAATCACTGTATTATAGTGCTTATAAAGGTGAGTGTAATGTTAAATCCACAGTGCAGAAAAGATGTAAATAGTATAGGTCATGTGATAAATGGAACATAGGATTTGTTGTTAATTGTGATCATATTCTGTTATCAAAATTTGCTTGTATATATGTTAAATATGTCAAACATTTGACAAAGTATTCCTTGTTTGCATATTGATGTGGAGCTCAGAGTTGAAATGGCTTTTCTCTTTTCCATGTTTTAATTTGATAAGAATTATATGTTTAATAAGTTGAAACTTTATATTAATCACTAGTTTCTACTTGAGACTTCTTTGACTGGTGTTGTTAGAATTCAGCACTTATAATACCCCAGTCTTCACAAAATGAAGTGTAGTCTATAGGAATCACAAACTTCGCTACATCCTGTTTCATCACATCCCACACAAGAGTTAGTTACATATGTTTCATTTTGTTGAGTGACTGTGGGGATATTGGGAACCTCCAGTGATTATATAGCTTTAGGTTAGTTCCATGGTGAAGTGTAGACACACCTCTCAGTGGTTGTTGAAATGGTTGTGATAACATTCTGATAACAGGTTGCCCTACCATGTTAATGCCTGATTTTTTTTGTGTGTACAAATGTTGCATTGAATGTTACATCACCTATGTCCTGTACATTAGACATCTCCGAATTTCCTGTACAATTAGGACATCACTATGCCCTGACAATTAGACACTCCGATTCTTACAATTAGGACATCACCTGATGTTTCCCTGTACAATTAGGACATCTCCTGAAATTTCCTGTACAATTAGGACATCACCTGATGTTTCCCTGTACAATTAGGACATCACCTGATGTTTCCTGTACAATTAGGACATCACCTGATGTTTCCTGTACAATTAGGACATCACCTGATGTTTCCTGTACAATTATGGCATCACCTGATGTTTCCTGTACAATTATCAAATTTTATGATGTTTCCTGTAAAATTATAACTTGATGTTCATGTTTGTGTACAAATATTACATCACCTGATGACTTATCTACATTTGTTACACTTGTGAGAGGTCTCCATGCCTCTGTACATGTATTATTATTTCATTGTCTCATTAGTGAATAGTGTCACTGAATTGTTATTTTACTTTTTAGACAGACCCAGACATTTGTACCAGTACTATTATTGTTTAGAATTTACATATCTTATCTGTTTAACATATAATTTTTAATGAATATTCATTTTTTCTGAAACAAAGACATTCAACCTAGAATGTGGAACATATAAACAGTATTGATGGGAGATATCAAACTCTCGTTTATAGGCTTATAGATTTCTCAGTTTTGTGTCTGAAATTGAAAATTGTTTCAAAACTTGAAATATTGACTGAAACCACACAGTTTTACCTTCATGAAAATAAAACTTCAATGTATTTTAGAATTTTTTTCTAGCATGAATCGAGGGCTGACCAAAAACTTCTCTAAGTGCATATAGGAATAGAATGAGATGGAAGAATTTAGTGGTCAGCCCTCGATATACAATTATATACACACATGTATATCAACATTAGATTTATCACATACGTTCATCAGGTCTTGATGAGTCTGTTACAAGTGGAGTTAAATGTATTGACATTACCTTCATCATGACAACTGCGGGCATCAACACATCACAATGTGATGTACCTAGATTACTTTGTGCAGTGTCCAGCCAGCATTGTGACCACACTGCATCAGAAGAGTGCCGACCATTTTGTGTCCCTAATTGTGTACATTCAGAATGAGAGACCCCAGCTGCTTGTATTGTCTTGTGACTTCTAGAACATAAACATCATCACCAGGATGTGAAATAACCACAATTGTTAAACAACTCAGAATATTCCTGTTTGAAACATTACATTTGCTTCATTAACACCATCATCAGTATTACTGTGAATTTATTCATTTTCGTGAGACACAAATTTTCATTTTATCTTTTTTTTTGTGATTTTTTTTTCCCACAAATAATAATCCCTACAAATGTTGCTCACTCAGTAGACTTCCTGTTTCGCGAACATGAATCTATGAAATTTACTCACACACACTATCAACAAAATTTAATTTCAATAAAAATGAACTATTTTACAGACTGTCCGGTATTATATTTTGTTGCTGCAAACAACATCACTTATCATCATCATCATCATCATCATCATCCTCATGATAACTCTCATCATCATCGTAATCATCATCATCATATTCAGAATGAATTTTTGTCATTTATAAAAAATGTGAAATGGATGAGTGAGTGAATATATAGATTTATTATTGTCAGCAGTAGTTCAGACTGTGTTCTTGTTCATCAGTATCAAAAGTGATATTTGTTCATTTGTTTTGATTTTAAGGTAAAGTCCCTGTAATTGCTTCACTACATTTCAGACCTCATGGCCTTTCATGGAGATAACCAAGGTTTCCTAATGTTTCATTTGGGTACCTTGCTTATCTTGGTAGAGGTTAAGTGGTCCAAGATGTAGCGGAACCATTACAGTGACTTTACCTTTAACAAATCTTTTCACTCTAGGATAAGACAAAATAATGAGAAAAGAATTCTCATGGCAACTTAATATGGCATGTAATACAGTAATTATTTCTAAATATTTCCTTTTGGATACACAATACGCTTACACTTGAAGATTTTGCAACATGGCCAGATCATGTTAAAAGTTTTTTGGTCTGATCAGGTTCTGCATTGTTGTTATCTAATTATAAATTATTGTGGGGCAAACACCCAATATAACAATTTGCTTTATGGTTCATAAAGTTACTAACGGGCATAAGGTAAAAGTTTTATGTAGATTTATAAGTTGGAAAGGTTTCGGTGATAATGCTAGGGTAACATGATAATGCTAGGGTAAAGTTTACATCCCAAGGGCAGTATTCCGGCTACCTGTAGATGGGTTGGACTTATAGTGCTGCCCAACCATAGACATGACTTGGTATACTTCGTCAAATCACCATACGTTTCTGTCAACAGACCAAAAATTCCTGTAACTAACCTGTACTCCAGGAGCGACCACTCGGCCAATTGGGATGGTACTATTTGTAAAGTATTCGTATATGGTTAACAATGCATGATTGGAGCCATCATGAACTATCATGAATGGATATGTCATAAATTCCTTGGAGTTTATATATTGCAGTTCATAATTTTGCTGAATTCAACATTTGCACTCATATCTGTGTTCAAGAGTTATATCCCTTCAACCATGTCAGATCAAGTATTATGTACAAGATGTCATTATACTTTTACGCAATTTTTCATCGAACATCTTATTACATAACTTTGATAATTAGATTTTGTTGATATAAGAGTTTGATCAGATTCAAGTCCATTTTCTTCCTTTTTATCTACAATTGGTAACATAAAAATCAATTATATCAACATATTTTCTTTATTTCCCATGGAGTCCAGCAATGAAGGTCTTAACTCATATTATCTCATTTTTTTTTTTTTTTTTTTTTCCAGTCTTAGCATATCAGGCCTCACATAAATACATTTTTCTGCAATAAAGACATAATCCTCCTTATCAGAAAAGTTTTAGTATTTCTCATTTTCCCTGATCTCTTGCATTATATTTATTACATTAACTTTATATTTCTTTCTATACATATAAAACATGGATTCATTTGCGGGTGAGTGGATGGTAGGCCAGAATTCTTAGATTCAGATTATTGCTAGATATAAAAAAAATTACAAATTACAGTTTGCTCTTAGTTCGTAAATTAACAGTATACCAGACTTGTGCTCTTGTTTCTTCTATAATCATGTTTTGCTATCCTTTATTTTTTTTATCATCCAGTTGTCTATACTGTACTTTAAAAGACATCTCTAAAATGACTTCGGGCATAAATTGATGAAACTTGGTATGTGTGATCCTTACCAAATGATGCTAAATTAAACCTTATCTATACAGAATATGTGTTGCCATTCAAAAATAAAAATAAAAAACTTAAGAAATATATTTATTTGACTCAATGATCAACTCAAAGCCCTTGTTTTGATCCTCAAATATGAGGAGTTCAGCTAAATTATATAGAAAATTTCAAAATGCTTTTTTCCAGAATCATTTGGCAGAAAGTACTTTTTTGCATAAAGGATCACAATCTATGGCCACTATGTGGGGGACCTAGAGTTTCTATGCCCTCTTGTTCTAAGTATGCCTGAATCCATTTATATTATCATGATTATTTAGCAAAAAAACGTATTCTAATAATTTCATAACTTTCAAATCATGTTTTAACCCTTTCCCTCATATAGACTCATTTTGACGCACTCAATAGGTATCACATAAAGCCTGATCTGCAGAAAACCAGTTAAACCTTACCAAATTTAATTATAAAGTCTTCATTTCCAGACCACTGAGGAGCAGTGAACAGCATAAAACCTGATCAGCCTGCGAGTTACTCGCAGGCTGATCTGGTTTTATGCTGTTCGCATAGGTCTTTTCATGATGTTCTCTATGAGGGAAAGGGTTAACATATTTTTGTGAAATAGAATTTTCTAACATTAAAATATGGTTGTAATACTGTCCTACTTTTATATTTTTCAATAATCATTTTTCATTATATTCATGATTATTCAGGAGTATAATTGTGTTAACTGAAGTCACATATACTCATATTGTCAAATTCTTATATGGCCTCAGCATTTATAGGAAGCAGGCGTAAAATTTTACCCTTGTTCTTTGTATTTAAAAATGCGAATGAACTCTTACAACCGGTAAACAGTAGTTGTTTTACTCTCTTGTAAAAACGGTTATATATTTTGCAGGTGAACTGGGGGCATTGTTAATTTGCCTTTACTTGACTTAACCATTTTCAGACAAAGGACTTGTATGTTCAGAGTACCACAACGAAAATTCTTAAATATTTATGAACTTGAAAATTGTTCAAAGATCTGTTAAGTATAAATTCTTTAAAAAAAGGTTTTTTTAAGGGTTTAGAACCGTTTTGTTCACAAGCAAAAAAAAAAAGAAAGAAAGAAAAACCTTTAGTCAGTTAAGACTTACAGATAAAGTATTGGGTGACGTTGTGAAGAAAGCTAAGGAAGCTCTGATTACTGGTTGCTCAGATGTTGTTGAACTCGGTTACCATTTTTATTTACTCAGTACTTGTAATAAACATGCTCTCCTGCCAGATGGTTATCATTTCAATGGTTGGCCTGTCTCATGGTTGTTATTGTGTTTTATACCATGTTATATATTTTCTGTTGTTATTTAAAGGCTTTATAGAGATGTTGTTGAATGAAAGAATAAATAAACAGAGACTTTTAGTGGTAGTTTGTTATTACATGAATTCCCCTCTGCTTGACCAATATATTGTCAACCCCAGGTAACTGAAGGTCCCTCTGTCAAAGTTTTCCCCCATGACCTCTTGTTCTCTAAACATATTGTGTGCGATTTCAGCGTTAGGTATGAATATCGAAATAGACCGAGAAATGGGGTGTTTATTGTAATTCTACGACATTTTATTGCGAAATATTTATTGATATAGTTAAAAATGATTTGAATATATCAATATCTTGAACTTGAGTTTTTTTTTTTTTGGTGACACCGTCTCCATTTATATCACTCTCTTACACATCGGCTTACATTACATTCAGGGGCCTCCATGGCCGAGAGGGTAAAGTCGCTGACTTTAACACTCACTCAGCCCCTCACCGCGTGGGTTCGAATCCCGGCAGGGTCATTCGGATTTTCATGTGAGGAAGCCTTCCAGCTGGCTTGCGGTAGGTCGGTGGTTCTACCCGGATGCCTCCGTGCATTCGGGGTCTTCCTCCACCTGTAATTAGCTGGACGTCGTTATATGACTGAAATACTGTCGAAGCGACGGTAAACTCAAATAGTCAAGTCACATTACATTCATGGTTTAGTGAGGAACGAATGGCAACTCTGCTTGGAGATTGTACTTACATTAATAACAATTGTTTGAATTCAAATCGTGAATTACGTCATGTGATCCGCCGATTTATATACTGGATTTTCAAGAACAACCCGAGCAATATTCATAAAATTCTACCTGTCCTATAGCAGCCGTTACATCATATGACCTACCTGGCTGCAGAGTCTCTTCATACTATGTTGCCTGTAATGATACATGAATTTAGGAATAGTGTTGATGATCACACACAATTAGAATGATTCATAGATGTTTGACTAAAGCACAGCACATTTCCATGAATTTATTGATCAACCCTCGTATATAATACAGATTTGCCCCGGAGTTCATTTTGTAGTATAAACGTGATCAATATGAAATGAAGTAAATAATCTCATAATAACTTACTATATTTATTCACTTCTTTCATTATAACGATTTGTTTTCCTTCGACCATTCTTGGAACTACTCTAACATACTGAGCGACAAGCAAGGGAGCTATACCACTACCTTCTTAATGACTTTGGTATGTCGATGTCACAGCCTGGGATCTAGCCCACGACCTCCCGCTCCAGAGGTCTGACCACTGTTCTAAGGAGTTCTCTCTCTCTATATATATATATCTATATAGTGATGTCTCGTTGACTCACACTGAAATAAGTGTCCCTCTGTAAAATAAGATGAGGCGCCTATGTGCCAAAGATGGTTTATATTATACATATTATATTAGAAAACCATCTTTTGCACATAGGCGCCTAATCTTATTTTACAGAGGGACACTTGTTTCAGGGTGAGTCAACGAAATTGTCTTTTTTCATTTAATTTCGGTGATTACCTCCCTTTTGTGTATGAGCCCGGTGACGCACAAACACACACACGAACAATTAATCAATATCCATATCTTAGAAAATTGGAAAATAATCGACGAATTTGACATTTTCTCATCAGATTCTATGATAACATGTAAAATAATTCCTTATATGTCACATTTGAAGACACTTTTTCGAATACCTATTTCGAATATTTTCAAGATGTATATTTTTATTTATAACATATTTTAATACGACTTCACAATCATTAAAAAGGGAAAAAAAGCTAACTTTTTTAACTATTATTTTACATACTTAGAGTAAAATGTACACCCTCAGTGGTACAAAATGAACTGGAAGTTGTATTCTATACAAATGACAATGCAAACTCAGATGTAGACACAGATAAATTTTCTTTTCATAGACACTTGGGTTTTCTCCGGTTTCCTCCCACAATAATGACCACATACGCCGCCATCAGTCATCGAGAGTGATCAATATAAGTTGTAAGAACTTGTTTCGTGATCGATGTAAAATAAATAAAGTTTAAAACTAACAATTTTCATAGAGGCGCTACCGTACGTACGTCAAATTTTGTAACAAAAAGTAATGTACAAACACACGAACAGTGATTACGTTAATCTACAGAAATCCTCTGACTGACATATTCTCGGGTTTGGCTTTCACTGGTCCAAATTCTACTTATAAATGCTAAAGTCAGTATATGACAGTGCATAAATCAAGTGGTAATAGATTTTTTTGGGGGGGTGGTTGAGGGTGTGGGTGGGGGGGGGGGGTAAACTGATCAATTTAACGTCGATTGAGAGCCAAGATTTGTGAGAAGACAACTGATTTTTTTTAAAGGTTCGTTATTTATATTAATTTATTTTGTAGGTGTAATTAATATACCCTTACTTGTCTAAAACTTACTGAATTTTTTTTATTGATGACTTACATTTGTAATACAAAATACTTTTATGAAATACTTACTTATATTAATCTCTGTCGGCTGTCGGACACATTATCTCTGAAACACGGCACCATTAAATACCAAATTTTGAATATATAAATGTGAATTATATATAACCTGCTACATATGAGAGATTTTTGCCTCATGAGACACGCGCCACTGTTTCGCCAGCCTACAACTTTGATCAACTGGAACAGAAGTTTCCCCTATATCGCCCAAGGCTATGATATATCACGATATATATCGCGATAACATGCTCGACGTCATATTATAACCAGTACTTCCATTCCCTCTGCAAAGGTAGACTTCCCATTGTTAAACTGGGATATAATATACGTCCATGCAATAACAAACCATACTGGTCAGTGGATAAATCCACAAGGGAAAAATAAATATATCACATTGCAAGCGCAAGTTCGAACCTCATTTATTATTATTATTATTATTTAATGCTTTTCGATGGATTACCTAGAAATAACAATATATTATATCCTGATAATTTCACGTTTTGAACAGTGACATTATCAGGAAAACGTAATATTGTCAGGAACTTGAACCCGACCTTACGTTATAAACTGATCGAAGCGTCAACTGTGCTGGGTCTTACGCAAAAAATGTCGTCATAAATAACGTCTCGCACGCGTGGTAATCTCGCCAGTTATGACGTCTTTTGTGAATAGCACACCTAATTTCAGGCCTTTAAAGAATTAAATAAAAAAAAATGTTTTGGTTAAAGATCGATGTATAATTTCATTCGTGAACATAAAAAGATGCATTTTCATGTTCACTCAGTGAAATTATTGATCGATCTTACACCAAAACAAACAATTATCTTCTATATTCAGAGCCGGATCCAGGAGTTCAGGTTAGGGGGTGGGGTTTGCCGCTTTGCCAGGGCCGTAATAAGGGTGTAGTTCCGGTTGGACTAGGGATCCTGGGGAATTCCCGTGCGATTTTTTAAATCTAAAGCTGTAAAA
The DNA here is from genome assembly GCA_021229015.1 of Solen grandis. Taxonomy (NCBI): domain Eukaryota; kingdom Metazoa; phylum Mollusca; class Bivalvia; order Adapedonta; family Solenidae; genus Solen; species Solen grandis. Next base: position 34,144,164 of record CM037794.1, read on the forward strand.
AAAGTGCATTCGTGTGAGTTTTTGGGGGTTGTATGTCGACATTTATGTATAGTCGGGGAATTTTAGATGCCCCCCCCCTTGAATCCGCCACTTATATTATTATTATCATTTTAATGATTTTTTTTTGTATTAACTTTTGTTCATAGTATTTTTGACGATTTGCAAACTTTCCAAATTTAGTTCTCATCGGGACGTTAAACCCAATAAACAAAGAAATCTCTCTGTTATGAGGCGTTTTAAAGTAATGTGTAAAGCAAATGGAAAACTCGCTCGTGAATAATTAATCCATATCAAATGAAAACGCACCATAACTTCCCCAAGTGTGTACTCTACTTTGCATGAAATGTTAAAATAATAAAAAAAATACCTCCTATTTCGGTCTCGATTAAACTTTTTTATCATAAGACGGGTATCATAACACTGCGCCAAGTGTTTCTAAACATCGTCTTGGCAATTTAATACTGCTTTATTTGGTCACGGTTTGCCCCTATCAAAAAACAATAACATATAAATATGTTATCGTTTAAAAAAATGTATAACTATTGACCTGACACTCATATTATATACATTTGTCAAAGGTCAACTTTCTGGTTATCCTCGCCTTTGGCGATATTGTTTACAGCATGTCGTTTAACCCTTTCCCTCATAGAGGACACCATGAAAAGACCTAGGCGAACAGCATAAAACCAGATCAGCCAACTCGCAGGCTGATCAGGTTTTATGCTGTTCGCTGCTCCTCAGTGGTCTGGAAATGAGGATTTTGTAATTAAATTTGGTAAGGTTTAGCTGTAGTTTTCTGCAGATCAGGCTTTATGTGGTACCTATTGAGGGCGTCAAAATGAGTCTATATGAGGGAAAGGGTTAAACTGATAATGAGAGCTTATCGGTATAGCCTATTGATCATGCTCAGTAGTCAAATCAGTAGAGAGTTGAAATCGTATTTGGTTTGTCTATTCGAATCCCTGGTTCGAATCACAGATATTATTTTTATTTTATTTTTCTTTGTCCATTAGTATATTGTAAGAACTTGTTCCTCAGTTGACTTGAGAAGAAATGTTTAAACTAAACATTATGTCAAAGTCAAATAGAGGTCAGATGGCAATCACTTGTGCAACCAAGATCCTGGTTGATTTGGTATTTAGGTTTATTGTGATGCCACTGATGAGTTGCAAATAAAGTTTACATTTCATTTCCTTTGGGACATTTTTTACGGAATTACTTCCCTTGGGCTGAATTTTTGTGGTTTTCAATTTTTTCAACTTGAGTGGGCTGGGCTAATTTATGTGTATACTTTGATAGGTTATACATTGGATTTGTATATCCCTCCGCTCTTAATGGGATGAAAAGGCCTTTGGAAAATTGCTTCTACGAAATACATTGCGGGTAGGGGCATTCGTGTCGTACCGACGTGCCTACTTCCAATTTAATATTTGGGGTTACGGACTTAGCCATAATGGTTATACGATTGAATTCATTCTCGTGTACAAACTCCTCATTTAAAGATACTGATCTGACCAGTCTGAATTTTTTGTTCTCTTTCGCTTCAAACGCGTTGGTTCCCACAAATGTCGTCAATGTTTGTTGTCGTGAAGTATTTTAATTATATCATTTTTTTATTATTTAGCATACACAAAGTCGATGTTTTAGTAAAGCAATTAAGAGATCAGACAGGATTCAAAGTGCTTAATAAGACCATGACCTGTAAAATACAAATTGAGGTGTTTTCAATAACAGAAAATAAACAGGTATAGATATATAATAAGTCATTAATTAGGCAGAGAGAGAGAGAGAGAGAGAGAGAGAAGAACTATACTTATAGTTGAAAGATTTTGACATTGTATGAATCGTAAAAGCAATACAGTGACCTATCGAATAATTTAGCTACACTCAGTTGTGAAATAATCATTTGATCCAACGAATGGACTTAAAGCTGATTTGAGAAATTTGGCAAAAATGGTTTAAAATGATTTTTTTCCTTGCAATATTTATTTGGGCTTTGTTAATAAAACTAATGGATTGCAAATCCTAAGATGCCTTAAGTGGCCCGGTAATGACCTCTTGGTCATTGAAATAGAGATCTTAAAGTAAAGTGTATTTTGATTGACACGAAAGCATTGATTAGATGAAATACTTTTTATACCTTTGAAATCAATATCAAATATGAGATTTTTTTTTCATCGCCATCATTATATGTAAACCTTTACAATACTGTGGTCACTAATGACTGCCCTTGCGACCAGTGTAGAGCAAGATCAGCCAGCACATCCGCGCAGTTTGATCATGGCCTGCACAGTTCGGTCAATAAATTTTCAGCAAGCACCCCCACCTCCCCCTTAACAACTAATGACACAGTCCAAAATGAAGAAAGAAAAAGTCTCATTTGAAGGGTTAAGTAACTTAAGGGTATAGGAGGCACAGTTTTAATATCACTAGTCTTAAAAGGTAGAATCGGAAATGTATTTGGTTCCTTTAATGGGTATTACTTCAAATCAACATTGCTTTAATAATTTGGTGAACGTGAGACAGACATAGATGATATAGGCATGTGGTATGATACACACCAAGTTTCATATTCTGACACCGGGATATTACTTCATAGGAATGTCCTTATTTAGTTGAGCATGAAGCAGGGGTGTATATCGGTACCACTTTTAGCGACTTTTGTATGTCGCGACTTAGCATCGAATTCACGACCTCCCGTTTGCGGGGCGGACGTAACTTTGAACTTTCCTGTATAATGAGTGTTCTAAATCAAAGCTAACAAAGTTTAGTTCATTATATATTGCATTTGATGATATGAATTTACACTCACTCTATAAGTCTACTGTTTTTTTGTTGTTGTTGTTTTTTTTAAATTGCTTATTATAGCTTACAGTTTCGGAAATGCCACAACATACCTTTTTAAATCGAAGAGCAATTGAATTAAGCGCAGCTGTTGTTTAAGTGTAATTTGTTCCGGCTTTACAAAGAAAATATTTTCTTTGATTACCCTATCAGTAGCAATCACAGATTTCATATCAGTTATAATAGGTCTCGAACAGTTGTGATTTTCTACGAATGTGACTTAGAACACGCAGTTCGTGCAAGATATGTTAAACCCGGATATCTCGAAGATATCTAATCACATTAAAATAATATTAGTGGCACTAAAACAAAATAACTTTGTCTCTCATTTTTTTAGCTGATGCCAATTACATCTAAAGCCGGAAAATACGATTCATAAATATAAATATTCAGAAATAAAACAAATGCTCGAGGAATATTCCGGAATATTTCAGTTTTCAAGGAAACATGTAGACCGTTCTCTTGTGGTGCTGAGTGTCAATTCGATCGCTTTTAGCTGAGCGCTGAGACGGCCGCTTGTTCCTATAGGGTTGGCGTAATTAATTTCAACAGGCCTGTTCTCTGGGGAAATACTTGCTAAGTGAAGTGATCCGTTATTTGATTTAATATACTTATTGTCCTTAGGAAGCATTCGCATCGACACCGTTTTGCGAGAAATCTGTTCCGTGGCGCCATTTCTCGGAGACTGGCTTACAGGCGTTTGAAAGAGATCTGAATGAAAGAAGTTTTGCATGAAAATTTGACCTGGTCCTTGCTTAACCCTTTCCCTCATATAGACTCATTTTGACGCACTCATTAGGTATCACATAAAGCCTGATCTGCAGAAAACTACAGTTAAACCTTACCAAATTTAATTGTAAAATCCTCATTACCAGACCACTGATCTGGTTTTATGCTGTTCGCATAGGTCTTTTCATGGTATCCTCTATGAGGGAAAGGGTTAAAAACCCTAGAAAGACAGCATATAGCTGTTAAACAGAGGCAGCGCCACCTCCTGTGCCTGTACATGACGCTAGTAATGACAATAGTTATTCTTTCTGACTTTCTATTTCAAAATGCTTCTAATCCTATGATTGTCACCATCGCCGTCATCATCCATCATCATCATCAACGCCATCATCAATATCTGTAGCAGCAAATTGTCGTCGCTTAATACGGAGAATATTCGTAAATTTCATTTGAAGACTGAGTTTTTCGATTGGATTAATTTCTCAGTTTATTACACTATATAAATATAATAAAAGAAAACGACTTCTATATATCTTTTTTGATATACATATATATCATTATTGAAAAGTGGCTCACAAATGTAACATGTGATATTTCATTTTATACAGCATGCTAGGTCACTGCCCTGTACTTTCATGTTGTCATAAGTCCACAACATCAATTCGTCATTGAGCGAATGCTAGAAAAAGTCGGCATTTAATTTGAAACATATTCGCTTTCAGACAAATGTTTTCCAATTCTTACGCGTGCCGAAACTTTCACGTTTCAAGACGCCATTACTAGATTGTATTTCATTAACATATATCGCACGAGCTTATGCAATAAACCACCATAATCAACAAGCAG
>CM037794.1:34148682-34198682 GCA_021229015.1 Solen grandis
TTGATCAGGGGACGTTAACTGGGTAGTTCCACCACCAAACCGGGTATTAGAAGCTTTGCATAAAATATGTGCAGATACCTGTAAAGCAACCATGGTGATCCCTGAAATGAAATCCTCGCCATTTTGGTCTGAGTTATATGACTGTAATGGTTGTTTGAAAAGTTATGTTACTGATGTATATTATTTACGCGATAAGTCAATTGTGCCAGGTTCTGGAAACAATGGTATTTTTGCTTTATATCCATTATCTGTCAGGATGTTGGCTCTGCAGGTAAATCATGGGCTTCTTTAAATAATGATAAAAGGTGATGACACTGCGTCTATTTTGCAGATTTTGGTTTGAAACGGACTTTGAAGCGTAAATTTGACGAGGCTGGCATACAAATAGACGATAGTGAACACGTCATTTAGCGTATGGCAACTCATATATTGGCTTCTAGAGCTGACAACACTGTGTCAAAATACGCGAGTCATTATGCCGTTTTTAGAAGTTTCTGTGACGATAAACGCTTTCCTGCGGATCCAGCATCTTCGATCCATGTTGCCATGTATTTGTCCAGTTTGATCGATCAAGGAAAATCTGCAACTGTTGTGACTGCCGCTTTTTATGCCATAAAATGGTATCATAATGTGAACGATTATTCAGATCCTTCGGAAAACTCTATCGTTAAGAGTATGTTGGAGTGTGCCAAGCGGAATAACTCTAAACCAACCCAGAGGAAAGATGTGGTGTCGAGAGACCAGTTGATTCAGTTGTTTATCATGTATGGTTCTTCTAGTGATGTTATTCATTTGAGAGATTTAACCATGATATTGTTATGTTACGCTGGGTTCTTGAGATTCAACGAGCTCAGTGATTTGCGTTGTCGTGATGTACAGTTTTTTCATGACTATTTTGTATTGTATATAAGAAAGAGTAAGGTAGATGTATATAGAGAGGGGAAACACATTTATATTGCAAAAGGAAACACTGCAGCATGTCCGATGATTATGATACAGCGATACATTAACACTGCAAGATTGTCCACAAATTTAGATGCATTTTTGTTTAAACCCGCATGTAGGTCCGGAAATAAGTGTTTTTTGTAAAAACAAGATAAGAAATTGAGTTATACTCGAGCTAGAGAATGCATTGTATCTAAGCTCAAGATTGTAGCACCGGATTTAAAGTTGGGTACACACTCGTTGAGAGCCAGTGGTGCTTCCGCGGTAGCTAGTCTAAGTAGCATTTCTGATGCATCAAAAGGCATGGTAGATGGAAAAGCGACTCCGCAAATGATATGTACATACAGGATACATTAAAGCAAAAGTTGCGTGTCACTAAAGTGTTAAATTTGTAAAGAGAAGTTCTGTTTATTTGGGTTGTTAATAACTCTTCTAACATTTGATACATGTTCTATAGCACGTCCTGCTAAATGCAAAGGTTGTTTGCGTTGTTTGTAGTAAACATGGATAAGACTTGTAAGTTCTGTGCGTTACGAAGTATAGCACAGTACATATGTCTTAGCGATGTGTATCGTAAACTCGGGTAGTGCGGGTCACTGTAGCGTGAATGTCACGTGAGTGATATTGTCCAATAAGGTGAAATTAGTATTAGGGTACTACGTGGTCAGTTCTACGCAGGACACCGTGCTGTTCGGTTCTATTTTAAACCATAACTAGTATTTAGTTTAATATTTGCTTTTATTGTAAAAGTATGAATGAATGTGCCAATTTATCTTTATCTGTTTAAGAAAGCAAATTTTGCATTTTGAAACTTTTATATTGTAGGTTTATGATGCGTTTTGCGCAGTTTTCCAGAGTTTTTTACATTTCCAAGGAAGTGAGTTTTCTCTCTGGTTTTTCATCTGGCTTTGCGCATCATGATGAAATATATTGGGCGTTTAAGTTTTAGGTTTTGTGTTCATACGTTGAATTCGACAAATAAATGTATTAATTTATGTATGTGCGACACAATGTATGGTCATTATTTAAATGTATTAACAGATTTACAATGTCATGTAAATATGTATCTTCTCTTGCCCAGTATTAAATAGCACGTCCTGCTAAATACAAAGGTTGTTTGCGTTGTTTGTAGTAAACATGGATAAGACGTGGTTGAGCTTGGTCCCAGGTCGCAGCTCTACAATGAACGATTTGTATGGAATATCGTTTCTTGACCAATCGAATTCGAATTGATGGCTCTCAAATTTCATATCTTTTCTGTCTGCTTTTACACATTGATGACGATGATGATGATGTGTGTGTGTGTGTGTGTGTGTGTGTGTGTGTTACGCGCGCGACTATGTGTGTGTCTGTGTGTGTGCGTGTATGGACAATTGTACTAGTCAAGGAATGTCCAATTTCTCTTTCGGGAGTTTTTATTTTCGCTTTTAAAATTGTAATATTCGTGCAAAATTGGACTAGTTGGAATGTTGTTTTCGTCGTCTGAAATTTGTAATCGTTGGAAAATTGATTGTGTTGATTGATTTTTTTTTTTTATTTATTTATTTATTGATTTTTTTTTTAATTGTTGTACTCGCCGGTATAACTGAACTCGTTTAAAAAATAATATACATCAGGAAAATTTTATTTATTATGAAAATTGTATATTTTAGGTAAGCTTAAATGTCTCAACAAATACTGTCCTCGCGAGTATTACATTCTAGGCGAAAATAACGTTCCCCACGATTTCAACATTCCCAGCAAACTTTTAAACTTTTAACCTGACGAAAACAACGTTTACGATAAATACAAAGGTGTATGTCATACCGATATACAGAATTTGATGATTTTCATAAGTAAACAATAAAGATCATGTAAATTTGAGATTAGGTTGAACCGCCTAAACCCCGAAACCGTTGAAAATACACATGTAACTGCATACAGAAATACAATGAAAAATCTATTGTCTCAATTTTCTCACCCTGCCTAAATTTTAATTTGAAATAATGTAATTACATAAGAAGAATCGCTTAGTCCTTTGCAACTGTATATCAGTTATTGCAGATTTATAACGAAAAGTAAGTTTTTGTAGCATTTTACCTAAAGATGTCAACTGAAAATTATTAAAAGGCCGATCTGTTTTAAAAAGGTAAGCATTAGCAGTAAGTAAATTCGTTTTTTTTTTGTTTTTTTTTTTTGTTGTTGTTGTTTTTGTTTTTTTGTTGTTGTTTTTTTCGTGAAAAGTCTATTGATCTTATATATTAGTCTAACATTATTAACAAGTAATGTATGTAGTGTTTTAACTTTATATGAAATATATAAACAAGCAACAGGTGCATTACAATGAGCATTTATTTCAATATCAGCAAAAATGAAATGAAAACAATAGATATCATTTCCACAGAAAAAAAGGGTATCCAGGTGCAAATGAGTGCAAATACATGACTAGAACATTTAGATTCAGTTCAGATTTTTTAAAAGTTTCTTCTAAAGTTCCAGGAGAAATAACTAACAACATGTAAAAACATATGTTGATACTCTTGAAAACATTTTTTTTTTTTTTTTTTTTTTTTTGCAATGAATGAACAAAACGTGTATGGTAAATACACATCTTGCATCAAAATAACATTTGACATAAAAGAGAAGGGCATGTGTCACATGTATCACTATAAGTCTATAACGACACCATCGCTCTATACATCATTATCTGATAAAGCGTAAGCTATTTACATCAAATATATAACTTTTAAGTACTAGTTATATGTAGGTCATAACTTAATATTACTTTATCATAATTAAAACTTCTTACATATGAGAGAGAAAATCAAATAACATTTGGTATTTACATCACGGAAAGGCCAAACGACATTTCTTGTCGACGTGATAATAGCAAAACAATGTTAGCTTAGAATGAAATACATGTACTTGTATGCAAATTATTGAATTATTGAATACAAATTATATCAACAGGCGTGAACGCATTGCTTTATACATAATGATCTGTAAAAGCCAAAATAGAAGACTTATAGCCTTTTAATGTTTCAATCAATCACTTCACCTACTGTTACGATACTTAACAACTCAACTACAGGTCCAATATCAATCAGCATAAAAAATGGTCAGTATCAAACGACATACCTACCGGTCTGTATCAAACAACAAACCTGCTGGTCCAGTATCAAACAACATACCTACTGGTCAGTATCAAACAACATACCTACTGGTCAGTATCAAACAGCATACCTACTGGTCAGTATCAAACAACATACCTACTGGTCAGTATCAATCAGCATACCTACTGGTCAGTATCAAACAACATACCTACTGGTCAGTATCAAACCACACAATTACTTGTTCAATATAAAACAACAATTAGACTGAATTTGATAGTAATAGTGGTTTGAATTGTACAGAATCGGCATTGCTTTAGATAAAATAAAACGATATCTGTCAGAATATGTAGACCAGAGTTAGATCTTGAGGCTTTTGCATTATTGGTGTATGCAGTGTATATAAATCATCTATGATTTCTTGTTTTTGCACCAATCATTGAATCAGGCAATCATTCGTGCGTTGCCTTTGGTGGTTATGATCATCTATAAGATATACTAATATGAAAATATATATAGGACTACAAAATTTCCCGACGGAAGTACTTTTCAAGACGAATGCAATTTTTCCGACGAGCACACAACTTTCCTACGAATAAAATTTTCCCGACGAGGACAAACTTCCCGACGAAAAAGATTATGCGACTTTTTTCCGATTCATACAATTTTCCGACGAGGCCAATAATCCCGACTTTTAATAATACTAAATTCCCGACAGATAATTTTTCCCGACGAACAAAAAATTTCCCGACGGAAACAAAGATTTTCGTCGGAAACTCTTTTCCCGACGAAGCATTTTTTTCCGACAAATGCAATTTTCCCGACGAGTACATATTTCCCGAAGAAAAAAAGTTTCCCGACAAATGTAATTTTGGTTTTTTTCCTGAAAAAATTTTTCGACTAATACTAAACAAATCCCGACAGATAATTTTTCCCGACAAGTTCATTTTTCCAGACGAGTACAAAATTACCGACGACGATTACAAATTCACGACAAATACTATCTACGGCCCAGCTCAACCATTCTATGAACATTTTCAATGGTCGAGCTACGATCTACGATACAGGTCAACCATTTATTTTAGTTTATTTAAATGGTTGAGCTTCGAGCTACGACCCAGCTCAACCATTTATTTTGGTTTATTTGAATGGTTGAGCTACGATCTAACACCCAGCTCGACCATTTTATGAACATTTTCAATAGTTGAGCTACGATCTACGACTCAGCTCGACCATTCTATGAACAATTTTAATGGTTGAGCTACGATCTACGACCCAGCTCAACCATTTATTTTGGTTTATTTTAATGGTTGAACTACGATCTACGATCCAGGTCAACCATTTATTTTGGTTTATTTGAATGGTTGAGCTACGATCTACGACCCAGCTCGACCATTCTATGAACATTTTCAATGGTTGAGCTACGATCTACGACCCAGCTCAACCATTTATTTTGGTTTATTTGAATGGTTGAGCTACGATCTACGATCCAGGTCAACCATTTATTTTGGTTTATTTGAATGGTTGAGCTACGATCTACGACCCAGGTCGACAAAGAAAATTAGTTATAATGTTGATTTACAATCTACGATCTACGCGCTGACTTCACACACCTGTCGCGGTCGGGGAATTGTATGAAGAATTGATTATGCCTAGAGGTAATGAAAACAAAAAGAGAAACTGTTTTATAACCGAACAACAATAATAATAATACAATAATAACTGAACAAATAGTGTAACCAAAACAGTAGGCAATAGTGTACCATATGGTATGTGAATAGGGAATGGTACATTTCGATTTTTTCTTTTCTTTTTTTGAGCTGTATATGTCACTAATTAACGGCGACTGAAGTTTTCTGCTTATTACAAAGCTGCGTGGGGAGACATCTTGAAATATCATCTATTTGCTGGCCGCAAGAGAACTAAGAAAAGGGTCGAAAGTCATACATGTGTTACCAAGCTTATATATGCACGGATTTAGAGAGGGTGGTGGTGGGGGTCATAACCACCCTGGAATTTATTGAGCTGTTATGTTTAAAGTATGCTTTAAAATAAAATATGGAAAGAAGAACGTATGGAAGAAATCACGCACCCCTCCTCCCTCACGTAACATTGAATAAATTTCATTGCAAATGATTAAATATTTGTTTAATTATCTTAGGAGCTGATAGATATTTTGGCTTCATGTACATGCTATAACTAATACTGCATTTACCCGATATTCCTATAGTACCGGTATGTGTACAGTCAAATTAAGATACCACGATGTTCTGTGACAGTCAAATTGCGATACCGCGATGTGCATATAGTACCGCTGTATATACAGTCAAATTAAGTTTACACGATGTTCTTATAGTACCGCTTTGTGAACAGTCAAATTGCGATACCTCAATGACCGTTGGGGATGATGAAATGCAACTTCGGACTCACTAGCCTGCTTCCTCTCTGTTTGTGTCTGAGTCTCCACATCGGAACGTAGAATTTACTCCGAAAGTTAAAGACATCATAAAACTTTTTCTCATGATTTACCCTATACTTTATTTTAAACTCAGTTTGTCGCATTTGAACACATTGACATGAGATATTTGAAACAGTACCGATCCCCAGAATATACAAGTATACGACAACGCCACTGCGCGATTTTTTTTCTAAATGTATTTACATCAAATGAAAAAAAAATAGGAGCTTGTTATTTATCTTGTTACAGGCACTTAAAACAGAAGCGGTAATTGACAAAATTACACCTGTTGAAAAATGATAACAATAACAGAATGGCGACATTTTTAACGTCAATCATGTAGTTGCTCAATAATTCATGTTTTTTTTTCTTGAGAAAGGCAACTTTTTGCCGAAATTTTGAAATAGAGTGAATTAAATAATTTCCACCTTTTGCTTTCTAAGCTGGCGCCCTTTGTTTTAAAAATGGAGGATGATCGAAGCCCTGAAACCGTACTTCAAGAGGAAGCCGTTCAAGTCAAAGACCACATCTTGAAGATATTTTGTATTTCTTATTTGATTTTCATTTTCCCAATCCTAATTAACCAAGTAATAGTAATAGTACTGAAGCTGGGATCTTCATTAGCCTATTTAAAATAAAGTCCCTGTAATGGTTCCGCTACGTCTTGGACCACTCAACCCCCACCAAGATAACCAAGGTACCCTAATGACACATTAGGAAACCTTAGTTATCTCCGGGAAGGGCCATGAGGTCCGAAATGTAGCGGAACCATTACAGGGACTTTTTCCTTTAAAGGCAATAAAGGAAAGAGCGTAGCGACTGATGGCGGGTTATTAAATTATGGAAAAAATATATCTACGCTAAAATAATTTAGCGCATAACCATGATTTTGTAACGTTCTACAAAACTTAATTGTGAACAGTGCGTTCTTGAAATATACAGAATGGCTGCCTCAATGACATACAATAGATATTTGGCAAAATACAGCGGTTTCATACGTCTAAACAAATATAATATACTAATTTAAATGTATCATAAAATTGTCTAGTAAAGGAAATCCTGCAGTAATATTTATGTCAAAAATCTGCTCACCCGTTTTAAAGTCCTCCTAAAAACACAGTCACACCTTCATTATCACCATAGTAACTGGAGACTAAGACTGTGCTTACGTTGATACGTCACGTGATAATCTATGGTGATACATACCTGTCATATCCATACACTCTTCGAGGTTTTAAAAGTACATTGCGATGTTGGCCGGATATTGGAGACAAGGCAAAACATAATAAAAAGTTTCCGCCTTTAAAAAGCATTCCTTTTCTTTTACCTTTAGTTTCATTGAGAAAAAAAAACCTACCTATCTATCTTGTTTTATTTTGCTGGAGACCAGAAGCGGAACTATTTTTATGGCCCAATATTTATCACGGAAAGGTTGTGTGAGCATAGGCCCTATGTGGCTAGATAATTGAAAATGAAAATCTTTCACACAGTACACGTATCTCCAAATGCTATACCAGGTCAACACACTTTTAGTGTATATTCTGTTGGCCAGTGAGACTGGTGAATTTTCATCAACACAGCCAGTTTATATACATACATGTATATATTTCATCAAAAACAGAATTAAGTTGCACTGAACGCTCCGAAATTAGCTTATACGCTTAATCATTTAGAGTACAAAAATACAATTTTTAGTTATTAAGATTATTAGCATATTGCACAAACTTTACAGTTACTTGTAACACAATTCATAATAGGCCTACATTAATTATTCAGCGTGACTTAGTTACATACAACGAAGAAGAAAAGGACAGAAAGAATTTATGTTACATATTTGTCATCATAAAAATATAGGAAAATGGACAATGTCATCATAAAAATATAGGAAAATGGACAATGTCATCATAAAAATATAGGAAAATGGACAATGTCATCATAAAAATATAGGAAAATGGACAATGTCATCATAAAAATATAGGAAAATGGACAATGTCATCATAAAAATATAGGAAAATGGACAATGTCATCATAAAAATATAGGAAAATGGACAAAGGGTATATCAGAATGGTTCCTCTCTCTTTGTGTCTGAGCCTCCACATCCGGACGTAGAATTTACTTTGAATCAGACACGATGATTGGAAAATTCTCCTTTTACAGTATTTATTTATACCATTCTTCAGAATGGAGAAACTCTTAAGGACGAAATATAGACATTGACTCTTAGTTAAGAGTTGCCAGCAAATACCAGAACAATATAAAGAAAAGTAAGGACTTTATAAAAAATCTTTTTATCATGATTTACCCTTTACCTTTACAAAATAATGTTTCCAGAAGAATAGGAGGTTGGGTTGGGTAGGGAGAATATAAAACATGTGTCACCGTGGACTATAACGCGTAGTCCCAACACTTTTGTAAAAATCAATAAATGTGGACTATGCAACCACATTACTCACACTTTTGTGAAATTTTGTCGCTAGTGGAAGGAAAATGTCATGTGCTCAAATAGCTTAGCTCATAACTAACCTATCAGTAGGAGTTCCACCGCATCACATTCCTGAGCACCTTAACGACGTCCGTCAACGTCGACATTTTTTTTTCAAACGGCTGCCATTTTGTTTGTTCATGAAATATTCTTTCATGACTTGACGTCATAATAGACGATAAACAATTGAGAAAATAAAATGACTACTTAAACCAAGGTGCATGACACTCTTGTCTATTTTTAGCCACCGTCATAACGTACGGAATACCGTTAGGGCCATCGCCACTGGCTGAATTGTTAAGGTACCCGATACACGACAGTACGATGATGATAATGCGATATCACGATGTTACGACGACGATAACGCGAGACCACGATGATGATACAACGATAGCACGATGATGATACTGCGAGAACACGAGATAACGATGATGATAATGCGATATAGTATCGTGCTATCGTCATCGTGCCATTGCGGTATCACCATCGTGTTGTCGCGTTGTCGTGCTCTCGCGTTATCATCATCGTACTGTCGTAGTATCATCATCGTGCTCTCGCGTTATCATCATCGTACTGTCGTACTATCATCATCGTCCTCTCGCGTTATCATCATCGTACTGTCGTACTATCATCATCGTACTGTCGTAGTATCATCATCGCACTGTCGTAGTATCATCATCGTGCTCTCCCGTTGTCATCATCGCACTGTCGTACTATCATCATCGCACTGTCGTACTATCACCATCGTGTTATCGCCTTCCGGTGAGCATGCGCGAAGAACTGAACACAACCTAGCAAGCAATAGTAGCGAACAATAAGCTCAGCAAGCAATAAGTTTCAGAGTTATCCCGCCTGACGAAATCGACAATTCCCTATCCTATTTTCGGGAATTTACCGGACAACAGGAAATTATCAGCACAATCTATCAAGCAATAGTGAAAGAAATGATAATATTTGATATCAATAAAAACTACTGGTTAATCAAAACGGCAAAATTCAAACTCTTATATATTTTAAACAGTGTATTAAATATGATAACTACATTGATTACACCAGGAAATATTTTTTTCTGTTATATTAAAGGAAGATAGTGGACTGTACACACTGTACAGTACTGTCTAATGTTGATCAATAAACAGGTAGGTACCGTAGAGTAATTAACTACATTGTAGTTATATGGTTGATTTAAACACCATATTAATAACTTTAGGAAAGTAAAACAACATATAATATAATATAATATATCAGAAAGATAAAAACATTATAATTTAATCTTTCAGACCAGATCAGATCAGAAGATATTCTATATAATATAAAGGGCCTGATCTGACTTATATATAGGGCTAAATTATAATATTTATATATGTATTAAATATACACTTTAAGATTTTTTTTTACAATTAAGATATATACAAAATAATATTTACAATATAATACAGGGCTTTCCAACTTCATTATTATTTAGGTCTTCCCCTCTGAATATTTCTTTAAAATCATGCAAAAAATAAATAACTAACTACGCCTCTACGAAAAAAAAATAGCCATTCATAGCCATACATCTGACTATAGATTGAAAAACAATCAATGTGATCCCATGAGACTAGGTGTAGGCATGTAGCATGATGTAATAGCTACAAAATAAAACCAAATATGGTTCTCAATCATATCCAGGTCAGAAGTTATACCGAATTCTTATATGTTTATATAGTCCTAAAGGCAAAATTTTGCCGTTCATTGCCATATAGATGACTATAGATGGAAACCCAATCAATGTGACCCCATAAGACTAGGTATAGGCATGAAGCAGGATGTAATAGCTACAAAATAAGACCAAGTATGGGTCTCTATCATATCTAGGTCAGAAGTTATATCAAATTGATCTGTAATAAACTCATCCATTTCTTCGAGTATACCACGCAGACAATAAAAACACTTGTCTGCGCATGATCACAGGAAGGCGACAGTGCGATGATGATAACGCGAGAGCACGATGATGATAGTACGACATCATGATGATGGATGATATACGACAGTACATGATGATAAGCGAGAGCACGATGATGATACTACGACAGTACGATGATGATAACGCGAGAGAACGACAACGCGACAGCACGATGGTGATACCACGATGGCACGATGATGATAGCACGATGGTATATCGCATTATCATCATCGTGATCTCGTATTCTCTTAGTATCATCATCGTGCTATCGTACTATTATCATCGTGGTCTCGCGTTATCGGCGTCGTAACATCGTAATATCGCATTATCATCATCGTACTATCGTGTATCGGGTACCCTAACAATTCAGCTAGAGGCGATGGCCCTAACGGTATTCCGTAATAACGTCATTATTAAATTGACACGGTACAAAATTCGAATCGGCAGAATGTGTATTCATTAAGGGGCGTTATAAAAATTTACCAGAGAGAGGGATAGAGAGAAAATAAAACATATTGTTCAGACAAACTGGGGAGAGGAACAGGGCCTTTGTTATCAGGAAAATTTATCAATTTGACTAAATTTGGAACTCAGGATTTTTAATAAAGACTTTGCAACATATTTTTGTGTACATTTCTGTAATAAAATATGATTTAAATATCATTCTGATAAAGTAAATTTCATTGGTATATCTGTCAGTAAATTTTCTAAACTTGTAGGAGTAGAGCTTAATATTTTATTTTAAAATTGATTTTATCACAAAATTTCATTTTTATTTAATAGATATTGATTTACTGTGGATGTAATAATTATGAAATTTGGATCTTCCCCAAATCCGTTGCTCTCTGTGATAGGGTTAGCTGTTATCATGTATTTTATTTTGGGTTATCAAATGAAAAAAATATAAGAAATCAACTTCCGGTTTGACATACAAAGTACGGTGATTTAATTTAAATACGATTGTCTAAAAATCTGAAATACAAATTTTATTTTTACTCTAATGTTTAGTTGTTAAGGAAATATCGTACTAATAATCAAAATATAAAGGAAATTTGTATTACAGATTTTTAGCTTTTTGAAGGAGAAAATGAAAGTGTGTATTTCATTTAAAAAAAAAGATTTTCCTGCAATTAAAGTACTATTTCTTCAAAATAAATGGATGTCAGACGAAAAATTAAAAATAATATATATTCTGACTCCACACAGTGATCTCCCTTGCACGCTCACTTAGCACTAAGCCGAAGAATAAAGGGGAGATAACTGCGTGGAGATTGATATTGTGCCAGTGACTAATACGGTGATAGCGTGACGTCACTTTCGAATTTCGTGACGTCACTTTCTTGAGAAGATTTGATAAACGCATTAAGCCTGTGTAAAATTGACAGTTTGTGTCTTGAATATTTATAGGTATCCTACATAATAAAAGGAAAATTATATTGAAGTAGCTTTGTATTTTGCTACCCGCAGCGTAGGAAAAAATGACGTCTCGCTCAAACTTTGATCTTGCGAGATATCATTTTTCCCACGCTACTCGTTGCAAAATGCAAAACGATGAAAGGCTACTGCAACATATTCAGATATTGATATTTTTATGTTAATTCAGGGTCTCTGTATATACAGGGGCATGAAAATGCAGTGTAAGCGCGCATGATTATCATTTTATCCTGTTGTCGCGATACAGGTACTATGTCAGCACGACCGATCCCCATTGACCGATTTTTTCCCAAGTTTCGACCACATACTCGCATATATATTGTAACGGACTTCAAACAAACCCTTTGAACTCTAAGTGTGACCTTGACCTTGGAGCCACAGACCTGGGATTGTACGACATATTGCTTCATGATGGTGAACATTTTTGAGTGTAATACAGAAAGCCATAATGGAATGTCAGAGTTATAGAGCAGACACAAAAAAAGACACCATTTCTGACCTTTGAAACTTTTTTTGACCTTGTCCTTGGACCTAATGCGTGCAATACACTGCCTAATCGCCTTGTGTAGGTAAGCATTTCTGCCAAGTTATTTCAAAATTCATCAAGGAATGTCAGAGTTATACAACAGATACAAAATAAAAGACCCCACTTTCGACCTTTGAACTGTAAGTGTGATCCTGACCTTGGAGCTACAGACCTGGAGATTGCACGCGACACATCGTCTAATGATGGGGAACATTTCTGCCAATTAATTTCAAAATCCATCAAGGAATTTCAGAGTAATGGAGCGGAAACGAAAAATAAACCCCATTTTGACATTTAAACTCTAAGTGTGACCTTGACCTTGAAGCCACAGACCTGAGGATTGCGCGCAACACATTGTCTCATGATGGTGATTATTTCTGCCAAGTAATTTTAAAATCCATCAAGGAATGTCAGAGTTATGGAGCGGAAATGAAATATAGACCCCGTTTTTGACCTTTGAACTCTAACTGTGACCTTGACCATGAGGCCACAGACCTGGGGATTGCGCGCGACACATCGTCTCATGATGGTGAATATTCCTGCCAAGTTATTTCAAAATCCATCAAGGAATGTCAGAGTTATGGAGCGGAACAAAAATAGACCCTTCTTTTAACCCTAAGTGTGACCTTGAACTTGAAGCTACAGGCCTGGAGAATGCGCGCGACACATCGTCTAATGATGGGGAACATTTCTGCCAAGTTATTTCAAAATCCACCCGGGAATGTCAGAGTTATGGAGCGGAAACGAATACTATATGCCCACATAAAAATAAGGCTGCATTGCTTTTTTAAGACGAGCCGGTTATCGCCCCCCCCCCCCCCCCCCCCCAAAAAAAAAATAAATAAATAAAAAAAATTAAAAAAAAAAGTGATAACTAAACCCATAAAAAGTCCAAGACAAGCTTAACATTTTTATCTAGTTTCAATGTTCATCCTACAAAAGCTTTTACAAAATAAAATATGCTAGTAAATTCGAATAAAACAAATCAGATTTTTAGGCAGACTTATGGATTTTAATATCTTCCGATCAGTGTAACAAAAAACTAAAACACTTACTCATTTTAAGTTGACATTTTACCATGCTTTTCTTACAAAGTTGTTTAAATTATAAGATATTTGTTATTTTCCTTATTGACATGTTGTTTTATGAAATTACACATAAACCTGCGAAATCCGCTATTTTGTAAACATTTGATCTTGGGATGATTACACGACATTTTTTGTATATTATTTAACCCTTATTAACCGCCTTATAATGAAAAAATAAAGAGGGTTAACTAATAAGAAATGATTATACTTTGTGTGTGGACTATTAATTAACGTTCTACTCAGCTTTAAAAAGTAAAGACGAACGGATACATAACACGTATTTTCCCTTTCTCTCAATGAGATTATAAAACTGCGCAGATAATCTAATCTCGTTCTCGCGATACAACAGGATTTTTCGACCAATCAGAGAGTTGTATGACCCTAGTATTAAAGAAACCCTGGTTGATTTTACTTGTTCGCGGATGAAATCACGTGATATACATTTATGCGCTGAACAAATGACAGATATTGACGACTGTATCATTGGTTAAATTATCATAATTAATCTCTACATTACAAATAACACCGGTCGACATAAAAGGAAATATCAAGAAGGTTGCAATATTTTGTGTAATTCCGCAGATATATACGTAAGCATGTATTAAAAGGCTAAAAAAGGCAAACGAGCAGCGAGGCTCCTTAAAGGCATCTCAAAATCCTTATATAAATGACCCCCCCCCCTTTATTCACCCACCCAGCATGTGTGGGCATCTGTTTTCTGATAAGTCAGGCTGCCACAGTCTGTCACGATGTGTCTGTCACACAGGTATTGTTCAAGATCCAAGTGTATGTATGCTATATTTGGGGGTTGAATATAGTCATTCACAGTTTGTAAAGGAAATAGTTGTGAATATACCAATTACGCAATCCTAATTACCAGAAAGTATTCTATCAGTTCTTTTTTATCCTTTTTTTATTTAATTAAATATAATTCTTTATTTGTTTTCTTTCTTACTTTGTTGGTTGATTTTGTTATTTCTTATACATTTTGTTATTTCTTTCTTTTATTCTTTTAGTTCTCATATATATTTTAATTTATATTTTATTTTGATTTGTAAAATTTATCATAAAAAGCGACATTAAGTTTGGAAATAAATTATGTATTACTAAATACTTTAATTCTCTCAATTCTTCCCTCAACTCATGTTTATGCCAGAAAATCAACACTGTTTTAAATACTTGATTTTTGTTTGTTATGTCATAATAATATAAATGAAGAAGAAAAACAACACTCATGATTTTCCATAAACTATTTATTAATTTCAATTCAATTATAAAATAAGCACGTTTTACAATGTTAGTAACGTTTCGTTACATTTCTTAGAGTACAGGATTAACATGAGGAGGTCACTTCCATTTATGTCCCATGTAACTCACACCCTCTGGATTTGGAATAAAATGTAACGAAACGTTTCTAACAAAAGCAATTTAAAAAGTCATTCAATGTCAGAATAATGTCCTTCGGACTCATTTTAAGTCATTTTGAATACTAAAACTTGTATCTGTTTCATGTATTTTCAAAATCAAATATTTAACTATGAAATAAATACATAATCATGCAGTTACAAAATTGACACCTAGTAATTAATGCAATAAAGAATATGTAAGGGATCATACAGTAAACAAAACCAGGTGTGTGAAGTTAGCGCGTAGATCGTAGATCGAAACTATAACTAATTTTCTTTGTCGATCTGGGTCGTAGATCGTAGCTCAACCATTGAAATAAACCAAAATAAATGGTTGAGCTGGATCGTAGATCGTAGCTCGACCATTGAAAATGTTGATGGAATGGCTGAGCTGGATCGTAGATCGTAGCTCGACCATTGAAATTTAACCAAAATAAATGGTTGACCTGGTCCGTAGATCGTAGCTCAACCATTGAAAATGTTGATGGTATGGTTTAGCTGGGTCGTAGATCGTAGCTCGACCATTGAAAATGTTGATGGAATGGTTGAGCTGGATCGTAGATCGTAGCTCGTCCATTGAAAACTTTCATGGAATGGTTGAGCGTATGAGCCCTGATGGACCACAGTCCAAATGGGACAAAATATAAATGTACACCCGGATATCTCTAAAAACAATTCTTTGGCAAACTATTTTCAAGGACTTGATCCTTGCTAGCTTAAATTAAAGCTATCAAAATTCTAAATTGGAACTTTTTTCCAAGACCTTTCCTCAACTATTTGGCACTATTTTAGCAGTTAGGGATTAATTTATTAAGTAAAAAGTTTTTTTTTCTAACTTTTGCATTCGAAATCCAAAATTAAAAGACTTCGCATAATGCCGAGCCGCCCTTGGCTTAAGGCTGTGAGTCGTTAAACACTTATAAAAAAAAAAGACTCCCTGCAGTGATGACCAGCAATTAGGAGGTCTGATCACAGCAGATGGAGGCCTGGCCTGGGACATCACATTCCTTTCGAGATGCACTCTTGAACAATACCTGTGACAGACTGTGGCAGCCTGCCTAATCAAAAACAGATGCCCACACAACGGGGGGGGGGGTTTCACTTATATAAGGGTTTTGAAATGCCTTTAAAGGCATCTCGAAAGGAATGTGGTATCCCACTGAGCCAGGCCCCCACCTGCTGTGACCAGACCTGCTAAATGCTGGTCATCACTGCAGGGAGTCTTTAGCCAATATAGTACTAATCTGTCACAGTAAAACCTCTGATGGGTTAATGCAAAACTAAATTACCTGCTAGTATGGAAGTGAGACAGTAGGCTAGTTTTACACAAAGTCATAAACATTTTAATGAATGTTAGTGATAATGTGGGTTGTTTACTGTATGATCCCTTACATATTCTAAGAAAACATAATCAGGTTATTTGCAACTTTGATTTTAATTATTTCATCAGTTAACAATTGATTTTAAATTACATTAAAGCTTTACAAAGTTTTAGAAATTTTAAAATTGTTATTTGCATTATACAAGTTGTAGAAATTCACATAAACTGGAAATATTTAGTAAACTATTTATTTGCAGTATTACACGCACTTTTATGATAATTTTAAACCTATAAACCCTATATAATGAAAAAATATAAGAGGTAAACAAATAAAGAAAGAATAACTATGTTTGAATAATTAACTAATTCACAAAAAGTAAAGAAAACAAATAAAGTATTTCCTTTTTAATAGATATAAAAGGAATAAAACGATAAACAGGATTTTCGAATCAAATTGTTGCCTAGTATTAAAGATTGTTATTTTTTTCCATAACACTAATTCCTTTACCAACAAATTGAAATGATGACGACTGGTACTTTTTAAAAATAATTGAATCTCTACATTACAATCCCGTCGAATAAAGGAAATTAGAATTGCAATATACTGTGAACCCGATAAGTTGTAATAAAATGGCGAGGCGAGGGTCGCTATAATCTTGGATGCCTTAAGCCTCCAGTGCTCATGCGCGTCGACGCGTGTCGAGAGACGGAGCTTGATGTGATTACTATAATATCACGCATTTATAAGGTGTTACATGGATTTTGATAGAGACGCACGAAAAGCGATATAAAAGCAAAAACAAAAACAAAAAAAAAACCAAACATTTACTCACCAGCAATCTGATTTATCCAAAAATAACAAAGAACTCTACCATTCCGCTTGAGGATTACTAAAACGAAAAATAACATCCTTCCCGAACTTAGATCTATAGAGCGACGCATTTACCTTTAACAAAAAGTGTTCATTTCATGCTGGTAACAGGTGGATAGGAACAGAACTTATATTTGATTGATTTGTTTGTTTGTTTGTTGATTTGTACTATGTGCACCATCAAGTATAAGACATTCACCTTTTGAAGCATAATATTAAATATATAATTCTCATCACAATTTTACCAATCACACCCCAAACTATGATAATAACATACTGTCACGTAATAAACTAATTCTTTGCGCATGTTTCAATTCTGTTTATGAATGGGACACACACACACACACACTAAATTCCATAAAAGTAATTTTCTAAACCAGTAACTTAGAGAGGATGAACCATAATATTAGATCTTAAAGATAATGCATCCTTCATATAATGAGCTAAATTTATCAGAGTTACTTTGTTACTTGAATTCCTAACTTATGTATATTTGGACGCTTATACGTAATAATACTGTTTTATATATTTTTTCTAATATCTTATAACAAGAGCAGATAAGTATAAAATGTAGTTCATCTTCGATATAATTACCATTACAGCATTGACAAAGTCTATCTTCTCTTGGTACTTTTTTTGCATATCTTCCTGTCTGAATCCTTAACGAATGAGACGATAATCTAAACCTCGCAATGAAAGAACATAATGAATAAGGAATAGCATCTAAATACACTGAATATTTAAAAATTGTTTTAACAGAGTTAAAAAACGATAAAAAAAACTACTATTTTCTTATGCGAAGTACCAGTTTTGTATTAAATTGTCTTTAATGTTTATTCGAATAGGCATAAAAACATTAACATTTTCTGAATCATTCCATACATATGAAAAACCATATTCACACATCTTTTTTTATATTTGAAACCCAGTTAGTACAACCTTTAGAACAATCATCCAAAGATAAAAAGTACACTCGCTGTAAAATAATGTTATCAGAATCTAATAATTTGAACCAGTATATTAAAATACTCAAATAACGTTTGATATATAATGGATATCCAATCTGACTAAAGTACACAATCTTCCTACGGTATATAGGAGATGACTTTAGTCAGATTAAATGGATATTTACCCAGCTCACCACAAACTCCCCATGGACATGTCATATTTCTAACCTTTACAATATTTTACAAAATTTTAAATGAATTTTCTCTACTTCTTTAGACCGTGTATAACCCCAAATCTCATAAGCATAACTTAAAATTGAACCAACAAATGAATAAATAGTTGACATAAAATAGACTGATTTAATGCATATTTCTGACAATTAATAAGCAAAACATTTAATGCTTTAAGTGCTTTACCAGTAATATATTCTTGATCCAAAGTAAAATTTCCTGTGTATTTAAAAACCCAATAATTAAAATTATCAACACTATCAAGCTCTATACCGTAATACGACCAGTACATATTTTGTAGAAAGTGACCCCTTTTCTAAAAACCCATGACTTTAGTTTTGGATGTATTAACCCTTTCACTCATAGAGGAAACCATGAAAAGACCTATGCGAACAGCATAAAACCAGATCAGCCTGCGAGTAACTCGCAGGCTAATCAGGTTTTATGCTGTTCGCTGCTCCTCAGTGGTCTGGAAATAAGGATTTTGTAATTAAATTTGGTAAGGTTTAACTGTGGTTTTCTGCAGATCAGGCTTTATGTGGTACCTACTGAGTGCGTCAAAATGAGTCTATATGAGGGAAAGGGTTAAAGTGTAAGTCCCATTTTCACAATATACATGTAATACGTCCAAGTGATCCCGTAATTCTTGCGGTGTTTTACCAAAAATTACTATATCATCCGCAAATAGTAACATAATTAACAACTATCTCCTTTACTTAATCCCGAATTAATATCATCTTGCAAATCTTCCACGAAGAGGGCGAACAAAATCGGCGAATTTATCTCGCCTTGCCATAAACAAACTTAGTATTGTTTCTCTGACCCATTCTATGGACTCTCTCTAGCTGTATGTCGTCCACAATCTTCTGCGCCATCCTCATCCTATCAACGATTAAGTCTCTCAGTACCCGTTCTGTGTCCTCCTGTGGATCCGCCTCTGGAATGTTGCCAAACACAAGATTGTTCCGCATAGACTGCGACTGTAGATATACCACTTGCTCAAACAATGCATCCCTATCTTTCTTTATAGGCACAATTTTATCACTTACAAGCCCCAAAGAAAAGTCTCTACTATCTACTGTCTCTTCAACTTTGTTCATCCTCTCATCGAATTTCTTGTTTACACAACTCATAAATGTCCACATGTTTTTAATCTCTAACTCAAAATTGTCAACTTTCTTCTCTAATTACTTATATTTTTTAAACGTCCATCTGGTTCAGTTAAATGATTATCAATGCCCTTCAAACATTTCATTAGATCTTTATTTGGAGGGTCCTATGTGTTTTCCATGTTTTTATTATGTTCATGATATGTTACAGTGGATGGGGTACTGGTATAAGAACATACTCATCACTCTCTTGTCTCTCACTGTTATCACTGTCTGATACTTTCACAAAAAGGATAGAAGATCTGCGTTTCAAAACATAATGTATGGAATTATATTTTGACCAATGGGATGGCAGTATTTAAAAAAAAAATCGACCGCTAGGTTTAATGGGTAACCTAGTGTACGTTCTGAATTAACTGCACCTTTGTGCGCATGCGTGTAGAAGTGGGATTAGAGGCGTAGTCATAAAATCAATGTTTCGACAATAATAAAATGATGGAACAGTATAGAAGTTCTTCTTTTTAGTCCTTTACCAAAATATGTCTATTGTTTCTGATGTATTTGTTTATCATTTCTCTCTCTTTTCCTTTTATAAAATTAGCCTCTCACTTTATAGCACATATAAACATAAAATAATGTATAGCTCAATTATATATTTATTATATTGTCATTTTGATTTAATGCAGAAATTTTCATTGGGAATGGCCTTAACCTAAGTTGAGAGAACTTGTGGCTAGACCCATTTGTCATTTGTATATTTATAACCATGTTGATGATATGTGTGTACTTGTAAACATTTTGACAATAAAATATGTTTAAACTTTAGTCCTTTACCGGTGTTTACACCGGAGGGGACTATATGTTTGCCCACTGTCTGTCTGTCAATCCGTCCAGAAATCTAGATCCCGCGATAACTTAAAAACCATTAAGATAATATTATGAAACTTGGTATATGAATATATTCTGTACGTCATTTTTTTTCTCGGACCAAAATTCTGGTTGCTATGGGAACGGAAAAAATATGCACCTCATTAGTAGGGGACTCATGTCCTGCGTGAAACACCAGTCACTTGTTTTATTTATAATGAACTGTTAATTAACAATGAGAACCGATAAGAATGTAGACAACAACGAGAACGACAACAAAAGGAATTGCAAATATAAGTGACTAGCGTCAAGTATTCACTGATTCACTCAATGCTTATACGCCAATACTTATTATGCTCCCCGAAGGGAGAGCATATAGTTGCCGCTTTGTCCGTCCGACCATCTTTCCGTCCGTCATAATTTTGTCCGGAGCATAACACAAAACTATAATAGGTATGAACATGAAACTTCATAGGTAGATAGATCTCAATGAGGAGAAGTGCAGTGTTCAAGAACCATAACTCTGTTTTGCGTAATTTTGGATTTATTGCCCTTTGTTATTTTTCATACTTAAATTTTGTCCGGAGCATAACACAAAAACTTTGAGAGGTATCAACATAAAACTTTATAGGTAGATAGATCGCATTGAGTAGAAGTGCAGTGTACAAGAACCGCAACTCTGTTTTGCGTATTTTTGGAGTTATTGCCCTTTGTTATTTTTCATATCTAAAATTTGTCTTGAGCATAACACGGCTGTGCCGAGCTTGAGCGGTTAAATTTGTTAAACCCTAGACAAAAAACATTAATCTATACATAATTTCAAACACTAAGTAGGTTAGTGTTTTTAATAAGCATCAATTCTATTAAATCGGTCTGCGCCTGACCGATTGAAAAACACCAACCTTTAGAAACAAAATATTTAGAGAAACTAGCATCAAGTGGCGACAGGGGTATTCCATACACACCTTTGCAGTATTTATTAATAAGTTGTAAAAATACTTTCTTTCAGAAATGACTTTTTATGTGGCATACTGTGCAAGGCAACACCAGTTTGATATCGACATAAAGAATAATGTACGTTCTCTAGGTCACGGAGAACAAAAATGGTGGCCAAACAAGTAAATCAAAGCTGTGATTATGTACTCGCGTGTCAGATGGAATTCACCCTGTGTGTTGTATACATTATATGATTAAGTAATTATAAGAATCAGTCCGATAAGTAGGCTTATCACGCATGAATAATTAATTTAGAAATAGAATGCAATGTATGCGTAGGTAAAAAGAGAGAGAGAGAGAGAGAGAGAAAGAAAAAAAAACATAACAATTTTTTCTCATTCATTTTCATTCATTATGCTGCGTTTACATATAAGCACGATGGCCACGATTTTTTGATAGTTGAGGACAATTTCTGGCATCTAAATGGTTTTTAATTTGTTGAAAATGCTCGAAAAATGACCGATTTACGATCGAAAAATAGGCTTTTATGGGAAAATCCGTGTTAAACTTCGGATACATATACAAAAAGAAAATTGCTAGATTTCATGCTAAATTGATATAACTTGTATTCTTTATACACGAATGTATACCCAATGTGCCACTACAAGTATTTCGGGACAAAAAAAAAATATATATACTAGTATATGTATGCTATATAAAGGGCATGAAGTTACCTCACAACGTAATACAGACAATGGCAGCACTAAGTCACTGGCGAATTCAAAGGAGGTGGGGGGGGGGGGGTCACCCCCTCTTCAATTCCCCGACCATAAATGTAGACACATAATCCCTACCCCCCCCCCCCCCCCCCCGCAAAAAAAAGAAAAAAAAAGAGAAAACAACCCTCACAAAATTGCACTATTTCACAGCTTTTATTATAGGAAAAAATCGTGAGGGAGTTTCCCTGGATCCCCCGTCAAACCAGAACTACACCCTTCTCAAGGCTCGGGCAAAGCGGCAAGCCGCTTGCATTGTGACTACCTATATTTTTTAACATAGTTGCTCTAAGTTGCACACTGTTTTCTGGACACGGTTCAAATGCACAGTTTCATAAACCATATTGAGACGAACAGACTGATTTCTATTTGGTCGAAAATGATCGACGCATGGTCAGAAAATAGGTTCCTGTGGGAAACACCACCATTTTAAACTTTGGCTTATATGTAAGTAGGAAATTTCTTTAAAAAAAAAATGTTTTTCATGCTTGGCTGATAAATCACACGAATGTCGATTTCGTTAGTTCCGGGCAAATGATAGGGCTTTCCTTCTGTAATTCATATTTAACCCTTTCCCTCATATAGACTCATTTTGACGCCCTCAATAGGTACCACGTAGCACATAAAGCCTGATCTGCAGAAAACCATAGTTAAACCTTACCCAATTTAATTACAAAATCCTCATTTCCAGACCACTGAGGAGCAGCGAACAGCATAAAACCTGATCAGCCTGTGAGTTACTCGCAGGCTGATCTGGTTTTATGTTGTTCGCATAGGTCTTTTCATGGTTTCCTCTATGAGGGAAAAGGTTAACCTGATTATATTCATTTTCGTATTGTGACATACATCATCTGCGATAAAATGAAGAAAATCTATCAAGAATTGACAGTTGCTAATCACAAACAAATATTGTAACAAACTTTCTGAAAAACAAACAAGAGAGAATTATTTGGTAGGAAAGGAACCGCTTATATCTATTTTGCATGTAAAGAAGATATTGATACTTCATTTTCTTGCGGGACACCAATTTTGATAATTGTTGTGGTTCATTTTAAAAAGGGTTCTTGAAGAGCAAGCATCATAAAAATATAACAGAAAGCAAAGCTCCGCTGTTCCAGTTGATTGCAATGCATTTCATTTTATATATGTTGTCAATTGGCGTCATATATTTCATTTACTAGCATTCTTCTTCCGTTTACTGCCCATATTCAACATATTGAATATAGTGGCAAAAATTTCTACCATATAAAGACCAGTATGTCCGTCCTAATATACTTTATGAAACTGTGCATTTGAACTGGGTCTCATTGAACATACTGCTTTCTCTCATATAACGGTATGCAGTTTCTGATAATCGTTAAACAGCAAACGTATAAATACATGTATGTTTGCTCCGAAATACTTTTATTGGCATATTAGGTATACATGGGCGTATAAAATATGTCATTTTCATTAGCCTGACCTGATTTATCTTTATATTAGCCATGAAGATCCACATAGAAGACTGATTTTCGGCCAAAATTGGGGCTTTTTTTCAACTGGTTCCGACCAAATACAGACCAGTGTGTCCATCTCAATATCCTTTATGAAAATGTGCATTTAAACAGTCGCTGTATTTATTCTTAAACACGGTTTAAAAAAAAAAAAGAAACTCCAAGATTTATCAATTTGTAGATAGAGACTGTGACGTCACTAGCTTGCTCTAGTGTCTATAGATTCAATTGTGCTTTCGCACAAATAGACCCACGGAGTGTATGAGTTTGTGAATGTGACCAAAAGTTAGGAACATGAGCATGCCTAGATATTTCTAAATATGTTTTTATCATTGCCCACACATAATTTCAACACTGGTATTGTAGATTAAGCAATCTATGTAAAAAAGAATTACTATCCTAATTTCACTTTCCCATTTTTGGAAGCTATGTTTAACCTGCAGATAAGCATTTTTCTTTTCTAAAAATTTATAAATGCAACAAATACATTCACTGACATAATAAATCAACATTAACTTGCGTGTAAGATCATTTTATTTACGTTACTCAGCGGCCCAGCTAGGATTTACCCGCAATCCTTTGAGTGGTAGTACACTGGTCATTCAGACCGGTGTTGACACATTGAAAATATATTGCAGTAATTTTGTTTAACTAAACTAAACCAGTTTAATTACTTTAGTAGTAGTGTTTTGTCACAAACGGTGAAGATCTGCCACGATTTTCACCAACTTCTCATAAGCTTACCACGATATGTTGTCACGTTCTGTTTAGATCCCTCTCGTTGCCATATTCTGTGAAGCTCTGTTACGATATATGACCACGGTTTGATCAGGATTGTATGTTTTGAGCACGATTAGAGTATAAATAGGAGGAGTGGGTCACCCATCCTATAATTCTCTTCAGATAGTCCGAAGAGAAGGAAGCTGTGCATCCAAGAGAAGAGGCTCAGTTGGCATGGTTTATACCATCTTTTTTCTCCAGAAAATTGTTGTTGTTTTTTTTAAATAATTTTACTTACTAACTTGCGAAAAAGCACGATATCCATTTATCTTAAGTGAATAAATGGCTGGCAGTAGTGGGCACTGACAAACAGTTAAGTACTGTTAAGATATGACACGAAAGTTTTTATACATGCCAGATACCAACTGAATATGTGGTAAATTTTCAGAAAAGTTTCGACATCGGTAAGTAGATAAGTGGCTGGCAGGGTGGTTTTGGGACCTTTTTGCATTCATATAAAGTGTCTTTAAACGAGGCGTGGGTGGAATTTAAGCGCCCACTTGTACAGATACCATTACGGTGGGCACCATAGCGCTTTATTTGGTGCGAAAAGGCGTCCGTTTGACCAAGTGTGGGGCAGTTAAAAAAGCAGACCTGGCCCTCAATTCTACAGATACATTGAAACTGTAAACAAGACCATATAACTTGCTTAGAATTGCACTGAGAGTGTTGCAATGTGCAATGTATAATCCGGAGACCGGAGACCGTCGTTTAGTAGGTAACAGCTTAATTAGGTTGATTTGTGCAGTTTTATATAAATTAACTTCTTAATTACGCATTTACTTTCTTTTTGTTATGTTGTTATCCAATGAAGGCTCCCTTACCCATATTTACAAAATATTGTCTTTGTCTCGTTCTATCCCTATATTTCTCTTGTATTTGATGTAACGGTTTCTCAAATTATAGCCAAATAGGTTAAGTGGGATTTAATGATTTAATTTAAAATTTTAATTATTTATTTATCTTTTGATTAAAACACCAGTGTTGTTAGAAAATAAGCATTTTAAATGAAATACGCATTTAATTATTATTTGTTGTCTGTTTTGTGTTTCTTAATATTAATCAAATAATAGTGAAACAATTTATTATAGCAAAACATTCCACACCTTATCACGGAGGTGTGTACCCGAGGCGGTATATCGAGTGACGCTTAAAAGTCCCTGCAATACTTTTCAATAGTTATGATAATCATCATCATCATCATCATCATCATCAAGAAATTAAATTATTTTATTTAGAATGTGTCTAATTGAAGAAGACTGTTGATCTTATATTATAGTGAAATGTAAATAAAACGAAAACCAAAATTAAACAACATGAAAAAAATTAACACATATTTTGCTAGGTTTAAAATTCAATGTCCCACCGCTAAAACAAAAATCATTTGAATGTGCGATAGCAAATAGATCACAGACATTGTTGTTTGATTGTTGCCGTGTTCTTGGAAATTTGATTGAAACATGGCCATTCGCACTAGGATAAAGTTGTGATAATTGTATTTGAGTGTTATTTTTAAAATTGTCACTTAAACTGTCAAAATAATACGCCGTGTCTGGTTCCTCGGCAGATACCATGGTAACAGTCCAATGGCAAGTCCCGTCAAAATGTATTTAAACTTACGGTTTCTGAATTTGACGAGAAAATTTCCTACTTACATTCCATGGTTGTTTTTGTTTTTACTTTCCATGAAGAATTGGGTTGATTTCGTGTCTTGTAGACCGTTCATATTTGGAAACGGTGATCTTAGTATTTGAATGACTGCATTTAAATGTTTGTCGTTTAACCATTGCTGATTCTGTAAAATATTCTTATCAGTCATGTTTAGGTCAAATTGTTTAATCCATGTAGTTTCAGTATCTGTTACATCGGGAATTCTTTCAGTATTTAAATCACTGATAACGTCACACTGATTTGGAGATTTTACGGGCGGCATTTCTATTTTGAACTTTTTTTAGGGGGGTGGGGGGTATTACTAAGAGGAGAGGCCTGTCCTTACTACACGCTAAGTTTTGTTAAACGGTCAGAAATTGTTAATAATTATATACTACATAATGTTTTTTTTTTTCCTAAGTCCATATTAACATCCAGTATAAAAATAGATGGATTAATTCAAGAAACCATGAGTGCGAGTATCATTCATATGTATCATCATACTTTTTTTCAATTCCAAAATGATCGCCACCATACCCCTATGGTTCATATAAAGTGTCTTTAACCGAGGCGTGGGTGAAATTTGAGCGCCCACTTGTACAGATACCATTACAGCGGGCACCATAGCGGTTTATTTGGTGCGAAAAGGCGTTCGTTTGACCAAGTTGGGGGAAGTTAAAAAGGCAGACCTGGGCTTCCATACAGATACATTGAACCTGTAAACAAGACCATATAACTTGCTGAAAATTGCACTGACAGTGTTGCAATGTGCAAGGTATCATCCTCAGATGATGCTAAAGGTTTAGGAAAAAAGAAATCTTGGCTTAGAAGTTCCCTTTGGTGGTTTTGGGACCTTTTTGCATTCCAAAATGGCCACCGCCATACCCCTATGGTTCGTATAAATTGTCTTTACCCATGGCTAGGTGGAAATTGAGCACCCACTTGTACAGATACCATTACGGCGGGCACCATAGCGCTTTATTTGGTGCGAAAAGGCTTCCGTTTGACTAAGTTTGGGGCAGTTAAAAAGGCAGACCTTGGCTTCCATACAGATACATTGAACCTGTAAACAAGACCATATAACTTGCTTAAAATTGCACTGACAGTGTTGCAATGTGCAAGGTATCATCCTGATATGATGCTCAAGGTTTAGGAAAAAAGAAATTTTGGCTTAGAAGTTCCCTTGGGGTGGTTTTGGGACCTTTTTGCATTCCAAAATGGCCACCGCCATACCCCTATGGTTCATATAAAGTGTCTATAACCGAGGCGTGGGTGGAAATTGAGCGCCCACTGGTACAGATACCATTACGGCGGGCACCATAGCGCTTTATTTGGTGCGAAAAGGCGTCCGTTTGACGAAATTTGGGGCAGTTAAAAAAGCAAACCTGGGCCTCCATTCTACAGATACATTGAAACTGTAAACAAGACCATATAACTTCCTTAAAATTGCACTGAGAGTGTTGCAATGTGCAAGGTATAATCCTGAGGTGATGTTCAAGGTTCAGGAAAAAAGAAATCTTGGCTAAGAAGTTCCCTTTGGGTGGTTTTGGGACCTTTTTGCATTCCAAAATACATGTTATTGTTTTAAGTACAGTCAAACCTGTCTTAAGCGGTCAATTAAGGGATCAAGAGAAAGTGATATCTTAACATAACTAAATGAAGGTTAAACATTGTACAATGTACTAGTTTCGTAATTCATCAATAAATATCAATATCCTTACTCTTGGCGGCCATCTTGAAAGGCAAATTCAAGGCATTTTTTATATGAATTACATGGAGTCAGAAATTTCATTTTCTTATTATTTCATTATTTCTGCTCCAAAAATCAAAAAAAAATTGTATTTTATTTATTCTTTTTATAAGCACACAAAATAATCGTACAGTGAAGAAAAAAGTTTGGATTTGTCCTTAAAACAAACAGTGTAACGTTTTTGGTTATGCAGTTTTTATCTAAAAATTCATCAAAATATTATTTTCACATTTAAAATGATTAATTAAATCTGTTCAATTTGATATATAAATGCCAGTAAGTTAGTTTTAAAAAAAGTGGTGATTTAAAAACATCAAGCATTTTCAACTTTTG
Source organism: Solen grandis (assembly GCA_021229015.1). Taxonomy (NCBI): domain Eukaryota; kingdom Metazoa; phylum Mollusca; class Bivalvia; order Adapedonta; family Solenidae; genus Solen; species Solen grandis. Next base: position 34,177,121 of record CM037794.1, read on the forward strand.
GCCTGCCTTGACTTATACCCCTCAAGCTGACTGCCAAAAAGTGCCTATGACATCACTCGGGAACTATGTATATTTAAACTGACCGCTAAATGCAGGATGACCGCTTGATACAGATGGTCGCTTATACAGGTAAAACTGTATACAGGAGAAAAAGATCACATCAGACTTATTTAAGAAATTACCACGAACAGTACAATTAGATAAATCTACGTCAGATTAAAATATTCGGGTAATCGAGAGGTTCGGAAAACCGGGTTTATTTTAATCTCTGTTATTCCATACTGAGAATTTACCTCGACCCTGGCACGATATTCGAAAAATCGGTTCTCGAACCATCACAACTTTACTGAAGTTAATGTTTTCTCGCCTTTATATTGCATTAGTATATATAAATTCATTATAAATTCTATACATTTCAATTCATGACACGTTTTAAAGTACATATTCCCGGCCGCGACATACCAAAGTCGAAAAAATGGTACTGGTATAGTTCCCTTGCTTGGCGCTCAGCAGATAAGGGTAGTTCCAGAAATGGTTGGCCCGTAGTCAGGATAATGTGACTGGGTGTGGTATCATGCCACATAATTTACGGTGTGATACTGCAGTGTGGTGGCACTATATCTGTTTCAAGTAGATATAGTCTCCAGATGGCTGAAATACTCTCGTCGTAACGTTAAGTGACATAAGGTACATTTTTTATTATACGAAGGGGCAAAACTGTTTTAATGAAGAAAGGAAATGTATTCTTTTACGGTTAATTACTGGTGGCCTTTACGTTTAGTTTACGGTACTCAACATCACAAAAACTGTGTTACTTCGCCTATTCCGGAATCCATATTGTGTAATATGGACCAATAATACAATAAGAAGGCGAGAAAAAAACAACAACACCGACGACAAAAGAAAACAAGAGTGCCAGTGCTGCCACAATATACGCCGCCACAAAATATAAAGACCGAGAGGGTCCTTTTAATTATTGCTTTTAACATTTCTGTAAGCATAAGCTCATAACAAAGTCTGTGAGACCAATTAATTTAGCTGAAAGAGCAGTTTATTCGCGAATATACTTTTCCCAAAGTGAGGCAATCACTAAAAATGATGAAAAGACAGGGTCCTGAGATTGTGGTAATTTCCTGGAGAAAAAAATCATAGAATTACCGCTGGAGTCTCTATCAAAATGGCCGAACCTTAAAATAGTTATTTCATGGAAAAAAATCACAAAATTACGATTGGAATCTCTATTAAACTACCGAACTACAAATGGTAATTTTGTTTAAAAAAATCACAAAACTACCATTATAATTACAGAATGGTAAAACTCAATAAATGGAAAAGAAACAGCAAACAGAGTATTGGATTGGATATTTGGAGCTGAATGTCCCATTTAACAAAATATTTCAGTCAGCAGAAATAAGATACCTATAAACAGAGATAGAACCCTAAAAAGGCTTCCAATATGAAAGTAGGTCAAATAGCAGTATCAATATGAATCCCTTTTTCGTTCTCCGCATAACTCTTGCAAAAATCACTGTACCAGAAAATCCCTGCTTTATGCACTTTTACCTGTTTAGAAACTTGGGTTGTGTTTTCAAGAGACCATGCTTAGAAAGGCATAACTATTGCAATTATTGATGAACATCAAAATCCCTGCTTTGTGCATATCTACCCAGTATAGTAATGACATTGCCCATGTTTTGAAAATATTAGGTCAGTAACATACAAGGAATGGCGTTAACAAGGCTGCAATATAAATCAACTACAGAGACTAAGTTTCAAGTGTCACAAATCTTGTTGTAACAGGGTGAGAAAAATATGCAGCCTGACCGGGACTCGAACCCGGGGCCTTTCGCTTACAGGGCGAATGCTCTACCGACTGAGCTACCCGGCCACTTACATATGATTCTCCCCTATTGTGAGTTAACGGTACTGTGACATTATTCCCCCACACTGGCCACCAATGTAACGCCTCACGGCGTGTGAGTTCCTCTTGGTCTGCAAGCACACAGATTGGGGGTTTTATCAAATAAATAAAACAGACAAAGGTAAGCGTACGGCTTTCGCCATTTACGATAGAAACAAAGTGCGCAGGCGCCCCGGTGCAAAGGTGAGAGGTTACCAAAAATAAAATGTAGGGGTATAACTCTACCAATTGTGATGGAGCATGCAAAGCAAAGGCCGTGAGATGAATGATGGTGATGAATGATTAATATGAATGATATATAAATGAATGAATTTGGTAATACTAAATGAGAATAAATATATTTAACTACTAAGGAGGGAATAGTTCATTAATACAATATTACAAACAATCAACATGGACATGGACATAATAATTACAAGAAACGTGACAATTGCAGACGTATGACAAGACATGGACATACACAAGGACATACAAACTGACAAGCACTAACAAAATGACACCGTAACATTGTAAAAATCAATGAACCGGAAAATCGCCACTTCATGCACATTTACCCATTATAGTAATGCCACTGATCAAGATTTGCAAAGATTCGTTCAGAAATGTAGGAGGAGTTGCGTTCACAAGGCTGCAATATCAATCAGCTACAGAGACTAAGTTTCAAGGGACACAAATCTAGTAAAAATCAATGAACCAGAAAATCGTCACTTAATGCACATTTACCCATTATAGTAATGACATGGACCAAGTTTTGAAAGGATTCAATTAGAAATGTAGGAGGAGTTGCGTTCACAAGGCTGCATATCATTCAGCTACAGAGACTAAGTTTCAAGGGACACAAATCTTGTTAAAAATCAATGAACCGGAAAATCACCACTTCATGCACATTTACCCATTATAGTTATGACATTGACCAAGTTTTGAAAAGATTCATTCAGAAATGTGGGAGGAGTTGCGTTCACAAGGCTGCAATATCAATCAGCTACAGAGACTAAGTTTCAAGGGACACAGATCTTGTAAAAGTCAATGAGTATATAGTAATGACATTGACCAAGTTTTGAAAAGATTCATTCAGAAACAAAGGAGGAGTTGCGTTCACAAGAAATAGACGTACGGACGGACAAACGGAGAAGATGACGCCAATATATGACCGCCTCTGGCGGCGTATAAAAAAGTGTGTGTATTTTCAGTGAGGAAACTCGCCCTTAAGTAACTTAGTATTACTTAGCGGTAAGTATGGTGGACCTGGGGTGATTTCCGGAGAGATGATGACGTAGATAGTTGTTTCTGGAGAGATGATGACGTAGATAGTTGTTTCTAGAGAGATGATGATGATGACGTAGATAGTTGTTTCCGCTTGTATGTTCTTAAAATACTCAAGATATACTCACCTCTTATTTGCTTGGTTTCGTTATACACCTTCCGTCGGGACTCTTGATTTTCACGAGAAAACATAATTATTAAATGAAATCAATTGTTGTGTGACGTATAATTTGTCAATACACATCATAATCTTTCAAAAATTGAAACCGGAAATATTTTTTTTTCTTTTTGCCACCGACCGTATGTTTTTTCTTCAACATGAATTCCACCTGGATCAATAACATCACTCTAACAAATCTTCGGAAAAAACAACAACAACCAGCACCATTTTCATTGCTGATGACTGAAGAGGAAATGTGTGAATACATACCCACACATAATGCTCACGGCTCAAGTTAATTTCAAAGTGAAAGTAAAATTTGATTTTGCGGGTCTGTTTGTGAATATTAAATGAATAGCCTAATCGGCACAAATATTTGTAATACTTCAAATCTGGCATTCAACCTTGACACAATATCATTCTCTCATAAAATTCATAATTAAATTCAATTTAAATGCCTTTGGTGGTTTTAATAGCACGTGAAAAGCTATTTAAATATAACTTTGTTTACTTCCGGTATGATCGTAGAAAAAAGCATCAACTGATGAATATTGTTTACAGCAATAATATGGTCTAAAGGCTTTGGTAATGTTTTAAAACATGAATGTTTAAAATGAAATACTGATTTTACATTATTTGAAATTAAGACTGACGTTGTACTTACAATATTACGATCGTAATGCATTGAGACAAATTTGCATTACTATTCTATAATAATATGATAAGATTTAAAAATATATAATATATTATTTTCATATTTGTATATCATAAAAGATATAATGATCTAAAAGTATTACAAACTTCCATTTAATCTTATATAAACATAATTAAAGTTTATTAGAAGTGCACTTTAATATTGTTTTAAATATCCCAACAATCTTTTACTGAATTTAACTTAAATTAAAAACAATTTAAGGGACTTCTTATATAAGCAGGGACTTCTGATTTGAAAAGCAGATGTTCCGACAACTTAATTGTGAACAGTGCGCTCTTGAAATATACAGAATGGCTGCCTCAATGACATTCAATAGAAAATTGACAAAATACAGCGGTTTAATACGTCTAAACAAATATAATATACTAATTTAAATGTATCATAAAATTCTCTAGTAAAGGAAATCCTCCAGTAATATTTATGTCAAAAATCTGCTTACCCGTTTTAAAGACCTCCTCAAAGCACAGTCACACCTTCAGTATCACCATGGTAACTGGAGACTAAGACTTTGCTTACGTTGATACGTTACGTGATAATCTATTGTGATACATATCTGTCATATCCATACACTCTTCGAGGTTTTAAAAGTACATTGCGATGTTGGCCGGATATTGGAGACAAGGCAAAAAATAATAAAAAGTTTCCGCCTTTAAAAAGCATTCCTTTTCTTTTACCTTTAGTTTCATTAAAAAAAAAACATACCTACCTATCTTTTTTTATTTTGCTGGAGACCAGAAGCGGAACTATTTTTATGGCCCAATATTTATCACGGAAAGGTTGTGTGAGCATAGGCCCTATGTGGCTAGATAATTGAAAATGAAAATCTTTCACACAGTACACGTATCTCCAAATGCTATACCAGGTCAACACACTTTTAGTGTATATTCTGTTGGCCAGTGAGACTGGTAATTTTCATCAACACAGCCAGTTTATATACATACATGTATATATTTCATCAATAACAGAATTAAGTTGCACTGAACGCTTCGAAATTAGCTTATACGCTTAATTATTTAGAGTACAAAAATACAATTTTTAATTTTTTAAATTTTTGGTATATGAATAGATTCTGTACGTCATTTTTTTCTCGGACCAAAATTCTGGTTGCTATGGTAACGGAAAAAATATGCACCTCATCGGTAGGGGACTCATGTCCTGCGTGCAACACCAGTCACTTGTTTTATTTATAATGAACTGTTAATTAACAATGAGAACCGATAAGAATGTAGACAACAACGAAAACGACAACAAAAGATATTGCAAATATAAGTGACTAGCGTCAAGTACTCACTGATTCACTCAATGCTTATACGCCATTACTTATTATGCTCCCCGAAGGGAGAGCATATAGTTGCCGCTTTGTCCGTCCGTCCGTCCGTCCGTCCGTCATAATTTTGTCCGGAGCATAACACAAAACTATAATAGGTATGAACATGAAACTTCATATGTAAATAGATCTCAATGAGGAGAAGTGCAGTGTTCAAGAACCATAACTCTGTTTTGCGAAATTTTGGATTTATTGTCCTTTGTTATTTTTCATACTTAAATTTTGTCCGGAGCATAACACAAAAACTTTGAGAGGTATCAACATGAAACTTTATAGGTAGATAGATCGCAATGAGTAGAAGTGCAGTGTACAAGAACCGCACTCTATTTTGCGTATTTTTGGAGTTATTGCCCTTTGTTATTTTTCATATCTAAAATTTGTCTTGAGCATAACACGGCTGTGCCGAGCTTGAGCGGTTAAATTTGTTAAACCCTCGACAACAAACATTAATCTATACATAATTTCAAACACTAAGTAGGTTAGTGTTTTTAGTAAGCATCAATTCTATTAAATCGGTCTGCGCCTGGCCGATTTAAAAGCACCAACCTAAACAAAATATTTAGAGAGACTAGCATCAAGTGGCGACAGGGGTATTCCATACACACCTTTGCAGTATTTATTAATAAGTTGTAAAAATACTTTCTTTTAGAAATGACTTTTTTATGTGGCATACTGAGCAAGGCAACACCAGTTTGATATCGACATAAAGAATAATGTACGTTCTCTAGGTCACGGAGCACAAAAATGGTGGCCATACAAGTAAATCAAAGCTGTTATTATGTACTCGCGTGTCAGACGGAATTCACCCTGTGTGTTGTATACATTATATGATTAAGTAATTATAAAAATCAGTGCGATAAGTAGGCCTATCACGCATGAATAATTAATTGAGAAATAGAATGCAATGTATGTGTAGGTAAAAACAGAGAGAGAGAGAGAGAGAGAGAGAAAGAAAAAAAAACATATTTTTTTCTCATTCATTTTCATTAATTATGCTGCGTTTACATATAACCACGATGACCACGATTTGAGATAGATGCGAACAAATTCTGGTATCTAAATGATTTTTATTTGGTCGAAAATGCTCGAAAAATTACCGACTTACGATCGAAAAATAGGCTTTTATGGGAAAATCCATGTTTAACTTCGGATACATATACAAAAAGAAAATTGCTACTCGTAGATTTCATGCTAGATTGATATAACTTATTCTTTATACACGAATGTATACCCAATGTGCCACTAAACTTATACAGACAATGGCAGCACTGAATTAAAGGAAGGGGGGGGGCACCCCCTCTACAATTCCCCGACCATACATAAATGTAGACACACAATCCCCTACCCCCCCCCCCCCCCCCCACAAAAAAGAAAAGAAATCACAAAATTGCACTATTTCACAGCTTTTATTATAGGAAAAAATCGTGAGGAAGTTCCACCGGATCCCCCGTCAAACCAGAACTACACCCTTCTCAAGGCTCGGGCAAAGCGGCAAGCCGCTTGCATTGTGACTACCTATATTTTTTAACATAGTTGCTCTAAGTTGCACACTGTTTTCTGGACACGGTTCAAATGCACAGTTTCATAAACCATATTGAGACGAACAGACTGATTTCTATTTGGTCGAAAATGATAGACGCATGGTCAGAAAATAGGTTCCTGTGGGAAACACCACCATTTTGAACTTTGGCTTATATGTAAATGGGAAATTTCTTTAAAAAAATGTTTTTCATGCTTGGCTGATAAATCACACGAATGACGATTTCGTTACTTCTGGGCAAGTGATAGGGCTTTCTTTCTGTAATTCATATTCAACCCTTTCCCTCATATAGACTCATTTTGACGCACTCAATAGGTATCACATAAAGCCTGATCTGCAGAAAACCACAGTTAAACCTTACCAAATTTAATTATAAAGTCCTCATTTCCAGACCACTGAGGAGCAGCGAACAGCATAAAACCTGATCAGCCTGTGAGTTACTCGCAGGCTGATCTGGTTTTATGTTGTTCGCATAGGTCTTTTCATGGTTTCCTCTATGAGGGAAAGGGTTAACCTGATTATACATGTATTCATTTTCGTATTGTGACATACATCATCTGCGATAAAATGAAGAAAATCTATCAAGAATTGACAGTTGCTAAACACAAACAAATATTGTAACAAACTTTAAGACCTTTCTGAAAAACAAACAAGAGAGAATTATTTGGTAGGAAAGGAACCGCTTATATCTATTTTGCATGTAAAGAAGATATTGATACATGTACTTCATTTTCTTGTGGGACACCAATTTTGATAATTGTTGTGGTTCATTTTAAAAAGGGTTCTTGAAGAGCAAGCATCATAAAAAATATAACACAAAGCAAAGCTCCGCTGTTCCAGTTGATTGCATTGCCTTTCATTTTATATATGTTGTCAATTGGCGTCATATATTTCATTTAATAGCATTCTTCTTCCGTTCACTGCCCACATTCAACATATTGAATATAGTGGCAAAAAATTCTACCATATAAAGACCAGTATGTCCGTCCTAATATACTTTATGAAACTGTGCATTTGAACTGGGTCTCATTGAACATACTGCTTTCTCTCATATAACGGTATGCAGTTTCTGATACCCGTTAAACAGCAAACGTATAAATACATGTATGTTTGCTCCGAAATACTTTTATTGGTACATTAGGTATACATAGGCGTATAAAGTGTACCATTTTCATTAGCCTGACTTGATTTATCTTTATATTAGCCATGAAGATCCACATAGAAGCCTGTTTTTCGGTCAAAATTGGGGCTTTTTTTCAATTGGTTCCGACCAAATACAGACCAGTGTGTCCATCTCAATATCCTTTATGAAAATGTGCATTTAAACAGTCGCTGTATTTATTCTTCAACACGGTTTCAAAAAAAAGCGAAGCTCCAAGATTTATCAATTTGTAGATAGAGACTGTGACGTCACTAGCTTGCTCTAGTGTCTATAGATTCAGTTGTGCTTTCGCACAAATAGACCCACGGAGTTAAACAGTTTATGAGTTTGTGAATGTGACCAAATGTTAGGAACATGAGCATGCCTAGATATTTCTAAATATGTTTTTATCATTGCCCACACATAAGTTCAACACTGGTATTGTAGATTAAGCAATCTATGTAAAAAAGAATTACTATCCTAATTTCACTTTCACATTTTTGGAAGCTATGTTTAACCTGCACATAAGCATTTTTTTCTAAAAATTTATAAATGCAACAAATACATTCACTGACATAATACATCAACATTAACTTAATAGCGTGAAAGATCATTTTATTTACGTTACTTAGCGGCCCAGCTAGGATTTACCCACAATCCTTTGAGTGGTTGCACACTGGTCATTCAGACCGGTGATGACACATTGAAAATTTATTGCAGTAATTTTGTTTAACTAAACTAAACCAGTTTAATTACTTTAGTAGTAGTGTTTTGTCACAAACGGTGAAGATCTGCCACGATTTTCACCAACTTCTCATAAGCTTACCACGATATGTTGTCACGTTCTGTTTAGATCCCTCTCGTTGCCATGTTCTGTGAAGCTCTGTTACGATTTATGACCACGGTTTGATCAGGATTGTTATGTTTTGAGCACGATTAGAGTATAAATAGGAGAAGTGGGTCACCCATCCTATAATTCTCTTCAGATAGTCCGAAGAGGAAGGAGCTGTGCATCCAAGAGATGAAGAAGAGGCTCAGTTGGCATGGTTTATACCATTTTTTTTCTTCAGAAAATTGTTTGTTTTTTTCCACATGATTTAACTTACTAACTTGCGAATAAGCACGATATCCATTTATCTTAAGTGAATAAATGACTGGCAGTAGTGGGCACTGACAGACAGTTTAGTACTGTTAAGATATGACACGAAAGTTTTTATACTTGCCAGATACCAACTGAATATGTGGTAAATTTTCAGAAAACTTTCGACATCGGTAAGGGGATAAGTGGCTGGCAGAAATCTGCCACCATATTGTACGTATTTATGATAACTACTTTTATGGAGAAAAAAAATCGTAGAATTCTGGGTAGAAATAAAAACAAACAAAAACAACAGATTGACAAAAAAGTAATAATAATTAAAAATTTGTAAAAGTACATCAAAACATAATAAATACAGCTTGCAATATGGAAGAAAAATAATAATTAAATTGCCGTAGTGCAGCAAATTTTAAAACAATAGATCAATATTAGTTCGATGTTTTGATTTGTTTAAGTATGACTTGTAAATAGCACACAGTTTTGGCATAACGTGCTTATAATACATACTGTTTCATCCTTAATGAAATTTGGCGTGTGAATTATCTTATTTTTTTAATAAGAGGTTTTATACCAATAATTATTTGAAAATTCCTTAGCTCTCCTGACCCACAAAATAAAGCCATATTTTTCAGGAAAATGTACTGGTACACTTGAATCACATTTCGGCTTGAACTCTGGTACATTGTTAAAGGGCCCACTTTAATTGCATCTTTGGCGGGAGTCTGTATAAATGAAGTTCTATACTCGCGAGCTTGAAATCCTCTTTTTTGTTGGTATACGTACGTGGTTGAAGCTACAAATCGTGTATTTGGAAATAGACATTATTTCTTTTTTAATTTTGGAGAATGCCCCCCATTGCCTGACTATGGTTGTCTAGACGACATACCTCTTTCTTTCAGTAGGGGGTCACGGTAGATATGTTTGGAAATTGGCTGATGAAAGTAACTTCTGATTTCTTCAATGTCTCGTATCTCGTAGTGAATATATAGTTCTATATAACTTTGGCATGAACCGTATAATCAATAAATGTGCAATGCTTTAGAATAAAAATCTCTACGAAACTGACAATAGTTAACGTCATATAGACGTCTTTAACGACTTGGCAGACAGACCGGACCCAGAACAGGCAGGGGCTTTCTGATCAGAGTCATCTCTATATACATGTATACATTTAAAATAATGACTCAGATTCTACAACCTGCATGACAAAGAACAATGCATTGTTTCATATATCATTTTAAGTTCAGTAAATTAATATTTATCATGTCGTAAATTTGTACACAGCATATTCATGTTGTAAAGGGTTAATTGTTACTAATTAAAGTAGTAAGTTAAAGTTAGTTAGACGTTTGTGAACATTAAAACATTTGCTAAAGTTAAGTTCCTTTTGTTACGAAAACTAACGCACATCGTATTTGGAGACTGGCGACATGTAGCTGACCAGTGTTGACCAGGTCACCAGTTTTTCAGGTGACAGCAAATCACCGATGTACACTACTCATTATGGTTCCCGGCAACCCGCGTTTTACATAATGATTACAACATTTGTATTTATAGGCCTACACCAATCATCAATCATCTAAAATGTGACACTATCCAGTTCTCAATTAAATGACTACTTCAGCTACAAAAAAAATAATAAAAAACAAAAATAAAAAGCAAACGTTTCATTCCTCTAATGCAGCATAAGCGTAATCTTAAAGATGTAAATATTAAAGATGTATATATTACTAGATATTGTTCATTAATAGGATGATGAAATGCATTTTAATACCCTCGTTCTATATGATTAATCTGCATTGGCTCGAGTGAACATTTGGCTCATTTTGTACTGAGAGCAAACACCAAGAATCTGAAACCTTCTCTAAATCAACCTTTTTTTTCACTTTTAATACCTACCAATTATATCATATTATTTTTAAGAGGACCATATGGAAGAATGGCATTGCCATATATGTTATCCTCTAAAAATAAAGATATTATTATTATTATTATTATTGCTATTATCTTAGTAAAGTCATTAACAAAATACACAATCACCGCAGGTGGCATATCACTACGCGTGCTTATACTAAATAATGAAGTAAGTTTGTGAGAGATTTACCTCCCTTGTTTTTATATGACATTTCAAATACCTAAATGTGCTTAAATACAACTAACAATGAAAGAAGTTAACGACAGCCTGATATTCAGAACTGAGGGGATACCTCATGCATTTTTAGAAATTTGCTTCACCATACTTAAACAAAGTTAGTGGAAGGGTTATCGCCCTTGGATTTTGAATGTGAATATCAACAACCTAATTACTTTAAATACGCATAATGGCGAGGAAAAAAATGTAAGAACAAATCACGTTCCAAAATGCAGTACAAATATCTAAATGTGCTTAGATAAACTTCACGGTGAAGGTTAAAGACAGAATTATCGCCCTTACTTAGGAAAGATTATAATCATGTGGGACAGTTTAAAATGAGATTTGTTGTTTTAAAGTTAACGTGCACCATAAAAAAAGATTAAGAAAATGCACATATAGTAATTAATTTCTATTAGTTCAAAATTCGTTAGACCAAGGTGACACAATTAATGAGCTATACCAAAGTCTTTGGCTATTAATAAATCAATATTCCAGAAATCTAATTTTTTTGACATTGAAAAGCATTTCAACTACTGAAATAAATGATTTCTTCATATTATATGATTTAAAACCCCAAACACGTAAATGAATTTCAATGCATTATAAGACTCCTCCTACATCGTGATTCAATAGTGTAAAGATTACAATAATTTTGGTACGTTACATTCAATAATACGTCAGTTAGTCTATGAAGATTGTGCTTTCTCTCATTGAATAAATCTATCTGCCAAAATAGTATTTAAAAATTGGAATACTGTAATGACATTCATTTTCGTTGACATTAAATTTCGTTGATTATGTACCTAAGGGAATTTCGTGGTTACATTTATTATATGTTCTAGGAAACGTGAGGTCATAGATATAAGAGACAGTTTTTGTGGGGATTAATATTCGTTGATAAAACCCTCTACGAAATCGACGAAAATTAGTGTCCCACGAAAACTAATGTTTTCACAGTAGTATTATCTTGTTTTACACAAGAGTTGATTCGGACAGCAACCTCATCAAGTCTAGTTCATACTTTTATTTCACATCGATTTTGAAAAAAAAAAAAGATATAACAACTACGACACATATACGCTCTACCTCCCAACGATTCCTGGGTTGGACCAGTACTTTAAGGCTGGTAATGAAGCAATGGACCGGGGATCAACAACGTTTATATACGGGATAGGGTTAGTAGCTTCAGTTCAGCCAAAATAATTAGTTCGTTTAAGCTCATGTTACTCTTTTGACTTAATGTTTTTTTGAACGTGTTAGTGTCTGACACTGTTGAAACCATGTCTAATGGAAAACTAATTAAACATTAGTGCCACATTGTGAGTTGGCTTTCTTAATTAATCGCAGAGCATTTACTGTTTTCTGCAATTTAAACAAAGTTGTATATTCACGTAATGTACTGATAAAAACTGAACAAAAAGATGAAATGCCGTATAGTTCAAATGAATTTGACGATGACTAGTAACTCTATAAAATGCTAAATATTTTTCCTTCTATTTTGGAAATAAGACAATATCGCTATGTCTTATTCGCTCCTCACTCTACACTTTGGCAACAAACAGCATTTTGTAACTAATAACATATCAAGTTGTTGATTAACACATATTCCATTAAAACATAAAATTCACATTGTAAAGCCAAGCAAGTAATCACTCATCGACTTGAAAACAACATATCAAATCTGGGTATGGCACAGTTCATTATTTATCCATTTATATCATAGCAATGAAGACTTATAGATCTGAAATATTTGTGACATATACAGAACACTAGACAGTAGTATCCCGAGTAAATAACGTCAGGGTGAAGTGCAGTTTGCTATACTAGTTTGTCCTGGTATTTGAATTCATCATCAGAATCTTGGTACAAGAGTCAATTAATTCGTTTTCAGAATCACACCTTACCAGAAGCTTTGGTTTGTCTGATTAATCCAGTATGTTCCGTTCAAAATAAAAGTACTGTAATGGAACACTGATAGCCGAAGTTAATTCTTAATTAAAATCGTTGTCTAAAACCTGATATCGAAATCTAAAGTACAGACTACATAGATTTTTTAGCGTTCATATTTTCTTTATTTGAATGTTTACGTTTGGGATTAATCTTGTCAATTTTGAATAGTCTGATACAAAAATTAATGGGATCCATTTTCTGAACTTCTGCTAAGTTTGACAACTGTGAACATATTAAAGGAAGTATTTCATTTCAGAACGGGTTACTGGGAGGCGGCTTCCTCTTCTTTTTCTTCTTATCAGGAACTGGTTGCTCAATAACTGGTACCTCCGATCTGGAAAATATACAAATATGTTTGAAGAGTTATCTCCCCTTTTTACACTTGCTGATGCATACATTTTAAAACAGAGAATCTTGTTAACTTACCCAGTTTTTAGACGGCGATTAGCCGTCTTATGCTGAAGAACGAAATCAGGCCTTGCTAATTTGCATATTTTCCACAACAATTTTAACTGTACCTCTCCGCGCTTATTGCGGATCCATGCAATGCGATTCTGCCCTAACGAATACGAGTGGAATATGTTACACAGACGTTTAAATCATAACCGTAACCGCTTTTAGTGTGTTATTGTTTGTTAACATGTTTTCTTTTGCCATTATTTTGCACTGGAAACATCCATTTTAAGCGTGAAAAAAAATATCCGTGACATTTCTTAACCAGAACAGCAACCCATCTTACGTATATGAAGATCTACTCCTGTAAAAAAGAAAAAATAGTGCTCCGTATGTATGTAATTGACCTAAAGTAGTCCACACAATATTTTGCATGATGGCGAGTTAGGTTCCTCCCAGGGCATTTCTTAACTTGAAAAAAGGTAGGCAAACATTCTAGTATCTTATATAATCAAATACCTGGTCAATTTCTACATATACAAAACAACAGATAGAATTCGCCAGCACTAGAGAAAGAGAATGACCTACTTAGGTATGCAGCTCTTTATGAATGAAAGGTTCATGACCTTTACTCCGGATTATTATGTTAAAAACAGAAATTCTGTAGCAACAGCGGGTGGAGTTTTTGTCGTCATGTGACTGCTTCAATAACTTCAGAAACTCTGGGTGTATAATGTTAATTATCCCGTCGCCGTCTCTCAGCGCATTGTGCGCTTTGATTTTTTCTTCTCTCAAAGTTAGTTATTTCAGTTCACCGATTTTATATACTGGTATGGATTTGCTTCCCATCTAAACCGACCTAACAGATATTTTTATTGAATTTTATTTTATGTCGCTCCTGTGTAAACCTCCATTACACAAGCTATATATTTTCCAAGGTCTGATGATAGTTTTCGCGTTCTCTTTTTCATTTGTAACATAAGAGTTTCATGCTTTTACAAACAATGCTGTTTCTAGTGGAATGGTCACAAACATTTAAAGAGTGAAGTGTTAAGCTGGACATACGGTTCCCGGGAATGGTTTTGCCTGGTATATGGTTTTCTATATACATTTTTTAGATAATGTTCAGCAATTTGAGACAAAAGAATGACCATTTCTAATCGGCATGTTAGTAACAAACCTTCCAACGTGACATTTCAGAAAATGATCTGTATCTTAATTTAGCATAAATTTCAAATCCAACTGCTCTTTTAGTTAACTGCCATTATCAGTGAGCGAAACACGCAGAAAGCGAAACAGTGTGATAAAGATTTTGGATATTCGGCGACAGCTCTATGTTTTTGTTAATGATCCAGATTTTTCACCAGATTTTGACCAATCAGAAATTTATCCATTTCACTAGCTAATAGTACAGGCTTACCTTTTCACAAATGTAACTAGATATGAAAATTCTGTGCATAATCAGAGATACAGAATGTTTGCTATACAACAGTATCAGAATAAAATACAATCGTACGGTACAGCTAGCATTAGCTAGTACAAGGCATACTGCTGAATGTCTTTTTTTTTTTTTAAATAAATTTCTAATTTTAATTAGAGCCATGTTAACATGGCTATCCCCCCGCCGAATGCTAACTTGTTTGAAGATGTGTTGGAGAGTAGAATAATTCATTTTTAAAAGAAAATATTTGGTAATGAAGATTGATGTTTAAAGTGATTATAGATATGAAACCCTATTTTAAGATCTACAAGTAAAATGTTGATGTCACTATGACAAAATTAAGCCTGAAAAATATTAAACCTCAATGAGATCTATCCACAGATAAAGTTTCAAGTTGATATCTCAAATACTTTTTGACTTATGCTTCGGACAAAAATTAAGCCTGAAAAATAATTACAAAGGGCAATAACTCAAATATTATGAAGGATAGAGTTATCATTCTTGTGTGCTGCACTTCTCTTAAATGAGATCTATCCACCTATGAAGTATCAAGTTGATACCTCAAATACTTTTGGAGTTGTGCTCAGGATAAAAAGTAAGCCTGAAAAATTATCAAAGGGCAATAACTCAAAAATCACAGCGCTGAAGGCACTGAAGTTCTGTGTGTCTCAAACGGAAGAGGGTGTACGGAGCTGCAGATATGCAGGGTAACTGGTAACTTAGTTTTTGCCAGATACCAAACTTATATTAAAATATTTGATATCAATCTTATAAACTGTAGGGTATAGAAAAAGGGAGAGTGACAGTGGCGATGTGCTAATTATTAATAGTCCATTGAAACAAATGGTGCGTTCATCTTTAATTTCTAGTGATGACCTTGCTAACGCAAAGTTGAAGCAGGTTTTTTGTCAGTTGCTTGAAAATTTGACTCCAGTTCATTAAATTGACTTTGATAAACAAAAGAAATGCGACAATACTGTTCTAACAGCGCTACCAGCGCTCTGATTTGTACCCTCAGTATCTTATATATCCAAAGTTTTTGCCAGATACCAAACTTATATTAACAAGAGCCTTGTTCACATGGCCACCCCCCTGACGAATGCTTGTTCGTAAAACGATGTGTTGGAGAGTAGAATAATATATATATTTAAATTATTTGGTAATGAAGACTGATGTTTGAAGTGATTATAGATATGAAACCCATGTGGAGACCCTACTAATTCCCTATTTTGAGGTCTACAGGTAAAATGTTAAGGTCACTGTGACCTCTTATAGATTTTTTCCTTCACCTTAACTATTTCACTTAATAACAAAGGGCAATAACTAAAAAATTATGAAAGGTAGAATTATCATTCTTGTGCACTGTACTCCTCCCCAATGAGATCTATCCACCTATGATGTTTCAAGTTGATATCTCAAATTCTTTTTGACTTGCACTCCAGGCAAAAATAAAGCCCGAATAATAATAATGATAAAGGGCAATAACTCATATATAATAAAGGGTAGAGTAATCATTCTTGTGCACTGCACTCCTCCTAAATGAGATGTATACACCTATATAGTTTCAAGTTGATACTGACTTATGCTCAGGAAGAGTTAAGCATGGAAAATAACAAAGGGCAATTACTCAAAAATAATGAAAATTCATGTGCACTGCACTCCTTCTCATTGAGATATATCCACCTTTGAAGTATCAAATTAATATCTCAAATACTCATGAAAAGTTAGGCCTGGAAAATAACAAAGGGCAATAACTCAAAAATACTGAAAGGTAGAGTCATCATTCTTGTGAACTGCAATTCTCCCCAATGAGATCATCTATCAACCTATGAAGTTTCTAGTTGATATCTCAAATGCTTTTCGACTTATGCTCCGGACAAAAATGTGGGGCGGACAGACATAGGGAGACTATTACCATAAACTGAAACAGGGTGTAGGAAATCATGAGAAATGCAAGAGCTGTTTACCATGTAAAACATGCGCATGACTCAATATAAGTCACCTGTCTTAACACGTCTTTCGTGAAAATTGCAAAGGCCTACATTGTCGAGTCATTGATTTGGAAACATTACTCATAATTTGTTAGACATTATCAATACCAGCTGATGAGAAAGACTTTATCAAAATACGGTATTAAGCCTTTGTGGACTATGACGTTTACAGAAAGATGTGTTTGTTATATAATTTCACATCAAGAAATTGAGTTTACCCTCTCTAAAATGTCGCTAACAGTTAAAACCGTTTTATCGCTAACTTATGATTTGCAGTACATGTATTTCATTCCTGATGTTTCGCTCTCTGGATTTCGAGGCCATGATTCACCCGATGATTAAAGAAACAACAGACTTGAGAACCAATATCCTAAATAAAGCAATACGTATCACTTAAAATTTGACCTCATGACCCCAATCAAGATCCCGTTCTTGGGAGCCTCATATTTTAAACAGAAGTTGAACTCTAACCAACCACATATTTTAAAGCATTGTGAAGAGTTCTATATGGGCAATGCCAATCCCATGCACTGGGAGCCCAAAATTAAATTGACCATCTTGAATTTGCTTTAGCAATAATTGAAGAGGGTCATGAAGTAACATTTGTGCAAAAGATAAAAACAAAAACTTATGATCACTGGTTTTGGGGAAACTGGAATGTTTATAAATAGATTATACATGCATATATAATGAAATTAGCCCACCTATAGGAGCCCCGGCTTTCTTTTGTGCCTTTGTATCACATGTATTAAATTTCTTGGAAATAACATAATTCATTCAACCTTAACTTACTTTAACGTACTTAATGCTGTGGCTTGCCGTAGTTTAACTTCAAAACAACTTGTAAATGCATAAGGGGAGCCGTAACTTTGAGCAAGTTAAAAAGATAACAAGAAGGGATTTTATGAATGTACTATAGTAAGGTACCAGTTAAAGGAGACGACCACTATGTTATATAGTACATTGTAGTACCTTACCCACTACCAACCAGTGAAGATAAGTTATATAACGCGAATGTGACCAAGGCTTTATTTCAGACTATGGGCCATAAAATGAGCATCTGTTTCTTCAGAAGAGATGTCATTTAACATAAATTGTTGAAAACGGGTGAGTACAAGACTTCACTATGAGCAATTTGTTCTCAGGTGAGCTTTACGATAAACACTAGTTTGTTTGTTTGTTGTTGTTGTTTTTGTGTGCAAAATTACACCCCTAAGACTTGATTTTCAGAATATAAAAAACATGTATGTAAATAAATCAGAAATGCAAATTTTGCATTCTGAAATAAAAGGGCCAAGATGCCCCTGAAGTCGTTCATATGATAAACATTTCCGTCATTGCCTGCACTGTTTAAGAAATATACGAGGTAGATAGTAAAAACGGCAAATATGTGTGATGTTCTGATATTTCAAATGCCTAAAATGTAGCTCTTTCAGTCAATTATCATCCATAATCGAACTCAGCTGAGATTTTGCCATTATCATTGTGTATAAGTAAAATGATTATTCTTAATAATTGCAGATGCCAGTGTAAACAAAGTAAAAATCTGGCATTTTTTAATTCAAGGACCATAACTCCTCACCATATAAGTCAATATCAGCCATAATCGATCATGGCAGAGAGATTATGGTCATAAACATTCTCATAAAGTTTGAAGATGATTGCTTAAGAAACAAAGATGCTAGAGAGTAAACAATGTGAAATATGTTATTTTTTTATATTAAAAGGGACATAACTCCTGACCTTATTGGCCCATATCAGCCATAATCGAACTTGATCGAGAAATAATAGCATAAATATTGTCATGAAGTTTGAAGATGGTTGTTCAAGAAATGAAAACGCTAGAGTGTAAACAACGTGAAATCTGGCTTTTTTTTTTCTTTTTTTTTTTAAATATTAAACGGGGCATAACTCCTGACCTTCTCGACCCATAATTGAACTTGACTGAGAGATTATGATTATAGACATTGTCATAAAGATTGATGATGGTTAGTTACGAAATTAAGATGCTAGAGTGTAAACAAAGTGAAATATCATTATATGTCATTTTTAATATCAAAAGGGGCATAACTCCTGTCCTAATGAGCGGATATCAGCAATAATCGAACTTGATTGAGAGATAATGGTTATAAACATTGTCATTAAGTCTGAAGATGATTGTTCAAGAAATAAAGACGCTAGAGTGTAAACAAAGTGAAATTTTAAAAAGGGGCATAACTCCTGACCTTCTTTGCTGATATCAACCATAATTGAGAATTACCGAAAGATTATGGTCATTTAAACACTATCATAAAGTTTGAAGATGATTGCTTAAGAAATGAAGATGCTGGAGTGTAAATAAACTAATTTTTGACGACGACCATCAAACCCCCACCCTCCAAACAACTCATTTTCTTTACCTTATGAAAAAGTATTAAACATGGAGCTACTTCACACTCCACATAACGGTTACGTCACGCTATGCTACTTTAACCACTGCCACCACACAAGTCAAGTGATGATAGCTGAAACCATGTGACCAACACTCATAATTTTATAAATTAATGTATTTGAATTAATTTTTTACCTTTTTCACAATCATGAATGCTATTTTCGTGGAATATAATGAAACTCATATGATATATTCAAAACTTAAGTCAAAAGTGAACAAAGTAAGAAGTGGCAGTGGTTATCGAAACTGCAAGGGGAGGTAACTACTGCGGCGGAGTTTGGAGCTACGGTATCAAGGTCTCCAAAAAAAAAAAAAAAAAAAAAACTTGCACAATTGTCGGATCTGAGACCAGCAATTACGATGTCTCTTCCTGGATATTTGTGTCTGGTCTACGCCCAATCCTTAGGAGAGAACCGCCTTGTAAACCTGGACCATGGACCTCAGTTTGTTGCAATCGTTAAAACTCTAAGAGAAAACACAAAACATATCATGCAATCAGTGGAAATATTGTACAACATCAGAAGAAAGCATTACCTGTTCAGCTGCAGCTGGTGTTCTGTAATTGTTGCGGTCATTCAGTGATTAGGTGCCTGTGTTATATTTGCCGAGTGAAGGATATCTCCTTTTCTATTAATTTTATTTTCTACACTAGTAGAAGTTGTTTGTTGATTAAGTCTGTACATAACGCATTATCCAACTTTTATTTTCCTATTATATTTTGTCCCATTTGATACCATTCTTCTGTATTATCTTTTTTTGTATGCTTTATTTAACTTTTAAAAATTCTATTCCATATTCATTTCAAATAAATCTATAAAATTTTGCCATGTTGATTTGAATATTTAAATTCAATTTAAGAAGGGTGTTTATCCACCATTTTTTATAAGTGTACTGTAACATTCATTAGTAGATGTCACAACAAAATACTGCATAATTTCACTGGTTAAAATGTGAGCAAATGACTTTTAAGTAAAAAATCCAAGCAAGTTGGAGTTGGCAAAGTGACCTGTAAATGTGATATTCAGTATTTTTATTTTTCTGCTATTCTTTTTTTTTTCTAGATTATAACTTTGTGGAGATGCCTATAAAATGCTTCTGTTGAGTTATAAATATGCAATACAAGCAACTGCTTTCTGTCATATCAAATATTTATATTGTCGCAAACAAGATGAAATTTCAATTAGGGTTGTGAAACTTTATCTTACTTGCCTGAAACAATAAGACCTGAATTAAATTTCAGATGTAATTTCTATATTAACCCTTTCCATCATAGAGGACACCATGAAAAGACCTATGCGAACAGCATAAAACCAAATTAAACTCGCAGGCTGATCAGGTTTTATGCTGTTCTCAGCTCCTCAGTGGTCTGGAAATGAGGATTTTGTAATTAAATTTGGTAAGGTTTAACTGTGGTTTTCTGCAGATCAGGCTTTATGTGGTACCTATTTAGGGCGTCAAAATGAGTCTATATGAGGGAAAGGGTTAAATGTTAGTGCTCATACTGAACAGCTCTTGAATGAAGATGAGAATGGAGATGACAATGGTTATGGCAATGTTAACAAAAGGTGAAAAGGGACACCAAAAATATGATACATTCTTTGAAAATAACCAAAAAAAAAAACCAAAAAAAAAATATTTTTGTTTCTAGTAAAGATTGTTTGACATGCGACAACATAACAGATATGAACTTAAGAAAGCTGTCATATAAAATTGCATGTGTGTTCAACAGAAACATAATATTTTCATTTAGGTGTTGAAGAAAAATGAGAAAAATATGGATTAAATGATCCTTGTAAATTTATTAACAAAAAGGTTCTGACAACGTTAACAACATGGTAACATGCCATCAATAGTAATATTTCAAAAATCTCACATGCTGCTCTGAAGACTATGTTGAACAATTGCACAAACAAATTCAATGAAAATGTGTTTGAAATTAGGTTGAAGGTGGCTAAGTTGAAAAAAACAACAACATTAGTTTGGAATATAACATTTTAAAATGATAATACTGCCATTTTTTGGACATATATCAATAATTTCTATCTTGCACTTTCAA
>CM037794.1:34198782-34216235 GCA_021229015.1 Solen grandis
CGTTATCTTACTCCTTTAACTTAAGAATTTTTTTTTCATGGCATTGATATGTTAACACATAATTAATGTTGTTGTCTTTTTTTTTCATCATCAAGCCACGGACCTCGCCGCAGTCTCTCTCAAACCACGAAATGACCAATGATTATTTCCCTGATGATGGACTTGTGTATACAATTATCGCTAAACCATCTTTAATGATTATACAAGTAGTACTGATAATAAAGAATGATTATCGGGATTGTCCGAGAAATTAACATGCATATGTTTCAGTTATTTTTAATCATTTATATCACCATATATTGATGGAAATCATTGTGTCATATATTTAATCATTACACATTGTGTCATATATTTAATCATTACACATTAATGATTATCTTTATTGTCCGAGAAATTAACACATTGTTTCATATATTTAATCATTACACATTGTGTCATATATTTAATCATTACACATTGTGTCATATATTTAATAATTACACATTGTGTCATATATTTAATAATTACACATTGTGTCATATATTTAATCATTACACATTGTGTCATGCATTTAATCATTACACATTGTTTCATATATTTAATCATTACACATTGTGTCATGCATTTAATCATTACACATTGTGTCATATATTTAATAATTACACATTGTGTCATATATTTAATAATTACACATTGTGTCATATATTTAATAATTACACATTGTGTAATGTATTTAATCATTACACATTGTGTCATGCATTTAATCATTACACATTGTGTCGTGTATTTAATCATTACACATTGTGTTGTGTTTCGTTAAGAAGACTATTTGGTAGAATGGCTTTGCCAAAAATATCAATCTCTAAAACTAAAAAAAAAATATATTTGATTTTTACTTTTTTCATTATTATTACACCAACTCTCTATAATGTTATAGGTGGGCGTAAAAAGCTGAAAGTATGCGAGTCTATGGAATCGTTTCTTTTTTTGTTGAGACGAACTTATGATACGCTGCACGGAATAACTAAACATAGATTTATGTAATTATATAAAGTTAACCCGGTGATTAGAGGTGAAAGTACGAACAATGGTGTAGCAAAGTAAAGTTCATAGTTAAACAGACCTGCCCACACAGGGACCGTCGGGAGAGGGAACGTTGAAATTAGATCGTGTTCCCTAAGCCAAATAAGAAAATATGTTGAAGTATAAGATACTGCGTCTGTAAAAATGATAAACATGTATTTAGCGGTCAGTGATTTTAGTGTAATTTAATTCAAATCATTGTGCGCCTTCATCCGTTTTTTTTATTTCTGTACGTTATATTAAATATCGTACAGTATCTGTCTAATAAGTTAAGTACAGTCGAACAACAATAGTGACCCCCGGATGTCATCCAGTTCCTCGTATCTGTTGAAGGAAAACATGGATGCTTCGGGTTCCTCAAGCTTATTGTCTGGTGTCTGACACCTCAATAAAAGGGAAATGTTTTGACTGGGAAGAAACACCTCAAACTATCCAACATTTCACAGAAAACAGATACTTTTCTATGTAATATTAGACAGTCTTTAGTCGTCTCCCTTACACAGAACGTCGTAATTTCTTTGTAGATTGCATGAAATGGCGATTTCTTTTTACGCTGATGAATTATACTCGTCTTTCTTTGATATTTGATGTATAGGTTTAGATAGTGAAATAAGAACGTAGATTGAAAGCCCTCTATATTAAAAAAAATGTTCGCAATCATCGACGACATGTCTTTTGCAAATGGTTCAAAAGTATATAAATGATCAAAAATACAAATACAATTTGGCAAAATAATATTAATATCACTCACATTAATAATATATTCCGCCCATTTCATCTCTAACGACGTGTTAAATATTTTATATTGAATATACTAATATCGACATTATATATATATATGTGTGTGTGTGTGTGTGTGTGTGTGTGTGTGTGTGTTTTAATTAAAACTAAAATATCAAACACGGTCCATATGCAAGACAGAAAATTCGCGTGCGTGTCACGTCTTGAACTAATTGCCGCCTGATGGCGCATATGTTTTATATACTGCTCTGTATTGAAGTTTTGTGTAATACATTTTCAATATATCGTCCACAGAAATCCAGCATTATTTTCGTGTACGCTGATGAGCCCCTCTGGCTTTCAGTGGACGAGCTATGTTATTTTGGACGAATTCCTTAGTCTGTGAGTTAAAATTAGTAATTTTTTTTCTCCGTTAATGGAAGAAGTGCTGCGCTTCGTGAGTCTGGGGTCATGGCTTCATTCCCTGGCCTTGACCATTAAATGGTAAAACATAAAATAAATCCGATATATGGGACTTGCTAACAGCGTGATGCCGTCATGGGGAAAATAACATGTCCCTCAAAAAGAAAACATCGTTATGGCAGTGAAGAAAAAAAATCTCAATTGAAGTGAAAAACAGTGTATCACGTGTATATATAAATGGAGATTAATGGTAGCACGTTTACTATTTAATCTGTTTTTTGTTGTTGATGGTTTTTATTTTTACATACTAAAACATGGTTTTTGTAGGGATTACATTGTTTGTGCGGCAACAAACACCTGTGATTTGACTTTTTTCAGCAAGGAAATTCATCTTGATATCTCCAGCAAATGGTTCGGGAATATATTTTACATCGATAAGGGAAAAAAATGTTTTTTTGCAACTTTTATACTTCCTATCGATAGTTTCTAGGTTGCGCCGACTATTCCTGATAAAGCGCTCGACTCGGTCATGACATACTTTTATATGGCGGTTGAATACTGGCATATCTCCCTTGCTTGGTGCTCAGAATATATTCAGGGTAGGTCCAGGACTGGTTGGCCCAGTGTCAGGATAATGTAACTATGGTATGGTATCATGTCACATATTTACGACACAATGTCGCAATGAGGCAATATATGTCTCCGAAAAGACTGAATTACTGCTGATGTGACAAACAAATGAATTATATGTACCAGTGCTTTGAAAATTGTTTCAAGAGTTTGGACCGCTTACCCGCGGAACCGGGACATGTGTTCCACTAGCGACTTAGCTATGTGGTTTTCCAATGGCTTCTTATTTCTTACACAAGAATCCAGTTTTACCAATACTTCTTCTCTACACTTATGAATGTGTTCATGAATAATTTTAGGGTGCCGTCGTCCATTGGTGACGTATATGACTACAGATCCGAAAGTTGAGTTCGAGCCCGTATTTGGTAAGAATTTTAAGGCCTTCTAATGCGACAAGTACTGGTCCAATCCAGGAACCATCAAGAAGTCAGTATAGATTGTCGGAATTTATTTTCCAATCGAAGTAAAAGGATTTGCGCCTCGAGCTTACAGTGAATATGCTCTTAGTATTTCCGACTACACCAAAACTGAAGATCGTTCATATACATACTTTATTTTTGATAAAAAAGAGAACTCATTTTTAATTCATATTTCTTTTATTTTCTTGGTCATAGACCCGCTCTTTTTATGCGATTGTTTTGCTTCACCACTTCTTAATTACACATATAAATAATTATCACATATACAATATATATTTTCAACATACCAATAGAAATCTTCAAGACATAACAAAAATCAACAACAAAAAAAAAAAAAATCATTACATTTTTTTTCACCAAGGGCGCCATACCGGCTTCCGAACCTCCAGGTGCCGGCGGTATTTTTTATGAAAGGTTTGTTGGAATGAGTCAACATCTACACTGTTTTGAGAGATACTGTGGGACGGTGGTGGGCTCGATCCATCGGGGTGCGGGATTTGTTCACCAGGACTAGTCTCGGGTGGTGAAATGTCCACCCCTGGAGAACTCTGGTTTACAGGAAGCGAACTATTGTCTATCATAACAACGTTATTGTTAGGGATAACGTTGACGTGATACTGGGGTGGGCTTTGGCTGGGTGAGGTGGCTCCAACTGAGTTCAAAGTTTGAACCTGGTTTGGACTCCCGGATGGAATAGCGAGCAGACACGTGGTATTGGGCTGTGCAGAACAAAAATTGGCCGGAACAAGTATTGTCAATGGAATGTTTTGCAACACGGAGGGGTTTGGTTGGACGGCGTCCGGGACAACAGGGACGGGTCGAACCGGTAACCCAGAGAGTTGCCGTGTAACAGATGACGTCATGGCCGGTGTGCCTGATAAGCAATCATTTCCGCGCGAAACGAGACTGTTGAGGTTTGGTTTGAGGTTTGTGTTATTGTTATTGTCCACTACTGCAGTTACGCGACTAGAACTATCTGGCGTTATTTCAATTGTTTTTGGCTCACCAGCAATATCGTCGATGGGTGAGCCTACATTTCGCACATTGCCATTTATTCTGTCGGCTAGGTGGTCCAAAAGCTTCGTTTTAACGTCACTATCACAGAAGTCCGTGGTCGCCACGTATTTTATCACTTCGCTGATACAGGAGTTGACGCCATTTTTGTAGTCTTCGTCACGTGACTGATGGCAACTTTCTGTCAACCGAAAAATAGAATACTTCATAATGTGTCAGAAAAAGGTGATTTTATCCTATATCGTTATGTTCATGGCTCCAAGAGACAGAATTTCGAAAGAACCTACACGTGTTTTACAAAGTAATGTAATATTAACGAAAGGTGAGCCAGCATGATTTAATTTTCTGTTTTAATCCTGCAAAAAGTTGCTGTCAAGACTATAAGGTATTTTATCAGCTGAAGTTTGTTTTAATGACAAAGTCTTGTTTTTCACGCTAGGGTTGAACCCGGCTGTCTCGAATACGAGACATATTAAGTCCCTGGCGACCACTATGCTAATCAACCCATCAAGAAAGGCGGCTGTGGTCTCCAGTCGAGGTGGGCAAGTGGTCATGGCCTTAAGTGCGAATATGACAAATTAGATAAAAAAAACAACAGCAAATTTATGCGAAAATCTTAAGTACTTTAGTGGTCGAGTGACTGGTACATATGTAGACAAGTTACCTTTGTTTATGCCCTTTTGTAGCTGTTTTACGTATTTCACCGTCATTTCCAGTATGTCAGCTTTCTCCATTTTGTCAAAACGATCACCCTGAAAAACAAAATTAAGATAAGCTATATTGCTGAAATCTTTTAAATAATGTATACTTCTTAGTTTCATTATACCTAAATTATCACCATGATCATCATCATCATCATCATCATCATCATCATCAACAACAACAACAAAAACAATTCCTTTCCTTCATTAAATCATTATTAACATTATCATAACTATTCCCATCCCACCACCACAATCATCATCACCATCCTAATCATCATCCCCATTCATCATCATCATCATCATCATCATCATCGTTACAACTACATGTACCACAATCAATATCTTAGTTGACATGACCTACCTGATGTTTGATGATGCCCGCTAAGATGGATTTCAGTTCCGTCAGACTCGTATTGATACGAGCTCGCCTTTTCTTCTCCATGACAGACTTCGTAACCTATAGGAAAACCAATAAAATAAGTACATCACACACACACATATATACATGTACTTTATATACGATACTGTGTCTAAACTGAATATTAATGTTAGGATTTTCTGTATTCATGTAAAAAAAATCATCATTTTTAAGACTATAAAATTATTGCAATATGTATGATTTTATATTACCTTCCTCGTTTCCGTTTGCGGAACTCTTTTCTCCGATAGCATTGTCAGTATCTTCAGTGGTGAATGAAACCATCCAATTGTTGTCTTTCTTTTATTTTCAAAAGAACATGCGAACCTAATTCCCCTTCACTGATGTGTTCACGATTTAACTTCTTGTAAATTGTGTTGATACAAAGTCTATTTTCGTACTCACAATTTCACAGTATTTCAGTTTTTGAAAAGTTCACAAAGTTTCTTTCTGTCAAAATTTGACAAACTGTTTACTGCTTGCCCTCGGAGCGCTTATTCCCAACGGCGACGCCACAAATATGATTTATCGGGAAATTCCTTCCTTCAATTTTGGCACAAGAGCGCCATGCGACATCCACAAGTTCTAGCGCAAATGGCACGTCTCCTAAAGCTTGTCACGTGACAAGAGCGATTTATACGTCTTTTCTGGTGTTGTTCCAAAACAGATTTGACTGTTGCGTGCCCATACACGTTCAGTATATCGTTGACTAACCCTTCACGATAAATCGGTGATATATCTTTTTTTACGCTTTCAAATGTGAACAATCCGTGCACTGTATGAAACGAGGCATGGGCCAATATGGATCCAGTAATCTGATTGGGCGAGATAATACACGATTCGTTATTCATTCTCAACATCAAATGAAATTGACAATTATGGAAATAAATCGTGTGTCGCCGTGTGAGTGACAGTTGAGTCGCGTGCCGAATTTAGAAACCGAAACGTGGGAAAACTCCGCCTTTTTGAACAAGCAAACATCGCTCTTAAGACGAAGTGAAGCAAAATAAATCTTACATACCTATAAAGGCATGAGCCGGTCCGACAGGTGCTCATTTATTAAGTGTCTCTTATATTTTGCAAAACGTGGGAAAGTGGTTAAACATCATAAAAATTGTAGGCTCGAAGATACTTGCTCAGTGAGCGAAGATAATTAAATATTTGGGATTTAGAATGAAAGGTAGAATACTTAATAGATGGAAAGTTGGCAATTGACGAATAAATATCAACACGTACACTATCTATAAAAGGACAGTAATTTTAATTTCTAATAATTAGTTGAATGGCTTCGTGTTGCTTTGAAGGTCATGATATACCACGCTTCAAAATCAGTATTGATTTTTTGCTCATCACGTGGTCCGACGGTCAATTTTATGCCTTTTGATGGGATTGATGTCCGGGGATACCTTTCGCCATATAATTAAGTCTTACGTAACATAAAGTCTGCGAGTGGAGATAACATACAGTAAATGTTAATGATAGATGCTTGAAATAAAAGTTGCTCGAATGACAAGACAATGGACCGGCAGTTTTAATGAATTATTTAGAAATCAGTAATTAATGAAGAGGATAAAAGATTGACTGATATGAGGACAACATATTCTCAGAGATGAACGTATAACAAGAATATGAACATCATTTAGCAAGATACGCTGAATGCGTTATTACTCAATACAAAAATACAATATATAACAATTTAAAGATATAGTCAGGAAAGGAAAGCATATTAAAGACGCCAAACCTAATGACGTTCTTGTGTGTGTGTGTGTGTGTGTGTGTGTGTGTGTGTGTGTGTTTCTTAATTTGCATTAAACAGCACCATATTATTTGAACTTTTTTTTAACCTGACCCTTTTTCCTCTCGGAGTTGGAAGCGACATCCGATATGTCACTTGTGCTTCTCAAACGTGCAACTGTGGCAAATTACAATTAACACTGAAAAGGGGCTATATTGCGTGGTTTCAAAAGTAGAAGTGTCTGGTTTCATTACCCGAGGTAAACTCGGCTCTATATCTATCAAAATAAAACGTGATACCCAGACTGATCATCCCCGGACGCCAGGTCTCGCCATATTGAACGGCTACGTGGTACATTGGGGCGGGATAAATGTATCAGTTTTGGTTTATCTCCGCGGGACAGGGCATTATACTGAAGTGGGACACTTTCCTCATGTTCATTCCGCGTGTCAGGGGCTGAAACATGGTTTAACCTTTGACACCCACAACTTAATGAACAGTTATCCGGTTGCGCATGCGTACATTTCAGTGCGAAGATGATGATTAATGCTGCATGACCTGTATAGGTGCGCATTAAAACGGAACATATTAATTGTTTAATCATGATTTATTGGTATGGTTCTATATATGTAGGTAATAAATATACATGATAACCTTGACAAGCTCTCTCTCTCTCTCTCTCTCTCTCTCTCTCTGGTCAAAGGTCTTATATGCCTATGTTTTGCATGTCATTTGTTCATTTATCTATAAATATTTATTTAATTTGTGATATTTTGGCACATTTCACCTTTACGCTCTAGAAAATACGTCATCATTCATTGTTCTTACAATCAATAAGAAAGTCCATGCCCCCACCTCTCTCTCTCTCTCTCTCTCTCTCTCTCTCTGGATTTGAATTCTTTAATATCGTTAATTCATTAATTTCTAGACGGTATCAATGTATTCATTCATTCATTCGAGGTGGACAAGTTGTGCATTATACTACCCCCACAGTCGTAATAACATAAACAAGTGATTGTATTCTCGATTGTACAGAATGATCAAATAAGGCGACAGCGTTCTTATGATAGTGCACGTGGGCTTTAAATATAGAGGCTGTCTAGAACATATTCTAAAAATCATATTAATGTTTAATAACTTCAATAATTATCATATCAGATATGTTTACTCAGCAGGATCATAATAAATGATCTAAAATTATCATTTTCAATACATTTTCAGTAAAAGAATAAAAAAAACTCTAACACAAAAAGCAGTCAGTATTTGTGTCATCATTCATTCATTCGCTAGGGAGGGAGTTCTGCGTCAATCACATAGAAACAAATTGTTTCAATAAAATTTCCAGATATGTCAATTTATTACAATAATTACCTCTTTGGTTGTTGTGGAAAAGGTATTTTTATGCCGAAAAGGCTTTATAGAAATGGTATCCATGCTGAAATTAAGTTCATTTAGAAACCTCGGTGCAAATCCAAATTGCAAATCATGTCAAGACAGTACATTATTTTATTCGCTGTTTGCATGCATCAACAGTAGGCAGGTGGATTATCCTTGTGTACATGTACCTGATATTGAATTTATGTATTAGGAGGCCATGATGCTGCTGCTGCTGATGCTGCTGCTGCTGCTGATGATGATGATGACGATGCTGCTAATGATGATGATTCGGGAAATTTGATGTCGATTCTGACAAGAAATTGTTTCTATTTCCAATGCATAACTTTAGTAACTTAATTGAAATTAAATATAGACGTGATCCTTTGGATAAATTCAACCTAATGTCCGTGATAATTTCCCATATACAGACATATACACATTTCAAGATAGGTCCCATGTTCAACATATTTTATCTTTATGCCATAATATCAACTGGGTCTTTATAATCTTAGGGAGAAAACTTAATTTCTATTTCTATGAATAGTCTTTCCTTGAAACAAGTTACAGTAAAACTCTCGGAGTTTCGAGGACTAGGGATAAGAGTATGAAGGGTAATTCGGACAATCGAGAGAGCATGATTGCATACAGTAAAACTTTCGGAGTTTCGAGGAGTAGGGGATGGGAGTATGAAATCCCCGGGATATCAGGTAACTCGGACAACCGAGAGAGCATGATTGTGTACAGTAAAACTGGATATATGAAATCCCCGGGATATCAGTAACTGGACAACGAGAGAATGATTGTTACAGTAAAACTTCGGATTCGAGAAGGTGATGGGTATGAAATCCCCGGGATATCAGGTGGACAACGAGAGAATGATTGTTACAGTAAAACTTCGGAGATTCGAGACAGGTGATGGATATGAAATCCCCGGGATATCAGGTAACTAGGCCAATCGAGAGAGCATGATTGAATACAGTAACACTTTCGGAGTTTCGAGGACTAGGTGATGGGAATATGAAATCCCCGGGATATCAGGTAACTCGGACAATCGAGAGAGCATGATTGTATACAGTAAAACTCTCGGAGTTTCGAGGACTAGGTGATGGGAATATGAAATCCCCTGGATATTAGGTAACTCGGGCAATCGAGAGAGCATGATTGTATACAGTAAAACTCTCGGATTTCGAGAACAAGGTGATGGGAGTATGAAATCCCCGGGATATCAGGTAACTCGGAAAACCGAGAGAGCATGATTGTATACAATAAAACCTCGCACGTAAGACCACTCATATTTTGGAATAAAATAGCTTTAGGTCTTATACTGACTATATTTTGTAAAATTCACTACTAAGACCACCTCACTATTAAGACAACTTTTCACTTGAACCGCTGGTGTTATTAATAGCGAGGTTTCTGTAAATAGTTTCATAGAAACAATTAAGCCTGTGTCTGGACTGGGAATGATTGCCAGGTAAATGCACCACGAAACCTCGCCATGTTACTGTAAATCAACAGGCGCCAGTCTTGGTGGACCAGTACTTAAAACCCCAGTCCCTGATAAGGTGATTTCATTGTAAATTATGACATGACAGTCGGTCTCTGACCGCTGAATCAAACGGTTCTTTTCAGGATCACCTAATTCCTTCACAATGTCTCAGGGGATGACAAAATTTTAGGCTGAATTAGTCATGTTGTCATTCCCACTTGGGCTTCAACGTTTCTACCTCATAACTATCAAGTTTTCCATGATTTAACTTTTTTCAGCATGAAAATCTTTTAGGAGTTTGGGTCACACTTCTGGGTTTCGGCTGCCGTAAATGATGCAGACGGACCCTCATTAAACTTGAACCAACAACAACATTTATGGCATGACCACGGCGCTCTCATTTGCTATGTGTTGGTAATAACGTCATGCACTGTTACAACTTTACAAAGATATCCATGTACCCACGAGCGGGTTACTGTCATAACCTACAGATACATCCGCAATAATTTACAAGGAAATAATCACAAGTGAGTAATAATGTCATACCGTGCACCAACTATGCAAGGAAACACCAACAATCCAGTAATAAATAATAACCTCGTATAAATTTATAGCGATATATATTAGTAAATATCAGAGACACATTCAAGAGAAATCAGTTGATCTGAAATTGATCAAAAACGCTCGAATAAAGGAGTATGTGACTTGAAAGTGGGAGTTTCGGAGTAGTTCGGCTAGTATCACTATTGCGTGGAGAGCAGTGCCAATAAGGACGATAACACTGGTGTAAACCTGTTATTTTCTGACCTTGATTTGGCAGTGACACTTTAAAAACTTGAAAAAAAAAAAAAAAAAAAAACAGCGAGTATTGACGCCTTTCTTTATTCCAGTTGACATCCCCAGGAAGTAAACGAGAATACGATGTCTTATTATTTGATTTCTTTCGTCTTTGAACTTCAAGTTTAAATATTGGCTATGCACAGAAATGAAACTAAAGCAGTTTACATTTATATCACATCATCATGAAAATTAATGGGAGCTGTCTGTAGTAACAAATTGGGGAGATACATGATAGCCGAGGTGATATTTTCCGTGAAAGCTCGTCCCCTTTGTATTGTCGTCTATATCGGTGTTAATATGACCAATACATTTCTCAACCTACATCAAATTACGACCAATTTCAGTATAGCGTTTCATAAATTAGCATCTTTAATGACTATACGGTATGTTGCTACGATCCGCACCCTTCTAATACGTAACAAGATATCTTCAATTAAGGAGGTTTGACAAGGTTTTTTCCTTGAGAAATAAACATCACAGGATCTCACAAGAGAGGGACGTTTGTCATATTTGATATAATCATTTAGTGTACTCGGTTCACGGGACCTAATGCTGTTCACTGCTTTTTTGAAATGAATTTTAAATTAAAAAAAAAAATTAATATAAGCGTACATCTGAACGTTCAATCGTTCTGTATTTCCTCAATACAAGGTTAGAACAGTATTTTATAAGATAAAATAACAATTTAAAAAACGACAACAGATAGTTGCATTCTGTCACATAATTAAAATCAAGCTATCTATAATTGTGAACAACAATAATGATAAATACTCTTACTAGATTAAAGCATGCCCAAGCTTATAATATAAGAAGCATTATACTGTTGACAGTATACTATATCCTATCGCATCATGATATATGTATATCATAGTATATCCCATGAATTAAAAATCCATAAGATGATCAATAAAAGGTTATCGACTAACTAATTAGAATCTGAATTTACAGACACAGACCTTTCCAATAGAAGCTTACATACATTAAAACCAACTGATCATGTAAACAAATCAAGAGCGCTATCTAAGTTATATCTACAGACGTTGTTTTTTTTTTAAATTCCAACTAGGGGATTATTTTTACTGGTAATTCATAATTACGATAATGTAGAAGGAAAAAGAAATAACGATAAATCGTGAAATTAATTTACAACAGCTATTTATTACGTAAATTGAATTCTTCCTGAGCAATATATCTTAGTACCTTGGTCATTCCTGTACTATCATTTTTATATCTTGAAAACCTGACACGTGTCATGACTATTTAGTTTATTGCAAATTCAAATTCTGACACCTTCACTGGCTTGTTTGATTTTATATGTGAAACTAGGCAGGATTGCAAAAAACTAGATTTTATACTCTCATTAAATATTGGGTAAAATGTTACATTCATATATTTAAAAATACATTAAAAAGATGTATGACCTCCTAGATAAGATAATTTGATAAATCACAATAAGAGTAACTGATGTTCACTAATATTACTGTCGTCACTAGGTTTGTAAAATGGTTGGTGTTCCAATAATGTTTTATGATCAGTGAATATGAGACACGTTTTACAGAGCTGGGACAACCGATTGAATGAACCCTTGTTACAATCATATTGCAATGTTCAGATTTCAGCCCTATTTAGATAATTACAAATACATGTAAAACGATTTAGAATTTATATGCTACGGCCACGGACATCTTCTGATAGAATTTGTATTGAAACTGGTCGTTGGAACTGACCCGTCAGCATACCTTTAATGATATTTTGTGCATGATTTTGTAATACATTCCATTTTGTAGCTGAGTGATCTTTAAATAATTATTTACGTAAAAGTTGTGTACCTTTACATAATTAATGTAAAAAAAAAAAAAATAGTTGACCAGATTTATTGTAAACAAGGTTTGAGCTCGCATTATTGATTGATTAAGCCTTTACATGGAGGTACAATATATTGTGAAGATGAATCTTCTTTAATTTGTCGATACATTTATTTGGAAGTTAAAAATGACTTTCAATTGTTATTCCTATAATTTAATTATTTAGTTAGCTTGGGTGTTTAAAATACAATTGTACATTCTTACACGAAAGACCCCGGTGACGACCGCCTTTTTTTTCCCGATACATATATGCACGGTTTAAAAATAACATGGGGGCCGCTGTGGCCGAGAGTAACAGTCGTAGACTACAAATCCCTCAGCCCCTCACCGCTGTGGGTTCGAATCCCGGTAGGGACTTCGGATTATTCATGTGAGGAAGCCTTCCAGCTGACTTGCGGTAGGTCGATGGTTCTAAGGTACCCGGGGTCTTTCTCCACATGTAATTAGCTGGACGTCGCTGTATGATTGAAATCGCAGTGACGGTAAACCCCAATACAACATACAACAACAAAAATAACATATATGATGTCATATGAGTGTTCTAGAGTAACGTTAAAGCGTAATAAAATAAACCGACACATCACTAAAAACTTCGTAGTCTAGTAAACTGCAGTCTATACGGCCTTCGTGATTAAATAACTGCGAATTTGATCTTAACGGCGTGCATTATTCTGCGATATAGCACACAAAATGTAACTGTATTTATTTTTTTTGCACCATCGCCGAAACCTCATGGTCACTACTCTATATATTAAGAAGCAAAGCGTACTGAGTGAACGTAGGTGTTCCGACGATGGCCTCGCACCTGATTTAATAAATTGTTTGTACATCCTCAGTTGCCTTCACATTTTGAGTATCTTTATATATATCTTTATGAGCAGTATACTTATACATAAATCTATTATACTTTCACCGATAAGTCGAGTATATCATATCTCATTTTGATCGGGTTACCATGACTTCAATAAACATGTTTTGAATGCAGTGATTGGTTATATCGTGTTATGCTAACACCGTAGCCATTACAAATGCTGTTACAACTCCTGTCAAAAATAAAATTTATCATTTAATACATTTTAAAAATGGATCGAACCCGTATCTATTTTTTTCTGTCCACAAAACAAAAAGGAAATTAATCTAAAATAGAAAATGCAAAAATAGTGTCATTCCAAGTACTGTTCTTATTCATGTTGTTGTTTTGGGAAACAAAGAATGGTGATTTGTCATAAATCAACCTAAAATAACAAAATTTAGCGTTCACATTATCCTAACACCGGGCCAACCAGCCCTGGAATTCCCTCTCACAGAATGTAGTCAGCGTCTGTCCTTGGTTTCCGGTCGGCGCTGGTTGCACGACTTGGACTGCACAATGTTTTTAAAACACCCATACTAATACATATCAAATTGCACTAAAACCATGTGTATATTGTGGACATTTTAAGGAATTTTATGATTTTACGATTTTGCGGTGTTTGGTTTTGCGCCAATCAATCTATTCACGTGCTTGGTTTTCATGGGTGTTCTGAGTACCTTGGGAGGCCTAATACTCTATCCTTTTACTAATTCGCATGGCTATCATAATCAGAAAATGATCGTTAGCCATTACATTTGAAGAAGAAAGGATTAATACAGTCAGAGACAGAAAATTATCTTCTGTAGCTAACTAAAACATTCCTGATACAGATATAAAATCATAAGAAGTCTACCGTATAAACAACACAGATATTGAGAGTTTCAGATATACTTGCCCCTCCATTAAATATGGACAAGTTAACTGAGAGAGAGAGAGAAAAAAAAACAACCTCAGAACAATAAACACAACTCTTATTCGCGTCACCAGACAACATGTTAAAACTGCTTTTTTTACAGATGGTCCTTGACTAAGAATTTAATTTTTAACAATACTAATCAACAGATGTATGAACATCCGTTACAAGAAAAAATGATGGTTTTCCCACCACATGCAATACGTATCGTCACAGACGGTGTTGAAACTATATTTAGAATTACAAAACCTATATTCAGATTTTCTATATCCATTTGTCGTCACTTCGCGCAAGCGCCAACTTCATAGGCTGATCTTATGAAATCGTTACCCTGAACCGGTTAACACGTCATGTTGCAGAACCCTGAACCGGTTAACACGTCATGTTGCAGAACGTATCACGTTGTATCGCACGAACCAGTTTGTTCGTTTGTTTTATTTGGTTTAACGCCCCATGACAGTATTTCATTTAGACGATGTCTACTTGAGACAGATATAATGCTGCCACGCTGCAGTATCACGCTGTAGACATGTGGCATGATATCACACCAAGTCACATCATCCTGATACCGGGCCAACCAGTCCTGGAACTACCCTTACATGCTGAGCGCAAAGAAATGGAGCTATACCAGTACAACTATTTAAGACGTTGGTATGTCGCTTTATTTTGTCAAAACCTTATTTTTGAAAATTTTCACTCCATATTCAGGTAAGATACATGCAGTGCAACAGAGTGAAAATGTAGGTGCTTGTCGGATGCAAGCTGTGCATCTTTAAACATTTGATATTCATTTTTTTCTATTCATAGTAATACCATATTCTATTAAATATATTTTTTTCGGTAATTACATCAAGATTGAGCAGTATGAGGACCGTCTCACGTGAATACACCGCTTCAGCCGTTTCTCAGCTGAAGGGAGATCACTTCGTTTAAATTTCATGGAATACAAACTTATTTATCTCCCCCTTTCCTGTTTAGAATTTAACCGCCAAAGTGCAAAGCATGCAAAATTGCTGATCTTATTAATCAAGCTACAATATCTGACCATTCCATGCAATTGTATTGTCTAAAGGCCGCGTTACACCAAACCTAGTTTTCAGAACGTCCGACCCCATCCAAAAATACAGCAACACTTGCAGCTTAATTAAGCCGGACAATGTCTACGATACGATCATAGTTCATTTAAAAACAGTTCCAGATACGATCTCGTCCTTATCACGCCTGCAGTAGGTCTATATTTTATAAGTTCAGGTAAAATTGCCCGTTCTCCTTATGAGGACATCGTCTACAGCCACTCCTTACCCGTCTGTTGTTCATAACTAGTTCTCATGCGTTCCATATACGAATCGAAATCCGTTCAAAAACTAGTTTGTAACTCGACCATTTCGTTCCTTGACAGTTAGACTCGTTCTGGTCACGTTCTCGTCTCGTTCCTAGTTATTTAACCACGCCTTGGCTTGGTCTCCCGTTCGCCGTTTTAAACTGTGAAGACCAAAGTCAAAAATAAATGTGACGAACATTGTGATCCCCTCCACAGAACAGTAAAGCCAGACAGACGGGGCATAAGTTATAGGACTCATGGCTTCGCCATCAGCTAATGACAATGTTCTACAGCTAATATTCTTTCTGGTTTTAACTAGTTCCTCGCCCGTAGTTTTTTGGTCTTCTCTATCTCTCTTGTTCTACTATCTCATTGTAATGTTGCTCTACTTCAAACAAAAGTGTACGACGCCAATATTCAAAATGTTATTTTTAAGATTAGTCATAGTTCAAAGAATACACATGATAAATTGGTGAGAAAACTACCCGTTGTATTACCAAAGCTTGTCCTATTGTACTGCAGACGTGATGGACATTGATGCACAAGAACGCAATAACTTAGAGAGCGCACCGAGAACCTACTGCGAACTTTTAGAACTACGTGAAAAAGTGTAAACTTGTTCCGAACTTATTTAGTTTTGGTATATTTAGACGGAATAACAACGCACTAAGTACGTAATGAGGTTGAGATGTCTGTTAACGGAATGAAAGAGCTTCAAACAGACCAGCTGATGTGCACACGTACTACCTACTGCCCGATCGACCCACGTCATAGCATGTAACTAGTAAGATCCAAACACGACAACTCCGTTTGTGGAACGTCCACGTTTTCAAATCGGTGTCACGCAGTCGAATTTCAAAACGAGATGGCCGCACGAAATTTTGAACAGGCTCGAAGTTCTGAAACACCATTCCAGATCAACCCCGTTTGAGCCCGTCCATAAGTAAAAGACAGTAAAACATTGCTTCTACGATTAATACTTTTGCACACAGATTGAGCCCGTTCGGCTGCATTTTACAGAAGTAGCGAGAACGACTTTGGTGTGAAGGTAGTATAAGTTGTATGACCATACATTGACGTTGACAAGGTATATAAGTATACACACGCCTACATATTTTTATTCTTTGCAAACTTATTTTCGTTCCAAAATTCATTACCCAGATATGCTTTTCTTCAATTCTGTTCACGAGCGAAGTCCTACCCGGATAAATTTGTACTACACGTTTGAATTGATACAATTTCTCAATACTTTCTTATAATCTCAGCATTAAAGTGTTATTTTTTGTGATTTTTCTTCAAACGTTTATTTATAACCCATGTATGCAATGGCGTTTGTGCAATTGCACAGATACGAGCCTTATTGATATTAAGGTTAAAACAACACAATTCCTTTCCTGTGTATAATTATCATGCATGCAGCTTAGGCGTCTTCGGTGAAATTCCGCGGTTCAAGGGGCCAACGTGCCCGAGAGGGTAATGTCGCTGACTTTAACACTCACTCAGCCCCTCGCCGCGTAGGTTCGAATCCTGACAGGGTCATTCGGATTTTCATGTGAGGAAGCTATCCAGCTGGCTTGCGGTAGGTCGGTGGTTCTACCCGGATGCCTCCGTGCATTCGGGGTCTTCCTCCACCTGTAATTAACTTGACATCGCTATATGACTGAAATACT
>CM037794.1:34216335-34266335 GCA_021229015.1 Solen grandis
GCAGACACATTATTTTTTGTTATTCAAAATTAATTATGCGGTTAATGTTTTGGGGTTCAACATTTTTGTGAGAATTGAATTTCAACAATGTGGGATAAAAAATGCATAATGACATTTTATCTGGGCTTGTAACCAATCATTTCAAGAGGAGACACTTAAAGACTATCAGTTGATACCGTGGTATTCAGACATTGCCGAGACGCTTCTCATAGTTGGACGTTCAATCAAGCACATTCTTCACAGCGACCTTGAACTTTTGAAAGCCTTGGAATAAAAAGTTTATATCGATCTTAGAGAGATTTTGACATCGTGACTCACCAGCAGCGGGATGCTGGGCTTCAGCCAGCTCAACCTTTTTAATAACAACTTCATGAAATAGAACAGTTTCAGGTTTAACATACGCTAGATATGCATTGTCATTATACTTAACCTAACACATACATTTGATAATTTTTCGAAGTAAGCATACATGTATCCATGAATGTAACACGTTTTGATATGTGACGTAATAGATGTATTTGATGACCGGTATTTCAATCTAATAAGTGACATTTTATATATTTGATGGCTGAAGAAATACTATAATATGTGACATTTAATATGCATTTGATGATGACAATATACTAGTATAATTTATAGCATATACGTACGTATATATTTGATGGTTGATAACATACTATAATATGTGATTTTTATGTTGCGTTGTTTACAACATATTGCAACCGATTGCGAAAATGACAATACCGGATATCCAAATTCATTGCCCTCTAGCGGACAAGATATACGTGCACCTGAGTGCAGCAGTTCACGCACCTCTAGCACGTAATGTATCCTTGGTTAATCTAATACTAATATGGCAAATAAGATTATGTTGCTCGGCCCTCACAGCTACAAGATTCATTTGATGAGGGAAATCAATAAAACGGTTTCAAATTACAATACACACTGTCTCATTTACTGTTCTAGTTTATGCTTAACGTAACATTAAGATTCCCAGTCCTTTGATTTTATATGTATTCGATTGATGTTATACTATGTGATATTATATATGTATTACTATATATGTATTATTTGTGGTTGATAATATACTTTGATATGTAGTGTTATATATGTATTTGACGGCTGATAATCACTTTTACATGTAGTGTTATAATGTATTTGATAGTTGATAATATACTTTTACATGTAGTGTATATATATGTAGTGTTATATTGATGGCCAATTATATACTGTTACATGTGGTGTTATATATGTATTTGATGGTTGATAATATAGATTAACATATAGTGTTATACACTATATGTTAATCTATATTATCAGCCATCAAATACATTTGATGGTTGATAATATTCTTTTTTCTGTAGCGTTATATATGTATTTAATAGCTGATAACATATATTTACATGCGGTGTTATTGATGTATTTGATGGTTGATCATCATTTTTACTTTTTTAATATATGTATTTATTTAATTGATATATGATATTATATATGTATTTGAAAGCGTTTTATTTAATTTAATATATGTATATGAAGGCTAAAAATATACATTAACATGTGGCTATATATATGTATTCGTTGTTTGATGATATATATAGATATTATTAATTTTTTTTATCAATACCATTAAATAATGCGTAACTATACAATTAATTAATGCATAACTATACACTCAAATAATGCATAAGAATACTAATGAACAATACATTACTAAACAATTAAATGTGATGCAAAATCACTCGTCTGATATGCGGATGAATATTTGTATAAAAGTTCATTCTACTTTTCAGGTAAAAGGAGAAGAGAGAGCGGGGGGACCATAAACAACTCAAGTAGAGTATAAGTATGAAACTGTTAATATTAGCAGACGTGAATATAACACTGTATGAATATGATGATACAGACATACTTTGAGTGTCAGGAATTCCTCACTACCGCTCATATTTGCTATACTTACGTCTGTATCAAACACGATCAAAGAGACCGTCTATGACTCAGTGAAAACTATGTGCTTCTATTCTTAGAATGGGTTGTTAAATATAGCTCAGAGTTATTGAAGAAGATAAAGCTACTTGACCAATTATTGAATAAGCTCCCGCGATGAAAACTTGCTGAGGCTTGAGATAAAGCGCCGCCTAGCGGAGCTGCCCGAACGAGGCCGCCCATTTTTATACGGAAGTTGCGCAATCGACGACACGCCTGTCTTTTCCTTGTTCGACACGCCTTAAATTGGCACACTGAATCTGGCCACACCTAATGGTATAAGTAAGTACAATGATTCTCGAAGATAAAAACCATTATACTTAGATATGACTTTCATCTTAAACTCAAGATTTGGCCATTGCATTCTAAAAAGCTTTGATTTGATTTTAGTCTAAGAACGTACTTGAACATTTTCGAAACTATGGTGCCGGGTGTAAACCCCGCTAGTAATACTTAGCGCTAACTAATCCTTACATACTTAAAAACATATTTTATCATGTGTGTGTTTTCCCAAAGGAATATACCTAAATATTTCAGTCTCGACAAATATAGAGATACATGTACTTATTTACTCTGATAAAATGGGGGGGGGGGGGGGGGGGTTATGGATGTGTCCCTGCCTTGTTTAAAAAATTAAGTATGAGACTTAGCGTTTTGTATCGTTGGTGGATTTCAAGCCAGAAGAAAGGATATTTTATATCACTGTGAAGGAGGAAAGAGATAAAAAGGGGGTAGAGAATAAAGAGAGAGAGAGACGCACAGTTTCTTACCAGACATTATAGAGATACCGAATTCATGCATGCATAAAGTCGTAAGGATATAAACTGGATAGTTTTTCATAGTAAGGTTTATGAAAAATTGTCAAGCACACGGATTAATGACCTACATGTGTTGTTTATTGATTTCATTTCCGAATGCTGCAAGTTCGACCTCTAGGGACTGAAAATTTTAAGCCATTCATATTCTTAAATTGTTGGTATAATAATAATTTATAAATTTCAGGCGTCGAGTGTTTTAATTGTAAGTTAAAAACATTAGAAGAAAAAAAGAAGAAGGAAAATGTTTTAGGGCAACATGCCGTTTTTAAAAAAAGCTTCTCACTTTGGGAAAAATCACCACTTTATTTCATGTGATTACATGTATAGTCAACCTCGTATTTATGCAATATACCAACGTTTTGACTTAACGCCAACATTCGCTGCACTTTCTATTATACAGTTAACTCATTTAATTACGGTATCCAAACAGATGCAATTTGTCTTCTTTTAGGATCACTCTGGAACTAACTAAATTTTTCCATCAAGCATTTCTAAAGATATTTGACTAATAATGTTAAATTACTAAGTCGGACTACTGTGGCCTTGTTATTTTGATTCATTACGTGACTGTGTACTGATGATATACTTGCATGTATAAATCGGAATGAAATATATGCTCTTTTATCTCATCTAATACTACATGTAGTAACGTTTATTGGTTAAAATGGGTGAGTGAGTGGCGGGGTAAATGGATTAGCCAGTATCAAAACAGAAAAGTAAACTTAGTTGGTGATTTCAAAATGACGAGAGAAAAAAACACATAATAAATATATATATGAAGATCCTACGAATAATATACAAATTAACATTTGAAGTCGGAAAAAATGACGTCCTATCATGCAATGTCTATCTATGTTTATTTTACAAGTCTTTATTCATGTATGCTATATAATAGTCCACTATAGAGATAACATTATCAAAGAACCAGGGTATCCGACAATAGAATATTTGTATATATTATATCAAAAATAGATCTATATATTTGCACCTGCGTTATAAAAAAAAGTATTATATTGCAGTAGTGTAACCTGTATCGAAGGGAAATAACTCCTATAAAAAAATCTAGACAGGACTGGTTTCCGGCGGAGTTATTAAGTATTTTCTATTTTTAGACACCGATGACGGGAAACAGCAATATAAACACCATGTTGTAAAATTGTGACGATTCATATCGATAATACAGATAAACAGTAGCTGTCAAACAATGGATCACGAGGTTAAGTCGACAAGATATCCTGTTCTGACTTGCATAGAGGTTATGTTCACTGTAATTTCCAAAATTATGTTTAATCAGAGATATTTCATCACTACCAAATTGAGTGTGTATATATATATATATTGCTTAGGAACAACATTGAAAGTGTGGCATAAAGCAGTTAAGGGTTGTATTAATGTACAGAATAATGCTGCGTAATGCATTATTGGAAATTGTTTTACTTTCGATTTCGCAGAATGCATTTAAAATGAGTCCACTTAGTTCAAAAAGCAGGAAACAACATTTTTTTGAAACATTTTTTTTTTAATTTTCGAGTATTTCGTTATAGTTACGTAATATTTTTCATTTTGCCATTTGATACTTTCGTTTTGATATTTTCCTAATCAAGAGAAACAAAATTTGTGCTGACGTGGTAGTTTTAACTCGTACAATAGCCCTGCTAAATTACTTGTAATAACAGTAGATCATGACAAGATTTAATACTTAAACCTGTCATGTCAGTATAACGATTTCCCCAGACAAGTTAACTTTGGCAGATAAATTAGTATCCGATACTATGTGTATATTTTGATTGAGTAAAGATAGGTATCCTCTCTTGTTTTTCATTCCTTGTTGGACACCTGGTCTGTTGACTTGTTTATGTACCGTCAGTATTGGAGAGGTACACAAACTAACTTACCGGTAACTTAATAGAATGATAGAAATAATTACACGCATGGAACTGCTCCAGTTTTCTGTCTGTCCGACCACCCCACCATCCAATTGTCCTATACAGTAGTAGCTCAAAAGATAACTCACTTTTAAGGGAGATAACGGTTCAAAAAGATGCA
Source organism: Solen grandis (assembly GCA_021229015.1). NCBI lineage: Eukaryota > Metazoa > Mollusca > Bivalvia > Adapedonta > Solenidae > Solen > Solen grandis. Next base: position 34,221,183 of record CM037794.1, read on the forward strand.
CAGTAGGAAACACTAGTAGTCTACCTTAGTTAAGATTACATTCCTGGTCAATAAATAATTATTTTCCTTCTTTGAGTCTCATTTCTTATTCCACGTGATATTATATACTTACTAATTACTAAGATATAGTTAGGCCCGCCTATCGATCGTTTACATCATATTCTAATCAGTGAAAATTCCCGAGTATTTATATGCAAATGAAATTAAAATGCTATACATGTATATACTTTAAACATCACTCTCAGAGGTCTGCATAATATAAAGCCCTTTGTTATCTGCATTTGGTGAAAATGATGATTATACTACAGTCATAGTCAATATAATTGTAAGTAAATTGTTAGGTCTAAATTAGTTGAAATACATGTAGTTTGAAATCTGTAATTAAACTGTGAACTGTAAGTAGCATCAATTTTTCTTCTTTTTTTTTTACAAAGTTAGCGTTATATGTATTGTATGTTTTATAATTACTTTTGTTGCAGCTGTCTTAAATGCTTTTTTTTTTCAATTGGTGAATATAAAAAATGTACCTTTGTAAATAGTAAGTTTATTATCACCACATGGTGTCTTAATATCTAACCGTGGTTTCGTTTTTACACGATCATGGTTTCCCTGTTCATGTTTTCACATGTTTTACATCTATACATGTTTTAGATCACTGGTCGCTAATTGTAGCTTAAAAACTAATTAAAAATAACTCTGTTGACAGTTTCCTGACGTGGTTGAGCTCAATGTCGGCGGTGTCCACTACCAGACACTGCTGACCACGCTGACATCACAAGAAGGCAGTGAGCTGGCGGCCATGTTCACCGGCCGAGTGCCAGTTTTCAAGGATGAGAAAGGGCGATTCTTCCTGGATGCTGATGGAAATACCTTTAAATACATTCTAGAATTTCTTAGATACAACTCAATAAAGGACATTGGCTTGCATTCAAATTATAACAGTGGAACTGGTTTTGGAACAAGAGGAAATGCTCTAGACTTGCGTCTCTTGCACAGAGAGGCTGTGCACTTCGGGCTGCAAAAACTTGTGCACGCGCTTGAAGAGTTCAAACCAATATTCATCAGATCGAAAGTTGACGAATATCGGAAATCAGTTCCGAATTTTGATGAAATCATCAAGAAGATACTGAACTCTATTGGAGCAGAGAATATGTTTGGTTATGATCAAACTGCTGTTCTGATCGCCCAGGATTATCAAGGTGGGGAGAGACCTTGCTGCGACCATGTTTGTCGAGAAGAGGTCCGAAATTGTTTCGGAAATTATCCCGAGCAGCGGGTTGTGGATGTAGTAAAGGTTCCTTTCAAAATGACTGTCCCTTTATTTAAATGTTTGTGCGAGAGCTTGATCTCTTTAGGATACATGCACACGGTCGTGTTTCTAAGTGCGGGTTTGTTTGTCAGAAGCAGTATTCTACAGGAGGTTTTATATCATTTGGCCACCAGCAGAGTCAGTGCTGTCAAGAGACTTTATTCATGGTACATTTCACATGGAATGCAAAAAGTTTGTTTGGTTTTCAACAAGGAGCACAACCAACTTTCGGATTTGGCACAACAGTAGCATCCGGTGGCTTTGGACAAGCACCCGCAGGCAAGGCAGAGGCAAGTTCATCTTGGGGATTTATTTTGGTGGTGCTCAAGCCCAAGGCAGTCTTTTTGGAAGCCCAAATCCCAAGCAAAGTCCAAATAAGCCTGCAGGATCGTTTGGTAGTCCACAGAATTGTCAAACTAATCAGGGCTCTCTTTTTGGGGGTCAGAGACCTTCGTCTGGAGGGTTAAGTTTGGCTGGAACTTCGGGATCATCTGCTGGTGGTCTGTTTGGTAAGCCAAATTTCGCACAACCTCAAAGATTGTTTGCAAACGCCAAAACAAGTCAGGCAAAACAGTCTTTCTCTTTCAAAACCCAGAGTCCAGCCACTACTGCATCATTTCAAACTCCTCAGCAGTCCAGTTTTGGTTCAGCGGGTGGTTTTGGCAAGGCGCCGAGTGCATTTAGTGGTGTTGATGGGCGCGAAAAAAAGCCGCCGACAGCTTCGGGGTTTTCGTTTGGACAAACACGGTTCAGTAACAGTGGACAGTCTCACTTATTTGGAGGACCACCCGCTTTTTCTTGTATGACCAACGTCAACTCTGGCTTTGTTAAATCGGATAATAGCAACACGGCCTTTGGAATGCAGTCAAAGAATGTTCCAGCGTTTACATTCGGGAAACAAGAAATTAAAAATCAAGCTACAGACAGCTCAGAGACGACAAACGCTTCTACTGAGCCAGCTAACGAGGCAGTCCATGAGCCTCAACTGAAAGATGCCGATAAGGAAACAGGAGCATTGACCGGAGCCACAAGTACAGAACCAGAATCTCCTGATGAGGATGAAGATGAAGAAGAAACAATAGAGGCGTCAAACAAATTCGGTTTTGCCAACGATATCCCAAGTTCAGGATTTGGGCTCAAATGTCAACGATTCGTCGAAAAATGAATTAAATCAAATTACATCAAAATACGAGAAACAGTTATTGAGATAAAACGAGAAGTTGAAAAGCGTCATAGCATGTGTACATGACACTAGAAGTTGTTTTGTGGTTTGGTATTTTATTATTAATTATTATTAGACACAAATGAAATTTCATGTGTATTTCGATTTATCGTTACTGTGATTTTTAAACTACAAGCATGTTTGTTCTAGAAGCTTTTAGATTATATACATTTATTCATTTATTTATTGTTACCAATAATTTTAAAGAGGCTTTGAGATATGTACTTTATTATCCTCTTTTATTCCAGATAATGTAAATACATGTATAAATAAAAAACATACCATATCTCATGTTATGCAGAATGAAATAAAGATAATAATAAAAATATGCCTTTAAGAAGCTGTTTTACGGGGATTATGCAACCCCTTGATATCTGTTTAACGTGCTAACTTGTACACACATGCCCGTTACGTACACACATCTTACACGCGCGCGCTCACAAACTGTGAATTATGAAAGGGACAGAAAAAAAAACTAATTGAACATGCAATGGTTCTGTTAGCTAATATGTTATCAAATTTGTTCTATAATTGTGTAATGTGCAAACAAATAAATGTTAAATCATCGGCCATGATATACCAAAATCGTAAAATATGGTACTGGTGTAGATTTTTTTGCTTGGCGCAAAGCATATAAGGGTAGTTCCAGGACTGGTTGGCCAGGTGTCAGGATAATATGACTGGGTGTGGTATTATGCCACATGTCTTCGGCGTGACACTGCGGTGTCGCAACACTTTATCTGTCTCAAATAGGCATAGTCTCCAAATTACTGAAATATTGTCGGTGGGACGTTAAACCAAAAAAGAAATAAACGACCATTAATTGCACGATATTTTATCGACTTCTTTAACATTATCTTATCTCTTATTTTATTTTCATTAATTTTGGGCGTCTCTATTTTTTTTTTTATTTTACTTATCACAAGATACTGTTTCGTCATAAAAATGCCGATCTTACGTTTCATGGAAGCTTAGGACAGGTTTGCGTGGCCGCTTGAGGTAGGTTTGATTATAGAGTTTAGTGGTTTGGCTCGTATTCCTACAATAATACAACCGGTCCCGGTGGCCCATTGGTTAGAGCGTACGCCCCGGAATCGGGAGGTCGTGGGTTCGATTCCCGGCTGCCACATACCAAAGTCGAAAAAAATGATACTGGTATAGCTCCCTTGCTTGGCGCTCAGCATATAAGGGTAGTTCTAGGACTGGTTGGTCCGGTGTCAGTATAATGTGACCGGTGTGGTATCATGCCACATGTCTACAGCGTGATACTACAGTGTGGCAGCACTAATTCTGTCTCAAGTATGCATCGTCTCCAAATGACTGAAATACTGTCGATGGGACGTTAAATCCAATAAACAAACAAACAACAACAATACTTAGGGCAAAGTAATACTTTAAAATTTCTTAAACTAGGTAGCTACACATTTTATGACTTACATGTATTCAAGTACATGACTAAGATGAAATGAATTATTACCTTAATAACTAACAATAGTTATTAAGAAATTGAATATTTGGTTATTTTAAGAAGAGAAAAAAGGTTAATAATATCCTCAATTGAGTATTTAAGATTTACTTAGAGCTAAAAATTGTTGGTGGAATTCGACCCTGGTACACAACATGACGTACATTGGTATCCATGGAAACAATATCAAATTCTTTATCACTGCATCTTTTTAAGACTCTGTGACGAAAAGCTAATTGCCACACTCATAGCCAATAAGTAACTGAGCTATAGATTATATAAGATTGGACTTGAGAAAAATCTCAAGCGAAATGTTCCGTGAAAATAAAGATAAATGAAACCCTGAACTATGTTGTACAGTCATCTAAAAGATTTGATCTTCGTTGAATTCTGTTATCCGATGCATACATATGAATGATCCTTATAAATGTATATACGTGTACATGTATATGTCACAAAACTCCAACATAGCAAAATAATGCAATTAGAAGAGGCTCTGAGTAAAAATGCCATTTCAAAATGTTGTATGTACACAACATATATATAACACACCCGTATTGTGACTTCAATCAAATTCAGTTGATTTTCACACAATCATCAGCAAAGCCCATAATTTTTAAGTTATCAGATGGAGTATATTTTTCAAAATGGTGTTTTCTCCTTTCTGAACTCAATTTCACTGTATTAAAATCTTTATTGTATGTCATTTGATCAGTTACCATTATTTAAAATATCATCTTTACTTCTCCTGTAACAACACCTGACTTAAATTGAAAATTAATTCAAAAGACTGTCTTGGTCCCAGTTAAAATTTCAGTTTCATCTATGTACGTACTGCACTGTTTGTTCGGCAATAAGGCCTATTTCGTCAAATCCACACGGATTTAATCGTTTGTTACTTATTTCTTGTTTAACCTGTCTCCGTTTACATCTGTTGGGAAACACATTTTTTACAACTTATATCCAAATCGATGGTTTCTTGGGTGACAAAAAATATGCGACATTTTTAACACAACCGGGTTCAAAACTTCAAACCCACAACCATCGGGTAGGCACGATGGCGTCATTCAGTCTTTAAAGCACAATAATTCATGAAAACAATGTTTCCATTTAACTGACACTGCTAAAATAATCTTTTCTTTTTGCTGTAAATGTAAGGTTGTTGCTATTTCGGTCTGTAAAATGGGTTCGTAAGACGGGCTCCCTAACTTTAAACCTGCTAAGCATAGTCTCCCGACGCGAATGTGAAACCTTTTACCCATCCATTATCGAAAGGGATTAAAATAAATTGTCAAACTTGTTTCCAAATTGACATAAAAGTTAATATTGTAAGAGCATGTTTTCCGGCGACGCGCACAACAGACCAGATTTCCGCATTATCCCCTCTTCACCTTGACAGCATGAAGGGGCCATGAAGGACAATATAGGGGACATAACTGCGTGACGGCCAACATGGCGGGCCTAATGCAGCTTATCTCTGGTTTACCTTTCTGAACTGATACATCCTCGTCCTGAAGTCGCTAAAATTATTCGAGAATAGTGATAGAAATATTTATCTACGCGTGTGTGCATACTTTATAAACCGAAGCCGCACGTGCGTACACACAGGCGTTTTAATCAATGTTAATGATATGAAGAATATATGAATGCATTCTTAATGGTCAAGTTAACCATTTGTTAATAACTTTGTATGTTTAGCTTTTAGGGCCAAAACAACAGACTTGACGGAAGAAATAGATTCAATATAATGTTGCTTGTATGCTGATTTCTAGTACTATATACACGGGGGCCTCTTAACTGTTCCTGTATGTTGAAGCTGAGACGCCAGTGACGACACCTTGCCACAAGCGGGATTCAAACTATACGAGAGGCCAATGTGTTACCCGTACAACTGGACAAAGATACAATCAACTGTTGATCCAAACACCACACTTCTACTACTGAAACTATTATTATTATCAAAACATGAATGTATCTTAAAACATTTCTTATATTACATGTATTGTGTGTGTGGTCGCTGAATAATACGGAAAATGAGTCATTTCCTGTGATATTTACAGTAAGGCGATACTTTTAAGTCTATACATCAATCATTTGCCATATGAAAGCAACCGAGAAATGACTTATGAGACAAGAACAGTATACAACTACATCAACATCTCAGTAACCTCACATTTACATCCCCTCGTCCTGTCTACAGGGCTTCTGAGAAGAAAATGTTTATAATGCCGGCTGGTCGTGCTTTATATTTGACCATGATGGGTAAACAGGAAGTTCAAGGCAATAATCGTATGGTACGGGTCCCATTAGCGTGTCGCAATCAATGTCGACCTCAAGATAGGCCCACTCCTTGTGAAACTTTGGATGCCGGGACCCCCGACCACCGGCGAAGAAAGGCTATACTGGTCACGTTGTCAACTTTTTCACGGTCACATAACAAAGTACATGTAGCGGTTCTTACGAACGCGGCGATAGTCTCCGTAGCTTTTAATTGTTTGTAAAACAGGAGAGAGAATAAGAAGGTTCTGTAATGAGGTTAGGCACTTTTACTCCTATCTTTTTTTTATTGTTTACGACTTTAAGTTAATCAAATCTGACCTGTCCCTAAGGCGACGCATGTGTTGCTAGAACGCCAGGAAGGAGAAAAGTGGTTGAGGCTGCCTGTTCTGACATTTTATAAATGGCGCCATCGAGTCCAATATTTGATATTGATTTTAATTTCTAAGAGAGATATTATGTAAAATGCGTATGCAGCAATATATACATTATCCCATATACATTATGATACAGTCTGTGTAATGGCATTGGGGATTTGTCTCCAAAATTAATTTATGCTGACTTTGAGAATTTCAAAATATAACTAATTTTTATTCCCATGTTTTCCCAGGCAACGCGAAGTCGATTAACTCGCCATTCTCCATTTGGACATAATTAAAAACCGAACTCTCCACCTTTTTTCGTTCTTTATTTGAGTATTCTTTTTACCACGGCCTTTCTATTCATATCTCAAAAGAGGGCGATGGCATTTCCTCAATCCATTACGTGTTTTCAGTCATATCAAAGACTTGTATAAATATTTATATTGACATATACGTTTTATGTTCATAAATGCTGACAAAAGCAATCATGCCCTATAATAAGGTATAGATTTCCAAGCTCTTAAGTATGAGCAAACCAGGTAGCGTTACAGATGTTAAATCATCACCATGCGTTTATTTCAAACGTATTTATTTGGCACGTAATCTACTTAAAATGTACTTCGCCGGAGTTTTCAAAATTTTAACAAACTTTCCCACGCCAAGTAAAACAGAAGAGACACGCTGTAAATTGTCACCTGTCTTTTATGAGTCTATATCGCCAGTGGTATGTATAAGATTCATAGCGATTGTCACGTGTGTGTTAAAAAAACGAGATGCCTACCTGCGCAAAGGGGCGGAGTTTTCCCACGTTTCGCTTGCCTTACCTGGCACGCGACAAGGTTGTCAGTCAGCGGTAATTTACAGCTATTTACCTCGGCAAGTCTGTGTGTCTTCCGTTGTTGAGGTTGACGAGACATATATCTGTACCTGGCGAAATGTAATTTAAGAGGGTGAACGAAAGATAGACCGCGCCTGACTCTACTGATGCTGCCATTGTTTTATATATATATATTTACAGTCAAGTCAAATCGAATGATTTGTACAGAACAAAATAAAAGAATAATAACCAGGTTTGTAAATCTTGATTTGGCAGATTGATCAGTGCAACTTCTAACTTAAAGTCCTGCCTAAAGGTCGATTACAGAGTGTAACATCTACAGTAAACCGCATTATTTTCAGATATATACGCCAGTATTCATGTTTGAAGATGTCTTGGCCAATCAATTTTATCAACGCCAATTAGTAATTGTCCCAGGCTAGAATTGCTGATTAACTTGGGTACCCCAACACCCCAAACAGTCGGCTTGTAGGTGAAGGGTATGAGGTTGAACGTCGAAAGAGTAAAATACAACATTAATAATAGGGTAAAATACAACATTAATAATAGGGTAAAATACAACATTAATTATAGGGTAAAATTCAACATTAATAATAGGGTAAAATACAACATTAATTATAGGTGAAAGGTGTGTGACACGGCAAGGAGACCCCTATTGACCTCGGTGTCCAAATATTGAGGGGGAGGGGACTATGCCGGACGCAATCACAGACATTGTGACCACAAACGCACTTAAAGATTACTTCACAAACATCTTACGTCGGCATGGTTTGTTCGTAACACACTTGGCGTCAGACCAACTTCACCAAAATACACTGAGTACATTGTGTGTGGGCGGGGTGAAATGGACAATCCACGTAGCTAAAGTTTCGATAAACGAAGCAAAATACACAGAAACGTAGCTTTTAAAAATATATATTATTTCATATCGAATAGCATAGTGTTGGAAGACCATTCTGTTTCAACGGATTTCCATAGAAATAGAAACATATATTAAAATATTACTCTTAGACAAATAAAGCACATGTAGTATTCTATACTCCCATGTGGTCCTTGAATGTAATTTTAGCTATAAACTATAAAAGCGCAAAAATAACAAACATGGCTGCACTAAAGATGTTAAGAAAATATAAACGTCCAGATTGCATAGTTCAATTGATGGCGAGTTTTAACATCTTTATGAAAGACAAACAACATTCTTCATTGCGCTGTTTGTTGTCTGTATCATTCTCCTTGATATAATCAGATTTCTTTTGATCCTCGATAATTGATCCACAAACCTTGAGCGGGTGTTGTTTACTTTTTAAGGTACTATTTCATGCAGATCACGTTTCAAAAAAGTAAAATAAAAGACCTAATTCAAATTATTCATGGAACGTGTCGTAAGCATGGTGAACTTGAAAGTCTCCTTTACGGCAAAGGTAGGTGAGACCCAGCATATAAAATTTCCAACGCAGCATGACTGATTCATTGTTTTTGCTTTATCAACACCCGTATCTCAATTTTGTACACTTTGTAATGTATCTTTAGCATCCTGAGATATATTTATTTTTTTCCCCCGATACTGTTTAAGTTGTAAAAAAACTTTTTTCGCTACTGATGACCAAAAGTCTTGAATGTTATGTGTTTGACTGAACCAAGTGTACAGGTCTTTTTTTGTTGTTCAAATATGAAATAAAAACAAATCCTATTATGTTATAAGGATTTTGGCCAACGGTCAAAACTAGCTCATTCAAGAATACAGTCTTAATCTTTATATAATAAAAGTGAATATTGGATTAAAATTGGAAAAAAAAATTCAGATCTCATTAAGAGACTAGTGTAACTTTTTGAAACTCCACCAGTGTACCCGTTTACAAAGGTTTATTTATATTTACCCTTTTGTTTGAAAAAGGCGTCACACTAGATGTAGAATGTACATGTCAACGGAATGAAAATTCGCTTGTATATTTCTGTATATTCGAAGTGCATTATTAATGCGTTTTAAATATTCGAGCCCATTCTTGTGGTCGGCACGAAAGTTCATGTTCATGCTCAAAACCCCCGATTTGCATTCAAAGGAAAAAAAAAAAAAAAAAAAAAAATTTTCTGAGAGGATACGAAACATTATGACCGTATTCGAAGGTGAACCAAAAACTGATAGTCTCATTCAAACATTCGTGTAAAAACGCGGTCAACTGCATTGGAAATTACATAAAATATGTTAAGAAATAAAATATTTGGTAGGCACATTCCCCTTATATTTTATAAAATTAATATATGACTAAGCTGAATATTCCTAAAAAAAAATTAAGAAAAAAATTGGTTTTAATTAGAGAAACGAGATTAATGAAATTCGCCCTTAAGTATTTGAGTTTTACTTAGTGCGAGAATTGTTGGTGGAATTCGACCGTGGACGAAGTGCCTTCCTGCTCCTCTATCCTCGGCCCATGCATGCTCTTTACTTAGTCTAATTCGTCAAACCCTCTTCTGGTAATTACAAGAAGGGCCATGGGTCTTCTACTCTGAGGTCCTCGATCCAGTAGTCTAGCTTATTGCCCAATTTCGTCTGGAAGCCCTGGTTTGGGTTGAACATCTTCTTGATCTTCTCCTCCCGATCTTTTACTGGTCTCCTTTATCACGCTTTCAATCTTGCTATAAAGAACATCAATCTGGAGCAAAGCAACGTGGCCAAGGGGTTCCGTATTTAAGCTTCGACTGATGCAAAATGCATGATTCGACAGCCTTTTATATCCTATCGGAGAGTACAACTGGGACTTCAGGCTGCATTCTTTTTGCATTTTTTAACGTAAAGAAACATCCAGCTCCTATTCCCGAAGACCTGAAGCGGTCTGATTGAATTCAAGACGAATTCAAAGTTATCGAACGTACATGTATTTCAAAGTTGTAAGACTTTATGTCAGATTTGAAATTCTCTCCCGAATGTGGCGCGAATTTCGAAGGTTCTTCTTTCTGTCTGTTTCTGCTTCATTGCTGCCGACTCCGACTGAGTGTGACGGGGGCTATAAGGAACAATTAATACACCAATAATTATCAATCCTCAGTATCATTAGTTCTAGGTATCTACATCTTATACATTAACATAGCACAGGAGTTTTGAATTGGCAAAATATGTTCAATCTGACTCGAATTCTGGAGGAGTGGTATATGAAACAAGACGAGCTCGTAAAAAAGTAAAAGACAACTGTTGTACATCACAAGGACCATCTTGAAACTTGCAATAGAGCAACATTAATTTAAAACAAAAAAGGCCATTTCAATGTTTATATGATTTTGCATGCAAAGATGTTATCACCAGTTTACAAATATATCGTCTGTGGCCTGCTATTTAGATAGCCTGTAAAGAAGTTTCACCAACATTGTTTGTAAACTTACTGACTTAATCTTCTATAAATATAAATAAAGACTTTACTAATAGTAGTATCAAACTTTTCAACTAGTGATCTTCCCTCAAATAAGAAACCTGAGGGGATTAGTATAACTTGTAAGAACTTGTTTTCCAATTGAAGCGTTTTCCCTGACATATGTTCCAAACTTAGAGTTAAGGAAAGTCGCGGGTCTGACACCTACCGGGCAAGAAACAAATATTCGTATACGTAAATTCACATGTATAAAATAGTTTTAGTATTGTTTTGTTTCTTTCTTTCTTCATAAAAAGTGATACGTTTTTACAATGCAAGCGAATAGGCAAAATTTCTTTATGTTTTATTGTGCAAATAAGAATTTAGTAGACATTCTGTATGACAAAATTCTTATGACTATGATTAAGTATGTACGAAGTTTAGTGGAACGGGTCCTAGGTATCTGGTACAGAACTATCTCTGAGTGTTTAGAAAATGTTAAAATGAACCATTACAGTTTTACTTTTATCTTTTGAAACTGTGTTTACCTCTTATATCCTATCCTTATCAGTAGAACAAATATGAGTTGTTCATTGTCAATTTCTGGCGTAAGATATTAAAAACCTATAAAAATAACCAAGCGTAAAATTGGATGCATTTTTCCCAACTTATATAAATCTATAATTTGATGTATACAACGTGTTTGTAACACTAAATAATTATGTATTTAGCTGCCTGACAGATTTTTTCTACATGCAACTGCATTAGTTGCTTATATACCATCGTATTTTACAAGTCCTCTTGCCAAAAACATAGCTGTAATTGAATTTTTAAGTAACAAAATAACAAATAACACGCGCTTCAGCTGAAATTTTTAAACGACCCCATAGCCATAGTCTATCTCTACTCGGGTTAGACTTATAGTTCTGTAAAATCATGATATTAGTTGACATTTATTTTCGGTGATTATGTTTTAAAGGGAATTTCGTTGGTACACTTATTCGTGGATTCCTGATCCAGAAAACGTGGGGTGTATTAATATTCATGGATAAAACACTCCGGGAAATCATCGAAAATTGGTGTCCCACGAAAATTAATGATTTTGCAGTGTTATCTTAGTGTTGATAGCGCATTTGCTGTATGGAAGCAATGCTTCTGGTTTATTTTCTACTTAAAGAACAACATCGTTCTGCTATTAATACCTGTGTATACATCTATATCATAATTTATGTGTACAAATATATAATTGTTGTTCCAAAATTCGATTACCGATTTTTTAAATATGATTTCAATTTTAAAAATTGTTTTGATAGCATTTGAAATGAAACATTTTTATTTTTCTTGGCAAAATTAAGAGTTTTCTCTGCCTGATTTGCCTGTTGAGACAAAGATCATATACATGAAAAAAATATCATAATTTCAACCAACTGGGGATGAATGTACAATGCACGTGTAAAATTTGAAATATGATGATGAACTTACGAAATTAAATCTTTTAATGTTTTATGCAATAAGATATTGATATTTGTATATATGCGCCCCATCTCATTTGGAGACACGCATGTCTATGACAGATATAATAGTGTCACACTGCGATATCATGCCGTAGACAAGTGCATGACATAATACCACAGTCCTATTATCCTGAATTATTACCACAGTCCCATTATCCTGAATTATTACCACAGTCCCATTATCCTGAATTCGGGCCAAACAGTTCTGTAGCTTCCCTTACATATTGAGCGCCGGGCAAAATGTATACACCGGGACTATTTAAGCGACTTTGGGATGTCGCGGCTTGGAATCGAACCCGCAAACTTTCCGTCTGGTCAACACACAAACCGCGGGAGCGTGCAAAAACATGACGAAAGGTTAAGGAATGGAAGATGGAGAGTGTTCTCCCCTTAATGGTTCATTTTCATACATTCGTCGACTGTAAACCTTCACTTACCATAATTGATTACTCATAGGCAACGGAGCCTTGTCTGAGTTTAAAATGATCTGTTCTCTATAGATCAAAGATATATTAAATGACATATGATAGATATATCTTAATCTAAGACGCCATGAGTCATTGGTAAGCCACACTAACCCGTCCCAGAAGCTGCGGACTCGAACACAGGCGGTGTGTCACTTTAATACATACAATCCCAGAAACTATCGAAAGCTCTTTATTTGTTAGGTTACAAACATGTTTAAATAAACTCACTTTCGTTTCCGTATCTTGGTTTCATATTGTTTAAACAAAAATACCGACGTGGATTAAAATCAGCTTAAGTGAGTTGGGTGTGAGATCAACATGCAATCCCCGGTAATATCTCTGTCTGTGTTAGAGTGGCTTTCAAGTTGACAAGATAATCCTAGGCAATTTACATCTCACCCCGTCTTGTGAAAACCATGCTTGTCGCAACATCAAAAAAAGGACAAGCATTGTTGTGGATATAAATCTAAACATCACAGGAGTAATTTATTAGAAAGTAAATATAATATAAAACGACGAGTGTTCGTTCATCTTCTCCGTATACATCATGTTTCAGCGAGTCTTGTCTTTAATACGAAAAAAAATGCATGAGCAGAAAATAATTCTTAATTTTTCTCCCACCATTAACTAATTTAATGGAGTACAACAGATTTGTACGCGGATTACAGAAATTATGTTTCCCCCTTCAGGGTGGCATCAAATTTGAGTTCAAAGTAATATGAAGAAACAGGTGATTTATGATATGAATTATAATTTATGGGTCTAAATGTTGATATACTGTGTTAGTCTTGTTTTCCTCCGTGTGTTCCTGTCTTGATGTTTAGAGGTTTAATCCTGATCGTTTCCACATGTGCCTCTGTAATCGATCACATTTATTTCGTCGAAGTGAGATGTACATAATCTGTTATGTATAATGAACTTGAACCCGCACAAAAATTGAAGTCATCCCCTTGTCCTGCCCCATAGTAAACAAGACCTTATGGTATTATGGAGGGTTTGTGTGTGTGTGTGTGTGTGTTGTGTTTTTTTTATCAAAAGAAGATCAAAGGCCAAGATCAAGGTCAATTCGCAATGAGAGGTCCATCACTTAAATAACTTTAAAAATATTGAAGCGATCCAATGAAGCACATATAAGTTACAGCAGATTAACCAAAAGGTAAAGAAGTCCAGATACCTTTTTTTCATCAAAGGTAGGTCAAATGTTAAGGTCACAAGGTCAACTGCATGATGTAAAGGTCTATCTACTTAAGCAACTTTTCAATTATTGAAGCAATCCAATAAAGGACATAGAAGTTATAACAGATTTAAAAAAAAAGGTTAACACGAGCGGACATTAAAAGGATGGAAAAGAATGCCTAAATAAGGCAAACAGGAAAATATTGTCTTGCAATTAACCTTATAAACACACAGCAATTTAATCAGACTCTATCAGGAAACATTTCAGTTTCCTGCTTATATCTATGAACCAATACTTTCCGCTACATTAAGTCTTGTACCCACAAACTCTCTTCAGAGAGGCACGAAACATATATTGTCATGAAATTCATTGTGAAAAGAAACGCGTGATTAGTGATAAAATAACCAATGCAAAAAGGTGAATCAAGAAAACTTTATAGTTAAGTTTCGGAACGTACTGTTACTAAAACAGAAAATCCTATGCCTTAATTCCAAAGTGATGGTGATCTGGCAAATAAATTTGCTGATTTCTTTATGGATAAAATTTCTAAAATTCGCAAAATTCTTAACGATTTTCAGAACTTTCAACCTCAGTGAAACAAGTCCCATGTTTTGATAACTTCAAAAATCTCAGACATAAAACGTCTTATCAATGAACTGAACACAAAATCTTTCGTTGAGACAGGTTTATTTCCCCTTCACTCTTGAAACAAGCTATCGTTAGGCCTTTACTTAAAAAGGCTGGACTCGAACTCCAGTTTTCTAACTACAGACCTGTTAGCAATTTATCATTTCTTTCTAAGTTAATTGAAAAGCTGCTTTATTTAGGATAAGTAATCATGTCAATAACAATGCTCTTCTACCTACAAACCAGCATACCTGCATATAGGCGATTCATGCGAAACTGCTCTTGTTAGACTAGTAAATGTATTGCTGGAGGGTATGGAGAAACAAGAAGTTAAGCAATGATTGCAATCGATTGACACCTTCGACCATGGTATTCTCCTAGATGTGTTACGAAGCCAGTATGGAGTGTGCGGCACAGCTTCTTATATTCGACCACGTAGTTGTCGAGTACGTGTAAATTTGACCGAGTCATCTCCACGCCCTCTAGAATGCAGTGTGCCTCAGGGCAGTTGTCTTGGACACTGGCTTTATCTTGCATATCCTGGAACTTTATTTGACGTAATTCCACCAATTAATATCTGTATATGGATTCGCTGATGACCATATTGCCAATAAACGTTTTCGACCAACTTCAGTTCAAACGAACGTAATGCCATTGCAGAGCTTGAACAATGTGCAGTTACTATTAATGACTGGATGAACGCGAATAAACTAAAAATGAACACAGCAAAAACATAATGATTGGCAGTAAGGTGCAGTTGAATAAATGCTGTACAAGAAAAATTGACATTGCAGGTGATAAAATCGAATCTGTTGACACTATAAGACATTTGGGCGCTTACTTAGACGAATCTCTAAAATTCAAAAAACACATTAAAACAGAGTGTAGAACTGCTTTGTTGAATTATTTTCGAATCAAAAATATTCGTAAATATCTTACCGAAGATGCTACTAAAATACGACTTCTTTCTTTAGTTATATCACATCTGGATTACTGCAATGCCATGTTGTTTGGAACTGCAGATGCTGTCTTATATAAAATGCAATGTATCCAGAATATGTGTGCCAAACTGGTCTTACTACGTGGAAAATACGAAAGTTCCAAGAAAGCACTGTTTGATCTCCACTGGTTACCAACCAAAGCCCGCATACATTTCAAAATTCTTTGCTTTATGTATAACTGCTCTGTGTGAAATGCTCCATTTTTATCTCAGTGAACTTTTAACCAAACAAACTCCAAAAAGAGTGGGATTACGATCCTCAGACACTGTAGAATTGTTATATGTCGTTCCATTTACAAACGGAAATCATTTTATGACAGAAATTTTAGTACTGTAGGTCCAAGTCTTTGGAATCAACTTACATTGACCATCAGACAGTCGACATCCTTAGACGCGTTTAGGAAACAGTTGAAAACCCACTATTTTAAGGACTTTTACAAATTGTTTTAATTGCGGTGATTTTCATAATTTATACTGCCTTTATACTGACTTAAAAACCATATTTTATTATTTAAATAGTATATATATATTTTTAATACATGTTTTAAATATGTTAAAAACAGTTAATGTCATTTTAGAGATTTAATATATGACGCTGATATTTAATCGTGTGTATATATGATTTTTTTTTTTTAATTAAATTTAAGTTTATATGTCTTATGGATTTTATATTTTATGCATACAATGTACAACGCCATTGAATATGTATTCATCATAGAAATAGGCGTTTAACCAAATAAAACAGTTTTCAGTTTTTCAAACTTTGGGTCAAATGACGATATCTGCCCCTGGAATGATGTGGCCCTAAAAACTAAACCATTTATCAAAATGATTGCCGATACGCTGCTAATGATGAATTTAACTCACAAATCACCATGCTTATCATCGTCATCATTAGCAACATTAACAACACTACACATTACTCGTATAATTTTTATTTCTATAATCATGCGATATTTCCTATACACTACCGCTGCTGCTGATGGTGATGATAACTATCAGCCTACAGACAACAATTTTGTTTTAAACAAGATCTGGTATATTATACATGTTATCTCAGACTTATGTTGACATAATATTTTACGTCTTCATTAATACAAATGACATTCTTCACAAGGTTCTGACTCAACAATTTATTTGACATGGGTGAATCATATTTTCACATTCATGTATCATAAACAAAACAGAGGATATCCGAAGATCCGAACCACCCCAAACCGAGGCTCTCTTTAGCACGTGATTATTCAACTGGCACTAATGTCTCGATACATCACATACTTTCATCGATTTTATTTATTTCTTATCTGTGTAATATACATATTACACTCACATCCGTATCTGATACAACTTTTGCATGCTAATACCATATTTTCTTTTGAGATATCATTTGGAAATAACATCTGTTTGGTGAATTTGGTTCTTTTTTAAATTTATTTTATTCGTTCGAAATTTGCATTTTGAAGTCATTATATTGAAATCATTAAATGCGCTCTCTTTTGAAGACACTTTGATATAAGAATAAAAGAAAATAATCATTGTTCATAGGTATGACTGATTTTAAGAAAATTTTTATCATTGCTTTATAGGCAATAAAAAGGCATTGTTTATTTCAAGTTTATTTTCGTTTGCATGTTAGAATATGCACAGTATTTAAAGAATTTGATTAAAGAAATAGTTGTGACCTCTTAACAAAAGGAAACAATGAGTCAAAGTTATATATCAATAACAAATTCTGACACAAAAGAACAAAACGTAAGAGATGTTTGATGAACAGATCTAACGGCAACCATCATATGTCGAAGTAAACATACAATATAAATTTTACGAAATTTAATGATCCATTTTACACCACGACATATCTTAAAAAGCCAGATCAGATTAAAATAATTTCTAAATCTGAACATATATTATTTCACTCGGTTGAATGGTTTATATATTACCTGGGGAGGGACCTCCGTGCCCGAGAGGGTAAAGTCGCTGACTTTAACACTCACTCAGCCCCTCACCGCGTGGGTTCGAATTCCCGGCAGGGTCATTCGGATTTTCATGTGCGGGAGCCTTCCAGCTGGCTTGCGGTAGGTCGGTGGTTCTACCTGGATGCCTCCGTACATTCGGGGTCTTCCTCCACCTGTAATTAGCTGGACGTCGCTATATGACTGAAATATTGTTGAGGCGACGGTAAACTCAAATAGTCCAGTCCAGTATAACCTGGGATGCACTCGCGATACAGCAAAATTGCAGATTTTCGAGGATCAAGTGGGAAATACAAAACCGAGAGGACTTGATTGTTCATTCAGGTTCATAGTTATTAATACCGTGCCGGGACTGGGGAAATATTTTGGAATAGGCATGGTGTGCGAAAAATCTCTCCTTGGAATAACGCCCTGTTACGTATAAGCTTTTCGTCTGGTTGTTGCTGGATGGCTTTAGCGGTTCACATGTATCATTTGATTGACCTGGACATGAAGATTATGTGCTATGTGTTAAGACTAAAGCAAGCGTCTGTTTATCTCTTTCTTTTCCTTTCTGTGAAATGCTTTCTAACAAGCTAAAGAAAGTCGTAACAAATGACACTGGTATACCTCCCTTGCTTGGCGCTCATCTCCAGGACTGGTTGGCCAGGTGTCAGGATAATGTGACTGGGTGAGGTATCATGCCACATGTCTACGGCGTGATACTGCAGTGTGACGTCACTCTATCTGACTCAAGAAGATATCGTCTCCAAATGACTAAAATACTGTCGGTGGGACCCAACAAACAAACAAGCCAAATAAGGGACGATTTTAAAATGACGTTTTCATATGATGAAGTACAGTGTCATAATTTGGGTTAAATACATATTCATATAGCTGTCTAGTTAAAAACACTGATAATGAAGAACATCTATAATTCTAAGTTAAACATCATTGTGGTTAATGTTGTATATTTATTTTTGTATTATACCCTAATATTGACTTAACAGTGTAAATTTTGAATTATGTATAGCGTTTAATTTTTGTGTATTTCATCATAGTGATGTTTTGTAAATTATGTTTAAATAAGTAATATATAGAGACGGCTTTAAGTTCATTCTCTTAAAATATATTTTGTTTGAATTTGGAAAGCTATCATTAGCATATTTCATATTTTGACGGAGTATATATTGTATGCTAAATAAATAAAGTAAAGTGAACTGAGTGATAGCTTTCGCATTTTTTGAGAATATTTAATGACATTTATGTGTCAAAATGATGAAACGACCTTTATCAATCATTCTAAATTTATTAAAATGGTGAACTCTTCGTTCTTTTGAATACCCTATATTTATTATGTATAAACGTTCACGCAAAACTCATTGCGAAACTCATATATATTAAGAGATAGCTATAATATCGGTATAATTATTGACGTGTTCTTTATCAAGTTAAAGGACAGAACAGCTTGATTTGTAATTATGTATGAATTTTCATTTTATGATTACTTTTCAGAATTGAGCTTAAAATGAAATATGTGTATTTCTTACAAAAATAGCCCAAGCGGTTGAAAACTCCATCCTAATGGCGAAAGAATCACTTATTAATGGTGAGACAGGCGCTGGGTGACTTAGCGTTCCAGTATTTCAGCAACTGGGAGAGATTTTCTTCCCCCGGGAGATTCTCAGTACTTAACGACACAAAATCCAATAGCAACAGCAGCATTCACTCCAGGAACTTCCTTGAAATGATGCATGCCAACAAAAAAATATCACTTTGGTCACCTCTTCAAGAATGGCTTAGATCCTTATCAATTGGTAGAACATTATCTTTAAAGGCATTTTTAATATGCTCTCTACTTATCTATTACTTTTTTTATTTTTAAGACTAATATTTGCCATTAAAAAAATTCTTAAAATATGTCATGGATCTCTACACGGATATCATGGGGAATGGACTTTACGTATGATATAAATATCTGAAAACAGATATAAGGACATATGTACATAATCATTGAAAAAAGAACATGATAAAATAATTGTATTCTTAACACATTCGCTGCCCGATCTCCATCATATATTAACAGGCTATTTGCCATGGAATTTCTTAGAAATTACAGGCTATTACTGTACCAGCATAATTAGGCTATTTGCCTTTCGCTGCCAACAGGACGGGTCCTACACATGAGACAACGTATTTGCCAACAAGACTGGGTCATCCCTTCTGGAGAAATCTACGTGGGAAAACCCCTCAAAACGGATGAACCCGTCGTGTTGGCATCTTCTGTCCTGTTGGCAACGAAAGGATTAAGTTACAAACTGGTAGGTATGATAGGAACAGAATTTTACTTAAAGAAAAGGTATTGTTTTTGCTTAATTTGTGATGATAAGGACATGAACATGAGAATATGTTCCGCCTATGTTGCTGTTGGAAAATATTTGATATTATTTCTTTCCTCCATCTGTTGATATGAACTTGCAGCTATTAAACTCGCAAGATAAGCGTATTAATATACTGTTGTTAATGCTGACCAACTCACTGACTAAATATTTTTATGCAATATACTATTTATTTTACTTTTTTTTTTGCCTGCCTGCGTTGTTTCTGTTCAAACTTTTGAATTTCTATGTATATAATGTATGTATTGCACAAAGCAATTGATTGTTCCATTAAGTGTTTGGTCGATGTATAAATAGAATCTATGTTCTGTTTGTTTTAAAAAATGATAATTAACATGATGTATACGGCCGAAAACTGCATGGATCAAGAGGTGATATAAAATATTTTTCTAATTAGAATCACAAGGATTATCTTTGCAAGGGTTTAAGAGATTTTCTTAAAATCGAACTGAAATCGGAGACACGAGAGACAGTCTCCATATAAAAATTGTAGACAAGTCATATGTATGAAGGACTTGGATTTTTGTTAGTTTGTAGATATGCCCCGAGACTTGCTATACATGATTGTGTCTCTTAACCCATTCCCTCATAGAGGTCACCATAAAAAGACCTATGCGAACAGCATAAAACCAGAGTTACTCGCAGGCTGATCAGGTTTTATGCTGTTCGCTGCCCCTCAGTGGTCTGGAAATGAGGATTTTGTAATTGAACTTGGTAAGGTTTAACTGTGGTTTTCTGCAGATCAGGCTTTATGTGGTACCTATTGAGTGCGTCAAAATGAGTCTATATGAGGAAAAGGGTTAAACTTATTTTTGATGAACAAATTCTGTAACATATTAATATTTGTATTTCATTATGTTCATATGTCCATATTATATCGAATATCGACTTTTTGTGTATTTATGTAGGAAACATTTTGTTTCTGTCTTTACCAGGAAATATGGACAAACATTGGGTGACATATATTAACAGGAATAAACAAGTAACTGGTGTTGCATGCAACACATGAGTCCCCTACCGGTGAGATGCATATTTTTTCTGTTACCATAGCAACCAGAATTTTGGTCAAAAACAAAAAAAAAAGTTACGTGTATAATCTATGCTGCCATCATACAAATTTTCATATTTCTACCTGAAGCGGTTTTTAAGTTATCGCAGGATCCAGATTTCCGGATTTTCCAGATTACTGGTTATATGACCTTACATTAATTGATATGGTAAGTATTTATATAAGTGTGGTCAATATTATTATGTTTTATAGTATCACACCAAAGACCTAAACCCACGATGTATTGTATCTGTGACAGGAATCACCGAAAGAAATCTTACTCTACAATGTTTTTAAATTAGAGACTATGTTATTAGTTATATGATACATTGTAAAATTTGAAAACTACTTGTATCTGTTCGTGTAAAGTTTCAGAGACCCATTCTGATCGTTTTGGTTTTTGTTTTTGCAATGTATACATAATTGTATAAATGTACATGCATTAACCTTTGACCTCTGAATCACACTGTGGAATATACATGTACTTGTATACCAGACATCTCTCTCACTATGCCCTAATCATGATACCTGTCGTTTATTGTGTAGTTAAATATCACTATAATGTCTTCATAATAAATCTATACACATACATATTTATAATTCGGTAATATAATTTTTGTAATTTAGAAATGAGTAAAAGATATAGCAAATGGGTAAACAAATCATTTAATGTTAACTATAAATTTAGATGTCTTTGATATTTAATTAAAAAGCGTTCCGGCTCAACAACAGTGATTAAAATAAGCCTTTTTAAGTTTAAATTTTCTCTCATTTTTGCATTGAACGTGTTGATACGAAATATGAATTAAAAGCTATTGATTTAAGAGTATTTCACGCGCTATCAAAAAGACGTTTCCGAGTTACCAAGGGATGGTCGATAGTCACCTCGCTATTAAAGAAGTCCTTTGAACTTTAAAGTCTCTCTCGATAAAATTCTCACTAACATGGGCCCATAATTAGGTTAGATAGAGGTGGGGGGGAGGGGGGGGGGAGAAAGAGACTAAGGAAAAGGGGAGTGGACGAGAAAGAGAGAGAAAGGCGGATGTAGACAGAAAGCATTCATCAGGACCATGTTTTGACATTAAATATAGAATTATAATTATTTTCTATACGTCAGTTGGATCCCAAGGCTTTACTCATTTATACTGATCCCTCTCGGCGGTTCCAGGATTGGACTAGTACTTCAAATATTTTGATCCGCAATCTCATAACAGTTTCTTTAGACCATGGCGCTTTTATAACAAATATATTTGTACATCACGGAAATGCGATTATTTTCCAGATGTGTTCATTATT
This sequence comes from Solen grandis, assembly GCA_021229015.1. Lineage (NCBI taxonomy): Eukaryota > Metazoa > Mollusca > Bivalvia > Adapedonta > Solenidae > Solen > Solen grandis. Next base: position 34,243,477 of record CM037794.1, read on the forward strand.
ATTATTATAAAATTTCAGGCTACTACAATATTTTACTTTGCTGAATAAACTATAATTGAAGAACTATGCCCAGTCAATGGAATTACAATATTGTGCATGCAATCATTGCCAGGAAGTTAAACTGAGTATGGCGCCAGTAAAAGTGACATCATCTCATAATTTTTAGCGTTTCTGATTAGACTCTCCTTAATTTTACCTGCCATTATTGAAAATCAAGTACATGTAAGCGGTTTTCTAACCGCAATTGTTCGTGGTTTAGGATTGAGACTAAGTCCCGACGGCTGCAAGCTCTACGTCTCGTCTGATATCTTTCAACAATTTCTTTTTTTTCCCAGCGATTGATTTACAAAAGTCAGAACTGATTTATTAACAGTTTTTTAAATTAATATTTAAAAAGGTCTTCCTGGTATAAACATAAATAAATGTAAACGAATAAAAATACGAATGATTAATCGGATGTTTGAATTTAATGTTTGATAATTAAAAGTAATGATAGTCCTTTAGCTTTACTGCTTTCCCCAGCTTTTTAACAATATATTTTGCATAGTGACTGGCAGGTAGCACGGCACACTGTTCGCTTGCTCATTTATTTGGTTCAGTCAGTAATGTTAGACTACAACGTCCAACTGCAGTCGGTTTGTAACTTGTTAGTGTTGTTGGTGATTTCCTTGTCGCGCTGCATATGAAAAGAAATTGAGAGTGCTCTTAGACTGATGCGATCAACTGGCTTTTGGGATGTCAGAAATACCCAGTCAGACGAAACAGACGAGGACTTACGAGTTGAAGTCAACATAATTAACATTTTTTTAATTAAAAAATGTATGTGTTTTGATTAAAGGAAAATCAAATCTGATATGTTTGATTTTTAATTCAAATTGTTTAAGGTCCTTTATGGTTATGGTAACCTTCTGTTTCTTGGTGAAAAAGTGACATAAATGGCTAGTAGCTGATCGCTTCATCAGATTTCCTGGTGACATATTGAGAAATCGAAGAGGTCGTGTCCGGATTCAAACAAGGGACATTCAGATTTTTAACCTACACTTTACTATTCAGATATTGCTATTAAGTTTAATCTATTAAGTTACTGAGTTAGGCTTACTGATGAAGATAACTGTAATTTCACATTTAAAGAACACAGAAATATTCATTCGTGACAAATAAAACCCAAACACTGTAAAGACGTCTCATAACAGATGGCACTCAAAGTATGTGCAACCAGCATACCAACATATGTATAAAGATTTACTTCTTTGTTAATGTCTCTCGTCTATGAAGTCTATACACGCTAATTATGCTAAATACCACGAGGGGTGATCATAAAATCCGTGGAAAAGTATCCTCATTTCTTTATTACAAGAACAACAAAAAAATCTGACCAATAAAATATAAAACAAAGGCATTTAATTGTCTATGAATCGTTGCATATACGTCAATGAACAACGTCGGACGAACACCTATCATTCCTTTTTAAAGTACCCTACTTGCCCTAGCTACGAGTCTACAAAGCATCTCCTAAACCTCGAACCTCTTCAAAAGCCGCTTGAAGTCGAGTTTTGGTCATCACTTTAACGTTTCGATTATTCAACGGCGCATATTTAGCTGGTCTTGACTGAGGTTGAAGACAGTCCTATAGTTACAATCCGTTCTGTCCACAGATGGTTTTGCGTCGATCTCTGTCAAGCAACCCTTTGAAGGCAGCAACGTACGACGGTGTTTTCGTTACTGGGTAGCCGCTCTTCGTGCGACGGCGTCTTCGTACTAGGCAGGACTCATCCTTAACCTCCTAAAAGCGCTTTAACTATTTGCAGGTCGCTGTTTTTTTGTTGTTTTTTTTTGTTTGTTTTTTGTTGTTGTTGTTTTCGCTGCCGTTTCGCCGTAGGCATTACATATCATTTCAATAGTTTAGTCTTCGATATTGTATGCCGAACAAAGACTTTGATGACCTCTTTTAAAAATGCTTAACACTAATTTTATCACCTATACGCAGAAAACGCTTTGTTTATTTATTAAACAATATGACGTCACGAAAAACACCGTAAGCGTTCACGCAATACGTAGACGTCGATGGGAAGACGTACGTTAAAAATAAACATATCAGACCTTATTTTTGAGACCATTTTAATCAAAACTACTCTTGACGACGGTGACGTTACGTCGGAACCTTATCTCATTCCGTCAGTAGTTTGACAATGTTTTGGACTTACATTAAACTGCAACTGAAAATAAAGAAATGAAACACCTTTCCGCAAACTTTTTTCTCACCCCTCGTATGTAACAGGTTGCACAATGTAAAATTTCAGGTGTTTTGGGTACAAGGCAAACGGGTACTTTTGTTATTGTTGTTTTGAAGTTCACCATTACCGCGACAGTTTTTCTGTCATATAGCGACGTCCAGCTAATCGCAGACGAGGATAGACGCTGAATACACTCCGAAATCGGCCTACAGCCAATAAGCCATGAGGCTTCCTCGTCCAACACCCCCCCCCCCCCCCCACAAAAAAAAAAATCCAGTAACCAGGCTCAGATTTAAGCTCACAGTCTGAGCTGCTGAATATATTATAATAATGCTGAATAATATTATTATTATTTAAGCCAACGAACTCGACGACAGAGGACCCGGTTACTTTTAAGATCTTTCTCAAGCACGAAGACTGGATTGTGCAATGTCAATTTGAACATTAATACTATATATATACATTTAAAGTAAAAAATGAATTGAATTTACAGAAAATTGACGCAAAGTTGTATGATAATAGACCACATGGGTCTGTGGATTTCAATATTTATCTATTTATTTTTTTATTAATATTAGACATTGCACGTGCGCGCGCATGTGTTTCTGAGCTAAATCGCCCCTCTCTCTCTTTCTCCATTACTTTCCTTAAACTCTCTCTCTCTCTCTCTCTTTAAATATAAAGCTCACTCTGTTTTCTCTCTTTAAAGTTGAACTTTCTTCCCCGGCTTCAATATTTGTTAAAATGACCGTAAACATATGTGCACTGGAGACTGCTGTCGTCATTCACTAAATCCATATAGCGAGAAAGTGAGCAAGTTAAAAACAACCATAAGTTGCTTAATGGGTGGAGCTTTCCCACGTTTTATCGATGACAGCGGCGCGTGTGATATAGTTTACCATCTATCTTTTTATACGGTAATGTTTTGTCAATTTATGTAAAGTCAACGTTTTAATATTTCGTATGTATGATCAAATCTTTTGAAGATATGAAATCTTAATCATTTCTTTTTAAACAAAATATCACACATGTATAGTTTTTTTTTATCCATCCATAGATATGTATCTGTGAACCTCTAACTGACACGGACCAAGAGCAGACGATAATTACTAACTAATATAACTATACATTTATGAAATAGTGCGCTTATTTAAACGATATAAGTCCAGAAATTACTCAGCTATAATGGTACGTGCTATTGCGTTTATTCATGGAATTACTGAATTTCATAAGTTCGGGTTTAGATTACCAGGTCCCAACTTATATTGAGGGTACTTTATAATGTATTGAAATTCTTGGGGTTTCATTGGTCTACGTCTAATTTTGCAACGTCCTTTACCCAATCAAAAGATATATATCTTAAGTAAGAAATTTGTCACCAAATTGTATACTATGTCCACTGAATTGTTAAACTATTTTGATAATTTTTGTGCAGAGACAAATTCATGATAATGATTAAATTGCAACAGCTGTTCAAAATGGAGTGTTATTATTATTAGAGATGTCACATCCGTTTTCCAGTGAATAGGTTGTTGTCAGAGGCTTACATTTTTTTTTCTTGGAAGCTTTTGCGTGCTTTTATATTCTTCTTCACAATGAGCGCTGATGACGTCACGACTACTTCCACAAGCTCCAATGAAGGGAGAAAGGTAGCGGTTTCACAACTTCTTATATGATAGAATATGTTATTTACATAAATTATGATTTTTATATATTTTTTTTCTCTATATATATTGTTTGTGGGACAATAGGCATATTGTTTCCTTCAAAGATAAGTAAAACATAGAATATATACACGGATATAGCTTTACATGTGTTTTTATGAAACATGTTATATACTTGTTTATTTCTTTAAAAAATGATTTTTGTCTATAATGAAGGCTATTGTTCGGGAATTTTAACCTGAGACTTCTAAATATTCAGTGATCTTTCTTTGGCAGTTGTCGGTTTCTGAAGTCAACCATATGGACTTGAAAGTGTATGTGAAACATTTGTGTATCACATGCCCTGCTAGCTTAATGATAATGTGCTAGAGTTGGAAGCTGAAAGGCGTGGGTTCGAATCTAGTTCAGACCGTAGATATTATTTCTTTTAATGAATATTGACCACTATGTTTATTTATATATTACATGTACATGCAAATCACACATAATTATAAAGCATGGTTTTATCGAAATAATTGTTGAATAGGGTACATAAGATGGCTAACTCAAAAGCCGACAATAGATTAAAACACCAGAAATTCATCAAATTATTCATCCATCCACTCAAATTGTATTTAATTAAAATGAAAATTGGTAAGTGAAAATAAGCATGAACTAAAATTAAAATGTTTACAAGCACTTTATCAGAGCATGAAACATTGCAAACCATACTACCATATATACATGTAAAACAATTGTTTGGATCGTAAATATTCACGGAAACTTACTAAGGAACAACCCGGAGATTAATCCGTTTCAAGTCAGTATTGCCAGACAATAACTTTTAATGAAGCAGTTGCCAGATGAGATTTCCTTACAAATGGATAGTATTTATTTCATGTCAAATGGAGATTCCCAGCAAATGTCTTTCAAACGTCACAGTTTGTCCTTAAATGGGTATCATGTCACACAATTTATCTTAACAACAAATACGTTCAATGTCATTAATTTGTTTTACTCAGTCCTGTTGGATTTTTGTCAGTCTAGCATTTTTTCTTTTCTCATGTTGATAATATGAAAGGGTTAATTTGAAATGCCAAAACATTGATATACCATACACAAGTAATTTTAGCATAGCATGTCAGGGTGACAAGAGTTAAACATTCAAAAATGATCTTATTGTAGGTGGACGTAAGGATCTATCCTACGTAAACACATTGTTGCCAGCTTTTTAATTCGTGATCAAAAGGACCACATTCTCCTACATAAGTCATTAGGGCTAAGCACGGGGCCCTCGTGTGCCTTGGATTGTCGAAACTTGAGCTAGAACACGTGACCCCACCCGTGGCAGAAAATGAAACCTTGGCTCTTTGCCACCTGGGCTGTTAATTGTAATCTGAGTTAAATGGCTGTAACGTCGAGGGAAAGGAAAGGACACACATTCAATGTGACACTTATTACCTTTGGTCAAGTAATCGATATTGAGGTCAAGGTCATTTTGCAAATGTCGTTTGAGTACAGAAAATGTCGCTGAGCTTTGTCTCTCGACTTAAAAACTTTTTAGATATAATGGATATCAAAGTGAATGGAACCTATTAGCTTGATTAAACAAAATCCACACAATTTCATGAGTATTGATATAGATATGCGTAACCTCCATGTTCAGTGACAACAAAATGAAATCTAACGAACTAGATATATATAAAAAAAAAAAATTCTGAGTCCCCGTTGTGGGCTTTGTCCGTTAAAAACGCAAGAGGAGCTCGAGCCTTCGTGAATGTCCTGAATCTCGAGCAAAAACTGACAAAAATAGTGTGCATGTTGCATACGTACGTTGAAATACAGATGACTAATATTTTGTATAAAAGGAAATGTGTAATACACTTTTCTTAACAATCCCATCCTGATACCTCCCGGCTCCTATATACTCCGGGAAGAAGATTGATGTGCGGTTTCTGATAATCTGATTTTTTTATGTCAAGATTAATCAGCACGCAAACAAAAATAAAACTTTGATTATTTGTGTTTGCCAAAAGAAACAGCATAAGAAATAGCAAAAATGAATCACATCAATACAATTGACAAAAAAAATCCAAAAACAATTATGGGGATAAATGTATAGTCGTCTGAATTTAAGGATGTTTCAGCAGATTAACCACTTATTTTAATTTTGCCATTTTTTACAGTCTCTTTTTATTCTTAGTAGGAAAAGAACAATCCATATTTAAGGGTTCATGTGTTAAAGATATTATCATAAGTATATTTGCCAAATTTTGAAGGTCTAAAAAGTTACATTTAAATGTTTATATGCAAATAACAAGAGTGATCCTTGGAACACATTTGTCACCTGCTGAAGCGTGATGGAAAAAGTGTGACAGATTAAGTGTGACAGGCAGACAGACAGAGAAAGTGGAATAACTAAAAAGGATTGATGCCAGAGCTGGGGACCTTGTGTATGACAATTCCCCTTGTCGAGTTCTGTCCACTATTGATATCAACAGCACGAGTATGAGCATAAGCATGCAGAATAATGAAGTATGACGCTCAAGTGTGTCAGACAAAGTTTGACAGACAGACAGACCGACAGACAAGGGGGATAACTGAAAAAATATTGATGCCAGAGTTATGGACCTTTGTATTAAATGCATATCGTCATTGAATATACGTGTGTAAAAATAGGCGTTAAACAAAATAAAACTGTTTACAGGTAACATGCATGAAAGGGTGCCGTGGCCCAGTGGTAACGCTCCCGATCACGGATCTGAAAGGTTGTGAGTTCGAACCCCGTTGGGTGAAAGGGTTCTTTCATGACCTTCCCAGGTCCATTCCAAGAATCGTCGTGAGTGATATATTAAAGTTGTAAAAAAATCCTCAGTCAACGTAAAATTAAAAAAAGTTTAAACTAAAGTAAATAGCATAAAAATGTATTATTTTATCGGAAACTTAAAAATGGCAGGTTAGAAAGGGTTGGTCGTTTAAAACGGACAGACGATAAATGAAAGTGTCATAGTATCTTCATAAATCTTAATCGAGCAAAGTTGGGCTTTAATTGGAGATGGTGTTATAGTGAATACAGTTAATGCAGTATCGTTTTGAAAATGAATGCAGTATAATTTGAAGAAGCCTACTTTGTACAGGATTAAATGATCCTTATTGCTTTTAAACATTTGTAATGTTCATAACAAATATGATATAACATCTTTTATTAGCTTTTAATTCCAATAGCAGTAAAGATTCAATGCCTACATCTACACAAGGTCAAGGTCAAAATCAGGTCGAAATGCAAGGTGCTATATTCCAGCCAAATATCCATATGATTGTTTTTATTGAAATATAGAATTTAACTTCATAAAACATTGCCCATTGTGTGCACTAAATATGACAGCAAAATCAAATTAACTGGAAGGTATGTCCTGATTTAAATATTCAAGGTTACCAAAAGAATAATAACTACAAGATCTAAAACTTTTGTCAGCCTCCTTGGCTTGATCTTGGCTTGATCTTGGAGGTCGTCTGGCGTTATTACCTGGCGATATGAGAACTGGCTCCAGTTACATTAACGTTAATTGACTCTTACTGATGCTTATATACTTAGGTTCATCACGTGTTAGTATGAGACTTATTGATGTCATCTTAGTTATTTACTTTTAAAACGTCGCACAACGAGAGTAGTGGAAAATGTTCCTATCTAAGATTACAAGTACAACTTAGCGCTAAATAGTGTTGGCAGAGTACAACTAAGTGCTAAGTTTTATTGGTAGAGTACAACTTAGCGATAAGTATTGATGGTAGAGCGCAACTTAGCGCTAAGTAATGTTGGAAGAGCTAAGTTTTGTTGGTAGAGTGCAACTTAGCGTTGGTAGAGTACAACTAAGCACTAAGTAGTGCTGGTAGAGTACAAGATAGCGGTAAGTAGTGTTGGCAGAGTAAAACTTAGCGGTAAACAGTGTTGGTAAAGTACAACTTAGCGGTAATCAGTGTTGGTAAAGTATAACTTAGCGGTAATCAGTGTTGGTAAAGTACAACTTAGCGGTAAGCAGTGTTGGTAAAGTACAACTTAGCGGTAATCAGTGTTGGTAAAGTATGACTTAGCGGTAATCAGTGTTGGTAAAGTACAACTTAGCGGTAAACAGTGTTGGTAAAGTACAACTTAGCGGTAAGCAGTGTTGGCAGAGGTTCGAGCCTGACGTTGAAATGACTTCTTTACTCTTAGGAGTATGAGTGAAGCCCCATAACTGTGGTGCCTTCATAATCTGATTACAATAGATTCCAAATACATTGTCACGTGGACTGTTGTCATATCCTTGTTTGCTGTAAGACTGTAATCCTTTGTCACTCATGGTCAGGGATCTATACATTGCCGAGATATGCAACTGGCTGGGGCAAAACGTCATTCGTTGTGTGTGTGTGTGTGTGTGTGTGTGTGTGTGTGTGTGTTAACTTCAATATACCTTTTCCGGAATAACAAACGAAGGTGACCTGTAGGTACAAACACTTTTTATATATTTTTAAACATACATAAAGGTATACAAAGCATAACAATATGCATACTAATGTGTTGCATGCTAATGAACACCTTGTTTGAACCTACATGGAAAATCCCATTTATTTCATCTATTTAATCAAATGTTTTGTGCACTATTCCTAAAGCATTACAGAAAGATCAATCATATTTTTCCTTCACGTATATATTGTTAATTTCAAAATATCAGTGAAGTCCCACATCAGTTGTTAAAATATGTATATGAGAAAACGCGCCATTCGTATATTGCGTTTTTCCATTTTTAATTTGATCAAACGTTTTGTGTAATATTGCTGAACGATTTGTCATAGATAGACCAATAACAAATGACACGCTTGTATAAGAAATTCTTAAAAGTATGTTCTCCGGCGCCTTCGAGAAAGCCGAGAAAGACAAAGTAATTTCTTGTGGTCATGCTTCCTGATCAAGCCCAAGAATTAAAACAGACTGAATGGGGCACTGATGTCTAGTGGTAGCCTACATGACTACGAACCAAAGGTTATGGGTTTGGACCCAAACTGACGTGAGGAGATTATATTAATAACAAATTTTGGGCACGAAATATTGGTCCAACATGGGAACCGTCGAGGGAAATTAGAAAAAGAAGTTGTTGAAACTGGCTTCCATTCCAAATCAATATAACAGAAACGAAAAAAGAAACAGACAAAATGGCACAATATACATGGAGACCATTGCGCATTGGTTGCTTGATATACAATGTAGCTTGCACAAAACAAAGAAATGACTACTGCAATAGCATATCCATTTGTTTTAAAACTGGCTTTATGATAATACAGACAGTTTGTCTGTAAAATCTCTTTTACGAGCACCATAAATATACAGTTTACATCATGTTTCTGCATTTCATTCTTTTATTTGTCACTGGTACGTCTGTACAATTACAGAAACAATCCGTCAAAACATTTGAAGAAGAAAAATGTTGTCACTGTCCCTATAAAATTGCTCAGTCGCTCGGCATGAAAAATACTACATGACATATATTTTAATGTCTTCTTTTGTGATAGAAACTGTCTTTGTTTTGTAAGAAAAACTGTGTGCTTTTTTTAATAAACGGAGAAACCGTTTAGCAGGAGTATACATACATTAAACCATTAAAACATTTTTAAGTTTTTTTTTTGTTTGTTTGTTTGTTTGTTTTTTGTTTTGTTTTTTTGTTGTTGTTGTTGTTGTTTTGTTTTTGTTTTTTTGTTGTTGTTTTTTTTTTTTGGGGGGGGGGGTGGGTGGGGTGGGGGTGGTAAAGACATTTTCAAAATACCAAGGAGGGTGTACATATTTATTTTTAAGCAATCGTATATAATATTCATCCATTTAATTTTCCTACTTTGAGTCAGTTGTTTCGATGTAATTGCCATAACCATTTTGTAATCAGTCCATGTACAAACTGACGCGGTTTCGCAGCGCTGGAGCCCGGTACAAAGATGTAGTTAATACAGTCAGTATTTGTTTAAAAACACGGGGGACTAAGTTAAACATTTCTTTTTGCTTTGATTGGACAATAAATTCTATTTCTTATTCTTTTCTTTTTTCACGACGCTGTCTTGATTGGACAAGCACTTTGTGTATGAAAAGGTTATGAAAGAACATTTCCTTACGGGTTCGAACCCACACCATATAGATCTGCAGTCATGTACCACTTGACAGCGAAGCCATTAAACACCGGGGCTTCTGAACGGGCTTGTAAAATAGTTTCCCTAATCCCTAACTGGTTTTGTCTGTTATTCAATTTGAAGTCCAAAGTAGGGTTTAAGAGTTCTAATCCCACTCGAAGGTTCCTAGAATTGCCTAAAACCTTGGTCCTAACCTTTAGACCACTATATGACGTGACTGTCACAAAATGATTTACTTATGTAAATTTATTACGAACAGAACAATTTATCATTTTTGCTAATGTCTTAAGTGGTCTGTGCTTTCCCAGAGCTCTAAACCTGTTATGGAGAAAAGAAGGCGGGCCAGAATCAATGCATGCCTGGTCGAGCTTCAGTCGCTCCTTGCTGACGTCATCAAATCTGAGGTAAGTTTCTAAAAAAAACTGTTTTTACATTAGCTTTATTGTGGTTTCAAATATTTTATTAACTTTATGGCATACCCATACCTTCTAAGATTAACCAGTTCAAAAGGCACAATATCTGTCAAACTTCTTTTTCTATTTTTTAAATCGCTGATGTCATGATCTCTCTTAAACTTGAAACGTCAGGGGGAGAATGTGACGCCCTTTAGTCAAACACAAAACTCATTTTTAGAGAACGAACATGTCATTTATTTCTTTAATTAAATAAGGATATTATTAATTTAATATCGGCGAATAGTAAAACCTGTTGACAACGGCCACTCAATATAAAACGAAAGCTGGCCTGTATCTCGAGGTTGCTGTTATTCAAAGGTTAAATCCTCTGTAAATCTAGTGATGCGAATTCAGTCAAGTTCCTTTGCTCACAGGCTGCTGTTATTCAGAGGTTACGGTTGACAGAGGTTTAACTGAACTATTTATATTACTTAACCCAAGGATACAGAGTAAGCCCCCGGCCCTGCTGTCTTGGAATCGAACCCCATACATGCGAGCAACGTCACATGAAAATGACTGTAGTTGTGGAAGCCACAATTATTTTCACGCTCCCTGTGTACATACCAGCAGACTGTGTGGGATTTGCGAGGAATGTGACACGGCGGGGATTTTCTGTAGAAACAAGAAGAACTTGTCTGCTTAACGAGAACCTATGACATCTGGTGACATTGAAATCTAATTCTTTGACATGACACTTTAAAAATATTGCGAATGTCACACATGAAAGAGAAAGGGTAAAAAGAGAAATGGGTAACCTTTAACGGGGTCGTTATAGACTTCGTTCATCATCGTATAATGATATAATCAAATGGCAAAATCATACAAAGAAAAGAAAATGATAATGAAAATATAATTAGGTGAAATTACATGCTTAATATGATATTGAAAAAAAAAATTTTTTCTTCATATTAAGTTATATATATTGTATAATATAATACCTTTATGAGAACGGAAAGACATCTGACAAAAACTTAATTGTTGCTAGTACTCGGCCAATAGGCTACAGAGGTTTTTTTTCTGATAAATCAGTTAACTTTATATATAATTATCTTCCAATCGATCACCATTATACGTCAGTCTTTTCATTTTTCTGTCTTTCTCTTTAGAATACAGGACTATGATTATCAAAGGTTCTTGTAACGTGCTTGAAAAGATTTTTTGTTCCAAAATTAAAAAAGAAATATTTAAACATACAGTTTATGACTTGACCAAGCCAACATATTTTATTCTGACAGTTGAAGGCAAAGTTTTGTCTTTTTATGACAATTAATGAGTGTTTGATAACATTAATAACAGTTAAATGCGCAAGTTACGGTCCTGTCACCATGCATTATTTGGAGATAACGAACGTATCGTACACCAAAACGCACTTCCCTATTTGGAGGGCTCAGGTGTGTTTGTCTGTATTTGAACACCACGAGCGCTATATCCTTTGCCACTTTCAGTTCAGTAATATTTACGCTCTTAAGCACGAATTAGTAAATACACCCCTACAGGATACTTTCCCACGCTTCGACATCTCACTTTCTCCTCACGAGCTGTCTGAACCGTATATTATACCTGGCCCGCCATTAGTTATCACGAAAAAAAATAAGTCTTGTCTCTACTTCACATGCCTCGGGGCAGTATTTGATTAATTTCTGATATGTTTATTAAGCCGGTATTATCTGGGGCATATCAAATGAAAGTAGGTGATATATTCGAAATAGATATTGAAATATGAAAATTAATATTTTCTGATATATTGATATATAAGAAAGCCTGTATGTATGAATACATACGAATTGTTTCAATGTGGAAGGCTTTACACATACGTGTTTGTCAACAGGATTTAATTCAGTTGTGGCGACCACCTCAGCATTAGGACCGCCTCGGTAGAGCGACCTATATGTAGGACCATTTCCCGTTACTTATACTTTAATTAAAACTGATAACCAGACCGCATAATTAAGATTAGTTGGTAGCGGTCAAATGGGTATATGGTCTCATCAGCCATTATTGGGACTCTATTGTTGTGGGTGCGAACCCCGCTGGGGACGAAACATTTCAAATACGTTCCCATGTCCAAGCCCTTGCAGGAGTCGTCAAAAAGGATTAGTAGAAGTTGTAAAAAATGGATTTCAAAATGTCGTTTCTGAAACGCTTTAACAAAATCTTTTGTTAGGCACGTAGATATACGTATCTACCGACAGCTTACTCCAGCGGGTCGTCCACTGGAGTTTGACAGGCCAGCAGTTAGTTAAACATACATTTGAAATATGATTGATATGAAAAATGTCAGCACCGTTTGCAGAGTCAGAATGATGAACCATTTAGAAGTCAGCTTTGGTAAACTTCAATTAATTTCACATCAGTTACCATAAAACGTTTAAAATTACAAAATATTTAGTTCTCGAAAGCGAAACGGTTTTAAAGTCCTCGTTTGCACTGGTTCTCATATTGCAATTCATAAGCAAATTTGCAAGTAAAAGTCTGCTGTGATGATTTCAATGAAAACTATCGGAGCAATTCAAAAGCATTTAACTGTAGTCATTTTTTACAAACCGCAGTATGCCGAAGGAACTCTAGACGCCAACTCAAAAGATGCCGTGAGAAAAAAAAAAGATCCTGCTGAAAATTAAAAAATAGAAAGCATCAGAATTAGAAACCTTGGTCAACTGAATGATTGCAATCTATTTATCAGGCTTTAAGGGACAGACCACGTTACAGAGCACGTGACAGACCACGTTACAGACCACGTGAAGAAAGCAGTACTCTGCTTTTAGACGCATGCATTTTTAATCATGCAGTATGTAACACTTTTTACGCAATCTATGCTTGATAAATTCGTAAAAAAATAATAAATCATACATTTGTTATAAACGTTTATGCTGGTCATCTTATGAAATTTGTATTCTATGAATATGATGATATATCACGTCGCGATAGGACGAGGCACCCCTTTTCTCGAGAACCACTATACTGTTCATCACAACAATTTATACTTGTAGATTAATAGATTAGAAAGTATTTCCTGATCCTACGACTGTTTCCTTATATTCAGTCCATCAGATTTTAAGGGTTCCATAGACTACAATGGCACATGTTGAAGCGGATAGTTTCGCTATAGACAACAGTGGTACATGTTGAAGCGGATAGTTTCGCTATAGACTACAATGGTACATGTTGAAGCGGATAGTTTCGCTTTCTGTACACTACACATAATTTGGAAGCTTAGTTTTTCCTTCTAAGGAAAATGTACAGTTTATGCCTGGAATATAGTTTGTGAACACTTTTTATGGTATTTATTTAATTCCATACTTCAACTGAAATTAAAAAAAAATATAAAGGCCTCAATACTGCATACGTTGAAAGCCATAAAAATATGGTATCAGTTTGTTATCAACATAGCCTGTCTCTCTACTAATGCAATGCTTTCAAAACAAACAAAAAAATCAAACTTATATGCGGTTGCCATGCATCCTTATAACATAATATTACTGACAACATTTGTTCATTTTTGTACAGAAACAGATCAAACTACAACAACAGTATAAAATGCCAGTTTCCATATATATATATATATATATATATATATATATATACTGTTTCTAATTTTGTAACAATTAATTTTAAATAAGGCAAGAAAATTGATGGTTGATGAAGGGATTAGATGAAAAGGCGATAATTTTTGGACCAAATATTTTCATATCTGGATGTAATACCTTGACAGATCGGAAGAGATCAGCCGGTCAAGCTTGTTTTGTTTCCTTATATTCCTTCCTTAAACCCGTTCATGTCTCAGCCTATAAGTAATAATAAGAATAAGACATACTTTTCTTTATTAAAAATAAGCTAGATGTCTAAGCTCGAAATAATATGGGAAGAAGTGGGCCGTGAAATTAATGTATACAGCAAATGACATCATGACAGCAGAACTATAGAAAGGACATGTGGACAGACAGACAGACGACATGGTTATCGCAATATCTCCAGGCAGCCGGGGGGAAATAAAACTTTCTCTGTTTCCTTCCGACATTTGAGAGCAGACCGATAAATCCGTCTTACCGGAAACAGATATGTCAGAAATGTCGCCCTTTTATCCGCCTATCACTTATTGGAATTCGTTCATAAAGATGAAAGCCTTTCTTGTAAAGAATAATAGAAATTTAAAACCATAATATGTTTAACATATGTTTCAAGTTACTATTTCAATGTTTGGAGAAATAGAGTCGCCCCGATCCGCTCACCTCAGGGTCGCCAAACCCGTGAACCCCGTCGACAAGGCGTGACAATACGTGTGTTTTGTCAACTGCTAAGGTTACTGTACGGTAAATGGATGTCCACATATATGTAAATAATATGTATGAGCAATGACGTTTGACACATACTCACCGTCTTATTTTACTGTATTTTCACCAAGGGGGCCATTAAAAGTAAAATGGAAAAAGCGGATATCCTCGAAATGACTGTCCGACATCTGCGCCAGCTACAGCACAAGGCGTCTACCCAAGGTTTGTATGTTTCCTCACTTGGACCAGCCGAGTGAAACGGTCCAGTTTGTTTGCTTTACATTTCGATTAGAATAATAGCGTATGTGTAGCAGTAAATGGTGAAGGTAGGCATTACACCAAGAGATCGATGATAGGGGAAACATAAAATAAAGTAAAATAATGGCTTCCGGCAATAACTTGTCTGATTACAGTAAAGGTGTGATAATCTGGGGACTTCTGGAGAAATATGGAATGCCCGAAAGGCTCAGAGAACCAAGAGAATTCCTCGACTCGAAATGTACCTCCGAATAAGCACAATATCCGAAAACACTCTCATCGGAACATCTCAGTTTTTGTACTTTTCAAACTAAAGCTATCAGATCCTGTCATGGTGATAAAAATTGTCAACACTGAGCTCAAATGGTATAGTCTCGTAGTTTGTTGAGTAGTATAACCTATATAGCATCAACATAGTTCTTCCTTGTCATTGATAACTGTCCGTTGTGTTAAACTCTGGAATAACGAAATTGGCCGGTGAAATGATAAATAGTACGGTATCAAGTCTTACCTACCGAAAGTTCCTTCCAGAGCATATCTGAGCTATGAAGTATGAAGTGAAAGCTGCTTTTCAGCATTTGCATATGGAAGGGATAACCTTAGAGTACGAAGAGGAGTATTGGTTTACTATGGTTGCACATTTTTCCAAGTCAAAACTTTCTTAAGTTATTTTTTTTAAATCATGTTAGCACAGGAAATGAAGCAATAAAATTTAAGGACCTTTTCAGGGCTGAATTCGATTTAGGATGGCATCATGTTTTCTTTATCGGGACAGCACGAAGCCACTGTTCTCCACTGATTCGCTGTAGACTTAACAGAACGTCATCAAAAAAGCTCAAATGGCCGATAAAATGGCGGATAAATGGTACACTTTGATATCACGTGACTTCAGACTGGAAGAATCGTAAGATACATGAAGCACACATAATACTCAGCGTGCAAATAGCTCATCAGGTGCTAATCTTATATATATATCCGGCAAGTAGCGAGGAACGATGTTTCCATGGGAAGGAACAATAAAACATTTCATAGATAAAGCATGTTAGTAACAGAAACACCGGACTTTGTTTCTACCAAAAACAAGATTTTATCCAAATTTGAAGACGAGAAAAGTCAGAAATTTGACCTACTGCATTTGCCCTCTACGTTAAACGTAAAACAGACAAATGATAACTATACATCTATTACAGCTTGTCAGGTTGTCTTGGTAATGTAGACCTAATGCACATTTTAATGTCATTTACGGTTAAGTACAAATGCGAATTTAACCTCCGTTAATATGGGCGTGACAGTAGTTGAAAAACAAAGAGTTATTTAATGCAAGGTTATGATGCATGTTAACGGTACTGTCTGCAAAAGAAACTCCAAATTTGTCATTTATTTGAAAGTACTTTTTACGAAGGAATAACAAATCCTAAATTGATGTATCATACTCTAAGAGAATGTGATTTACATACATTGTATCAAAATGTAAAGTTACTTAGATTGATGTTTCAATAAGTACAATATGGAGGTAGTTTATTGTGATATAGTGTCAGGACATATCTAGGCTTCCATCTTAACTATGTAAACATTTCAGCTTCGACCTAGCTTCATCAACTACAAAAGGGATATCTAGTTTTTTGACAATGAAAACAGAGTAAACTATAAGGCTGTGTTTCTATTTAACTTTGACTATGTGACTATTTTTTATTTGTCGATCACTTTTTATTCTATTACTAAAATTAGTATATTAGCTTTACAATACTGCAAAATCATTAATTTTCGTTGACATTAAATTTCGTTGATTATGTACATAGGGAATTTCTTGGGTACCATTATTCGTGGATCTGTGCTCTAGAAAACGTGAATTTTATGTAAAAAACAGATTTTCGTAGGGATTAATATTCGTGGATAAAACTCTCCACGAAATCGACAAAAATTCTCATGAAAATCAATGATTTCACAGTAATGCAGACCTAATCAAAACGTTGTAAAATCGGGTATTTAAGTAGCCAAATATTGATAATATGTATCAACTTATTAATTTGGAGTGTTAAGAACAGTGCATTATGCAATGATAATCATTAAAATAATTTGACTTTATTTCATAAATAAATCCATAGTTCCAATATATTTCTATTCTGTAAGAAAGGATACATAACTATTGCTGCTGCAAACTTATCGAAACAATAAATTTGCAAAATGCTTTGTAACTGCAGGATCAACATTACCATCAACAAGCACTATCGGTGACGCCAGTAAGTTTCGCCTTGGCTATGCCGAGTGTATCAACGAAGTGAGTAAGTTTCTGAACTCTATCGCAATGGAAGAAGTTGAATTAAAGTCCAGGATAATGGATCATTTGGCCACCTGTACAACAAATGCATCAAATTCAACTTCACTTGCATCCAAGCAATCTTCAACCGAGATGCTGAGACCATGCCAGTTGCCATTTCAGTTCTCACAAAGTGTGCTTCCCATTCAACCAGCAGTATCAACTCTTCCCGATAGCACTAGAAGCAACGTTACAAAGCCAAACATAAAAATCCAACCAAAAACAAACGTTAGTCATACGGAAACCAAAACGGCTGATATAAATATCGCGACAACCAATCTAAGTGTATCTATGTGTAGTACAAACGTGAATAAGAGTAAAGAAGGTTTCAAAACAAAGAAGTTATTTGAGAAACAGATTCCCGGTCTTGTCTCTGACCAAGAAAACAGCGGTAATGACCCACAACAGGTGCTACATGGGGACGCTTCTGGAAAAATTGCGGCGGATTCGACAAGCTCGTCCCAGCAGGACTTCGTGCCAGTGCAGCAAGTTCACATGCCAGTCTTCAGTACTGTCCAGATTGTTCCCGCAAGCATTGGTGGTGGAGACTTTGCACTTGTTCTGCCGACAGGCATTGTATCTGCAAACACTTGTGTGTTTCCTTCCCCAACACCACAAAATTATATACTTCCGGTGTTTCCCCAACCTGCCTCTATTGTATCTTCAAGTCTGCCTTATAGTGCCCCCTTGTCTTCTCCCCCTACGGTTTTAAAAGTGAAAGAATCGATTAATGTACTGACAACAAGTGCTTCATCTACAACAACAGATTCCTCTACATTTAAAGCACAAGAACAAGAAATATTTAAACAAGAAGCACGGCTTAAGGGGGGAAAATTTGGCTCGCGTTTCCACCCTTATAATGACAGAAAATTACCATTATTAAACAATGTGAAATCTGTAGTGAGTTCATCAGATACTGAGAACACACTCGAATCATTTTCAGCAGCATCGCAGTCGACCAGTTTTACCAGAGATTCGGCTTTCTCCATTTCCTCTAGCACTTTTAGTCCAGAGATGTCCAAAATATATGCAAAGTCCACATCTAAAGAAATATTGAAAACCAGTCAAAACCATGACTGTCTGACAACAGAAAGAGAATCTGTAGGTGCTGTAAACGACGGTGTTGTTCAAAACCAGCATAACCAAAATAACGAAGAAGACATGTGGAGACCATGGTGAATATTTAAATGTATCAAAAGTTGTCTTGACTTGACTTAAATGTATCGAGTACAAAATGTTATCGAGTACAATATGGTATCGAGTACAATATGGTATCGAGTACAATTCGAGTACAATATGGTATCGAGTACAAAATGTTATCGAGTACAATATGGTATCGAGTACAGAAAGTTAAAGAAAATTGAAATATATCGAATTCTGGTATGGGGTGAAAAGAAGGTTTCAAATGAAAACGGATGTGTGGAAAGCAAACTATCGAACACAAAAGATAAAAGATGATATAAATATGTACAAAGTATGGATAATGCAGTTCCACTCTGAGACAAATATAACGGGCAGAAGTGTTTCTACATTTTATACAGGCATTAGAATCGTTGAAACAGAAGTCTAGTAAAGTCTGTGAAATTACGGTGTTGTGCTGATCAATCAATGATTAGAAAGGAAAAATATTAGATCATATATGTCCTTACATATGGAAAGGAAATCAATCAATTAACAAATACACCATATGCAGATAAAAGATGAAGTATACGTACTCAAAAATTCTAAATGAAGTATCCCTCACAGTTTACCTCGGGATATATGTATGTTTGTAGTGGGATAAATTGCAACACGAAATGTGTTTCCTTTTATACGGTATTGATTACATTTTTTAGGTTCAAAGAAACCCAATTTTCCCTTGTAAAAGATTGCATGCGGTCGTTACACCATTAAATGGATCAAACCTATCATTTATAATGTTGGTTACACTGGTCGTGCGTGTTTTTGCTTGTTTTAGCTGTCAAACATAGTTAAATGAAACTTGTTATTTATGTGCTAAATGCCTTTATGATATTTGTTTTGCTCTAAGCTTTATTAATTATGTTCCTACCTGTCGGTAGTATTTAATCAATTTTATGTGATTTGTTTGTTATGTAATGTGCAATATCATAGACAAATGTTATTTAATATACTATTTAAATAAAATTATTAAATATATGTTTCTTTTTTTTTCTGTGGAAGGATGTTTTCCTGTGTATGATATTGCCTATTTGGGCAAGAAATATCGTATCATTTGTAAACTAAAGTTAATGTATTGTATTATTTAAAGAAAAGCGTTTCAAAATGAAATATGATTTTAAAATTCGCTTAATTTTCAAATATGCGCATCCAATTGTTTACCTTGTTGATTTATCTTCATGATGAGCGTATATTTTCAAATAAAGAAATTTCAATACAATATATCCTATTACACTTTTTTTCAGTGTGGGGTGGGTGGGGGGGGGGGGGCAGGGCAAAGGGGTTTAACAAAACAACTGCATATTATATTGTGCAACTTATAATATTGTTTTATCAAGGATGTTTACAACAAACCAAAGAAGTATTATATATTTATTTTAATCTATTACTTTTTTTGAATAATAAATTCCTTGTCAATAGGAAATTTAAAGCCAATTTGCATTCAACACCGTGTCCGTACATTTGTATATGAACAGAGAGAAAGAGGGAGAGAAAAAGAGGGGAGGGGGAGAGAAAAGGGCCTGACAATCAAATAAAGAGACTTTGAATTTCATGACAACATAGTTACCAGTATAAGAAGTTCGAGCATTACAGAATACAGATCGTGAGTCAATAATATAAATACGTATCATAAAATACTGAATTTTTTTTGGACGATAGTCCAGTACCCTTCGTACTTGAAAATGAAAAAGGAAAGAAAAAATATTACTAATTATTTTCACCTTTAATGATCAAATTGCTCTATATAGCAAAAGAAGATTACAAAATATTTTAAAATCAATTTAACGTTGATGTTCGCAGATTTGGAATACTTAAGGATTTTGAAAACGCACGCCTGCATTTATTATATTTTTTTTAAAGGGTAGCTGGATAACGTAATGGTAACGCGCCTCGCTTCTCACCAATGCGTCCCGGGTTCGATCTCTGGTCACGTATGTGAGAGGGTACAGTATTCGCCCGTCCAGACTCGTGAATTTTCTTCGGGTTCTCCGGTTTTCTCCCACAATAATGATCACATACGCCGCCAACAGAGCCATCGTAAGAACTTGTTTTGTAATCGATGTAAAATAAATAAAGTTTAAACTAGATATTTTTTACACGAAAACGAAATACGAAGGATAAGATTAAATGGATATCATATATTGTTGATTTTATAAAAGATAAACTTAACAACTGAATATATTAAATAATGTTGACATGTGTACGTACATAATCATATAGTAAGTGATTTCGTTGTAAAAACACATCTACAAAGCGTACGTATTATATCTATGCCGATACATGTGTATTATCCAATTTAGTTAAAAGTTAACTGTCTTTATGAAGACATCGTAAAAAACGTAGATTTAATACATTACATACGCCTGAACGACAAAATTTTATCCATTTTCGAATATAGTAAAATGTGTTCATTTGCATGGAACAAAATCAAATGTGATTTGTGAAATTAGAAGTCCAACAGGTTTACAGAGTTTTTGAATTCGTATAGTATAACAAAGTGTATACAGATGGTATATCTTTTTGGAGAGAGATACACGCTTGTTCCTATTGAACGTTGACGGGATTTAGTTTATCTTAATATTGACATATTAATATATCAGAGTAATACGCTATAACAAAGACATTACTTCAAGGGTAAACTTTTCTAGGTGTACACAGAAACTCGTAGTATGAGAGTGAAAAGTTTAGGGATCAACTCTTAATTTGTGGATTGTAAAACACGTTTATATACATTTCAATTAATTTCTTTCCACGTTTAGCAAGTAAATAACACGAAATTACACGAGGGCGGCAAAAGTGCTTGAGTCCAACCTGCTTACTCGTTTCTTTCAAACTTTTGATGCCAGTGAAGTTATACCTAAGTCAAACATATTCAAACAATCTCATTTCCTATGTAGATCAGGATGTCCTATTTTATATAGGCAATATAAATCCGGAATTGTGTTTAAAATTACAATATCACTTTAATTTCCACTTGCCTGCAGGATAATGGATACACGCCTATGCATGTGTCTGCAAAATTACCATAAAATTACCCGACTAAATCAATTACACGGTAAATTTTAGAACAATTTCGATGTACATCATCGTTGACAATAATCACGGTATCATTTACGTTTAGTGTCGATGGGTCGACTTTGATCAGACTTGAGAAATATTGCGATTGATGAAATAAAGTTGAGCAATTACCATTTTTTTCCAGCAATTACGATGTTTACATAAGCCATTAAACTCGTTGAGCTTTAACCTTAGTGAATTAACGACGTCACGGGATGGAATATCAAGCTAGAGACGGTTAAAGTTAGTTTATAAATACCAGAGGGTGTTTTGTAAGTCATTTGAAGTATTGTTAACAAGTATAACTATCGATCACTTGGGAATGAATAGAAGACCGGATGTGTGTTGACTTTATGTGCCAATACGTCAAATCAAATCATGTCAAATCAGAACATTTAATAAATAACGAAATATGTATATTTGGTCAGAGACACGACTAAGTAATTTAGAGTATATGAAAGCGTTTAAACTAAACATCGAAGGTATGTGAACGCCATATGGTTATTCTAGATCGAAAAAGAAAATAACCGGTACATTTGATTAAGAACTCTCGTCAAATAACAAAAAATAGATAAATACAGTTTTTATGCTCACCGAAGGTGACGCATATAGTCGCCGCTTCGTCCGTCCGTTCGTCCGTCCGTCACACTTTCCTTGTCCGGACTATTTCTCAGGAACTAACGGCTTGAATTCAACGAAACTTTATGGGAAGCTTTATTACCAAGAGGAGATGCGCATATCGTCAGCATGACCCGATTCCTAAATTTTTCACAGAGTTAAGGCCCCTTGACTTTTTGGCCTATAGTTCATATTGCATGATTCTTGTCCGGGCTATTTCTCAGGAACTAATGGCTTGAATTCAACGAAACTTTATGGGAAGCTTTATCACCAAGAGGAGATACGCATATCGTCGGCATGACCTGGTTCCTCAATTTTTCACAGAGTTATGGCCCATTGACTTTTCGGCCTATAGTACATATTGCATGATTCTTGTCCGGGCTATTTCTCAGGAACTAATGGCTTGAATTCAATGAAACTTTATGGGAAGCTTTATTACCAAGAGTAGATACGCATATCGTCGACGTGACCTGGTTCCTCAATTTTTAAGAGAGTTATGGCCCCTACTACCATGTTGTTGACTAATATTCATGTCATTTGCCTAATTTAACAGGAGATATCATTTAAACAAAACCCCACAAAATTCAATATGCTAGTAATGTCAATCATAATCATGTCAGCTAATTGTTGTTTAGTCCATTATACACTATTTCAAATATCCAGTCATATGTCAAGAG
>CM037794.1:34266435-34316435 GCA_021229015.1 Solen grandis
GCAATTGTAATCGCTCATTTCAAAAATATATGTATATTTATATTTGACAGGCATGGCAACTATAACTCTAAAATTAAGTAGGGAAAAAAAGGAGTGTTATGTAATACATATGGTTACTGTCAGGACCGTTGCATTAGTTGTGCAACGTCTGTCTCAGTTGTGACTGTCGTTGACACTTATTATATAATACATATGTTAACTGTCTGGCTGGCTGGTAACCAGCCAATATATAAGCTGACCGATCAAGGGTATTGTAAGCAGATCTGGTGGGATACCTAGAGAGATCTTGTTAGAGCCTCGAGACCACCCCCAGCACGACCTTGCCAAATACCTTGGGGACTGAATAAATCTATTGCCAGCCACCACCGTCTCGTGTTAGTTTATTCCGGCCATAACACTACACATTATTATATTAAATATATTGTAACACTTTTACTTTCTTTTACTTTCATATCTACGTTGATTTTTCTTACGCTGAATATCTTTTTTAAAGATATTTCTTGTTTCAGAATGACATCAGTTTTGTTCATTTCTGTTTTACGTTTGGTAAAAAGTATACATGTGCATACCGTTAAAAGGAACCTTTTTAAAAACAATTTTATCATACACAACATTACGGCATGCACATGTATACTAATTTGCCTTTTTATATAGAGTACTTGTTCAAAATTCCCTTTACACATTCACGTGCAGTGTTTACGGTTCTATTCATTTCCATGACAAATAAAGCATTTTTCATCTTTATCTTACCTTAAAATGACACTGCTGTGTAACAATTAACACCATGCTATTTGTTCATGAAAAAGATTGATTGATGTACGCTTTAAAAATATTATTATAAAAGTAAGTTTATCATTAGAAATTCATTAACTGTGAATTAAACATGTTAGGATATTTGCTGCTTTGTAATTTGTTTAGTTTATTTGCGTACCTGTAACGTAGTGAAACAGGTAAAAAATCTTTATCTTACTTTAAAATTGCGTGTTGCAAATTAAACCATGGTTTTATCAGTCAAAACCCTTAATTGGGCTTAAACCAAAATCTTTATGCTTTAAAAATAGTAGTTTATGAATACAAATATCCTGTTGATTTTCCACTTAACAGGTAAAACTTCCTGGTTGGAAACAAGAAACCATGGAATGAATTGTCAAAATTGTCTATTTTTCATGAAGTAAAGGCATTTTCAATTGGAACTTGCTCAGAATATTTACAAACAAGGCACCTGTTCTCCAAACAAAATGGAGAGGGAAAAGGACATTTTGGCCGGAAAATGCACAATTTGATTAAATTGGAACTAAGAATTTACCAGAAGAAAATTGCAGCATTCATTTTTCTACAATAAAATATGATTCAAATTTAATCAGCAAACTGGTATATAAATGTATAGGTATAAACATTTAAGAAAGGTTTCCGTGGTAAATTTGTCAATCAAATATCGAAAACCTGATTTAGTGGTTTTTATATTATCTATTATGAAATTAAGCTTATCATAACAAAATAATTACATGAGAATTAAAATAAGATCATAAAATAAGATATGAGAGAAGATTATAAGAGACAAATTGAAAAAAGTTGCGATCAGATGCTTTGGAATTAATCACTCAGGCCTACGGCCTTTGTGATACTGCTCATCCGAATATGGCTTTGTTCAGATAATTTCGACCCAGCAATATTATTATATCCCTCAAGACTTAGATCCATGCTTTCAAATTTCAAAATAAATTATATAACACTAAGGGAGTCGCACGCTATTGGGCACTATGGAGAATTGAAAAATAAACAATTTTGTTGTGTTGTATGCCTTAAGTGACACCTCTATGAATAATTATAAAAAAAATAATAATAAACAAAATTTATTATTCGATTTCATTTTTTTAATCTGAAGTCTCATTTTAGAGAAAAAATCAACAAAATATAATAACGTTAATTCCTTACAGATAAAAATGTTATTAAATGTTGTTTTTAAACTAATAAAAACATTCGGAAAACAAAGCATACATGATTATTTCAACTAAAACACTTGAAACATGTAATAAGATGTACAATGCCCAACCCATTTTAGATATTGGTCTAACCATTTTTTTTATCCAAAATATCCTCTATCGCTAAAATCTTCATAACTTAGAGAATAATTTCGAAATTACCTGACTTTTCTTAAAAGCATGTCAAATTTTGAAAATAAAATACATGTAAAACTATTTTCATTTTAAATCTGATCTGAGTGACAAATATAATGGTCAACGAGAAGAATAGAAAGATTTTGACCCTACTGGGATTCCAACCCACAACCCTCAGTTTCATAGCAGTTGAAAGTAATTTTTGCCTATTTATGTATATTGCATTAATGTGTGCGACTACGTTAAAAACTACGTACAGATATCCTCCTTCAGAATGCATCTTAATTATACTAGAAACCATTTTTCACCATTTAAGCATACCACCGGCTGCCACCCCACTTTCTAGCACTAACATTACAATAAGATTCTGCCCAAAATCTAGTCGAAAAATTCTGAAACCGGGCCTATAGGTTTATACTAGTAAACAAAGTTATTTGCATGCAAACTTGATGGCCAGGTTTTTCTCAAATTGTTTGCGTTCCTCCAATGGCGCGTTACAAAGTCCACATGCATGTCATATTTGTTTACTGTCTTCAATTATTGATATGATACTGATGATAAATTCGTATCCATCTTTCATTCCATGTATTAAGTTCAAAAAGATGGATATTGACTAAAGATGTTTAACTTATTTCGTGAGATTAAAGATATTACTTTTTTTACTTACCTACTTTATAGCCCTATAAAAGTTAAGTAATGATCATGAGCTGTTTACTTTATAGCTGCGGAAATGAATCTATTTCCGCACTGACGAAAGCTACATATTTTCTTTTTTATTAGATGACCAATAACAAGATGGCACTTAAAGATATTAAAATAAAAACACCTAACCGAGCAGCTTATCCAGAGCGCCACGTACCTGATATACAAAACACTGAAGGCTACCTTTAACAGCAATAAATTAACGCTAACTCGTTATCATCACATGAAACATGATGCAATATGTTGCTAAGCGGAATAGCAGTTCAGCCGACAGTTGCAATAAATATATCTCAAGTAGTTAATTTCAGCTAGAAAAAGATTATACTTAATGTAAGTTCAACCAGAGGATTTAGAAGTATGATAATGTTTAGCATTTGTACAGTAGCTTTACGGGGACAAACATGCCTTAAATGGTAATAGCACCATGTTTTACCTTTTTTTAAAGAATGCTTGAAGATGTTCATATTTACTGTTGCTGTAGCTGTATTGGGGTTAAGCGTCGCTGCGATCGTATTTCAATCATATAGCGACGTCCAGCTAATTACAGGTGGAGGAAGACCCCGAGTACACAGAGGTACCCGGGTAGAACCACCGACCTACCGCAAGCCAGCTGGAAGGCTTCCTCACATGAAAAATCCGAAGTCCCTACCGGTGTTCATATTTATGCGTATGGCTTTGAAAAATAGTATAATTAAATGATGTAATTAATAATATAGTTGTGATTATACAATAGAGGAAATATAATGAAATATAATTTAAAAAAAGTGCATTTTATTTCATAATTAATTGAATTTGTCAATTATCTTCGAAAAGATGGGCGGCCAAATGTTCAACAGATGGAGGTCAGTCACAAAAATGTTGTGAGCACGATCAGTCACCGTTTGCTTCACTCCGGTAGAAATGGTAGTCATAGCAACAACAAAAAAAATGTCCTCTCTCCCAGCGCGTCCGTCTTGGTGTCTATCTTAACAACGAATACACTGTCACTATGTACTGCACAAACTGGACGTCAACACACCATCATATCTAACGACTTTTCCTTTCCCACATTCAGTAACATAGGATTTATTACGACAACAGTGTGATGAGTAATGATAGATAAATGTTTGTTTCCTTCACTCTATAGTCGAGTGGATTGTCAGAGGAAAGAGGACTTATGTCTTAACCGGCTTATTTTTCTGTACTGTTCTGTAAATAAAACAGAAATTTATCATCATCAATATTTTCATGTTATTGTTTTTTACTTAATAATTGCGATCATTCTCTATACTACTAATTTGTATTTCTCTGAATTTTAAAAAATACTCAAAATACATAATAATGAGCATGAATAAATTAATTATTATTATTATTATTTTATATTGTTTCCTTTAATTCTTTTTGCTTATATTATTTAGGGTTTGGAGTGTCAAACTAATAGTTCATGTTACTCTTGCGCTTTGACAGGTAGAGTAATCAGGGCGTTAGGCATTCGTTATTTTTATATCATGAATTATTTAGGCACCTGTCAAATTACCACTTGGTTATACCACAGAGAAGGGCGCCGACCAACATAATCATCACATTGATGGAGTCCCACATGTGTAACAAATAATGAACAAACCATTCATCATACAAGTAGGAGTTCCACGGAATCACTGAACGTGCATACACCTCATCAACTTTGGACGAATCTACCTCCGATTTTCAGGAAATAGGCCGCGACTAAAACTACATCCGGTTTAGTGCCTATTTTTAATAACCTAAATAAAATGGATATTTCAACCCCTTCTCATTATATTTTTGTACTAAATTATATTGAATTTTTTTTTTTTTAATTTCAGCAAACATTGATTTCGGCTGACATACAATCATTCGAAGAAATTGTACTTTTACTGCAGAAAATCTGTTTTATATTCTTGTTGTTTGTTGTTGTTTTTTTAGTGAAATACGCACTTTTCTCCTCCAAAAAGCTAAAAATCTGTAATACAAATTTCCTTTATATTTTGTTTATTAGTACGATATTTCCTTAACTACTAAACATTAGAGTAAAAAGAAAATCTGTATTACAGATTTTTAGAAAATCGTATTTAAATTAACTCACCTTTTGGAAAAATTTTTTAAAAAAAAAACCTTCATTTTTTGTTCATACTTTAAATAAAGACAATATGTGAAGAAATCTAAACTAGTATGTGTTTTGGCTTGTTTCTAAATGAATTTCCCGAAATTCAGGCCCTTTTCGGTAATTACAGTACATTTTACTCTTACGTGTAACAACTCGGAAGCGGTGCTATAGTAAAAGTTTTTCAGGCTGTGATAAAAGCCAGCGTTCAATTTTGGCTATATAAAGTCTGCTACATTATCAGACATTGCTGAATGTTGAACATTTTTGTGATATCTTAAATATAATCTTAGAATATAAATAAACAACTAAAAGTA
Source organism: Solen grandis (assembly GCA_021229015.1). Classification (NCBI taxonomy): domain Eukaryota; kingdom Metazoa; phylum Mollusca; class Bivalvia; order Adapedonta; family Solenidae; genus Solen; species Solen grandis. The sequence continues at coordinate 34,271,673 of CM037794.1, forward strand.
TATTGTGTCATTTAATGTGTGTGTGAGAGAGAGAGAGAGAGAGAGAGAAGCCTTATATACTCTTATATACACAATATCAATACATTAAAAATTCCCGAAAAAGATAATTAAATTCAAACAATTAAACACTCCAAAAGAAAAAAAAAATAAAATGCAAACAATTAAATTCTCTTGAAAGTTATCAGGCAGTCACTCATCTAAGCTTAAAATTTTTTTTTTTTTTTTTTTTTTTTTTTTTTTTTTTTTTTTTTTTTTTTGCTGTATATGAAATCTACACAATATACAGAAAACTAGATAACCGGATTCATAGGTTTATACATCAATATTGTCAGTTCTACTCTACTTGAAAACAAGTTCTTACAACTTACATGTTCACTGGCTGGACCAGTACTTTGTGGCTGTACTTGGGAAGGTGTATAGGTTTAAAGCTATACTGTATATGAAAATGATATAATTAAGGGCATCATTAAAAATAGGATTACAGATGGGCAACTGATTCACAAACAGATCCCTACTCTTTTTTTGAAGAAAGGAAGGGGACTTTTTTATTATTTTTTTTCTGATGATGAATAAGTTTTAATGTCCTAATAACATAGGTATGGAGTTGCGTGTGTGTGTGTATAAATGAAGATTATTGCATTGATAAGTACAGAAAATGACACTCAATGTCAATGTAAATTTACATTAAACACCAGTTTTTTTAAGGAGTAGTTCGGAATTTTATCCCATGTTAGTAAAATGCAGATCACAACCAAACTTTTATAACGCCCCTCATTGAATACACATCCTGCCGATTCGAATTTTGTAACCATGTCAATTTCATAATGACGCAATGACAGTGGCTAAAAATAGACAAGAGTGTGTCAAGAACCTTGATTTAAGTAGTCATTGTATTTTCTCAATTATTTATCGTCTATTATGACGTCAAATTAGGAAAAAATCTTTTATAAACAAACAAAATGGCCGCCGATTGCAAAAATGTTGATGTTGACGGACTATATTGACGTCGTTAAGGTGCAGGAATGTGATGCGGTGGAACTCCTACTGTACATGATCAAACAATTTAAAACAAAAAAAACATCGTCAAAACGCTAGAGACATCTATATGGTTCAGCTCTGTTGTATCAAGTCTGGTGCTTCAGTCGTGTAAATGAAACATCAAGACTAATTAATGAAGTCAAGCAATAATATGCAGTCGTATTATTGCACATGGTTTTAAACAAATGTGACTTTAGACACAAGAAACCGACTTTATTCGATATAGAAAATGTTAAGGAGGAAAAAATAGTATCTATATGTAATATTGCAATCCAAAAGCCTTATGGTAAGTATAGCCCCACATAAAGACCACCCTATCGTTTAAATCACCTCACTATTGAGATGACTGTCTCATGATTATTACTGCCATGGTTACAGTAACTGTATCAATGCGATATCTGGGATCATTCTGTACACCTTGTTAAAACAGTATTACTAATGAGTAAATTTTAAGTGATGTTTTCCATCGATGAAAACATTTTGAAAAATATGCAGTATTCCTTTCATACAACAAAGTCATGGTCGTTTAGATATTCATTCTACCACACGAACATTTTTAAACAGTCTACATAGCCTTTTCCATTTTTAAAAAAACTCCACTGAGTCCCGACACCATGATTATTTTATTGTTTCACTGTTTGTTAATTCAGTAAAATCTTAGGATTTGGTGCATTACGAGTATTACACTATATTATTATCATAGCAACACATTCTTGCATTTGGTATTTTTATGATATTCTTGTTGTGCTAGAGTCTACAGTCACTTGAACAATTTCTCATTAAGATATCGATGTGCAGCTAATTACAGGTAGGGAAATGCCTAGAGTCAGAGGAAAGCCTACCCGACTCATTCCCGAAAGTTATACCGCGACTCATACTTATATGAGTAAACGTGAATTAATTTTTTTCACGATTTCACGACGTTTAATCTCTGATAGTTTACAATATTTTTTATCTTTGCAAATTACATAATTAAGTCCGATTTTTCAACCAATACTTGAAAGCTTTTACAGCAGTCATTATGTCCCATTATACAGATTTTAGATATATTATCTGAGGCAAGTATAAATTACTATTTTTATTTATAGCTTAAATATTTAGCAAATTTTAGCAAATGTCAACTGGTCAATGCGATAGGCAGATGCATCTCTTGTTTACAACAATTCGTAGCTGAACTGTATCGACTATGCGTTGAGAAGATAAAACTTATAAAAGTCAAACCCGTTGGGGCAAGGGTTTTTCATGACCCTCCCAGGCGCCAAATATTGGTCCAACCCAGGAACCGTCGAGATGTAAGAAGTTGTTTTCTACTCGACTTAAAATAAAAAAAAGTTTAAATATTAATAATTTAAAATATTACAATGCAAACGTGGAATTCCATATAATATCCAAAGAAAAATGCTCATAAAATACCATAGAGTAAAGTACTATATATACTACCTAAAGATAGAAGTCCACAAAATAAATGCGGGGTAAAGTTAATATAATACATACACTCAGTTCCAAAAGAAAGTGTGCACTTTTTAATTTCAAATATTGAAGTATTTAACAGTGTATTTGTCATTGATCTAGCCTCAGATCTATCCATGCCAGGTGGTAGATTTTGGGCTAGATCGATGCCAAATATGATTTATTATCATTGTTTTATTATAGAAGTTGTCACGGCACATAAAAAAATAACTCTGTAACGATGCGTAAGCGGAAAAATATCAATGAAGCAAAATACTGTTAAGTATTAGTTTTCGTTTATATTTCAAATTTTATGGAACTTATCGCAAGCGATGCGAAGTTTAGCGCTGCCATAAATCCATAAGATTTAAAAGATAAACGATAACATATTTACAGTCTGTCACGTACGCATACAGCTCATCATGGAACGCCTCCCGATTTACTGACAGCACATGCGGTGCTTTAGGTTAGGTTCAAAGTCAATCTTACTAGGTACATTTATATTTTAGCTAACCAAACATGACGTTACTTTCCGCCGCCGCATCAAACTCCGCCCATATTGTCATTTTGTCGGAGTTTGATGAGTGTACAATTAGTGTATCGTTTTAACATGGGGCCATATCAGATGCAGTTCTTAGGTGTAAACAGTGACTGTCTCTAAACAGAACAATGTTATTTAATGTCACTTAATTTTCAGTTAATATTCTTACCCTTATTACAGGCAGTCCCTTCCAACGTGTACCCAGTCTTACGGTATATGTACTTTGCCATGTCATGTAACCCCCTTTGCCTCTTGGTGGGAAGAACTCTCAGTCATGAGAGATAGTGAAACGGGTTTATTGTATATGTTTATCACATATCATGCCCGTTGATAAAATAATTTATCAAATTCCTTAAAGGACCCCTGTCCCATGACGGATGCACTAACTATTAGCTAACATGTATGTAAACCGATAATTGAAACAAAGATAATCAATACGATGGGAAGTGGTGAGTCATCAATCAATGGCTCTATACTAATAGCAATGGGGTTATCACATGGTCAAAAGGGTGCCGACAACTCAGAACGTTATCCCGATTATCATAGGAAATTCGTCGCTGCATAAATAACATCCAATTGAATGTTAAATGATTTTGCAAACTTATCAGTAACGCTCAATTTATTATTAAAGATGTTCTCTGATGGGGCATATATTGGAAACTGAATAAATATGACTTTCATGACGATAAGTAACCTGCAATTTTCAAAATCTAAATTATCATTCAATAAGATAAAACAAGCCTTCTTACAACATACTATTTCTTTTAAATTGAATACACAAAGTAAACAAATGTTTGTTCAGGTTAAAATCAAATCTCAATAAAGCGACATTTTTTGTAGCCCGAAATCAACTATATGACCATTAATTCCATACTTAATATGGAATATTACGAACCCTTATATCCATCTCAAGAGAAGTTTAAAAGTATAGAGAAACTCGATCCAAACCGTATAAAAGGTATAACTTTTATGTCACCAATCTGATGACCGTTGCGTCTTATTTATTAAACAATGGGCCTTTTTTTTTTTACTATATCTCTTTAATGAAACAAAAGGATGAATATTTCAACAATAATATATAATAAAATTATCATTTATCAGCAGCATGTCTTGGAACAGTCTTAGTCACAATCAAAACTTAAAAAAATACGAGGCTTGTTCATAAATTATAGAGATAACATGAATAATTAAGAAACTAAAAGGAATACAAAATTAAGAGTTACACCACGAAGCAGCCCAACATAAGTACTATCTGTATGCAAAAGATCTATTTTAATGACGATCATATAGTGTCAGCACCCATTTGAATTACATGATCTGGCTTTATTCGGAGCATGGCGACGTCAGGTCATGACGTTACATTTATCTCAGCACACTTTAAGCTAGATTGGAAGTCATTCTTTTTTCGAAGTCAGAAATACTTTATTTACTACTGCGCCCAATTAATGTACAATAATACACAAAACTCATTGCAACAAAAGTTGCACTTCAGCTTGCTAACTCTTCATCCACTGAATTGAATAAGATATGAGAAGAACAACATTGCCCGTTGGAATTGTATTTGTTATAATTATTCGTCTCTTTTAAAAGCTTTATGGAATGTTCGGATCTTCCAAAATCATCTGTGCAACACATATGCTAGAGTATGAGAACCACAAATTCCACTCTGTACCATTTCCAACTGTGTCTTTCTTCTAACTTTTGACTTTCCCCATTAAACAAAAGCTTTTATGATAGCTGCTGCTCCGCTTTTGTTTACACCAACTCCTAATAAAGGAGGCCTATAGCTTGCGTATATATTAAGCAAATTATTCCGAACGTCAACATCGTATCGTTACAATGACATCAGTTAAACGTCTTTCTGTTATTTCTACATTATTGCAACACATGTGCACCGAAGGTTCCTCTGTACTTTCCAATTTTAACGGCGTGCTTCAGTTCACACAACATAACAGGATCTAAACATTAATTATAGAGTTTTCCTGTCTTTATTTTGTTAAATCTGATTTATTAGCATGATCCGTCAGAGATTAATTAATGTTTTTGAAAGTTTGAACACAGAGAGTTACTTATTTTTTAAAAATCAACCATGTTTCAATAATTTCTGAACAAGTCTCGCACTATTCATAATTAAAGGTTTTAAAACAAAGAAATGCATTAAAATCCAATAAAGTGTAACACTAATATTTGTCCTTATCTGAAGATGATAACTAACTCTTGAAAATTTAATTTATTTCAAATTATGATGAATAAATGTATAAAATATTCAACATTTAAAGTATCATGATATGTTACCAGTGCTTAGAAAAGTATAACTTCGAGCTCCCGAAACAGAACATTCCGTTGCCAACATATATACTCAACTCCTAAACAACATGCACATCTAATCAAACTACAGACGATATTTCTTGACCATATAAGAATGGTCGTACATTTTGTTTCACGGTCAAAACAATGGTGATTGAAATCATTATTCTATTTGCACATTTAGCTGGGTCACTGATGAAAGTACGCATTTCATATGACCACTACGTTCTTATATTATTGTTCTAATTATTCCACTGTATTCTTACGCCACATTTCATTTTATTTCTATGTTGAGCCTCAATTATATAATGTGACTTCATTTATTAATCCCCCGCCAGCGAAGCGGGAGGGGGTTATAGGACTGGCCTTCGTCTGTCTGTCCGTCTGTCTGTATGTAACGTTTTCGTGTCCGCTCCATATCTCCTATACGCTTGAAGGATTTTCGTGAAACTTGCCTCAAATGTAAAACCTAGTTGAGACGATGTGCAGAACACAGGTGGCAGCCATGTAGACTCAAGGTCAAGGTCACACTAGAAGGTTATGTGTTTGAACCTTCTATTTCCATTTCAATTTCGTGTCCGCTCCATATCTCCTATACACCCTTGAAGGATTTTTATGAAACTTGTCTCAAATATAAATATAATTGAGATGATGTTCAGAACACAGGTTGCAGCCATGTCGGCTCAAGGTCAAGGTCACACTTGAAGGTCAAGTGTTTGAACCTTCAATTTCAATTTACAATTTTGTGTCCGCTCCATAACTCCTATACTCCTCGAAAGATTTTAATGAAACTTGCCTCAATTATAAACCAAATTGAGGCGATGTGCAGAACACAGGTGACAGTCATGTTGGCTCAAGTTCAAGGTCACATTTGATGGTTCAGTGTTCATTAATGGATATTTTTGTTTCCATGCTATATTTTCTGAACAACGGAAAGTTTTTCATAAGTCAACTACATCAAATTGTTGTCTTTATTACATAAAATGCAGTTTTAAACCCCACTACAATAGTAGTGCTGAAAAGGTTTTTATTAAGGCAGCGGCGGGGGATATAGCTGTCCTTTGGACTGCCTTGTGTCTGTAGGGTCAACTGGAAGACTTTCGTATATACAAATTCAAGTGATCATACAAAGCTCGACCTTACCACAGAGTATGTTCAAGTCAGCGGCTATGACCACTTGGTCACGGAGACCCCGGTGCCGAAAATATTGATTGCAGTATAGATACATCATAATGCAATTAAGTGCAAATCACTTTCTATCGTTGGGAGACCAAAAAGTACAAAAAGATTATAAATCAAATTGAATTCTTAAATCATACCCAGTGGTAACATTATCTTAGTTACACAGAAGATAAAACGTTCATTTTACGTTTCGAAGGCCTTTAATCACATAAAGCCAAGAGCATAGCAAATACAGATACAAATGAAGCGGATTAATCATGCAATTTCAATTGAAACTTATTTATTATATTTTTTTGACTGAGTGAAAACTGAAATAAAAATAGCAATAAGGCATCGTTAGACAGCAACGATTAAGTATAGACAATCAGGTTTGACATCAGTTCAACCGCCTTCTTTAATTTTATCAATTTCGACATTGTTGGTCATTTTGGACATTTAAAAACAAAACCTTTCCAAATACTGATAGACTAATTGTACAATAATTTCACAGCTACATCAACTGAACACCATTTGTTTTTTTTTTTCTGAAAAATTTAATTGTTGAAACCATTGCAACCAAATTTCATTTTAAAGGCATATTATATTTCAGAGTGATTATCGCTCTGTCATATGATAAAAACTTGACATCTACCTAACAATGTTCAATGCATGTACAATAAACATTCTTATACAACATAGCGGCTCGGGTGACATGACTTTTCTCGGCCGAGAATAAAGTCATGTACCCTGTCAAGAAACGGCATAACGAATACTGTATGAGTTTATATACCATATATATCTCTTGGAATTTTAAGTAGTTGTGACGTGTTTGCATTAGAATAACACTATCTGTCTAGAACGTGTGTTTATTGGTGATTAAGAGACTACGTGTCCTAGGAAGAACGTACCTATTAAACATCGGAAGCACACGGTTGGTATTTTTCTGGAACATTTAAAAAAATTTCGTTCCTTTTTTAAATTAATGCAAGTTAAGGACGTTTCAACGGATTACGATATATTTTGCCCCGTTTGAAATTCTCACTGATTCTTTAGTAGAATGCTTAAAGAAAATCCAAATTTTAATATTACGTGTATTTCAAACATAATAAAAAGTATATTTGTCTAATTTTGAAGGTCCAAAACGTCACATATTAGTGCTTATAAAAAGTAGGCTAAATTTTCAATAAAAAAAGCAGTTTTATTAAAATAACATGATTACAAGGGAATAACGATAACTAGTTGTTTTGACTATTTACGGTCACAGTGATCATTGTGGTTTAATCTGATACAAAACGAGATTGATGGAAAACTTTTTTTTGGTTGTTAGAGCTATGTATAATGAGGTTTCACTGACAGATGAAACACTTTAATACAGTATAAAACTTTCTCAAAAGTTATATAGGATATTTCCAAAGAGGAATAACCCTGTCGATATATTTTGGCTTTGCGGCCACGGCCATATTGGATTTGATTGAAAACGTGTTTTTTACCAAATCGCGAACATATTTTTTATGGACAAAATATGTTTGTTATAGCATTAGTTTCATTAAAAAATCATTCTTATCTCATAACGTGCTTCAAATTAAACCAAATCATATTGGTACACCATGCATACTAATGATGAATATCACATCTTAAAATGGTAAAACCTTATTTGGAACAAAAACAAAGTTTAATATTAGATTTTTTTTCAAGTGCGTGAATATTGCTTAAATATTGCATAGATAATACTCAGTAAAAAACATGATATGGATATTAGTCATGTGTCAGTTCATGTTATTCTTACTAAAAGTTTGCATATGCTGGATTGGTGACTAAATACTACAAAAAATGTTGCTTTTGTTGTTTGTTTGTTTGTTTGTTGGGTTAAACGTCCCACAGAGAGTATTTCAGTCATTTGGAGATAATGTCTACTTGAGACAGATATAGTGCTGCCAAACTGCAGTATCACACCGTAGACATGTGACATGATGCCACACCCATGTCACATTATCTTGACGCCGGGCCACCCAGTCCTGCAACTACCCTTATATGCTGAGCGCCAAGCAAGGGAGCTATAACAGTACCATTTATTACGACATTACGACGAACCCACGACCTTCCGCTCACGAGGCGTAGCTATTGTTGAAACCTGAATAAGATACATGTATTGAGGGGGAAAAAAGCGACGAAACAATTTATGACACACCATTAACTAGCCAAGACCTGTACAATTTCGCAGAATTAAGATCGGTCAGAATTTAAATTACATTTGCATATACTTTTCACGGTATTTTAACAACAAATCGGGTACCTTCCGGTCAGACGGTAAACATGGAATATTATGTACAATAATAAGAACAATCCGTCGCCCAGCGGTTCGCCACAAGCGCCTTCATTCCACTCATTTTGCATAATATACATCATGCCAAATGTCACGTGATGATGGTAAACTAACAAAATGTCGTTTCCGCCTGCTGTCACAACAACACAATATATATATATATATATATATATATATATATATATATATATATATATATATATATATATACCACTAGGCGATATTTGATGTTTATTAAAGAAAACATACTTAGGGAAATGACACTCGCAGTAAAGTAAAAAGTTTTGGAAAAAAAGAAAAATTAGCTAAATTCTGTTAATTTTTACTTGTGATGGCAGTGGTTATCTACAACTGTAAGGGGAGGTAACTACTGCGGCGGAGGTTGATGGTTTGGAAGTTTTAGTCACATCCTTATTTGCTAGGCATTGGCCCACCCGATTTCGATATGTTTCCAATTCTGGAATAACCATAAGGGGATGTCCGCCACACTAGTTTGGGTGAATTCGAATGTGTCGTGATCGGGTAGGTGCAACGAATTAGGTGGCAGAGCAAATATGTAAAGCAGTTAGGTGCAGGTATGAAAACATTACGGCATCACGGTATGTTGTTTCAACAAACTGCTATGTCACCATAAACACTTTGAAGAACATTGTTTTTACAGACAGGCTGAAGTGGAATTACCTGGCAAGTTTTCTTTAAATAAAAGTACTTAATCTGTATAGCAATATTCTTGACCTATAATTATTGAATTACACATGTTTTCTATCATCTTGTTTCTCAATCCTTCCATGTTCACAGTATTTTCCTTTAACTATATATAACTTCGTATAACTGTAACATTATCTCCTTTGGCGGCCTCGACATGCTGCCCTTGGGAATCTAGTTATTACATGTTGTATAAGCGTTTCCGTTTTCATATATTGACTGTTGACATGGATTTAATTAACAGAATCAACGTAATGGCATACTTTGTGTGCCAGTACATTTCGAATATAACCATAGGATTGATTAATTGGTAAGGGCATATTGTCATATAATGTATCCACTAAGATACACGTAAGTATAATGTCTGGTAAGTTCATGTGTGATCCAGTAGTTTATGTAACTGAATATTGGTACTGTGATATCTTTCTGCAAGTTTCAGTCTTATTGTGGTTAATATGAAAGGAACAAGTAACACAGTTTGAGGGTCTTTAAATAGATTTGCAATTTTTCATTACAATTATCCTTTTACGTATGGTGAATTGTTGTGTGATACAGCTCTTTTGAACTGCATATGGATTAATCAGTTGACAGTTTTCTAAAGCTTGATTGTGTGTGTGTCGTCATATATCGACAAGTGTGTTGTTATGTATTTGAATGATAAGGAGTAAATTGGTTACTCCAAAGAAACGTAAATAAGAATTATTCTACAGTATAATGCTTTAACTTGGCGAAGTATGATAAACAAGTGGTACTTTAAAGCCTTGTCTTATTTTGTTCTTTCCTACAATTCACACTTTCTGTAGTTTAATTTGATTTTCAGACTTGTCGCCCTTAAATTAATGATATTTACCACCGCCGTAAATCCACAAATTCCCTTTAAGTGGCCTGGTTATATTTAACATTAAGTGATTTTGACATGTCTCGTGTGGAGGGCTTTGAAAAATAACAAAACTAAAAGAACAAATAAAATAAATTATCTTTAATAGAGTGTTCTGTTTAAACAATAGATTTGAAGAAATTCCAGTACATGACAGTGAATCAATTGACTATGGAGGAGTAGGCGGTAAAGTGTTCAACTGCTGGGTGCAGGCCATCAACGTGGTTTGAGCAGGACCATATGCTTCTTGCTATATACCAGCAGAAGATGTGGATTATAGCAAAATCGAAAGATTATATTCTCTCCCAGCGTGTCTGTTCTGGTGTCCTACAACGCTATACACTGTTATTGTGTCGTGCACAAACTTTGACAACAACAACCCAACATATCTAGCCACTTGACCATTCCCCACCCTTAACCCTAACCATATCCATCACAGAAATACTGAATTTAGTGTCAAAGAATAAAATAATTAAAGCTCATGAACATTTAACGTTTAAAAGGTCGGGCTTTTCAAAATAAGCAAAACACTATATGGATTGGATTAAATCATTTGTGAATTCAGCACATTTATGTTCATTGTATACATTTAGTAGAATCTAAAACACCTATTTGTTACTTAGAATAAAGTTGTGTAGTTTGATTAGCGGAGTTATTGTCAATTTGATATTTCTGGATATAAAATTATCTGTGTTGAAGTGTAGAGTGAATTCCATTTGTCCTGAAAATATATATAAAAACAGCAATCAACTTCATTTTCTTTCTTAATAACCACAGAGGAGAAGACATGGTGGAAATGTGTCTGTACAAAAATGCATTACAAATAGCTGAAATTCAGATATTTTTGTGGTAGATGAGAGTAAGAGATAACGAATACCTTCAGCATTACCAACTCTTGGATATGCCACAGACAATGGCACTAATTACCATCAACAACACGTTTAGACCGGGTATGACAGCAGCACCTGTTAAAGAAAAAGAACATGATTATTCTTACAAAACTACATACATAAGTAATTGAATTGATCTGTCATGATGTGGTAAGGTGCAGGTTTGTATTGCATTGTTTTGCTTTGTAAGTAAAAATATGTCCTCTTTCACAACATGTTTGTAAATCCGTGTACGTGTCTGTTATTGTCCGAGAGAGTGTCGAAGTCCGCGAGAGTCCGTAAGCTTATAGAGTGAGATTCTGTTTTATGGAAGTACCCTGATTGGTTGGCCATCCCCATTTGTCCTTTCTCCCGCTTGTAGACTTGTATGAATTATGACAGGAGCAATAGTGAACAATGGACTCGAGTTGTTATCTAAAACATTAATAGGACAAAACCAAATAAATATGTTTTAAGTTTTTTTTTCAGACTTGATTTAATCTTCTTTTTTTAAACATAGCAGTTGGACTCGGAACGATTAAACGCATCAAAGCATTTTTCTTCTTATAAATCGAAGAGCGGGGCAATGTAAACCAAAATTGAAAATATCATTTTTAATCTTGAAAATAAGTTCTAAAGAAGATGTAAAAATGTATTCTTACATCATTCTACAAGTCTATAAAAATTTTACAATGTAACTTGTCTCAAATGTGAAATAAATTAAAAGGAAATTATGCTTGCATCAAGTTTCTGTCCGGTGAAAATAGTTTAACCTACGAACTTTATTTCACTACAATCCGAAAAACAACAAAAAACAACAAATTTCAGTTGAAAAATTAAAACATGAAAACTATGCAAAAAAATAGCTGAAAAAAATAAACTGTTGTGAATCTTTAGGAAACTTAGTTAACCTTGTTAGTGGACTCGTCCCTCAACGTCGCAAAACTCGCAGTGTGTAAATTAGCTAACATAAGCCATTATATATAGTGAAACGATTTTAGCTTTTTATAATATTTTGGCTTAAATGGTGCCGGAATAATTGTTTGATTTTTTATATGATATATGATTCAGTTTTGTTATTTTAGTTTTGTCTACAAAGTGGTAATTATTAAAAAAATATATATTTTCTTGAGTTACCTCCTTTAATTTATGCTCATCCCAATGAAAATATAATTATAAATCTTACATACAATATATAATTTTGTGCGTCTGTTCAAGAACAAAGATGATTCCGCTTATACGTGCATTCAAAACAATTCCTTTCATTTTTACGCTATCTGGTGAGATGTAAGATTTGAGGTGGCGAACCTGCTGGCCGGGTAACAGTTGAAGAAATACGTTAAGTACTTAAGGTAAGATAACTACATTGCGCTGGTGTAACTTGGTAGGATTTAGGGTTTAAAGAGATTGTTTTAAGCTCAGAGTTTAAAATATAGAAAAAAGATAGGGATTACTTGTTTAATTTCATGTAGGCTACTGGGATAATTTTGTGTTCAGTATTAAGTTATGGATTAAAAATTCAGTTTGTTTTTTATCTTTGATTCTCAAATTAATTAAACATTTATTATTTGAGACAATCAATCTTTTTTTTTCATTGTTACAATCATTCGTAAATATATTTTTTTTTCTTTGCATAGATTTTTCTTTGTATATATTTCATAGCGTTACTTTATCTAATCATACGAGAGGAGAGTCACAAGGATAATTTAGTTTCACATATATATAGTTTTTCAGACCGCTAGGACACGTTACAATAGTATCAGCCTCCGTTCGAATCCCACTGAATGAACTTTTTATGTTTCGCTTATATTACATTTTTATCCTTTCTTCCTTTCTTTTTTTCACTTCCTAGTGCATTGCATCTCATAAATTTAGCGACAAATACGTTTTATAGCATTATTTGAAAACCACAGACCATTTAAAACTTGCCAGTATTATTATATTAAATATATTATACTGTAATACTTTCATTTAATTTTCTTAAGCCGAATATCTTCTTGTTAAAGATATTTCTTGTTTATATAAAAAATGATAACTATAAAACCTGCTTCTTTATGCATGTATACTTGTTTGTTTGTTGTTGTTGTTTTTATATTAAAGTAGGTTAGATTGTTAAATGGGTTCCGTGTTCTGTCGGCAGCAGTTATGTCATTTAGAGGCTGTGTCTTCTTTAGACTAACATAGTGTTTCTACCATGTTGTATCATATCACAGACATGTGACATCACACCATTCACATTTTCCTGACTCCAAACAATCCTGAAATTAACCTATTGCCAAGCAAAATAAATAAATAAATTAAAAAAAAATATCTGTACTATTAATTCAACTTTGGCATGTGGTATTCCGGAAACGAACTCGCGAATCCAGATCCCAAGAAGGACCTAACCACTATTTCGGCACCTACTTTCTCAAGTTAGAAATGCTGTATGTGATATCGAGTACTGCATTTTAAGTAAATTGCGACATCACAGGCCATTTCTAGATTGCAATCCAAAACAAAATGGATCGTTTAAATCAAATCTTAAATACCGGGTTTATAGAAGTACCAACCATGAACACAATTTATATTTGGACTAACAATAACTGACAAAGTGAGAATGGCCCCGTTGTCCCCGTTTGTAAACGGTTGTCTGCCGTTTGCTTAAGTGCTCGTCATAAATCGTACAAGTCTAGATCACTAAGCCTTCGTCCTATGTACTAATAATTCACTGCTAGGTCACCATTGAAGCAGATTGGTCATTATTGAAAAATAGTTTGCAATACATTCTTTTACTTGGCAAGTATATTATATTTAGACATATATTGTGTTTTGTGTACAACTGTGGATTAAACGATTGAACTCCTACTGGTGTTAATACTAACTATCTACCTACTACAATTAGTTTCAAAGATTTAATTGGAAGAGAATTTCAGCAGTTATACGCACTGTCCACAGGAACATAATCAAACAATACTTATTCATGGAAAAGTACTGATTCTGGCGATTTCCCTATATGACGTAAAGGAAATTGTAGCTTTTATCTTGACTTCTGGTATTCGTTTCGGTGTTATAACATTAGCCTTACCTTTCACACACGTGTCCGTTTCATACCCAACAACACACTGACACTTGTTTGTATCACATTGCGTGTTGTCAAGATGGGCATTACAGTCTGTGTCATTAATACATGGAAATCCCGTCACTGTAATTGAAACAAACAATCCATCACATTGTTAATCTTAAATTGATAAATCAAAGTATTTTTTTTTCCATTTTTACAGTTGATATTACCTACATGAAATGTTCATTTTTGTTAGTTACATACGAAATCATTTCGGACTTAAATTATTTTTAGGAACACATTTATTTACGGATAATTAACTTAGAATTTTAAAGTTTGTATTTTAAGATATATCCTTGTTTAATTGCCAAAATGAAATAAAGCACGCATGAAAATCTCACTCTGACTTGCCAAACCGATTTATGGATACAAAATATTATCCGCATTTTTTTTAACTTCAAGGAGTGTGATGTTTTCCAATGTTATATTTTTCGCATTAAAGTAATACAAACAAACGATATCAATTGAAAAAAATACCGTCGGAATGCTTCATGTGATCTGTCATTTAAAGTAAAGGGAAACGTAAAAGGAACGTTAACGACGTGAAATACAGAGAAATACATGTTTGAAGTAAATGTAGTTACGGTAAGTATAATAGACCACTGTTGATAAATCCACAAGACTACTTTGCCGTAATTGAAATGTAAAATGAGGTATAAAAGCAGTTGTTGTTTCACATTTGAATTTAATAAGCATAAAATGTTATGGAAATAAGTCTTGGTGTATTTTGACAGAATGAATATACATGTGATAAAAGATTTTACTTGTTCACCACCGCATTTATTTTGCAAACTGGTGCCAACAGTCTAAGCAATCAGGTATTGGACAAGCAACTACATTTAAACTTTTGGGGGCTTATGAATAATGATATGAAATAAACTTGGTAAGATGTGACAATATTATAATTATAATTGTAACTTATAAGACACGTAAGTTCTTATTCTCAACATAATACAGAATATTAGTAATTCATAGTGACTAGTTTTTAGGCCATTTTAATTCATTAAAATTTATTTCTTGACATGACATTATTTGTTTTATATCATGTTGTTATTCCGTAATCAATTACCATTAGGCACTGACCATTTGTCTAACCATATAATAATATAATTCATTCCTTGATTACATCATATCCAAACATTGTTTATCCATCTCGACTCGACTCGAATTTTATACAAGAATGCGTTCTTTTTATCTCTATGTCTATCTATAGCAAATGACGGGTCTATGACAATATGTCGCAGCTGGTTAATGATGGCATACTAGTAACTGACCCCAAGTCAATTGTCAGTGCTAATCTCACGCGGATCAAACATGAAAAGAATGACAAGCATTACGGTTAATATGTCGAACTGTGACAGCGATGCCGGCGAGTCCGACGTTGAGGATAATTCACAGCCATTTCCTGCAAAGCAATTAATACAGGGCCTAGCAGAATTAAAGGGTATGGCTAAAGATGACTATGTACGAGAACTACTGCGTTTGTGTGGTAACGAAAATCGCAGGATCGACAGCTACCGAGCACGCTTGCGGAGATAGCCCGGGACATATCGGGATGTCCCAAAACGAGACTTATGAATAGAAAGAATTCCGTTTTTGCCCCGAGAGAACGAAAATGTGCCATTGATTGTTATACCCAAACTGTATTTACATCTGGTGAACACACAAAGGATGTCAATGATGTATTCGCTACTGACAATTCAAAACCCGATTGTTATAGACTCTGTCCCAGTGAATGATGAAATTCCGAAACTAGACATCATGGCAATGATAACCAACCTCATGGCCGAAATTTCAAGAATATCCCAAAAATAGGCTACCGACTCCGTGTTGATAAGAACCATACAAACAGACGTAAGTTGTATGTTAAGCAGTTAGCGCGTTATAAATGGCAAACTTAACAGCATCCTGGCACGGCTACCAGAGACTACCGCAAGTTCCCAGATACTGAGGCTGCATTAGAACGTGAAAGGTCTCGGTTCTGCGATTACAACCATTAACCAGAGACTGCTGGACCGTACTCACACGTCCGGTATTGGTCAAGGTAAATCGTGTCATAAACGGCAAATTACTGCGACAATGAGAACAGTCATTCCCATGATGCCAGAAACAACCAAGACAATGTCAGCATTGCCAAAGAGCCGACTGTCAGTTCATCTTATAATCATCCCGGCAGTAAGATCCTTGAAGAGCATAGAGCACCATTACCATCTAGTAGTATTACCAAGACCCCGGAAACTCCACGCATCAGGCGAGCAGGAGCGCATAATCATCATGAACGCAGAGATACATCGCACGACAGAGACACCGGAGGCTTTGAGGCTGCGAGACGACGCAGGAATATTTCCTACTATATCGGAAATATAGCGAAAGACGTAACTGAGAGTGACATACATATATATAACTACTTTCAAGAAAGTAACGTGCACGTTTCATTTATCCGTGTGTTTCACGGTCGATATGATTCCTCTGCGAAGGTGAACATACCAGAGGATCTGGAACACGTGATAGAGATGAGTATTTCTGGCCAAAACATCACGTACCGGAAATGGAAGACCAGAGAGGAGCACGAAAATGAACGGAAATCCCGCTAGCGCCAACGTGTGCATCACAATTATGCACAACAGTCTAACACGGTTTCCTACGGTACAGATTCAGATCCGATCAGACGTTACTCATACGACAGGCAGTCTGCTAAATGGAACTTCCATTATGTTGGTAATGACGCGTAATGGGATCGCGACCACGAGCGTGACAAAGATTTTGAGCGACAGAATTCCGAGAAAAAACCATGGAATGACGAGCGATATGAAGACTGGAATTAGTCACAACTTATCTTTCTATCGTTTAATTGACTTATCTCGTGTATAGAGCTTTAAAAATTCTGATATTTGTTTTCTGTACGTCAATTATGTTACTCAGTTTGATGTGTTGGAATTGCAGGGGCATTATGAAATCTGCTTATCCGCTGGCCAACTTACTAGATAAACATCATATTGATTGTTCGTTAATTACTGAGCACAAGCTCCTACCAAGGTCAAGTGTGTTTTTTTATTTTTTTTTTGACAGTATTCATCCTGATTATAACTGTTTCGTTAATGTTGATAATAATGTTGACAATTATGGGCACGTGAAGTGTGTTAAAGACGGTACTGCAATATTGTACAGGAAATCATTAGCATCTTGTGTTTGTCAAATACATTACCTTGACAATCATCGTATTTTTGGTATAGAACTGAAATGTGATGAGAAACAACCTCTTTTTACTTTGTGTGTATATTTTCCTGCATGTAATGATATTGATTACTACAGATCTGTACTAAGTGACACCCATTCTTTAATATCTCATTACAACCAGGTAGGAAATGTTGTGGTTGCCAGAGATTTTAACGGTCAATTCTTGAAATAGATAGATTCAGAATGTTAATACTAAATCCAGATTGCTGACAGATTTTATTGTGAGAAATAATATGATATCTGTACAACATGTACATGGTAATATTGATGACATAAGGTTTGTACCAATAGGTACAACGCTTGGCTATATACTAGTAGAATCCTCGTTTATTTACAAGATTAGTGACTTTTTTTATAACAGAGGCATCGAACATTCTGACCTCCGATCATCTGCCCTGTATTATAAATACATCGTATCAACCCGCGCCACGAGTAAATCTAAGTAGATGTGATCGAACTACGATTGCTTGGAATATATGCACGGAATACCATCTTGACTTGTATAAGAACATGCTGCATAAAGAACTAAGTCCCATACTTCAGACAGACTGATCACAGTGCTCCCCTGACTTTATAAATGTTGTCCTTATCCAAGCATTACATACAGCATCTAGTGTTTTACCATTAAGCAAGTTCAACAAGAAGGTAAACAATACTGGTGTCAAAAGGTAAAGAATGCCCACACGCGAGCGCGCCATCTCCGCCAATGGTGGATGGCTGAGGGACGTCCCCAGGGGTACTCGCACAATTCGTATCGTATGTACAAGCAGACCAAGCATGAGTTTCGCTATATCAACGCACAAGGATACAAGACTACGAAGACAGTGTTACAGAGGCCAAGGCCGCCGAGCTGGATTACCGTCAGTTTTGGAAGCTTCTGCGCAGGCGCAGCGGGAAACCAAATTCCATATGCGACCAGCTAACGGTAAACGGTACCACATATACGGATGGCGACGTAATACACAGGTTCGGGACTCACTTCACGGACGTATTGTCACAACCATTAGCAGGACAGCACGATGCGTCAGTTAATGATGAACTTGGCCGTTTTATGAACGAATGTGACAATGAGAAATCTCGCGAAGTAACAAGACATATCAGTCATGGTGAATTATCAAAGATCGTGAATTCACTCAAACTATGGAAAAGTCCCGGTATAGACAATGTACTAAATGAACATTTAAAATCTGATGGGCCTTATATTATAGAAGCATTATATGTTTTATTTAACTCGATTTCTAACAACAAGAGAACACCAACGCAATGGATAACAAGTCTACTTAGCCCTCTCTACAAAAGAAAGGGAAAAGTAAAATCCGACCCTGGTTTATATAGACCCATCTCATTGAATCCGTGTATTAGCAAAATTTTTAGTATTAGAAATTTGTATTGAACAGGATTAATAACTTGATAAATACGAAAAATGTGACCTTTTCTTCGGAACAACAACACGGCTTTCGGAAACAATTGAGTTACATCACAACTGCATTCAACCTGCAGGAAACCGTATACCATCAAATAGAAAAAAACAGCAATGTGTATGTAGCAATGATGGACCAGAAATCCACCTTTGATACTGTCTGGCATAACGCCCAAGTCCTTAAAGCTGGACAATTTGGTCTCGTTGGCAAAGCACTACGAACCCTGAAAATCCTCATATGAAAATCTCTCCTGCGTAGTGCGGTATGGCGGGAGTACATCACAGCCTATCGACGTTTGTAAATCAGTGAGACAGGGAGGGGTCTTATCAACTTTTTATTACCTTCTATAAGTCAATGATTTGCTTATAGAACTGCAGAATAGCAATTACGGGTGTAATGTACTAAATACTAAGGCCGGCAACCCAACATATATATGCTGATGACATTTCTTTGGTCACATTATCTCCCCTTAACCTACAGCGTATGGTTGATATTGTATATGGGTATTGTAAAATGTGGAAAATTGATAAAAATGTAAACACATTTGAGATAATTGTATTTTCAAAAAGACAAAGTATATCAAGTGTTGCAATTGTGTACGGAAATAAAGTAATTAAACAAACAGACAATGCAGTCCACCTAGGTGTTCGACAGGACTCAAATTTAAAATGTAAGAATCGCATTAAAGATCGAATACAAAAGGCACGTTGTCCTTTTTTTTTCTGCACATGGTGTACACCCTTATGGTCTTAATCCACTGTCATCATGTCGCTTGTATCTACAGGTTATTATGCCTGTACTAGTGTATGGCTGTGAGCTATGGAATAATTTAACTATTCGTGATATACAAACTATCAACATATTTCAGCACTTTATTGTAAAAATGATCCAAGGTTTAACTGCAGGACTCAATCTGACATGTGTGAAGCTATGTTGGGTTTGGCTAAATTATATTCTGTTGTAGTTATACGCAAATTGGTATTATTACACCAAATTTAAACTTTAGACTCTAAGTCTGTCACGAGAAACATATTTATACAAAGATATTTCCAGTTCATACATGATAGAGACGTACACTTAGGTTTCGTGCCTGATGTATGTTCCCTGCTTTGCCAGCTTGGTCTAAGAAATTTTATTAATGAGTCACTGTTAAACCCCGTGTCTATGCCATCGAGAAATCAATGGAAACGTACTGTAAACCGGATGGTTTATGATCGTGAATTTTTGTTCTGGTCACAGCGAGTCATATGAAGATTTTAAATACTTAAGAGTGATACATCCCAGTATCTCTAAAGCTATTGTATAAAAGGTTTTAAACGCCCCTGTACTCAAGAACATACGACTTCTTTTTTCCAGGTTGTGATGTAAATTACCTGTAGCAAGACCTCAAATATGCAATAAGTGTAACGCCTCTGTAAATAATCCTGATATTCATATTATTTTCGAATGCAGTGCTTTGCAGTGCTTGGAATGTGGAACACTGGGAATTTTTATATAATGTATCTCAACTGGACATAAACCCTACATATGTGCTGGTAAACATGACAGAGGTTCAATTCTATCTTACCCTTCTAGGGGCAGAAGTAAGCTCGCTGGAGAATTACAATCTCGTCAAATTTGATTTCTGAATCTCTTTTACAGATATTTATATGATTGTTTGAAACATCAAATGTAATTCGATATACATGTACATAGATTGAAACTGTTTACTTTCCTATATCGTAATATTTTCTGCAGTGTTTATTTGTCTTGTGAATAATTTTCTTTATTGATATTGTATATATGCAAATATCACCGATCTAGTGGAAATAAAAATATTGTATTGTATTTTATCTATTTCAGACTGATAGGGATGCGTATCGCCGCATATCTTTGAAGATTTAAACCGATATATTGCAATATGTTGGTCAGTATTGTGATTCATTGTGATATATTGTCAAAATTAATTAATAGAATATACATGTATATACTCGTATTTCAAGTATATATCTACATCAAATTAAGTGGATTATGAAATACAAGCTTTTTATTGGCATAATATTTATCCTAATTGATATTGGTGAAATAAAAATAGATGAAACACAGTTCTCGTCGACTTTTTTCTTTATTTCCATAGAGTCAAGAGAATGAGAATATCAAAATGATTGATAATTGAAATACGTATTTTCTTTCGTAAATCTGATTTCTTTCCGCAAAAATATTTTCTTTTATAGAGTTTCTTCAATATTTTGACTGTATTTTGATATGCGTTACTGCAGCTTATACATATCATTAAGTAATATTCATTAAAATGGATAAGAATTTGTGAATATATTATAATGATGTTTTAAATATTATTTTTAGCCAATATTCAATATTTTAATTTAGCCTGTTTGTTATTCTTTCTGCAAGATGAACATGAAGAATCTACTGAGGCGGTAGTTGCTGTTGTCCTACAGACTAAACGGAACGGTTCGGAAAGAAACTCAATATTCTGCTGACTCGGACCCATTTAAAGTGAAAACCGGCAAAGTGATTAATAATAAGTGTGTGGGTATTGTGATGCTCACAATAGATATGTTCCTAATTTATTTCATCAGATAACAATAACCGGCCAGATTTCGATATTGGGTGAGATGGTAATGCGGCTACTTGTCACATCCGCTACTTTCTTGAAAATCAGTTTAAATTCTGCCGTAAAGAAAGTGGAGATGTGACTGTTTGATATTTACCTTTGGTTAGACACTCTCCATTACCATTGTCCTTAAATCCTTCAGTGCAAACACACTCTCCACTGGTACACACTTCCTGCTGTCCTTGGCAAGTAGTCGTGCAGTTATCCCCTACAGCTATAACATGAACAATCCTGAGAGTATTGCACAGGTCTCTATTTTTAATGAATATGAGAATTGATAATATATTAAATCTTTAATATCGAAAATTCTGAAGTTTATTCGCTGTATCTGGAGAGATATAACAATTTCTGACAATTCTGCAATTTTATAAAATTTCATTCATTTATAATACTGAACGATCGTATGTTCAATTAAGGCATCATCTCGTTACCTTTTAACACACAGTTCATTCTTATGTTTGTAATGACGGCGAAAAAAAAGTCCATAGAGTCGCCATAACGCTCAGTTGACCCAAAAGGTTTTGGTATTAGCATAAGTTGTTACGAGAAAGCTAAATAAGATCGACTATCAGCAAAACACAGTGTGTATAAAACACAATATCTGACATGTTCCTTAATAAATTTTTTTTCTTAAGACAAGTAAGATATTATGACTTTTTTTCAGATCAAAACGTTTATTCTAAAATAAAAAAGGGTTATTAATTAGGGATGGGTGTTGAAAGGCTTAGAATGAAGAAGACGATTACTTTGATTATAGGATGAATACTTTATGTCTATAGTGTGTTTACTTATAAGTTGAGACAATTTAATATCAAGAGATAAAACATAGATTGGTACCTGCCCATGTCAGTGCACAAGACAAACACAGAATCACAAACGTCACTCGAACGAGATACTGTTGGGCTGTCTAAAGAAAAGAGAATTAGAGAACGTTTGAAATTTGAAATATTCTCTGTAACAAAAATAATAAAATAACATTTGATTGAATTAAAAATATAATTATACCGTGACAGTTACTCTATGAATCAATGAAC
This sequence comes from Solen grandis, assembly GCA_021229015.1. NCBI lineage: Eukaryota > Metazoa > Mollusca > Bivalvia > Adapedonta > Solenidae > Solen > Solen grandis. Next base: position 34,294,352 of record CM037794.1, read on the forward strand.
ACGCGTATATAGACATGCTGATTATTTTAATTCCATATTTCGTTCATTCATAAATTAGACAAATAAGCTAAAACTAATTTTCGTAAAGGTAAACTTAAGTAAAATACATCAATGTATTAAGGTTGAGGATGTCCTTTTTCCCCATTCAACGTTAGATTCGTTTTATGAAAATGTTTTGATTTAGAGTGGCACATGTGTTTTGAAAACCACTGACATACTACAAGCTTGCAAGCTTCACATGAACAATTCCAACAGTGGAAGGCTAGGTAAAAATTATACAGAGACTATAACCACTCGGCCACAGATACCCCATGTGTTTGCATCAAAAACATTCAAGGGAAAAACATCAGAAATACAATGCATTATTACAAATTATTTGATAAGTCATATTTTAAAGATTATAATTTTTTATTTATATATATTTTTTAATTTCATTTTTTGACCTGAACACTCGTTGGGTCATACACGAATATTGAAATGAAAAAGGTGTCAAAACAACGTTTAACTTACCATTGCGGAGTTTAGCTTGACCTTCCGTCGAATGGTCGTAGAACAGATAAAGATAGAAAAGAAAATATTGTATATATGATTTCATATACCATAAACTCAAAACGCAGTGATTTGATTGGTCTATAGAATGCCATGTGATTAAAAGCAATTCAAGAAAGAAAAAAATGCATGGATTTGATTTAGTTTAAACATATTCTATTGCATTTTACGACCATGCAAATATATATCAAGTGTGAATAGCTCGTATATTGACAAAAAAGGGGATGGGTCCCATAATAAATATGTATCCAAAGTAACTGGAGTTGTTTACCATTCGGGTATAAACATATCAAAGCGCTTTCATTTTGATTTAAGCAACACATTTTGCTTCAATGTGAGTTTGTTTTTCTATTTTCTTTTTCTTTTTTTTTCCAAAGATAGCTTTATACACTGCTTTTATATGAATAGAACACAAATTCAATATCTATATATAAGTGACTTCTTGAAACCTCCTCATTACTTGGTGTTAAACCATAAAAAATACAGCAATGGTAAAAAAAATATTTGTTCACAGATCTGACTTACAAAAGGTGACAACATCTATTTTATAATATGAACTGATGTCTTAGGTTAAATGCCATTTTTAAAGAGTACAGTTTAGTCCATAAACCAAACGATATTCCTTGTTTAAGCTGTATGTGATGAAACCTGTTTTAATTGATATCATTCTTTATAACTGAATTAAAATGATTTTATATAATATTCTGATTGTCTATGTAAATATTTGGAATATAATTAATATATTTTCATATACTATCACTATAACAATATAAGGGAATTGGTGACAACGAGTGCACACAAAGCAGTCGGGTAGAACCACACATCCCCGTCAAACTGACTTGCTGCTGTCAGCTGGGAGACTTCCTCGCGTGAGAAAAAGATTCCATTACAAACCCGGACTCAAACTCTTAACGGCGAGAGTCTAAATAATTCTTAATCAACGATTATTGCTATCATATTCCGTCCCCGGTGACCGAGTGGTTAGAATGTCCGCCTCCGGTGTGAGAGGTCATGGGTTCGAATCCCGGCCGCGACATACCAAAGTCGTAAAAATGGTACTGTTGTAGCTCCCTTGCTTGGCGCTCAGCATATATATATCATTATAGATGTTGACGTTCATGCTCAAGAGTGATTCAGTGTTTTATGAAAGTCAATGAAATGAAAATTTATCAAAATATACCTGTTTTTTTTTCTAGTATTTGTTTTGATCCAAGAAATAAAGTGCATTTCGGAAAGGTTCGGATTTCGGTAATGGTTAGCGATAATTATGATAGAGAGAAAATAGGCGAAATAGCTATTCAAAGAATGCGTTCAATGGTAACAACCTGATGTTTACAGTATTATAGACAAAAAAACAAGTATTTGATGAAATTTGGGAAAAAATACATGTATGTTAAAATATCTGCATGCCAGTACATGTATTTACATTAGATAATTTCTAAAACGTTTTTCATTTTCCACCTAAATAAAAAGATATTTCAATAAAGTTCTTCATAGCTCCCTTGCATGGCGTTCAGCATATAAGGGTAGTTGCAGGACTGGTTGGCCCAGTGTCAGGATTATGTGACTGGGTGTGGTATCATGCCATATGTCTACAGCGTGATACTGCAGTGTGGCAGCACTATATCTGTCTCAAATAGACATCGTCTCAAAATGACTGAAATACTGTCGGTTGGACGTTAAACCCAACAAAGAAACAAATATAGCTATCATAGGGAAAACATGCCTTGTTTAATGCAGCTGTTATCATTTGATTTACATCCTGGCGTAAATTAATATGCATCGCAATACAAAAGCATGTCATAAATTTTTTATCGTCTAGAGACAAACCAGAGTATTATACTAGGAGTGAATATAAATAAAACTTAAGTTTAAAAAGGCATGTCAAATTACCTAAAGCAGGTGGTGACAATACGAGTATGGTTGGTAATTACAATTTAACTCAAATTAGATTTCTACCACTCCCTGGTAATATGTTTACCCATTGCAAGAACTTGTTATGCGTCCAAGTAGTCTATTTAATTCGGACATGTAACCTTTTGATAACTGATGTTGAGGGATGACATACCCGACCCATTATTCCCTGGTAAGTGGTGAAGAATCAAGGTCAGGCGCAAAAGCGCCGGTTTGTCATTTTAAAGGGCGCGTTACATATAGTTGTTCGGGTTTTCTTTGATAACTTCATTGAGGATTGAGGAGGTCAGTAATTAGATGACTAATGTTCATGAAAACGAAGTTTTGCAAGTTGATAACGGAATATATACCGTGGGTTCCAAAGATGGGTGGTTTTATGGAAATGATTTAAGTACATAATATTTGATTAGAAAGGGTTGTATGTAACAGTATGATGTTCTCTTACTGATTTTAAGTTTTTGGAAAGAATACCCATTTTTCACCTCTCCTATGTCACCAATACGAAATATGTGTATGACAATGAAATACATTTAATTTTCCACTTATTGGAGATTGCTATTCCATTCCACCAATTGCGAAAAAATGGTCGAGTGTGAGTGTTTACCAAAATCCAAATTGCATTAATTAATCAAGTATAGCTCGACATTTATAATTACAATCAGTTATTTAACATTCACGATATTGACGAAAAGAAATAAGTTTGAATTAAAATGATCATGCTTTGAAGAAACTCGTAAGATATTTATCATTAAATACTATAATTGCATTCCGAATTTTAAAAAAAGGTGTTTTGCATTGCAGGTATGAGAAAATTGTATATAGAAACCATTTTTAAACGCTAGATAACGCTGTTGATATATATCTTATACAGACCAGATTGTTCCTGTGAATTTGTATGTATTCGTTAAAGCAACTCGTTAACAGATGATCGATCAAAGTCTTTTTTTTGTTTTTACTCTTCCTTGTTAATGTTGGTAAAGTCTTTGTTTCCTGATAAATAAACTCTTCAAAAAGTAGGTAATTTTGCACGACAAGACGCTATTTTCGTAAACACCACTTCTTGAAAACCGATTTAATATAGAATATGGTACCCCCGAAATGGTGCTTACGATATCAAGTGACCCGTTCCGCAACACGGCGTTTTCATTAGTTCCGAGTAGCGAATTCGTAATGTCAGCCTGTAAAGTGACCGCATACGCGAAGGGTGAATGTGATCAGTCAAGCGATAGAAAATATAGGTTTTGTAATTCTAATATAGGTACAATACCGTTAGTAACGCTATTGTCTGTGTTGAAGGAACAACCCATTATTTTACAATCACGGATCGATGCATTTGGTGACCGGGTATTGATAGGCGTAATACAAACATATAATTTAAAATCAAATTCTTAATCAATCACCATCTGTGAATAAACTGCTTTAAAAAGGCATACCCTACAACTTGATGAATTTAGACTGGAAAATATAAATACAAAAACTTGTTTGATGAACGGGGTGAACGATATATATTATCTACAAGAATGTAATGCTGTAGAAGGACATGCATTGATAAAGAGGAATTATAAAAACATAACTGCGATAATCTAAAAAAAAAAAAAAAAAAAAAAAACTTCTCAGAACATTTCCCGGGCAACTTCGAAAATTACACAAATCCCATGGAATCATAGTACTGAGCCGGAGCAATATGGATTAAATTTGGGACTAATTGTCATAACAATTCAGTATACGCAGATGAGTCTATTGTCTGTTAAATTTGCAGAAGGTTAGCTTTTTGAAGAGATTTTCTTTATACAATTTAAAGAAAACGAGTTTAAAAATCTTACTTTTAGTATCATTAAATGCAGTATTGCAGTTTAACTTAAATATATTTTCAACCGACATTTCTTAATATAGTTAGTTGTTTTAAACTGTTTTATAATCTTGCTACATCGTTGGTAATATTTCATGAATTCTTAAAACGCCGTGTCTTTTTTAAAACGCCCTTTGACATTTCTATTTTGGTGGAGCCTTTTGTATGATAGTGCCGATGTTATTGTAAAGCATTGCACACCAAAAACCATTAACAGTTTTGGATCATACATAATACTAAATTGGCAAAACATTTTTGTTTTGTTCTTTATTTCGGATAAAATTTCAGAAGTGGTTTTGCAATATACAACCCTTGGACATATCCATCAGACTTGTGATATCCATCTTGCGTTAATTTTCATTTTCTAACGATAAGATGTCTTAGGCGAGTTTCAAAATTGATAAGAACTCTTGCTAATGACGCGTTTGGTAAACGGTATTGTTTTATTGATATTTCAATTGATTGTTAGCGTGACAGGATGACCAGTGCGATTATCTTTCAATCCATGTTGTCGTAAGACATATAGACAGTACTCTACGTCGACTGACCCTTTCAATTATGTTCTCTATCACTTTGCATTTAGATTGAAAGCAAACTGCAATAATGTAAACTATTTACTGATGAAACTATCTGCATCAGACTTGCATCTAAATCGCTACTCGTGGAATTCCTATAAAACATAATAAAAAGTGTATTTAATGCATTCAAATATAACTTTGTTTTTCTTGTTTTCTTTTTAAAAGTTTATACAAAATATATGATGCACTACGTTCAAAGATTCTAGAATACACAGTGTAATTAGAATAAAAATGTATATCGTTTATATGTCTGCAAGGTTCTAGACAAACGCCATTTTATTGTTTGTGTCCCCTTCTTGTTGTTATTATCAAGGCATATAGCAATACAATGAATAAAAATAGGTGGTATTAAAAACTTAACAGAAATTTGAAGCTGAAAAGGGGCATAATTTGGTCAAAATCCATGACAGACTTATGTTCTCTTACCAACAGGTGGGTTGATGGACAGAAACACGTATTCTAAGTTTCAATGCAATACCTTAAAGCGTTCAGTGAAAAGTTGAAGTTAACCGTTATGGCGACGTCGACGTTCGGGTGAGTAGAATATCATCCTTATTCTTAAAAAAAAATCGAGCTATAAAGACTTATTGCGTATGATTGCTGAGAAAAGGTTGAGAAAACCTGTGGCTTTATTCCACTGAAGTACGTATAAGAAGATTTATCCAACATAATGTTGTTTTATAGCTATCCTATTTGTTATCTCGAAGATGTGCCATTTAGTACTAGTGTCTGTAAAATCTATTTCCTGACATTTAAACAATTTAATATGATTATCGAAAACCATTCGGGAGATTTATGAACCAATCGTACCTTAAAAAGGAATACATGTGTATTTGGTTACATTATACTGATAAATTCACATGCTCGAACATTTTAATTATATTTGGATTGATGGTTTAAATAAATAACAAAGCTAAACAAAGAATGAAACCTAGTGTATTGAATGTAACATTATTAAATAAATTTCTGATTAAATAGGATAGAGAAAGTGAAGACATTTTTATATCCAATTCTTTCAAGTAAATGTAATTATTCCTATTCAGTGGATAAGTCGGATGGTCAAGTGTTCAACAGATAGGAGTCAGTCACTAAATGTTTGAGAACGACCTTTTACTACTTGCTTTATTCCAGTAGAAGTAGAAGTCTAATCAATATCGATATCCTTTGTCCCAGCGTGTCCGTTCTGGTGTCTTACAACGCTATACACTGTTTCTGTGTCGTGCACAAACTGTTACATCAACACCCCCAACATATCTAGCCACTTGACCATTCCCTACCCCTAATCTTAGATATATCCTTCAGTGAAATATTCACTGAAGGTATTGTCAGAGAATAAAATAGATTAAGTTATTGTATTATTTTTTCTACACCTATAAAGTCAGGATATTGATCAAGTATACAGATTGGAGTTTTCAGTTTAAAATAATCATCTGTGAATAAAGCACACAAGTAACATTTACTTTTTTATTCTTTTTTAAGAAGAGCCTTAACATTTATTCGTTGCTTTGTATAAAATTTTGTAGCTTATCCAATAATAAATGTTAAAAGTGTTTGATAGTCATGAATGTTGTCATATTTTCAAGATTTTCGCGGCGGAAGTCCAGAAAGAGTTCCATTTGGTCTGAAACATATAAAACAAGCAGTTAACTACAATTTTTGTCGCCAATAACAAGATGGTATCAGACAAGATAGGAAAAACATTGAACTATAACACAATTAAGACAATTCTGAAATTCAGATAGCTTTGTGGTATGTGAGGCCAGTAAATATACATCAGATTAAAAATAGCTTACTTATTACTACATCCTGTATATTCCACAGACAATGACACTAGCAACCATCAACAACACGTTCAGACCGTGCACGGCAGCAGCACCTGTAAAATAATATAAAAAAAATAATATAAATATTTTTACAAATAAATATACACAATATTCAGTCGACATTTTAGAATTATCAAGACATAGTAAGTAAGCATTTACACTTCGAAAGCATTATTTTTTTATTATTTTTTTCACGTGACACAGAGTACGTGTCCTACAAAGGAACCAAAGAGCACAGATGAAAGGGACGTACTGTTTGAATATGTTCTTCCCCTGTCAACGTGAAGGAAATGTTTACAATTTACATGCAATCAATATAATGTCTTTCCAGTATACAGCATGTTTCCCACCTGTGCCACCTTTACTGGTTATGACCAAAAACTATATCCAAAGCATATAATCACTAAAATGATTCAGCTAAGCAATCAATACTTTTTACTGCACATGCCTTGTTTTTCGTCTCAGATAGCATTCGTTTAATTTAATACAATATATTTACTCCAAATCGGTGATATTTACATATGTACAATATCAATAAAGAAAATGAATAAAATGACAAATTAACACCGCAATAATGTATACGATAACAGCAAAGTCAACAGTGTTAAACTAATGTATATCTCGTTTGAGGAGATGTGATTACATTGGACGTTTCAAACATTCATATACGAGTACATATCTGAGTTTTAAAGTCATATCTGATAAGTTTACATCTGCTCCTAGAAGGATGTGCCATGTTTACCACCATATCTGTAAGGTTGATGTCCCATTCTGATACATTATAAAATATCAAAACGTTCCACATACAATGCACTTATTCTTTGTCTCTGTTGTAAATTACAAATCTGGATTAGAAATTTGCACGATATTTAAAGAAAATCAAAATATATTTTATAATGCATATGAATATAATAGCTTGTTTCAATGGAATTGTACATTTCATAATTGAATTGATAAAATATAACCTACTTCCCTTAAAGCCAATTGTATAAATTTACCTTCAGCTTGACAGTCGCCAGCACTGTCTGCCGCAAACCCTGCCGCACAGGCACACTTTTCACTGGTACAGACTTGGTTTGACCCGGAGCACTCATTGTTATTGGCACAAGTTTCCCCTAACGCTGAACAGCATAAAATGAATGTTATTGCTTGATTGGGTTTAACGTCCCAAGGACATTTTATTCGTTTGGGTACTTCTGTTACATGAGACAAATATAGTGCTGCTACAATGCGATATCACGCAATAGACACCCAATCAAATTGTCCTAACATTGGGTCAACCAGTTCTGAAACCACCCTTTATGTTGAACGCTTAGCATGGCAGCTATACCAGTACCATTTTGCTACGGCTTTGGTATGTCGCGAACGGAATATCACTGAAATTAATACATAATATCATAGAATTATCGCCTTTGAAGGCGTTATAGAAATACCATTGTTGTCCATCTATCTCTGTCAGTAAGTCATTATATAAATAACATTCTATTCATCAGTATAATACATAATATTTATTTGTCTCAGGCATTCACTCTAATTTTGTGAATTATGATTATGAGTATTTAATAATCTTTGGATATGCTGACACGTATTATACTTAAGCAACATCCGATAAAACTGACCCTTTACCTCGAAAAAACAACTCCTGTATTTACAAAAACACGCATTCTGTCATAATTGTTATCTTCCCCTTACTGCCAATAAGTTCAAATTTATGTAGAAATATATACATGTATAGCAATCCAAAATAACCTCATCTGTACCAGGTTGCCTGGTAAGGTCATAAAAGACCCTTTCCCCAAGCATGGTTCAAATTTTCAATCCTACCTTGAACGTAAGTCACTGATACCTACCACTGTAACAAGTTGTTATATTCATGCATAATATATATAATTATATTCAGCAGTGGGCAAGCTTTGATTTTTATATTACAGAACTTGCATGACCACACCAACACTGACAACACTGACGCTCTGATCACAACTTAAGCACACTTTCCTTGAAAATATGACAGAAAATGATGGTATTGGAAAGGAAGTTCAAACAAAATACAACTAGCACTTCAATATATCAATATTATAAAATGTGTTGTTTATATAAAAGTAAAGAAGAAAGATCGCCAAAGAAACATTTCTAAACATAAAGACAGCGTGGTTTAAAACGCATTCAATGCTAATTACAAGCAATTGTGGGAGAGATCTTTACAGCAGTAATAATACTAGACATATGGTCATACATACAGATGGGATATCAGTTACAGTAAAATAACATACCTTTAACACAAGCCGATCCTTCCACCTTGTATCCAGTCTTACAAGCACACGTTTTGTCTGTTACTGTCCCACCTGTGCAGTCACCATTAGTGATATGGGTACAGTCTCCGGGGTTTTCACATGGATCATCTATGACTGAGAATAAAATCCTTACATTATAATGTATTTATTCTAACAAAGACGGAAGGTCAAACATTTGTAGATATATTTTGATTTTTGCTCTATACGATGTTAACACCACAATAAATATCTAATATTTGATGATTAGGTCAAGATATTTTCAAATATGGTGTAAGTTTGTTGGTTAATTTGTCATTAATACATGTACAATGTTTGACAAGAAATGATCGGTGTATCGTGATTTTTGTTTGTTATTCTATAATTTAGATAATAAACTTTTATCGAAAAAATAAATTGTACATACATTCAAAACAAATGGATCAGATATTGCTTTTTTGACTACTTAGTATCATGCATGTATACACTAGATACATTTGATTTCATAATCTCTCTCTCTCTCTCTCTCTCTCTCTAATTTGCTATTGAATATCGAATATCTATTTACTGTATCATATACTGAATATTCATGGCTGTCTGTTTAATTTTACGTACATATAGAAACTGAAAAAATAAGAAAAATGAATAAATTAATCCCACAAGATGAAATATCAAAGAAAGCAAGAAATGTCAATTTGCACTTGAAGACACGGTTTATACTTCATGTAGAAAGATTAGTTCTAACATGTACGTCTTAAGGGCATATGTGACAGTTTCATTATTTACATAGACAAAGAAGGAAAATTTAAACTGTCCAACAGATTTTTTAAAACTTTGCATGATTAGAGAGAATCATAAAAGAAACATTTTATGGGGAAAGAAATGGGGATTACCGTCCTACTTTTTGAGTTATCTGTCCCTGAATGTAATATTTTAGCACTTTTAGGCCATATTCTAGGGCAGATAGCTCAAAATAAATCCCTCTGATACCTCATATTATTTCTTATTAATGTTTGTGATTTCATTTCAAGTCATTATGCAAAATTTGAAACCAATTGATCTTATAGAAGTTCTTTTATGTATAAAAACTGTAAATATATCGCATTTCTTTTTAAAAAGGGAAGATAGCTTGAGGAAAATTGATATTGGAAAAACTAATTTTTTCCTTTTTTTTTTTTGAGTAATCTGCCCTTGAATATGGCCTAAAAGTGCTCATAGTTCTCTATAATCATGCAAAGTTTAAAAAAATCTGTTGAACAGTTTAAATTTTCCTTCTTTGTCTATATAGAAAATGTACCAAATTGTCACATACGCCCTTAAACTTGACTATTTAATTTTCTTAAATGTTTGTTTTTAACTTAATGACGGTTGTTGTTTTTTCTTTTTATAATCCTAACCCCTATCAAATACAATTTCAGCTCAAACTCATGTGAACACCACAAGAAAAGATTTGGGAGTGATTTTTAGTTTATCTATAAAAAAAAAATCATACTAGTATATGATATACACCACTGTGCTGGTATTTCATGCACAATTTCATTTCAGGTTATTGATTCTATTCTACTCAAAGTTTAATAAGCACCACATATCAAGTGTCACTGTGAAATTAAAATGGCAATAAACTTTGTTATATTTGTCCATATCTCTTGAAATTTCACAACCATCCTTTACAAACGCAACCCTTTGATTAAATACAAACAGATAAAATCTTAACATTGAGATTTTAAAACAAAAACAAAAGCAACACACACAACACAGCAAAACGTTTTCCTTTTCACACATTTTTAGCTCACCTGAGCACTTTGTGCTCAAGTGAGCTTTTGTGATCGCCCTTCGTCCGGCGTCCGTCGTCGTGCGTCGTCAACAATTTGCTTTAAATGACATCTCCTCTGAAACCACTGGACAGAATTTAATGAAACTTGGCAGGAATGTTCCTTGGGTGAGGCTCTACAAAAGTTGCTAAAATAAAGTTGATCCATGAAGAACTCTGGTTGCCATGGCAACGGAAAGAAAAGAAAATGAAAACTTTAAAAATCATCTCCTTCAAAACTACTGGCCAGAATTTGAAATATTTTGGTACAGATGTTTCTTGGGTCAACCTCTACCAAAGTTGCTAAAATTATTCCGATCCATAAAAAAACAGCCGCCATGGGCGGGGCTTATTTGCCTCATATGTATATAAAGAAACCTTTAAACAACATCTCCTCCTCTGAAACCACTGGACAGAATTTGATTAAACTTGGCAGGGATGATCCTTGGGTCAACCTTCACAAAAGTTGCTAAAATAAACTTGATCCATGTAGAACTCTGGTTGCCATGGCAACAAAAAAATGAAAACTTTAAAAATCATCTTCTTCAAAACTACTGGCCAGATTTTAAAATAAATTGGTACAGATGTTCCTTGGGTCAACCTCTACCAAAGTTGCTAAAATTTTTCCGATCCGTAAAAAACATGGCCGCCAGGGGCGGGCTTATTTGCCTTATATGTATATAGGGAAAACTTTAATCAACATTTCCTCCTCTGAAACCACTGGACAGAATTTGATTAAACTTGGCAGGGATGATCCTTGGGTCAACCTTCACAAAAGTTGCTAAAATAAACTTGATCCATGTAGAACTCTGGTTGCCATGGCAACAAAAATATGAAAACTTTAAAAATCATCTTCTTCAAAACTACTGGCCAGTTATGTCGGGGGTTATGCCCCTTTCAATGCTAAAAAGGCTATATTTCACATTGTTTGCCTTCTAGCATTTTTATTTCTTAACCAATCATCTCTAAAATTTGTGACAATGTTAAGTGTTATAAAATTTTGAATTTTGGCTGATATTTGCCCTTTAGGACATGAGTTATGCCCCTTTTGAAATGATAAAATGGCTTATTTGGCTTTGTTTAAACTCTAAGTAATTTCTGAAAACCTCAAATTTTACTGTTTACGCCTCAGCATCTCTATTTCTAAAGCAGTATGTTTAGCATGTTTGGCATTGAGGGCTATTTATCTCAGGTGAGCGATTTAGGGCCATCATGGCCCTCTTGTTCAATTTACATCCACGTATAAAAATGTCAATATTATTTAAAAATTTTGACAATTTAGATTCTTTCTATTACCAAATAAAATGCCGTAAAAATGTGCTAAAAATTGTCAATTTTAGTACAAAAATAACCCTTACAAGAAAAGATTGGGAAATTTTTCATTTTTCTGAATATATTATTGATGCTTAGCAATTATTGAATAGTATATTTTCATGCTCTCTTTTGAGTTGAAGTATCAATAAGAAAGGTTTTGAAGGTAGATGAAATACTGTGATTTTCAATAATTCATAGCTTTTTCACAGTCTTTTAAAAAGCAGGCAAAATTACCTTTTGGTTGACAAACATCGGAAACTGGCTTGTGTGTCGCAGAACATACGCATGCATCGTTTTCGCACATGGCGGCAGTATCAGATGGTTCACCTCCCTGGCAACCTTCATCCGTTGTACATACTGTAAGATACAATAACTGTATATATGTACGTATATGAAACAATTAATAATACATTAATTATAGCTGAAATTAGTAAATACATGTATGCACAAATTGTGGAATTTTGGGAGAATAGTGCGTTAAATACGAGCACAAAGTACTCACCTGCCCAAGTAGTGCCTAACAGGGTTAGAGCTGTGACTATGACAACCACTGATTTGGGAGTAATCTGTTAAATAAAAAACAGGTGTATACATATTTAATTATTCATATAATTATAGTTCACCATGTTGCATGCTTTGTATTTTGTTGTTTTTGTGGCGATGAGCTTTGTGCTTAAGTCAAATAAAGATTATGTTCTGTTCTGTTCTGTTTAATGGTAAATTTCATGAATTTATATATGTGATTGTTATCATCATATCATTCAGTTTTGCTTGTTTCAGAAAAAGTCGTATGGAAATATGATTGAATGGCGCCTAGCATAATTAAAAGTTAATGGGTAGAAAGAAAGACAGTTGGTGATGTTCATTTTTATCGATATGTGGTAATAATTTAGATTTGTGGGGTATAAATTGTAATATTTGTAATAGAAAAGACTGTATATATTAATAATACTGCATATAACTAATAAACCAAGACATTTTATATAAAATGCACCTCATAAAATAGCAAATGTTTTGCATATATTTCGTTAAATTAAAAGAATATCAATTAAATATAATAAAAAGAAACTTGTTGCCTGACAGATTACATATTCTTTGAAATCAAATTCTTCTAAACAAAGTTTGATTAATGCATACATGTCATCGACCTCATATAAATCAAAACAAAGTTCTTACAAACGTTGACGAGTTAGATATGTAAACCTTTCCAGATCAAATAAGTTCATTAATATCATAAATTGCTATTCAAGGTGGTCGAACCATGGAAAAGGGAAAAATAAACAGTTTTGTTGTGTTGTACACCTAAAAGGACATTCGTGTACAAAGTTATCGTCCTGTAAGCTCATCTAATGCTCGAATCTTTTAGCAATAAGAAAACTAAATATTATGTCATATCCTCATGTTTTGCAATGGTTATTATTCATAAACAAATACATGTAATAGAATTCGGTTAACAAACGCAAAATGTTTGAAGTTTGTGTAAAATGGTTATCCTACTAAACCCATTTAAATATTAACATTTAATTTTAGAAAAAAGAATCTGCTTAGGATGCCTTATTCAAAATATCACTAAAACCTACATGAGATATATTTCAAAGTTAAACCAAATTTTCTAAGAAATATTTTGGTTGTTCATGCAAAATTTAATACTTTTACGGAGTGGTTTTGATCATTTTTTCAGACTTTCAATATTCCAAGTATCATATTTAATATTAAACTTAGCGTTATTTATAAAAAAAAATACCTTTACAAATCTTAAAAAATAAAAAAATATTCTTATTATCTCACGTTTTGTTGTCTATGACAATGTTTGCTTTACCCATGGTCTGTGTTCCTAGAAGGCAGTTCGGATATAGGCTGGTGGAATCACGTGACAACTCGCATTCTCTTTAGGGGCGACGTGAAGCAGCGCCGTTATTGAAATGTTCAGGGGTTTGTTTCCAAATCAAATGACACTGATTTTATATCCCTCATGAATTAATATCACATATTGATCTTAAATGAAACATGGAATGGAATTCTAAGTTGACTTATGTTGATATAATTAATTTTGAGCGTTTTTCCTGTCCTCGTCGAAAAAAGAATAAAAACGTTAAACATTACAGTGGACGGATGTAACTGTTTATCATAAATCTTATCTCACTGAAGGTATTGAAATTGTAAAACGTAATAATAAAGGAGTATCATTGTTTAAGTTGAAAAAAAAAACTTATTCCGGCACTGAAAGTGGTACATTTTTTGTAGTTATTATATTCCACCTGAAAATTTTATTTGTATAAAGCTAGAAACTCTGTGTTATTCAAATACGATTGCATTATAGCCATTATCAAGATATTAAAAGCCATTTATCAGAATGTAAAATGTTGTGATAGTCAATCGCCTATTTACTCTTAAAAGAACACTTGGTTTAAATCAAGGAGGTCTTTATCTCCATTACTTTTTATCTTATTCATTAATGATGCACAAAATATAATGGGATATGTCGATAAGCGACATAAATCCGTTTAAAGAAGTGGGATATATGGTGTAAGCAACATAGCTCTCTTTTTTTTTTTAAAAATAACCCTCCAACCCTACCCGTTTAGACTTACATGATTTTATTTCTAATCTATTTATTTAAATTTTAAATGAGTGTAATATTTTGTGACTGCCAATTGTGTTGTTTTCTTGGTCTCGTTGTTGTTTATTGTTTCTCCTTACAGCGTAACCTTTTACTTTCGTGAAGGCTGTTGCAACCATTATCGTCATGGCTTCTAGTTATAATGGTATTTCGGAACCACTGGACTTTGAAGTTTAAGTATACGTCAATGTTATTTCTATTAAAAATTTCTGGCGGAATGTTGCGCGCACAGCGGCATGACCTATCTATTTGTTGTTGATATGATATGGGACTGTCAGTGATTCTTATAAAAACTTAACGGGTGAACATCACCAGTTTTGTACCTAGGTTATTTCAGTACGCTTTACTTGTTTCCAATTTTGAATGACTGCATTTTATTTCTGGAATACTTATTGAAGCCATGGCCATAATATGCAACTTTATTAGAAATTGTAAAGATTACACAGTGTTGTCTTTGCCGGCCCCATCTTCCATAATAGAATTTTATAACTTTTCGGACAATGATGTTCAGTTGTTAACTTCCTATTTGCTACTATTTACTGATAATATTACCACTAATCCAGACAGTTTACAAGCACGACTGAATGCAATTAATCTATATTCAATAAAAAATCAATGTGAAAAATATGAAGTATGCATTTATGATAATAGAAAAAGCCAGTGTTTATTTAAATGATTTATTAATAATAATTGAACTTGTAGACAATGTCTGCTATCTGAAATAAGTTTTTCTAACACTGGAAATTTGACAACATGATCTGGGGATACGTTTTTCCAACACTGGCAATTTGAAACATTGTGTTAAAGGATTAAATTAACAAGCATTTAAAGCCTACAATCATCTTATATCTATACTTAACAGAATGCAATTATATATCAAGACCAAACTCTCGTTATCTGATTCATTTAAAGTTCTTATTATTTTATATGGCACAGATGTTTTAGGGTATACATGATTACAAGGAAATAGATAAATTTCAAATACATTCTGCAAATACATACTCGGATAACGTCTACTAACACCTGATGTTGCAGTTCTAGGAATATTTGGTAGATTTCCATTGTCATTATTAGGCAACGAAAGAGATTTTAAATTTTGGATAAAGATAATAAAATCCCTGGTTTTGCCCTTAATCGTATATATTTTGAACAAGTAACTACCTGAAATTCCTTACATGATAAGAATCAAAATAAACCTTGCGAGTTTTGGTGTGCAGCTACTTATATAAAAAGCTAACTGGATACTTTGGGGAATAGTCTTCTTTTTAATGATTTTGAAAATATTGATATAGAAATTTTGCCTATTCTAAAACAAAATCTTCGGGATCAATATCTTCAACGATGGATTAAAACTGTAAACAATCTACCAAAAATATATCATTATAAGCAGTTTAAAGTTAGATTTGAATATGAAAAATAATCTTAATAATCAAAGTTCCGCTTATCTCCGCACTCGCAGATTGAAACTGGGAGCTATTTTGGGGTATTAAGGAAAACTCGTAAACGCAAAATGTGCAATCAAAATGTTGTAGAATCGGAGTATCATATTTACTGTGTTATCCTGCTCATAATGATGTAAGAAGAAACCATTATATTAAATCAAGTTGGGCAAATTTATCATTATTTTCAAAGTTATTATCAAGCCTTAAAACTTCAACTTTTTATAGTGTAGCAAGATGATTTTTATCTGATGCTATGAAATTAAGATAGGAAAACTGACATTTATCGCTGCTTTATGATTTATCATTACCATCATTTTTATTTTTTCATTTAGTATATAAAAACCCCAATATATTGTATATGTATCAATGAATGACCATTGCATTTTTAGAAATTGTTAATTTTGCCGCTCTGCCAAAAACACTTAAAATTCTAAATATGACCTGAGTGTCAAAGAGAAAAATAGAAAGAAAAAAGAAAAATCTGTTTCTGATGGGATTAGAACCTACAACAACTAGTCTCAAAGCAGTTGAAAGTAATTTGAGCCTATTTATTGCTGCTCCTCAATTAGAGATAATACATCAGGGTTCATCTACCTTAAGTGCTATAATTAATTTTAGGTAGGCGCAATCATAATACCAATACCTTGAGATTGTAATAAATATTGAGCATAGGATCAAAGTTTCATTTTGATATACTGTAAAAAAACAAAAAAAACAAAGAGCACTCGCATATAATAACCCAATGAATTCTTACTTACATAATTACATTTTTATAAAAAAAAAGGATAATGTAAAAATTATATATTTAAAAATACAATATTAATATATTCGAACAAAACTAAGGAATCAAATGGCATCTTATTGTAACATGGCTACAAAATAAGATACAAAGTAATATTATTTGTCATAGCAAAATATCAAAATTTTACAGTTTAAAAAATGCATAAATTGCATAATTATATGCTTCAAATTAAAAAGGGGGGAAACATGGTACTTGACAATTATTAATCGCTGTCACCTTTTTTTAAAAAAAATAAACGATGATTTAAAAAAAGGTAATATGAGCAATAACCCAGCCTTATTAAAATCAATGACTCGTATTTCAAAATATTATAAAGTATATAGAGAAAGAGATTCATAGAAAATACCCTTAACATTGTGACAGGTCTGCAATCTCAGTCATAATAAACACTAAATCATTGGTAGCCAGTTTTTATTTCATCATACAAGACACGTGACAGCAACGAAGAGCTGTTTAACATGACTACGTGATTTAGAAAAAAAAGTAGACTGTTCTAGATGCAATTAATTTAAATTTGATTTAAAGGTTATCGAAATGTTTTATGAGTTTGTAAAAGATATTTTAAGCATGTTTTGCAAAATTGGCAGAATCAAAATGAAACTCGGCGTTTCTTTTTATGCAGTGTTTCGGTTTATTGGCGAAATCAAAAAGAAAATCAAATCAATATTTTAAAAATCAAACGTGTATTTATTTGACTACGTGAGACTACATTCTGATGTACTATGCTTACCTTACAGGATTTGAATAACTGCCATATTGATAGAATATTTGTCCACCGGCGTTACGGTTTTAGATTACTTGAATGTCGACCATAAGAAGTTAATATGCCTATTCCTAGTCAAGAAAGCGAGTAAGAAAATCACGCACTCCGTATCAAAAGCATAACTTTGTGATAGATAGTTTACTATGAAATAATAAACCCGTATAAAGTAAAATGTAAAATACAGTTGAGCATAGATCTATAGAACAATTGAAACGAACATTTTGATCGAAAATAGGATCATCAACATCACTCAGTATTAAATATTTCAAAGGAAATGCATCAATAGTTGAAGGGGTGTGTTCTGTGTAATTGTCCTCATGATATAGAGGTGAAAGTACTGTTGAGGGGTTTAAACCCACATCACCACATGTAAGCTCTGCAGTATTACGCTGCTGTGGTACAGCCCTGCAGTTCCTACACGTGTTCAATATATAAGTATGGCCTGTATATTTCATCACCTGAAAACCAAACTTTAGCCTTTAAATACTAGCAAATCGATGTCATCAATTTACTTGTAACTAAACTCCTTCGCTTAACGACATTAATGTGCATGTATATTAAACTGACAGGGTCATTTCCTACTAAATAAGTCGCCATTTGCAAATAGGAATTGTATCAAACTAGCAATATACAAACTGGTGCATAGTTGGGTTATTCGTTGAACTATATTTGTCATACAAATGAATATGTCACACGTGTGATATATTTGTGCGAAGTTTTAACGCAAGTGACTGTCAAGTCGCCGAATATGTCACAAATTGGTTTCGCCCATGAATATGTAACTCACAATACCAAACAATAAAAAAAAATACAGATTTATCTATCAAAAGTACTGGACTCAACTCAAGGATATCAGACTTTTTGCGCCAAATCGAAGAAGGGATTCTTTTCCGTCCGTATGTCTGAACACATGTACAAGGGTTCAGCCATGGCCGATAAGCTTGTGGCTTTCACCTCGGATTGATCGCCCTTTGTTCATTTTTGCAACTCTCTTAATCTGACAGTGCAGTGTAAGACGTTTATATTTGGAACATATATTATTTCTCTGGTCAAACCCTTTCATCTTTGATATAGGTGATGCATAGGTGGTAACTAAGCATGGTGATAACACCCCCTCTCACACACACATCTTGTTTGAAAATGTAAAAAAAATGAATATTTGTAAGTTGTAAAGCAAAAGATACGCCAGTTATCTCTCAGGCGAAGAAATGAAGGCACAAAGTAAATAAACTATACCAAACGACTTTGTGTGTAACATTACCTTGACCATAAGGTTTGCCGTCGAGAATGCTTGGCGTGACACATCTTAGAATGCTTGTAAGTTAGTGTTTCACAAGTTTCAAAGTTATGACCGAGACACAAAAACGGAAATGACGGGCGGAGAGAATCTTGAACGGGCAGACTCATGGACAGTCCGACTCTTTATGTCATATCGGTGGAATAAAAACTCCAAATTTATTCTGATTTCAATATGTTTATAATGATAGTACTCGACCTAATCATAAATTTAATTAAATGATTTTAAGTTCTAAATGTTATATGTGTAATGATCAAAATGTAATCAGTTCTGATTTATATAGTGCACATCAAAATGGTGCATTGTACTATGCATAGTGGATTTTGATGAATTCCACGCATTTCAGTGGATACTGGACAACCTAACAGACAAAAGGACGTACAAACGTTTCCATGTGTACTAAAAAGTTCGCAAAATCATTCAATCACCGACAATTCTAGATAAAACCCATTATATTATCGGACCGTCATTCTTGAATCTGTCAAAAGTTACATATTGGTCGGACTTGCAGCCCTACTGACTTTGCCTATTATTTGACATATACGGTTTCGGTACAGAAGAGGTTGCAGAAGAAATATATATGTCTCAGATATATATATGTATTCGTCAGATGTGTGTGATTTATTCGCACGTATTTATCACTTTGTATGGCACATTCGCACGAATACATCAAACATATTATATATTTGTTTGTGTGACAAATATGGTTCCACAGCCCTCTAGTGACGTTGATACTGTCTTTCAGGTCATGTAATATAAAACCACCAAAATAATGTAAGTGTATTAAATGCATTTTTTTTCGGCCGTTTTGTTTTCACTTTTACCTCCTGTCTGAACTTAAAGGTGAAAGTCACTAAACTGCTGGATGCTGCTTAATACTGAAAGTTTTGATTGGTCGACTTAAAAATCGAAAGTATCCCTCCGGAAACGAGATCAGCTTGTTTTCTTTGTATATACATTCCTAAAACCTCGATTTATTCGACAGAAATATATTAATATTTGTCTTAACGTTCAAAATAATTATTTAACTACACAAAAAACATATCTAAAGAATGAAAACACATGTCGGATTTGAAACCTGTAGACCCCTTCGTATCCTGAACATCGCACAAGGTATCAGAGCATAACTTCAATACTATATGGTGGATGTACTCCAAATTTGTTTTGTTTAGTGATAAGTATACAGTGGAACCTCTAAAAACCGCACGGTGCTCGGACCAGCTAAAATGTCCGGTTTTCAGAGGTGTGCGGTTTACAGAGGTTTTTGCTCTTTCAGCGCTTATTTTGCTTTATGTATGGGATTCAATGTATATTCTTCAAATGTTATGTGTATGGTATTAATTGTATGTGAAGTGTAATGTTCATTTCTTATTAATGAGTTAATTACAAGATAAGTACATGTTTACCAAATAGTAGGAGATTGGGAATCAAACTCAAAACAATGACTGTACATTATATTTTATTGGTACATGTACTACATTCATCAGATATTTATTAAAAAAATGACAATAGTAAACATCTTTTAATGAAATCAAATGATAAGTATCACCTTTAACTTGCACACTTAATTAATATCTACATTGTATTATGCAACTTTCTAAAAGGCACCTGTAATCTTCACACCTTATTGTTTCACACAGCAAGCGCAGGTAAGTGTGTTGAATAAGTTGCTCTTTTTACCAATTAATCAACTTATGGTAGTTAATGATGTGATATAAAGTTCTGTTTATTTCTAAAACCAAAGTCTATGCATGTTTCTCAATCCAGTTTCTTGAAAAATGAGTCCATTGTGCACTGTTTCTGGCGGTTACACTTGTATTCCACAAACTTGCGCTCGACCGTGTTGCTCAGTTCAACTAATTTCTCTAACAACTCAGGTTCCTTACTCACAGCGAAGTTTTTCAACCCTGAATATATCACAGCCGTCATATTTACTCAATTAAAGTTTATCACAAAATGCATTCCACAGAATTAATAACGGTTATCAATATGTGATAACCGGCAGTTATTGGAGTTCGGTGTAATTTCTCTCTCTTGTGCATTATGTAAGTTGTGATCTAGTGCATTACGATGTTGTGATTAATACGGGAGTGTTAATTTAATGCACATTGCTTTGTTGCCTCCTTTTCGGTCAAGCGGGGAATTGAGTAGGCAGCGGGAGAATGAGCTCTGATAAATAAGTGGAAAGTTGCAAGTTTTTTTTTTTTTTTCATCATTACATGATCGTTGTAGATTTAAACAAAAGCATTATCGTTAATGTCAAGATTTGTTTTATTGATTTCTTTGGCTGCATTAAATTTTGGTATATTTCTTCGGATTTGTTTGCTTGCGGTGTTTAAATAATCGGTTTTCGTGTTTTGGAAACCACGTGGCTTCATAAAATGATTGATAGTCTTAATTGATGTTAATTATACTTAAATATTATATTGATCATTTTGTTGTTTCCTAGGCTAGTACTTTGTTTCAGTTCCCCTGCATTGTAATATTAAACGATGTTAATGTGTCATTTAATTTGAGTTATTATTACTGATATAATTTTTGATACAGTTGATTAAGCAGGTGTGTTCTGGGAACCAATATCGTTAATAGGGTTTAGGTTCTTTGATTGTATGTTGTATTGTGTATAACATATTTTTACCAATTCTTTTTATATTTTGTCTCTTACATGTAAAAATGCCAAAATCTCAGAGGGTTAAACGCCCATCAGTCAGGGCTAGAGAGGCAGCTGTTGCTGACAAATCAGTCAGGAGGTCACGTCCTGGTCACCCAGCAGCTTCTGCTGGATCCGTGCAAAATCCAGGAGTGAGCACAGCACCTGTAGACGATCAGCCGGTTGCAGCTCAACCAGCGAGCCATGGGGTGGCGGAGCCAGTACCAGTTGCAGACCCAGTACCAGTTGCAGACCCAGTACCAGTTGCAGACCCAGTTGTCCCGCTCGCAGGCCCCGAATTGTCGGCTCCTTTATTGCCCGCTCCTGTAGCAGGACCAGCTCATTCTGTAGCTGGCAGACTAGGTGGTGTTTCTCCGGTAGGTCGTCCAAGGGGGAGTGAGCACAG
>CM037794.1:34316535-34366535 GCA_021229015.1 Solen grandis
TTGCCTCCCCTAGTGTCAGTGACTTTCAGCCAGAAGATGCTGTTCACCTCTGGTATACCAGTGGCCAGAGAGCTCGTAGGCCAAGCTACATGGAGGAGCTAATGGTAAGCTTATAAAAATGAAATCATTCTTTTACACTGACTCTATATGCAGATGATACATTTATGAAGTAATGATATAAAATCTTTCTTTTTTTTAAGAATTGTGGTGACCAGAGTGAGGTGACCTGTGAGGAGATAGCTGTGGAAGGAGAGGATGCCGGGACTGAAACAGAGTGTGCGGGCCAGGAGGAGGACATTGAGAATGACATGGACATGGGGCTGAGAGATGTTATTGCTTTACAAAAGAAACATTATCAAAGTCTTTGTGACTTAATAGAATAAAGTAGTAAACTGTATCTGTCTATTTTTTTTCTGGACTCCTTATTTTTCTTCCGGACTCCTTGATTTTCAAGTTTAGGAGTCCAGTGGACTCCTTCCCAAAAAAGTTAGTGTCTAACACTGTAAATGGAGTAGAAATTGAAAGAGTTGAAAAATTCACTTATTTAGGAATAAACTTTGTATATACTGGTAATTTATCTTCAGCCGTGAAAGCTCTACATGATCAAGCTTTACGAGCATATCATCATTTATTTTCCATTTTTGACCGGGTTAAGCTTGATATTAAGACAAAAATCTCTCTTTTTGATACATTGATTACGCCTATATTATTATATGGATCAGATATTTGGGGTATTTATGACTATAAAGAAATTGATAAATTACACATAAAATTCTTAAAGAAAATTCTAGGAGTAAGAACTCAAACACCAAATAATGCAATTTATGGTGAATTGGGAAGATTCCCGCTATCCATTATAGCGAGAGAAAGAGCTCTAAAATTTTGGTTAAAAATTAAAAGTAATGAAAACTCATTAACTCATATCACTTTTACTGATCAGATTCATAAAATAAACGGTAAATGTTGGGCTAGCAAAATAAATTTGACTATTGATAGCTTAGGATTAAACTATATTAGGGAAACTTTTAATTCTAGTTTGATAAATATTTATTTAGCCACTTTAAAGCGTCGTATACGTGACCAATTTATACAAGAATGGAATGTATCTATTTTAAACTTGAAATCGAATTTGGTAGATTTAATGGTATTGATAGAGAAAATAGATATTGTAAAATGTGTAATCAAAATATGATTGAATCTGAATACCATTTTTTATTATGTTGTCCAAAATATAAAGACTTAAGAAAAAAATATTTTAGAAATTTAACATGGCCTACGCTGACTAAATTTGTTCAACTTTTGTCTTCTAATAATATGAAAATAGTTTGTAATATTTCTAAATTTGTGTATGAAGCTAATAACATTCGAAAAATACTCTGGAAAATTTAACTGTTCCGCTTTAATATAATTTATTCATGTTCTGGTTCTGTATTGTATGTTTTTGTACTTTTCGCTTTTATATTGTGTACGTTTTATTACTTATGTTTTGTACTCTTGCCATTTTATAAAATTGTATGTGGCCAAAGGCAGGATACTGCCGATTTTGCCTCAAATAAAACTGTAAACTGTAAACTGGTAAAGTGTCTGAAAGGATAGTAAAAGTTAGAAGATAATAACGGTCAAGATGCAAGTAAGTAAGAAAAGTGAGGAAAAAGGAGAAAGACCCAGTTACTGTTTCGTAACCATCTAGATAAGACCTCTCCAGCTTAAGAGTGTGGCGGTACCAGTGCATGAAACACCGCTCTATTTGGATTTTTAGGGTTTTATTCAATTGTATCATGAGAGGTAAAATTATCCCGGAGTTACCCAAATTCGACGCAATAAGGCTTCGGCATTATCGGGACAAAATGCGGGTGGGGATTTTCTTTAGGTTATTGCATATATTTTAGAAACAAAGTCTTTTGTTTAATTTAAGTATTTAACCAATCTTTCCCATGCTTTATTACCGATGAAATGTAAACAAATATGGCGACAGTGACATCTTACCTCGTTCGGAGTTACCGTCCCAAATTCGACGCTTTTGATTGGCTACTGGTTATCGGCCGCACTGGCGCATTGGTATGGTGTACTATATGTGTCATAGCACAAAATTAATGTTCAGACAGTTTTTAACACGAAAATGATCAGAACTAGAACAATTTAACTGTAAAACATATTTACAATGGCAGCTTCTATTTTTGAAGTCTAATTTTTTGCACAGGCTGGGCACAAGAAAGTGTCACCACACCTGATAACTCTAATTGGGGAGCAAAATGCTAGGTGAACCCAATTTTGGCAAGACTCACACTGTCCCCACTGAACAATTTTGATGTGATCAAACTTATCTTTGTCTGGGTAGAATTTTCCACAAACAACACATGTTTCATCATTGTTAATTTCACTTTCAGAATCTGTTAAGTCTTCATGTGAAGTTTCAGTTTTTTTGAAACTTTTCTTTTGTTTGGATTCTGGTTGTTTTCCTTTAGAAGGGTTTGCAACAGATAGACATTTTATAGGTGGTACAAATTTTCTTTTCCTTGAAGATGCCTGTCCTTCTATATGGCTGCGGATTTTGTTTAGAACCGTATCTTCTGTGATAGGTTTTCCCCCAACAACTTTACTTAGGGTGTTTCTTACTTTGGCAGCTTTCATATTTTTAAGAATTTCACCACCTTTGCAATTAAGAAACTTTTCAGGAGAGGTAGGTTTTGGTTCTTGTGCTGCTGGTGTACAGGGTTGTTGCTGTGCAGGTTGACAAAGATCACCATCTGAAATATTGGGAAAGCTCAAAGAGGGGGCAATGTCAGAATCTTTAACAACATCAGGATTAAAGGGATAGATTCCACTTTTTTTGAATGCTGTTTGTACATTTGATGGTGTTAATGTTTTTGAGTAAACTTTGCAAGCTAATTTGCACACATCATAGCGGCTTATAACACGTCCGCCATTTTCTCTCATGTAGGTGTGGCATGATGAGTTCCATGAAATTTCAAATGGCCCGAAACAACTTACATCTAGAGGCTGGAGTAAATGACTGCAATGAGGAGGCAGTACAAATAAAACAATATTGTTCTCTTTAGCCCAGTCAATAAGTGTTAAAGATATGTGGCTTTTATGGCCATCATACAGTACAAGAACTGGTGATGTGACATCATGGGGAGGTAAATATTTCACTAAATGCTCTTGCATATATTTGCTGAAAATGTCTGTGTTTGACCAGCCTGACTCAGAAACAACACCTGTAGCACCAGCAGCAGCACCCTCAAGTAGCTCGGGCAACATCCTTTTCCCAGGAAAAACA
This sequence comes from Solen grandis, assembly GCA_021229015.1. NCBI lineage: Eukaryota > Metazoa > Mollusca > Bivalvia > Adapedonta > Solenidae > Solen > Solen grandis. Next base: position 34,319,816 of record CM037794.1, read on the forward strand.
AAAAAAGGTGGTATTTGGCTACCCATTGCACTGACACCTCCAATCAGAGTTACAGTCTTTGACTTCCCAGATGTTACCGCTTGTGACTTATACACTGCCCCAGACACAATCTTTGGTGGCATGTGATCAGTTGAAAGGCCCTTTTCATCAACATTAAAAATAGCTTCAGGACGATTCATTAAGTTGTTGGCAGTAAGGATAGCTTTCAGTTCATTAAAATAATTTGTGATTGCACCTTTGGTTGCATATTTTGCCCGGGCACTTTCAAGGCTCCTTGGTTTTTTAATAGTTAGGTCAGGGTGTCTTTCAAGGAATTTATAAAGCCAGTGAAGTGTTAAAGGGTGTTCCCTATTTCTGAGACCAAGGTGTGAAGCATAATCAGAAGCCAAATTCACTGTCTCTGTTCTAGAATACCCATAGCCTATTTCTGCCATGGTATTCAGATGACTGGCCAGAAGTGCTTCCTGTTCACTGGAGAACATTGTAGATCTACCAGGTTTGGCATTCTCCAAAGGAACATTACCATACACTCTGTCTTTTAGTGTTGTAATTGGTACACCATATTGTCTGGCTGCTCTTTGGATTGGTAAATGGAGAGATGTCACGGCACTGTAAGCATTAGCTATACTGGTCTGGTCATAACCAGTTCGGTAAGGACCCCTTTTGGCACCATCAGGAATGACTTTCTGAAAATATAAAAAGCAACAAGTTATAAAACTCGATATTTTTATGGCCTAAATAGGCTTCCGTAGTTTTTTTTCTGAGCGGGAAATGACGTCACCATGTCGCGTGAATTTTTTACTACGAATAGTACTTGCAGCAGAAGACTTGTATACATAAAAATAAATGAGAAATTTCAATGGTCTATTGGAGTAAAGATCATAAAGGTGAAGTATCATTTTTTTGCAACGTATGAGTGATAAATCTAGGATTATTTACCTGTCGTATCTCCATTTTGGCACCAAAATTCCGTCATCGGGACAAAAGTGGACCGTGGGAATGTTTTTGTTGTGATAGTGCGCGTGCTCTCGGGAGATCTCGCGAAAAAAAGGGGAAAACAACACACCGTCGAATTTGGGTAACCGTCGAATTTAGGGTATGGGAGGATAATATTATGAAAGTTGCACATTTTTGCTTTTGCTATTTTTTTTTTCGATATGACGTCGCTTCCCTTGCCCCAGCTTAAAGATATCACAACAAAGGGACGGAATACTTATAGGATTAACGGATGCTCTGGTCGCTTTCAACACTGATCCTCAACATTTTTCTGTATGATTAGTTGAGTTATATGTGTGACAATGCGATTTTTTCACAGTATTGTTAAGCCTTACCTTTGGTTCAGAAGCAGACACGCTTTTCTTTAACTTGCCCATTTTACTCCAACTTCACAAGTTTTCAACCTGCTCTACCAGGGCTCTACCTTTGTCATCTACTCTGGGCGCGAACATCGGGCTTCATTTTTTCTTTTTGCTTTGGATAAAGCCTTTTATTACCAACCCCTTTGTACTGTGGACATATTTTTCAAATTATACTTTCGGATGAAAAGATAGAAATGTCAAAAATTGCGCCATCAGCTCTTTACCGTGGAAACTACGAAACTTGATTTTATTGGTGTATTCATCGGTACCTGCACATGTATAACGGTCCCACTCTCTCTAATGGTGATTTTTTTTTAGAAACTATTTAAAGACCCACAGCCAGTTAGCCAAAGGCGGCTAGGCATTATGCGAGGTCTTAAATTTAGAATTTCAGGTAAATTTTATGAAGATCTAAGTGATCTAACTTTTATAGAAAAATCTGCCAAATTTAGCCAAAGTTGTATGCCTATAGGAAGACTGTCTTAAATAGTTTGAATTTTGATAGCTCTAATAGCTAACAAGGTTTAAGTCCTTGGAAAAGCCAAAAAATAAATGAAAGAGATATCCGGGTGTACACTTATAATTGTCCTCACTGGAATTTATTTTTCAAACAGGGCTCATATTGGACAGTTCCTATAGATGTATTCCACTGTACAGTGGAAGATAGAGTAAAGAGAGATGTGAGGTTGTCAGGCTTAATCATGCCTGCATGTGTACACTTTTATATCTCGACACCAAGTTATCAAGAAGAGAAAAGAAGAAAAGAAAAGATTTTAAAAGAAAGAAAAAGGGGAATTTCCCCTTTAATTTTGATAGCTGTAATATGCTTTGAAAAAAAGGTAAGCCAAAGGGCCTAAAGGTTTTAAGTTCTAGCTAATTTAGAACTTCAAATATGGGCTTTAATTAATTTTGGAATTTATTTACAATTAACTTTTTTAAGAAATTGCCTGATATGGTATTTGTGGTATCTGTGATATTTCATGGCTGGTATCTACTTTTACTTTATGATGTGCGTGCAGTTCTAGCCCAATTTGCACAGGTGAATCTTGGGAATCCTTATTGCAAAGGTTATTCCCTCAAATTGTACCTCCCCACAACTCTATAAATAATGCTTTAAAATATACTTTTATTGCCTTTCTTTTCGCGATACTTATCTATGCAGGAATTACATGCTTAGTGCTGCCCCTCACATTTGACCACCCATCCCCTTCTATCTGTTTTGACCATCACTGCTTGAGGGTGGACCTTACCTAAAATCCCTCTTGCCCATTCAGACACCCCCAGTGGACTAGTACCTAGCTATTTAATTTTGCCCATATATTTTGTTATGGGTCTCTTAATAGATTTTAATATCAATTGATGGTTTTGGACCATTTGGTTAACCGAGAGCCAAAATGTTAGCGCTGTTACCACAATATTGAAATGTTGTTTTTTAAAATCAAGCCCCAGTCCACTGAGGTCCTGCCACTGTGCAATTTTTGGCCCCACTGTTGAATAGGCACAAACTATTCCCTCAACAATGAGGTGCTGCCATTCTGATTAAGCCAGAGTGGGAACTAATAGTCGCCCCACCAGTGGACCTTTTTTAGCTCACCTGAGCAAAGCTCAGGGTGAGCTATTGTGATCCCGTGAGTGTCTGTCGTCCGTATGTGCGTCGTGCGTCATGCGTCGTCAACAATTTACGTGTTTACACTCCATCACCTTTATTTCTCTAGCAATCATCTTCAAACTTTAAAACAATGTTTATGGCCATAATGTCTCGATTGAGTTCGATTATGACTGAGATCGGACAATTAGGTCAGGAGTTATGCCCCTTTTAATATTAAAAAAATGCCAGATTTCATGTTGTTTACACTCTAGCATCTTCATTTCTTTAGCAATCATCTTCAAACTTTTTGGCAATGCTTATGACCATAATGTCTCGATTGAGTTCGATTATGGATGAGATGGGTCAATTAGGTCAGGAGTTATGCCCCTTTTAATATTAAAAAATGCCAATTTCACTTGTTTACACTCTAGCATTTCATCTTTTGAGCAACATCTTCAAACTTAATGGCAATGCTTATGACCATAATGTCTCGATTGAGTTCGATTATGGCTGAGATGGGTCAATTAGGTCAGGAGTTATGCCCCTTTTAATATTCAAAAAATGCCAGATTTCATGTTGTTTACACTCTAGCATCTTCATCTTTTGAGCAATCATCTTCAAACTTAATGGCAATGCTTATGACCATAATGTCTCGATTGAGTTCGATTATGGCTGAGATGGGTCAATTAGGTCAGGAGTTATGCCCCTTTTAATATTAAAAAAATGCCAGATTTCACTTTGTTTACACTCTAGCATCTTCATCTTTTGAGCAAACATCTTAAAACTTTATGGCAATGCTTATGACCATAATGTCTCGATTGAGTTTGAATATGGCTGAGATCGGTCAATTCGTCAGGAGTTAAGCCGCTTTTAATATAAAAAAAATGCCAGATTTCACTTTATTTACACTCTAGCATTGTCATCTTTTGAGCAATCATCTTCAAACTTTATGACAATGTTTATGACCATAATTCTATTGAGTTGATATGCTGAGATGGTCAATAGCAGGAGTTTAGCCCCTTTTAATATAAAAAAATGCCAAATTTCACTTTGTTTACACTCTAGCATCTTCATCTTTTGAGCAATCTTCTTCAAACTTTATGACAATGTTTTTGACCATAATGTATCCATTGAGTTTGAATATGGCTGAGATCGGTCAATAAGGCCAGGAGTTATGCCCCTTTCAATATTAAAAAAAATGCCAGATTTCACTTTGTTTACACTCTAGCATCTTCATCTTTTGAGCAATCATCTTCAAACTTTATGGCAATGCTTATGACCATAATGTCTCAACTGAGTTTGATTAAAGCTGAGATCTGTTGATTAGGTCAGGAGTTATGCCCCTTTTAATATAAAAAAATGCCAGATTTCACTTTGATTACACTCTAGCATCTTCATTTCTTTAGCAATCATCTTCAAACTTTATGACATTGATAATGACAATAATGTCTTAATTGAGTTCAATTGTGGCTGAGAGGGCCAATTAGGTCAGGAGTTATGCCCCTTTTAATACAAAAAATGCAAGATTTCAAGATTTCACTTTGTTTACTCTTTACCATCTTCATTTTTTTAAACAATCTTTTTTTAAACTTTAAGACAATGTTTATGCCCATTATCTCGCAATCGGGTTCAATTATAACAGATAGTGACTAGTTAATTTAGGAGTTATGCCCTTTTCACCATAAAAAAAGCCAGATTTCACATTTGTTTACACTCTAGCATCTTTATTTCTTAAGCAATCATCTTTCTCAGGTGAGCGATCAAGGGCCATCTTGGCCCTCTTGTATTAATTACTGATCTGGGCTTCCCCGCTGTTTCCTAGTACGAGAATGATAATCAGCGTCTTATAATAAATACTCTCTAATACTGTTCTATTTTTCATTCACTTTTTAAAATATAGAACTTTAATTTTTAAACTGATTGGGGAAACAAGGTTGCAAAAGATCTGATAATCATTTAAGATGGTTCGTGTGTTGTACCAGTAGTTTAATTGCACCTTGGAAGGTCTTTTTTTTACAGTTTACATACATGCCAGTGGATCTTAAAGTTGTGGGTACAAGCCCTGTATTGGGGGCAAGATCCTTTTAGGACTCTTCCAGGCACAAAGTACTGTTCCAAATCAGAAACCATCTACAGATACCTAGGGCTGTTATCTATCAAAACCATATATAGATAAATCCTTTTTTTCCCCTCGATTTTCAAATCGCATAAAATATCAATATCTTTTATGGGAAGTGTAATACAAGAAAAAAAAAAGTTTTGCAATATTCTATGACCAGACAAGTGAGTTTAAGCTCTGTCGGATAGTGACGGTCTAAAACTCTGAACAAGGCACACTATCAACTTTGTCCAGTAACGTAAGTACCAGTACATAAATAGACAGTGCTTGCTTTTTGGTGGACTATGTGAAAATAAAAGTATTGGGTCGTTACATTCACAATGTCTTTTCTCAGATCAGATGAGGATTGACATACATTGAAGAAGGTAGTGTTGTGAATGATGTGTGTGTGTGTAGCTTACTTATTAACACTCAGAGGTATTTTAGGTCTCCATGCAGGGTTCAGACTCATGTCATAAATAAAAGAAGTAAACACTACTGTATGAAATTATTAACATTAAATAATTACCATAGTAAAAAAAAAAATTAAAATTTATAACACTTTCAATTCAACTCAATCAGAATAAAATATGAAAGATGAAATACAACAATGAAAAAAATGGATGATATAGGTATCACAGAATTTGAGGATGAAAATAACAAATAATGTTACTTATCCTTCCATGAAACTGATAATGACTCATGTAAATAACATTGAGGATGTGAAAAAAAAACAATTCAACATTATAACAGTCTTGATGGAAACAGTAGCTTAAAAACTGTGTTTTGTTGTTGTTTTTTCTATTTGTGCTTTTTCTTTTAATTTGACACATCTATAACATTCGAAAAAGTCCTTTAATTTTGTCTCTTTATTTCAAGACTTATAATAATTATTGTTCTAATATTAAAAATATTAGACAGAGTCCAACATTTTTTCATAGTTATGTACTGTTTTATTCTTTTCTTGAGTACAAATACACTTCAACACTTTTTCCTATACAGCCAAGCTCAATGGATATCCTTCATTTGTAAACACTACCACATCAGATCCGCGTGGATTCTTCCCGCGTGGCTGCCACGTCGGGACATCATCTCCATAGCTAGGGGCATAGTAGTAATGTCTCTGTATATAATGGTTAAGCTCACTGAGTATTGTCTTCCCATCAACAACATAAGGCTGTACATCTGTGTTCTGTTTTTCCAGTCGCCCAGTCTCCAGTAAGTTTGCAAAGGCCTGAAAATTACCATAAATATATAATATTTTTTATGGATATTAAAGATACAGCTTGGCTGTGGTTTCTCTTGTGATTGTTTATTCTCCTTACGGTATGTATGGAAAAATGATGAAAAAAAAATCATTTGAAATAGCAAATCTTAAATATGTTATTTTTTTTTATTTCATGCCATTTTCAAATAAATGCCCTTTTCAAACATTATATATGTTTTTAATATACTGCAACATAAAATTCTCTCTTCTGATTCAGGCCAATAAGCCTTGAACATAACGTCATGTACACTGGGTATATTAATTAATATATGTATAAGACGCGTTATCAGTTTATATTAACACAGAAATAAGACCTAACTTTGCAGTATAAGAAGTCTGTTACATAGTTTCCTGACAGGGTACATGACTATTTATTTCCGGCTGAGAAAAATCATGTCACCTGAGTCGCTAGGCTATACAAGACTTTCCTCACCCGGAAATAAATAGTCATGTACCCTGTCAAGAAACTGTATAACTAATAGTGTGTAGTTTCCTTATTTTCTATACATAATTATTTCAAACCGGCCTTGATAAACAGACACCCACATCAGTAATAATATTACTACCATACTGTCTTAATTATGTAGTTTGTCAATATATTGTAACAGACAAAAATGGCTGCTTAATGCAAGTGGTTGCTAAATTGAGGTTACATGTACTTTAGCAGTGACCTGTACTATGCAAACAACCTGTTTTCAGCAGTATATTTTGCATCCCTGAGTCAGAGCCTTTCTTCCTTCTTTATCAGGGGCTGTTTATCAGGAAGTTTCTTTTCCTCTATAAATCCATGCAGTTTTCCCCAATCTGCTATTTATTCCAAGATAATCTGCTATTTATTCCAAGATTTCCCCCCACCCCAAATTCAAGAAAATATGTCACATTTTCTCTAAAAATATGAAATACTGAGGCGCATGTAATCTCCACTATCTGTGACTAAAAAAAAAAAAAAACGTCAGGAAGGTGGAAGGACATTATATTCAGCAGCCACCTGACATGAATAAGATTTTGACAGACAAAGCTAGCCCATACACAACATGATGCCGGGAACCAGTAAATGTACTTACAATGGCAGCACTTTCCTCCAGCTTGTTTCCCCAGATGAAGATCTGTGACAGGGAACCATTCAGCTTCAGGGCATCAGACAAGGAACACAGACCCTTTCCTGCTATGTTGTTGGTCCTCACATCCAGTCTGTCAAGTATCAAATTACACTTGTATTATACAAAGAAAAAAAAGTCTGTTTTTTCAATTAAATGTTGTTATTAATTTTTGACATTTCATCAAATGTAAACAAATTAAGATTTATGCAAAACTTATGCATATAACACATTTATATATTAGCAGAAATTTTTAACAGGAAGGCCTAAAAACAATAAACATACAAAAAACCTAGATATCTTTACAGCCCTTGGCTTGCTCAAGGCAAAATCTGGCCTGTGCTAATTTCGATCACTGCATTTTAGTCTAAGCTATGCAACACTGCATCAAGGCATGCATTATTCCAGTATACTATCAAATAATCATTTTTTTGTGGGACACTAATTTTTGTTGCCTTAATTGTGTAATTGATGTTTTTTAAACCACACAAAAAACTTTCATTTCAGACACCAGATGTTTCATTGATCATGGATCCACTAATAATGTACCCACAGAATTCCTTACAGTTAATAATCAACAAAATTTAATGCCAACAGAAATTAATGATTTTACAGTAACCCTTGCTTCATAAAACAAAGTTACAAAATTAAAAGGTGCATGGGCTAAATCTCAATCCTCTTCCTACTATTTCAACTCACGTTTCTAGGGTGGTGTTGTAGGTTGCTATGGCCTCAGCAAGGTGCATGGCTCCGTCATCCTCCAGTCTGTTGTAGCTAAGGTCCAGTTTCTTGATGGCAGTGTTCTTCTTCAGGACTTTGGCTAATTCCTTTACACCATCCCTTGTGATTCTGTTGCTAGGTAACAGCAAGAAATCAAACATTTTAAGATACGGTTACTATAAGCTGCAAACATATCTAAAGAGAGTAAATTAAGTTAGTAAGAAAATAAGTAAATCTTTTTTTAAAGTGGAAACAATATTTATAACATGTTTAAATAACTGAATATGAATACATCATAATTTATCCCTTTCCCTCATAGAGGACACCATGAAAAGACCTATGCGAACAGCATAAAACCAGATCAGCCTGCGAGTAACTCGCAGGCTGATCAGGTTTTATGCTGTTCGCTGCTCCTCAGTGGTCTGGAAATGAGGATTTTGTAATTAAATTTGGTAAGGTTTAACTTTGGTTTTCTGCAGATCAGGCTTTATGTGAAACCTATTGAGGGCGTCAAAATGAGTCTATATGAGGGAAAGGGTTAAGAAAACAAGACGCTGGTTTCACAGTTCCAATTTAGGCCTCACAACACAAACCACACAAATAAAGGAAAAAAACAAAACCCTCTTGACATACCAACTCAGGTCCAAGTACTGAAGAGTGAAGTTTTCCATTAAGTTCTCTGCCAGACGTGTTGCTCCAAAGTCTCTGATGTCATATTTCTGTAAATGGAGCTCTTCAAGGGAATGGTTGACCTGTCAAGAATATTTAAATTTTCCATTTAATATTGAATAATTTTGTATTTAGAACTAAAAGAAAATCTGACAAAAGAAACAGCCCTTCCTTGCAACCCTACATAGCTTATTAGCAAAATCATATTTGGATTACATCACAATCTATGAAAGCAAGATGACATTTAATACAGACATACAGCTACTGATTATTTTCTATTTTAATCTCAGTTTCCATGAACCTGATCATCTCAAATACAAGCTAGCTATAGTGACAGTACAGAACTGTTCCGAACTGAACCTTTACTTCACTGACATTCAAGTTCAAGATGACTTGATGAGCAGAGATTCAGATTGGATCGGCCCTTCGGTCCAGGGCCGATAAAAGCTACAGATGACCGGAAAAAATAAACTCAGTACGCCCATCGGGCCGATATAAATACAGTTCATCAGACAATGTGACCGACAAATGTCTGTACCGGACGGTGAAATTTCGACAATTAACCCTTTACTTCATAGAGTCCCACTCTGACGCATTTACTTATTACTTCATACAGACGCATTTTGTCTCAAATACCCGTTACTTCATGGAGACTCAATCTGACGCAGTCAGTTTTTAACAGCATAAATATCGGCAAAAAAGACTAAATAGCAATGTTGCTGTTGAAACTTTAATCATATTACAATCTATATAAAACATGTGTTTGTTATGAAAATAATTACATTAGAAACATTTTGATACTTGGGGTCGCCGGTTTGTATGCGTGTTCATAGGGACTCGTACGTTGTAAGAAATTTCGACCACCGGAAATATCGATATTTGCCAAAGTTTTTACGCATAAATATCTTTCTTTTTCATAATTACTGGATTCTTTAAATTCAAATACATATAACAATCAATAAAATCAGGAATATGACTAAATAAATAGAATGATGCGTGTCAAGTTTCGTTTTCTTTTCTTCATGCTATTCAAGTTCTATCCAGTGGAAAATTACCTATGCAAATTTATTCTTCTCGTGCTATTTTTTGAAACATTAGCGTCTGTCTATAAAAAGAACCAATAGAATTGTCAGATACCATAAATCACGTGCCACGTGGTCACAAGTGTCGTTAAAACCGGAAATCGTGTGTCTTCTAAGAAATAAACAGGCCGTTATAAAATGTTGGCAAGAAACTGTCAATGATGATTGAAAAACAAAGAGTAGATAAGGTATCAAAGGATGTCGATCTATTATTGGGGGAATAAAATATATACTTTTAATTGATTTGTCAGCACTTCAAGTTAGATCGTATTTAAAGAACACGACTGTCGCAGAATGGAAAATCATTCTGACGAGTCGGATTTTTCGGATTTTGCTGAATTCGCCTTGACTTTGATTAGATAGAAAGTCATATAAATTACAATTCTGTGTTTGATTTGATAAACAATCAAAATATCTTATATGTCCAATCTTTCTCTCACTCATCATCTTCAAAATTCTAGAAGTATGAATGATCTCACATTTCCATTTAAAGTTATTACCTGCTGTTTTCTTGAGTCAATATTTTTTTTTTTTTTTTTTTGCTTTTATTTGTAAGATCTTTTATGCTTAAGGGTTGGGTGGGTTCTCCTTGTGACATACTAATTCCATACTGAATAAATGCATCCCTCCAGATACTAACTTGAATAACAATTATTTATTTTATTTCTATATAAGTAAACAAGGTATCAGAAGATAGTCATAACAACATATTTACCTAGGAAATTATTTAACTGACTGAAGTTTTGAAACAATCTTGAATGATATATTTCAAAGCAAAAAGAATATAAATAAATAAAGTAAACTTGAAAGTGTCATTAATGTCTTATTAAGCATTTTGCTATAACAAAATTGTCTTGTAATTTAGGACAAATGACTTAAAAAAAAATGACCATTTAGGACAACTGTCCTAAGGAATGTGGGTCCAATCTGAATCACTGGATGAGTATCAATTTACTTAACTATAAATGGTAATTAAGTCTCCCAAACAAAGTTTGGAGACTTATTGTTTTTACTCCATTTCTTCTTCTTATCATTATTCTTATTATTACAGTATTCCTAATCTTCTTTCTTCCGCCAGCAACTTAGTACAGGCCATATGTCGGAGGCTGCACAACCTATCTTTGATAGTCCTTAATGAGCAGTGGTGCCCCCCTGATTTTTGTAAATGTTGGGTCTCTGAGGGTCAGGCCTGGCACCCCCTCAAAGATGGATTTTTGCATAAAAAATGTATTTTGATTAAATATTTCAATTTCGCACCCTGAATCATAAAATATTTTGTTCCTCATAATGAGAAGAATAGTAATACTTTGGTGTCCCCCGAGGTCACCCAGGGGTCTATTTTACTTATGACTTAATATCTCAAAAACCGTTAAGATCCCAAACCCCTAAACTATATATATTTTTGTTCCTCATGATGAGATTTTACTTAATATGACCTTATTTCTTAAACTTTTTTTGCTTGACTTAGTAACAGTTCACTGTTACAATTATTACTTACTGGAACAATGTTGTTTTTTCTTATTTGTTCAAAATCTGAGCAACAATATTATTAGCTAACCCTAAGGAGACCCTTATCAGAAAGTCAACCCTAAAAGGTCTGACTTAAGTCTGTTTTACTACATTCCACGAGTTAACTTATATGTGTCTGTTGTTTGCCAAGGTGTCAAAACACGTCTGTCTTGGGTAAACTTAAGGGGTAACTGGAATACAACAACTGGCATTTGAGATAATGAGATTATGAAGACATAACTGGTCTCAAGATGAGATATTTCCTGGCAATAAATGAAATCTTTGAAGAATGACGTCACTCCCTAAAAGCAGATACTTTGAAAACATAAGCATACTCAAACAAAAATGAGTTTCCAGTTTCCTGAGAAAAAAACAACAACATCTAAACTGCGAAATCAAATGGCATACTGATCCAGAGGTAGCTAAGATGACTGAGGATCCAAAAGTTTTGGGTTCTAAACCCATGAGGACAAGACTCTTTCATGGTCATCACAAAGTACTGATCACGCAAAGGATTATTATAAGCTGTGAGAACTTGTTTTGCAAGCATCACAAAATGAAATAAATAAAATGTGAATTGTGAATTTCAAAATTTCTGACCTGATTAAAATCTTTTTCTTCTTTAATTGTAATGGCAAGCAATCTTTTTCTGATTATAATGGTAATATTTTAGATATTAGAGTTAAGATTAACCATGTGTGGGTGCTGTTTTTTGCTGAAAAGACAGCAACGGAGGACAGTAGTAATGGATACAAAGGAGTCCGGGTGTGATACCCTAGCTTATTTTGCGAATAGATCCCTTGGTTCTTTTATGTGCCTGGTGTATAGCACTGATACACGGGAAACAAGTTCATGGGTAGAACCAGTACTGAGTACTCCAAGTTGTCATAGCACCCCCATTTTGCCCAGTGCCAGGCAAGGGTGCATCTGGTACCAAATTTATACTTCCTTGGTTTAACATGGTCACTGGAGGAAGTGCCCCAGCTGGGATTTGAACTCCAGACCAAAGCAACGCGGAAACTCTACCACTGAGCTATTGTGCCAGTTTAATCTTAATCTGAGGTGTTTGTGAAACCCAGGCAGGAAATGGAAGATGCAGAGTAACATACCAACCCTTGGTCATTATTAAGAAATGCCTTTGTCTATACTTTAGACTTAACCCTTTCCCTCATAGAGGATACCATGAAAAGACCTATGCTAACAGCATAAAACCAGATCAGCCTGCGAGTAACTCGCAGGCTGATCAGGTTTTATGCTGTTCGCTGCTCCTCAGTGGTCTGGTAATGAGGATTTTACAATTAAATTTGGTAAGGTTTGAATGTGGCTTTCTGCAGATCAGGCTTTATGTGGTACCTATTGAGTGCATCAAAATGAGTCTATATGAGGGAAAGGGTTAAACTATCTTTTAGACTAAAACTAAAAAAAAAAAAAAAAAAATCAGTGGTATTTCTCTAGAAACTTTACCTCTTGAATATTCATATACAAATGTATGACTTGATTAATAATAATTTCATGATCTTTCAATGGTATATAAAAAAAATGTTGTTAATTTTTTTTCTTTGCTGTGGTGACTTAAGAATCTGAGCAACAAACAGAGGAGGCTGTGATCTGACATAGACTCTACAGGATTTGTCAGATCTTGTCTGCTCTGTTTGCCAATGCATCAAAGTTAGTCCATATGAAGTAATTAAATAATATTTCAGTGACTGTACTTATATTCAATCACCTATTAAACAATGATTGGCAACTAGTCTAAATCTCACAAAAGCATTAACAAATTGTCCAATACTCACAAAGGCACGTTTTCAAATATCTCCTTTTCTATTGAAATATGTGAAAGTAATTGTATCTTACAAGAGAACATTACATTACCATCAAGATGATACATTATGTATTAAAATAAGTCAAGAAATAAAAATGTTTCATGTAAAATAGAGAAGTACCTGCATGACTGTAACCTAAAATGTGCTGTTTTTCTGCTACACTGGTTGAATTCATGATTAAACTCACTCATGATTAAAGAAGAAACTGACTTTTCAAAATATTAGGATCTTGTGACTAAAAGGTATAGACTCAGGATATTGATGACTGTACGGCCATACACTAGTATAACCCCCACTTTACTAAGTGAATAATAAATATTACCTTTAACATGTTGGCAAAATGGACAGTGCACTCTTCCTGTTCAGAGAAGAGAAGTGGTCTGTTCATGTTTAACGCCTTCAACGTCCTGCTGTTGTTCAACACAGTTGAAATAGCTATCACACTCTCTGTGGTCTGCAAAATACAAGTAACAATTTCATTCTGATATCAAACCAAAATCAATGACAATTCAAGAGATATCACAAACAGCCACAACCTACTACTAATGAAATGCTGGTTAACATGTACATATTAGTGAGGAACTAGTTGTCAAACTCACCTGAATTCTAAATTAACTGTGCCTTGTCATGATTATCAAGTATTCCAAGCTTCATGTTGATACCTTTCATAATTTTCAAATCATTCTACTTACCAGTAATAAGCAATTTTGATCAAAATCTTAAGTAAAAAAGAGGCATAACTCCTGAAAAAAAGCTTTCAGAATAATGCCCCTTGTCTTACAACTGCACCTTATCATGATATTATAAAGCAATCCATGTTTGATGTTGATACCTTTTAAAGTGTTTGAGAAATGGGCTACAATAAAGTTTTTGCACAACAACAACAACCCATCCATCATAATAGCTCAAGTTTTTCTTTGAAACAGACAAGCTAAAAATGGTACCTTGGTTTATCTGCTGACATGCAAATTTACATTAGTATACACAGACCAATAGTCATCAGCAATTAAAGCTGAATTTGTGATAATCAACACACCCTGGGTTGAAAGAGATGTGAAAAACTAACCTGAGAGTTGCTCCTGCTGCCATGATGAAATTAACGTGGGTTTTTACCCCAAAATACGATCAAAATTAAGGACAATAATTACCTTAAAAAATGGATTAGACTTTTTTTTTGGTAATATAAGAAATGAAAAGTTTAGGACCCAAGAATCTTTGACATGGGGAGAAATATGGTTTAAAGTTTCAGTTTGCGGGGTTCTACTGTATACATGTATTTATGTAAATGACTATCGTTGATGAAGTGTATCTACAGTTTGTTATCCAAACACATGAACTAAGTCCTAATTCAACATATACAAATGAGCAGCATTTATATAATATCAGGAAAATAATAAATACAGTAGAACCTCGCCAAACCGAACATCGTTAAACCGAATTCCTCGCCATTTCGAAGTTTATTTTCGGTCCCGATTTCTTCCCTTCTTATTTTAACTAAAAATAAAATGTTTAATCCGAATTTCGCTATTTCGATTTTTTCGCTATTTCGAAGTAAAATTCCGGTCCCGAGGTCGCAATTAATGTACATTTTTCAATTTTTATTTCGAAGTCAAATTTCATAAATTTTCGTGAACTAATTATCGTTCTTATTATCATTCGTATCCGGGTCAGTAACCCAGTTTATTTTGCGGAGGCAATTGGAGTGATGGCTCAGGCAAGTTTTTCACACCTTTTTTCGAGATTGGGTTGGGCAACGTGTGTCCCACCGGAAATGTTGATTATTGCTAATCGATGTCTGACAGGTTGCATAATATGCACGTGCCAGAAGATATACCCAGGTGTCAGATCTTTAGTACATTCCATATCATAGCGTTCGTCACCGGCATGCGACGCTACCTGAAGCAGCAGATCGACGGAAAAATATGTATCATTGTTTGACATGGTAGAATGATTATGTTCATCAGAAGCATCTAAGTAGATCATGATATATTTTCATTACTTTTCATAACTTGCTAACAGTATATACGTACACCTAATAGGTGGTTTTCGTGGCATAACGATTTCCACAATATGCACCGGTAATGAAAACGCAGACATGCAGGCTCACAAACTGAAATTTCCATCTGATTTTTAATCCGAATAATCGTTATTTCGAAGTTTTCAGCTTGGTCCCAAGGACTTCGATTTAACGAGGTTCTACTGTATACATTCCTTGATTCAGTTACAAATTATAAATTATTTTCTTTATGCTGTTGTGTTTCCACGATGTTGTAAATATGACATTATGATATCTCCTGTTTTGATGTTATCATACAATAACATGTTTGAATATAAATAAGAAGGAATAAAATGGTCAGGTCAGGAGAATTATATGTTGTGAAGTCTGACTGGGCCTCGCCACTTACCAGGTCTGTATCCCCAAGGTCTAGAGCCTGCAGGGTCACATTGACCTGCAGCATCTGGGCGATGAACATTCCGCCACGGTTACCAATCTTGTTACCATTGATACGGAGAGATGTCAATCCAGCATTCCTCTGAAATAGAAGAAATCTACATCAAAGCAAAACAAAAATTTCATCAGTTCATGAATAATCTTTCCCTTATCTATCCAATTGAAGTACAAGAGGGCGATAACGGCCCTAAATTATTGCTCACCTTATCATTGCTGAACTTTATGAAGCTGCAATGATGTTAATGCAATTAATAGTGTGACAAAATCTGATTAAGACTGCTTTATAAATGCAACTGCTAAATGGCAATGGAATCTGGCAAATATCAGATATAACTTGGCTGAGAGATTATGACCATAAATATTGTCACCAAGTGTGAAGATTGCTTAAGAAATAAAGTTGCCAGAGTGTGTAAACAACCTTATTGTGGAAAATGAATGGATAATCATTGTACCCACTCTAGTACAGCTTTCACTGAGTAACTACTCGATACATACAAAACTTACCTGTAAGGCCTTTGCAAGAATCTCAGCCCCTTCCTTCCCAAAGTCATTACACATCAGATTTAAGTCTGTAATAGCGGAATTCTCCTGTTAAAAAAAAACAACATAACTTCACTGACTTGGAGGTCACTGGTGATACGGAATGTATTGCCTTTTCATACATACAGAGTACATAATATAGTTTAAAATCAAATCCTCATTTAATCTACAACCATTGGACATGATGTTATGACTATGATGGAAGCATGCATGTGGTCCAATCTGGAGTTCCGTAAGTTTACCCTTTCCCTCATAAAGGAAACCATGAAAAGACCTATGCGAACAGCATAAAACCAGATCAGCCTGCGAGTAACTCGCAGGCTGATCAGGTTTTATGCTGTTCGCTGCTCCTCCGTGGTCTGGAAATGAGGACTTTATAATTAAATTTGGTAAGGTTTAACTATGGTTTTCTGCAGATCAGGCTTTATGTGGTACCTATTGAGTGCATCAAAATGAGTCTATATGAGGGAAAGGGTTAAGCTACATATTTGAATGGGCAACTTACAAAATAAACACACTATCACACGCAACATTGGACATCCTTAGAATCAAACCAGTGTAACATAATGAATGTTACCTCTGATTGCAAACCTTATTAATGAAATACAATTATGCACAAATTAACCCTTTGGGAAGAGGTTTGTCAGGGGTGGCTTAGGGATAGAGCTGGGACGAGTACTAGAGTACCTGGGTATTGGATTGGGTAAAGCTTCTACCCAGATACTAAATCATTACTAGGGTACCCGACTATTATATAATAAAGCTATATAAATAAATAATAATTAGTTTGATATATCTAATAAATAATTGAACCGTCATGTTTTGTTTATACCCATTTCGTTTAAAATGATGAGACTGATGTCCGTTATAACTTTAGAAAAATATTGTTTTATTTGTTTTGTCGTCAGAATAAGACAAATTTAGTATGAATTGGTGAAATTCTACATAAGAATGTTTTTGTAAGAACGACGACGTAAGTGTCTTTAAGGTATAACCCCCCTTATACCCAATTTCCATATCTTGCTGCTGGATGGAAATATTTCCATGAAACTTTGTCAATTTAAAGACATCCAAAAATAAAAATGTTTCACCAATAGTTTTTAAGTTAACATTCAATTTATGGAAATATACTATTTCTATGAATATGAAAATGAATTTGATTTTCCAGGAAAACTCACTGTAGAAAGATGCATTATATGATTCTGATTCAAATTTCATGAACACATCAAAACTTAACCATAGTAAAATAGACAAAATCTCTTTTTTGTAGTTTTCAGGGGAGATAACTCATAACAACAAAATTATAAAGGGGGGGGGGAGTAATAAAAGAATTTCTGTCATAAGGTCATTACATGTCAATTTGCCTTTAAGATTACCATGGTTTCACAATTTTAAAGCTTATATGGTTAGGTTATATGGGCATATACCTAAACTGGAAGTGAATTACAGGGCATAAACCTTAATATTCAGGTTCACATTTTGTTACATTTGCATACTGATATGCATTAAAATAGTTCCAATAATATTGTTGCTAAATTATTATTTTCTCAGTTTAAGGTAATTTAAAGAATATTTACTCCTCATTTCCATGATTCTGCTCATTAATGACTACAAAATGTTACGTTATATAACATTTTATCAGCTTTGACAAGATTCTTGTCATTCATTGCTTAGGCACGAATGACAAGGTTGTATCACTTATCTCCCCTGAAATCAGCTTAATTGATAATTGTAATAAATTTAACTTACAGAGTTATAATAAGTGTAACACATGTACTTTCATTGGAATATTGCGCCGGCTTTAATTGTTTGGTCATAAAAAACGGTGATAATTAAATTAAAACAAACTGCCATGTCATGTTTATTTACACATTTGACAAATATAATTGAATACTCTGTGGGAGGCTGTCATCTGATCACTTCCGTAGCTTCATGGGGTGTTAAAACTCAAGATGTTCTTTCATGGATGAAGTACCACCCCCACAGCAACTTAAATCAAGGTAGCAAATGTTGCATTTTGTGTTCTGTTTCTCTTGCAGAAGACTGAAAAAACTGCCAAAATTTGGCTTTTTGAAGAAGTTTGGTTCTTGGCCATGTTTATGCAAGTGCCAGGATGCAAAAAGAGAGACAAATTTTCAAGTTTTAATTTAAGGATAATTAATAACATCAGGTAAATGGGTAGTAATATGGCCGGGGGTACCTGGGTACAAAATTTCTACCCGTCCCAGCTCTACTTAAGGTTAGTTAGGTTACAGAATGGGTAATTTCTATGCAACTATACCTCCAGGAGCTTGGATATGAATTTAATGCCTTCATCTGTGATATTATTATAGCGAAGATCAAGGCTGGTCACAAACACATTACTCTGGAGAAGCTTGTAGAGAACCTCACAATCCTTGTCATCCAGACGCTTGTCTGTCAGAAGCTTGTTGTTGCCAGCCAGGTAAAGGTGCATTGTGTCCCTGATATCACTGTAACCATGACAACATAAAAAATAAGTATTTGCTTGTGTTGTTTTCTTTTACCATTTTCCAACTTTTATTATTCATAGTTTATACATCATAGAACAAGTAGATCCTCATAACATCATAAAAAAAAAAAATAAATAAAAAAAATTAGTAGAACTTGCTTCAAAGGATGTGTTAATGTCATTTTTTTCTATAGAAAAATAAAGTATGACTACACTTTATCTTTTTAAGTATGTAAAGCTAAAAAATTATGAGATATTTAAGATGATTTGTCCATTAATCACCTGCAAATTAAAGACTTGAATTAATAGAATAGGAATTAGAAAACTATCACTTGTGATTCATATTAACAATGAACTTATATATTTCTAACTGAAGAAAACATGTCCATATAAACACAGAAAATGACACACACAAAAACAAGTTTTTCATATCATTAATGTCAATAAATTAATTTAGCTTAATCTTTACTAAGTGTAATAACTACATATAGGATCACCAAATCAGTTAACTGGTGTAATGTAGTAATTGAAATAAGACTGAATGCATGCAATACATTACCACTGAGGGAAATGGAGTTGTTATTAAAAAATTGGATGTAAATTTGCACTCACACCCCCAACCCCATTTTGTAGAGAAAATTCAGGCGACCCCACCCCACATGCTCAAAAGGTATTAATTCTTCAACCAAAAAATAAATAAGTATAATTATGTTGTGTTTTGGATATTGTTTCATTCCAGGCTGATCACAGTCACAATTTACGCATGTGGCTGAGGTTACAAAATGGCTACCTTGAACTCAGGTGAAGACACCAAGTTGCGGAACATGTCACAAAGTAATACAAGAAAATGCATTGGGGATACAGTATTCTATATTTAACCAGCTATTTCACCAAAGTTACATTGAACAAAATAACATTTTCCCATGTAGTGTGACCTACACTTGCAGAGTTTATTTGTCAGGAAGCAAAGACTTCACCAACATTAATGTGAGAGAGTAGTTTTTTTTTGTTTTTTTGTTTTTTTATATTCCTATGTAGGTTTGGTCAATTTTCTTGTTAGTACAAGGATCAGATACATCTATTTAACCCTTTCCCTCATATAGACTCATTTTGACGCACTCAGTAGATACCACATAAAGCCAGATCGGCAGAAAACCACAGTTAAACCTTACCAAATTTTATTATAAAATCCTCATTTCCAGACCACTGAGGAGCAGCGAACAGCATAAAACCTGATCAGCCTGCCAGTTTCTCGCAGGCTGATCTGGTTTTATGCTGTTCGCAAAGGTCTCTATGAGGGAAAGGGTTAAACTTAGTGCCTCAAATGGTAATTGCCTGATTTTTCTCTGCAAATCAGGGGCTAATGGAGTTTGACCATGCAAATTCATTTGTTGCAATGACTTCTACCAATCCACATTGAATCAAAAGGTAAAGAAAATTATTCCCTTGACATGATTTTATTTTCCAATACTTGGTTTCTATTAATAGCATCACACTAGCTTCATCTAAAGGTAAATCACACAAATATAACTTAAGTTACCAGGCAAGTAGCAGATATACATGTACAATCTGAAAATGGACTGTTTCTGTATGAGATGGGATTTAAATGATGAGAGCTATATAGGTTCAAATGGCCTTAAACCACTCACCTGATTACCACTGCTTTTAATGTTATCCTCTTGTCCTAATTAATGGTTTTATATCAGTCAGAATTAAACTTAATGGCAAAGGGTTTACGGCCAAAGATTTTTGGTCAAAGTTGACTGATAATTTAGATGCTAGAATGTAGACAAAGTGAACACTGGCATATTTCTTTTATCAATCAAGGGCAATAATTCTCATGAATGAATTTTGTGAAATTAAGGAAATAAAGATGTTAGCAAGTAAATCATTTAAACGTGGATGATGGCCACACATCCAACAATCTTCAAAAGTTCACCCTGACCAATTTATAAACTTCAACATCTATGATGCTAATTTAGGCAAGCACATGTGACTCCAGCCATGACAGTCTGGTAGATCTGACAAGATGTATAAATGAGAACATAAAATAACATGGGATTTACCAGTAGTCATGGAAATAAAGAAAATGAAAGAGACAAAATAAGCAAGATGTGATAATTAAGCTGCAGTTTTCTCTTTAAAGCACTTTAAGAGATTTCTCTGTCTTTTATACGTAAAAAATCTGATTACATGCAATGAAGAAAAATAAAATAAAATTCTTTGCACAAACAGTCTCACCCAAACTTTGACCTTTAATGTTTTAAATGTCAAACAAAATATAATTAAACTTAAATAATGATACATTTCAAACTTGGTAACTATGTCCTATTGTGTAGGTTTTTGACCATGACCATAAGAATCACGCACACTGATACTGAAAAAAAAGAACAATAGTAAATGTTAACAATTGTAGTATTTGAACAGATTGACTTACCCTTTCTCCTTGCGCCTGTGTTATTTTTGGTGCGGGTGCGTCAACAACAACAACAACATCAACCAGGGAGCAGGAATATAAAATAAACACAGTGAACTAGCACATTAGCCTACTAAATATACTGTATTACATTGCATCATATATAGTTTGTCATTATGTCTGACCATCTCAATAGATTGACTGCTTTTCTGTTCATCATATGTGCCTTTGTCTAGTCACCTGGTTTCAGTCAATGTAGTATGTGTCAATATTTTTGTGCATGACCGTCCCAGAGTGCCTTGCTGTCATCCCCGCCCGAGTGTGGGGTTCAACTAGTGAACAAAGTGCAGCAAAATTAAGTTCTGGCATGTTATCATAAGGATCAGGTAGGGTATATCTGACAGAATTAAGATTTCTCCTTCTAAAAACCACACTGATAATCATGCAGCATTTTTACATAAAAAAAGTTTATTGATTTTCTCAGCAAAATGAATGTATTTCCACTTTAGCTTAACTGTTAACCCTTTCCCTCATTGAGGAAACCATGAAAAGACCTATGCGAACAACATAAAACCAGATCAGCCTGCGAGTAACTCGCAGGCTGATCAGGTTTTATGCTGTTCGCTGCTCCTCAGTGGTCTGGAAATGAGGACTTTATAATTAAATTTGGTAAGGTTTAACTGTGGTTTTCTGCAGATCAGGCTTTATATGGTACCTATTGAGTGTGTCAAAATGAGTCTATATGAGGGAAAGGGTTAAGCAAATTATTTGCTTAGACAAGACACGTACATAAGTAAAAGTCATGCTAAATGGAAACCAAATGGAGAATGGAGCTATTTCGGACTTTAATACATTATCTTGCTGATTAAAGCAACTTGAGTTAGGAGAAAGGGAATTCCTGAGGTAAAGAGAAATTATGGGAAAAACTGCATGACTTTAAATAATTTTGTTCTAAGTCATTTAGAAATGAGAATCATTTGACATGAATTATCTTCCTACATCAGTGGACATATTGTCTCATATAGTCGATCAACATTCCACCTGAATCCCTTTCTTTCCATCAAACTACATAATTATGTAAAGGCCAAATCATTGATAAGTGCTGCAATGATGTACATCAAAATATCAAACACAGAAAATGCAAATTAAGTATATGGCAGAAATAATCTCTTTTTTTTCTTGACTGGTTTAGAGCAAACCTGAAGACTAGAAATACATTGAAATTACTAAAAAAATACATTGAAATAAATAGATATACGTTGAAATTACAAGAAATACATTGAAATTACCAGAAATACATTGAAATTACTAGAAATACATTGAAATTACAAATGGTCCTTTGCATAATGAGCAAAAAGGAATTATTTTACTGCAAGATTGTATCATATCAAGAGAACCTGACATTGTTCTGTTTGTGTTTTAAACTGAATTTACATAATTACCTGCATAAGTATTCAACTAAAATGTGACACTTATATACATTCAAAAGATATTATCTTCATTTTTTTAAATTTAAGATAATAATTCAGAGAAAACACTCAAATGATGGTGGTGTTCATAACTACACTATACCCCTTTATATTTATTCTTTGATATATTTACTTAACTCATGTAGATCAATTTGACATCTTGGCAAACAGAGCTGACCTAGATCAGACAGCTTCTTCCAGGAATTGTCTGATCAGAGTCTGCTCTGTTCCTTCATACAGTTTTGTAGCTCAGTTTCTACATGGTTTGCATCATACAAAGAAAAATCTATTGTTTCATATATTAAAGTTCAGGAAATTAATATTCAATAATTCATAAGCTTTTCCATGAATATTCATGAGGCAAAGGGTTAAATGAGATATGGAATACTAAGAAATAACTTAATCAATCCATATAACATTACACGCTAGAAATGCTTGTAAACTCTCTTGTATTATGTAATTAGAAATGGAATTTTAAAATGTTTGATTTTCAAAATGTCTAGTGTTTTGACCTTTAAAGTTTATCAAAGTGTTAACCAGATCTTAATCAGTAGGATGTTCCCAATCAGGTGCTATAAATATATTGAAAATAAAACAAGAGGGCCATGGTCTGATGATTGAACAATATATTTATCCTCACACTGAGCTTGTGGGGTATGTATAATTATTATGCATGTATTGCTTAAGTAAATAAGGCAATAACACCAATCTGTGCTGCTGATGTTACTGATAATGACTAATTAACTGATGATGACTTTCATTGAAAAGAGCTTAAATACTACAATCATATATATCAAACTACCTGGCAACTTCTATATTAATTGATGTTTCTATCCACCTGGCAACAACTTCTACAGTATATTTATTGATGTTTTTATCCACCTGGCAACAACTTCTACAGTATATTTATTGATGTTTCTATCCATCTGGCAACAACTTCTACAGTATATTTATTGATGTTTCTAGCAATAATAACAATTGCACTCCTGCATCAACAATTTTATAATAAAATCATAATGGATGACATCATGTTTTTATTAAATAAGTAGCACTAAAATATTTGAGTATGAAATGAGATACTAAAATGCATTGAAAGGTGCCATGATCTAGTGGTAACATGCATGGCTGTGGATCCAAAGGTTGTGGAGTTCAAACCCCTTAGTGGTAAGGATATTTCACGACCTTCCCAGGCACACAAAGTACTAATCCAACCCAGAAACTGTTGAGAGTAATTAGTAGAAGTTGTAAGAACTTGTTTCCAAATAAATGTAAAATAAAATAGTTTAAACTACATAAATAAAATCATATTATTCTAAAGTATGACTGCAGCCTTGTCTAGTGGATCTACAGACTGGAAGTTGAAACCTTGTCAGAAGGGAGGTCAAGTGGAGAAGATTGTTTTAGTTAGTACTGGTCAAACCAATAAACCATCAATTCTGATAACTACACATTTTACAGAAGTTTATATGGGATATAAAAAATAAGATGAAGAGCATGTTAAGATAGAATCTAGTTTGTAATAAAATTTAATTTAAAAAAAAATGCAGTTGACTGAAGAAATTATATACCTGTCATATTGTATTTGAAAGAGCTATATATATATTCAATTATATCTTCATCTGAGATTCAACTGTTTTTCCAATAATGGGAGACATAATAATTAATATATAATAACATCAACAAATAGAAATAGAATTTATTCTGATTAAACAGTCTGTATAGCATGTTTAATATATATAAATATCTACTAGAGACTACTACTAGTTTATTCTTTACTAATTAATTTAAAAAAAAGCAGATTAAATTAAATCACTAATGATTTTAAAGTGTAAAAATGTTAGACATAATTGTATTGACAAGCATTAATGATACATTTATTTGAAATGCACATACAAATTTTAAAGCATGTTAAATATATAATTAAGACATATAAGACAAGAAAAAATTCCAAATTTCTTCCATCCAATTGTTTTAACAATAGAAATTAAGGGAAAAAACTCTAAGGTAAGAAAGTTATAAAAAAAAAAAAAGCTGATCAAATACATTCAAAAAAAATGTCAGTCAGAGCATTGTGGGTTGTTTAAAAATGTTTACTCACTGACTTCTGAAAATAAACATTGTCTCAAGAAATATGAGCAGCAATGAAGCATTACTTCCTTTTCAATTTAAAATTTACACTGACTTTAACATTCATTGAATTTGTACCCGGTCTTTCAGGAGCAAGGCATATTCTAAATCAATTTCCTAACTGTAAGTTGATTCTGGTGTTACAGTACTAGTATTCATGTTTTAGAACTTCAGTCATTCAAATGCCTGACCTGACTTTTAAAGGGTTAAACTTCAATATTAGACATTATATTTGAATCAGCAATCTACCAACAACTTAAGAACAGTATTCTTATGTATAAATATCACTAACTTTTTGACACTGGAATATAGCTCAAAATATTGTGGATAATTCAACTGAAACTTCAATCCAAGTATAGTTTATTATGCAATAAAATGCCATTTTTGAAGACAATGAAGAAACTTCCAAATTTAAATTTTTCTCCAAGTTTGTA
Organism: Solen grandis; assembly: GCA_021229015.1. Lineage (NCBI taxonomy): Eukaryota > Metazoa > Mollusca > Bivalvia > Adapedonta > Solenidae > Solen > Solen grandis. The sequence continues at coordinate 34,344,935 of CM037794.1, forward strand.
AAAAAATGTAGTTTCATTTGAATTAAATTTCACATTGAGTTTATTAATCCATTATTCACAACACAGCAAACAATAAAATCCAGCCATCAAACAAGACCAGGAAATCATGCTTTCTAATCACAAAATCATGCTTGCAGAAGATCTCACTGAAATTAGTAGTGACATATCTATATGCATGCGACACTTACAAAACTTGTTCCTCCTTCTCCTTATCGAACATTTTCACGATGTAGGCATTGGGAGACACTCCCAGCTCCTTACAGACGGCTTCATAGCGAAACGAAGTGGAGTGTATGTCCGTCATTGTAACTGAAATCATAGAAATGCATAAAAGTATAAAAATAATAAAAGAATATCTAATACAATTAACAATTTTTCTGAAAGGAGGATTTTTCCAAATGATTGAGAGAGGCCTGCTTAATTCCCAGCTATCTTAATTTGGGATATAAGGGTTTTTTGTTGTTGTTGTTGTTTTGTTTTGTTGTTGTCTTTTGTTGTTGTTTTGTTTTTGAGGGGGAGAGAGAAAGGCCCTGGTTTAAATTATAAACATTTATTTGAAAATCTGCATAAAATATAATTATGATGTTGTGAAAGATTAACCCATTCAGATCAATACAATTACCAAACCATTATACCCTAGTGTCAGATATAATTAAAACTAGAGCTATCACTGAAGGTGATTAATAACCCTGCAAAATGCTTTGATACAGGAGAAGCCAGACTCCAGACAAAACATAGACAAGAACCTGTATACACAGTAAACTGGTTATGATAGTAGGTAATAAGTGAGTTTTTATTTAAAGTGGATAGAGAGCCAGTTATGGTTGTTTGGCACAGTAGTTTAAAAGTGTAGTTACAGTTCTTGGACACTGCACTTCTCCAAGTCACCATCTGTTTACATTTTAAGTTTCGAGTAAATACCATGTATAATATTCAAGTTATATTCAGGACAAAAAAAAAAAGCAAAGGGAAGATAATTCAAAATGGATCCAGGTAAAGTCACAGTTCTTGGACACTGCACTTTTCCTAGTCACCATCTGTATACATTTTAAGTTTCAAGTCAATACCTTGTATGATTTTTGAGTTATGTTCCAGACAAGAGAGGGAGATAATTAAAAAAATGGGACCAGGGCAATAACTCTGCCATCCTTGAGACAACTCAATTAAAACTTATGTCATGCACCTTTCCAGCTGATTAAGAATGCACACACAAAATTTGAACTGAATTGGTTAAGAAATGTAGAAGTTTGCGTCACAAGATATTTAGAGTCGAATCAGGGGGAATAACTCCCGCACAAAATATTCCAGGACTTGTGTTGAAGACTATTCATGTATTTAAATTTTGCAAAGGAAAACAAGTCATTATTTATTTCCATTCAAGATCAATATTAGTAACGAGTGAATATTTTTAAATAAAATTTTATTTTCTGCTGAAATACTATACAATGTGATAAAACAGTGTGCTACCACTCGCGTTAGCAACTGTCAGGCATGCGTTCAGTATAACAAACCATATGCAACCGTACGCTTACAGTTAGCTATGAAACTATGTCGGTGTCATAAATTAAACCACGATATTGACGTATACCCATGTACAGCATAAGGAGCACGTGAACAGCATGCTATATGGTCCTACGGCAATTCCATAGCTGACTATAAGCGACCAGTTGCATACGGTTTGTCATACGAAACGCACGCCAGGTTTACTGAACACACCACAGTTCTTAGAATAGTGCATGTTTGATTATCAACACTCTTATAAACAATCCTATGTACACAAGTTATTTAGAGCCATAGTTGTTATTATCTGGAAACAATATGTTTAAGATAGGTGAGGAATTGTGGTCTCATCTTTTTATGGTGGTGAGAACTGGTTACTCTAGAATAGTCCAGTATGTAGCAATATTAGAAGAAATGAGAAGGGGCTGACTACTACTGATAATAATAAATATAAACCTGCACTCATTCCGAGGCTATGCCTTTTTCATATTATCTCTTGGAATCATTAAATATTTATCTATCTAGGTCAAAAAAAAAATATGTGTGGTTCAGGGAACATGACTGAAAAAAATAGGGTAGGTAGGTAGGGATTTTTTTTTCCATCACCATCCAATATTAACGTGCCTTGCTCAGTTGAAAGATGCTGGTTCAATCCCCATGACAAGTCAGTTTCAAAAGTGGTTTCTAACAACAAACAAACAAAACATCCAATATTATGGCTTGCTGAAGAATTTAAAATTTAAAAAAAAAATTTTTTTGCTGTAAATACATGAGGGATAGACATGAAGAAAGAATAGATTGCCCATCTTTCCAGCATGTGGTTTTTGATGACTCTTCTGTAAAATTTGCCACAGTAAAATATCTGCATGGTGAGTGGTATTGCATGTCATTTATTAAATGCATAATAGCAAGTCAACATTAAGTGCACCAAAGACATCGGTGTCCTATGTTTGTTTGCAGTTAAACGCATGGTTTAAAAAAAAAATGTTTTATCAGGATTGTAGTTTTATTATATAAACCATCATTCCTGGAAATTACCAGGCTATACTCCCATCCCCTGCAAGAAGGTGCCAATCAAAGGGTTTAGATCAGAAGTAAGAAGCGCACCGTCAGCATTCCAGTACTTGTCAGATCTCGTGGCTTGATTCATTTGCCATTGTTTAATATACTCACTGCAGCATTTTTTTTTGTATTGACATTCATTTATATTGCTGTGTATAATTTTAACAATAAACTATATGTAGCCGGGTACAGGTATTTGGTGATAAATCAATAGGCAATAAGACATGAGTGTCTCGATAGCTCAGTGGTAGAGCGCAGGAACAGTAGTCCTGAGGCCCTGGGTTCGAGTCCCAGTCGAGCCATGATTTTTTCACCACCTGTTACATTTGGCGCCCAACGTAAATAACCCAGTTGTAGAAGGGATGGCACCCTTAGAAAGTCCCACAGATGTTCAAACTCCAGGAATCTGAGGACAGATTCTTGAAAGGAGGGGGTGTATGTAGTAGAGGTATAAACTGGCACTTGTACTATCTTGCCATAGAGCTAGCTTTTGTGGCGACATGGTAGACTGTCTGATTTGCATACCGAGGGTCCCGAGTTTGATACCAGCTCGGGGCAGTAGGATTTTTACTTGGTTACATATTATTTGAACTACGTACTTGTCTCAAAGTGGTCATGTGTGAAATTTTAAAAAATCTATTAATCTGACCATCTTACAACAAGAGCTCATTTCCTTTCGGAGAAGAATTTGTACAGGTAACCCTGAGGACTTTCACCCTGAACTGAAACACCTTTGAAAGTGGGAAGCTGCTATATAATTTGAAATATCATATATAAAATAGTCCAAGATAGGTATTATTTTGTACTTCCTGCATCATATGGTTATTTAGTTGATAAAATCTATTGGTTCTTTTGTTGATTGACATGATATAGCATTTTTTTTTGCATTGAATTTCATGCCCCAGTTTGTTGCCCATGTTTCTAGGCTATTTAGGTTCTGTTGTAATTGGAGGTGATCTTGTTCTGATTTTATTGTTCTATATAGTAGGCAATCATCTGCAAAAAGTCTGACAGAGGATTTTACACATTCTGGTAGGTCATTTATGTGGCACAAGAATAGGATTGGCCCTAGTACTATGCCTTGCCTATGCCAGTACTATGTCTACTGTTGTTTCCCTTGATTTTTTGCCTTCTACTATTGTTTTCATTGTTCTATTTGTTAGGAAATTTGTTAACCAAGTGTGAAGACTTCCCTTAATTCCGTAGCTGTCAAGTTTGTGTAGGAGTTTGCCATGTGGTACTGAGTCTAATATGGCAATATTTATTTGTTGACCTTTGTCTGATCTAATAGGAAGTCATTTAAAGTTGTGATCAGTTGTGTTTCACAGGAGTACCCAGACCTAAATTCATGATTTAAGTTTGTCAGTATTTTGTTTTCTTCCAGGTGGTTAAGTAAGTGTCTACAAATATTATGTTCAAGAGTTTTGCATATGACTGAAGTTAGAGAGATAGGTCTGTAGTTTTCTGGCAGGTGTTTGTTGCCTTTTTTGAAGATGCTTGAGATGTTAGCGTCTCTCCAGTCTTTTGGTAATTCTCCTGTGTCTATATTGAGCACTGTAGGATTATTTTCAGGATTGGGGCTAGTCCTTTTGAGCATTCTTTTAGTATTCTGTTAGGAATGTTATCTGGGCCAGAAGCTTTGATGGATTTATTTTTGAAAGTTGTTTTTCCAGTCCTTTCTGTTCAATTTTTATTGGTTTGATGTTTTTCTTCACTTGTTTTTTTTTTTTTTTTTATTTCTGATTACCATAGAAAATTAATTACACTTGATGGGAAGATATTTAAACAATTTAATGGTATATTTAATATAAAAATGAGGGATCGTTTTGTTCATAGTTCTTGCTAAAACTTCTTATGCTGTCGAGAACTGGATACTCCGGGATATGATTCATCCTACCAAGATGTACCTGTTATGCTAAGACAATGGTAGTCACTTTGTCCAACTTTCTATAAATATACAATGAATTTATGCAAAAGTTTGTCAGTTGAAATTATTATTTATTGATAAGCATGTGTCCTTGCTATTCATAAGGGACTATGTGCGCACGACTTACTCATATTTTAGTGAAAATTTTTGGAAGGTATGGTGGACTTACCATTTAACATTTTACACAGTATCATTTCAACTGGAATGGTACACAAATGGAATAAAATAATGTTTCATTGTATTACATTTTTTGTCAAACGATTATAAAATAATTTGTGAACTGGTAAAAAGCACTTTTTTCGGCAGGGTTCGATAGGTGGTGAGGTTCGAGAATGGGTACTTGGACGATACGATAGTTGTTTACGTTACCCCACCCACATGTTATTTCATATATCAAGTATAATTTAAAATGACATGTTCCAAGTATGTGATTTAACATTTGATAATGACTGTTTAATATCAAATAGATACATCTATTAAATTTAAAAAAAACTTGTTAATTTTACTCAAAATGGAATATTACAAATCGAAAGTAAACGCACCTTGTTGCTACAACAATTTTAATCTCGCAGTATCTCACGGTAATATTTAAACGTTTATACTGCGGGGTTGGGGGAAAAGGCCGGTATCGTCTTTAGAAAACCCGGTACCCGGTATCGTATTAAGCATATAGTAGCCCAGTATTGGTCCACCTGCCATACGTGTCAATACATATTAGCGATCGACACATGCCTATCATTATAGATATGCATGCATACATAATCGAATTATAGAATATGGTATATATGAGCTCAATGTCTTTAATAAATATAATTTACACCAATACGTTTAACTGATTATTGTATTTTTAAATATAAAATATGGTATATTTCACGTTATGTTTGAGTATACATGTGTTTTATATAAACATTATTTAATGATTAATTATTTAAGTATAAATGAAAGATAATTATACGTAACTTTTAAATTATAGTTTTTTGGTGCGCACAATCTGCCATATCTAACCGCCCGTGCTTTTCTAATTATTGATTTATATTTCTTTTTTCTTTTTTTTTACTTAAAATTATTTTGTTAATTTATTGATTTTTTGCCACTTTGTCAATCAGTTAGAAAAGTGTGTCCAATACAAACAAACTGCATATGGCAAGGTCATGACAGGTATCATCTCTAATTATTTTAATATGAGTGCACCTTCATTTAAATGAATGTATGAGATCAACGAAATTGATAATCCATATCAACCACATTTCTCTCTCTATCCCCCCCCCTCTCTCTCTCTCACGTCTAGAGAGACAAGTAAGTAGACATATACCATACGCAGTGTATATTTAACACTACTGTCGGTGTGAGACCCCCTACTGGTCAATCAATTAGAAAAGTGTCAGATCAGATATAATCATTCCAGTATCATCATCAGCAGCACAGCAGCAGCATCATCGAAACCGCATCCTTCTCTCTAGTCATCAAGACAACAACAACAATCATCATCATTTTCATTTGACATTTAATATTTCAAGAGACATAATATTTTATTTCATCACAAATAAAAACAGACATATACATAAAGTTTAATATCAAGTGTTTGATATGTATGACGTATATGATACTAATAATGCCATTAATGAAAAGCAAATACACATTTGTTTCATACAGTTATATGTATAAGGTTTACACATTAATTGACTTACAGTGTGAACATTCCCATTGTCAGCTTGAAATGTCCAAGAGTTAAATATAATTCGAAAGCTAAGCGTAATTTAGCGGTGGAATTATTATCTATTACAGAGAAAACAAAGTACAGTTAGTTAAAATTGATAAGAAAGGAATTATCTGGTTTAAATTGTCAGACAGTGAAATGGATTCAGGGCGGGATTTATTCATGTCTTTATATATATATACCACCTGAAAACTCACCTGTATATATAGAGAATACGCGAGCTTTGGCGAGCGGTTTATATTTTCTAAGCTGAGCAGAATAAACTTATCTTTATTCAACACTTACCTAGTATTCTATATATCCTATTATTTCAAAGCAAATACACAGGAAAAAATGAAAAGAAAGAACATAACATAAACTATCTGATCATACGACCATCAACTCCATGACTTCATACATGTAGTAAACAATAGAATAGTCATGCATGGAGGCAGAGTATATAAAAATAAAGCTAAGTTTATTCGATACCCCCGATACGTAGCAGGCACAACAACGTTGATACAAAGTCAGACTTCAACGTTGAATAACGATTTATATTATGATTTGAAAGTTGTAAGTTGAAGCTACAACGTTGAAACTGAATGAAGCTTCACGTCTGTAGTACAAATACTTTCGGAGTTTCAAATGCTTGGAACAAAGTTTCAGGACGGACAGACGAACGTACGGACGGACAAAGGCAAATCTGTATGCCCCCACCCCCTTATTTTTGGTGAGGGCATAAAAAACAACTACAAATGTGTTTTGATTCTAAAACCAAGTTTGTTTGACATTCAAAAACAGAGGTTATATAGATCACATTTTAATGAACAAATAATCAGATACATTAAATTTAATCTTAATTAAAACATTAAATTTCATCTTTAAGCTTGTAATAAACAGTTTTTTCAACAACATCATATGTATCAATCGTAACATCAGGTCCTGCCTCCGCCCCCAGACCTTTTGGGGGCATATTTAAGATGTTTCATCCTTGTATTCTGAATCTCAGGCATTGCTGTCTTTTACCGATCCTACAAATAAAAACATATATAGTGGTCAGATTCATCATATATTCCATCAGTGATTTTACATTTGCTAAAGTGTAGTTTTTTATGCATTTCAAATGTAAATTTCTGTAACATAAATAACAGAACACGGACACCTTCATTGAAATGCAACTGAGACTACTATATGTATACATCAAATAATGTGAACACACATTTAATGTTCTATTGCTAGTCATTTTTTTAAAGAGGCATGTAGAAGGTATTACCTAGGATTGCTTGACAAAAGCTGAGTTTTCCCAAACGGGAATTTTCTTCCTTATTTTTCCCCCCTGTAATATTCATTTTTGCCATGAGATTGTTTTGCAGGACCCGAAAAAAAACACCCAAAAACTAGTAATGTGAAATGTGCAGTTGTCTCAAAGAAAATACAATTTATAACAGCATTAGTCATATAACTGATATCTGCATCAAATGTATAAAAAAAAAACAAGGCAACGAATAGTTTCTAAAGCCAAGCATTTCAAATGTCTTCTGTATCAAACTATATTTCTACTATATTTTAAGGACTATTTCAATGAAAAAATAAATAAAATGTGACGTAAGATAAAAATAAAATATGTTTGTGTTTATAAATGTAAATATCTTTGCGCTTGTTAAATTATTTAAATACCTCACGTCATAGCTCGATAAAAGAACAGGTAGATATTCTGTATAGTTCTCTCAGGACACTACTGCCCTAATGAAATATGGCGAAATTGTACGTGACCTGGCCCGTAAATCCAACTCCACTTGGGCCCATTGCTTCAAGCTGACAGTACAGAACATAGTAATCATGAATAAGATTATAATTGTGATACTTCCCTATCTGAAATATTTCCTTCCGTTAGGGTTAGGCTTAGGGTTATCGGTGACAATTGTAAGCTATATGAATGGCTCATTTCAGTTTCAAGATTATTAACTGACAGTACAGTACATGGTTATCATGAATAATATTAAAATTCATTTTTTGCCATTTCCCTTTCGTTAAAGGTTGGTTGTTTTATGCTAGTTGGGACTAATACAATTGGAAACCATCGCAATTTCACGCCCCAACATCCCGGGGAAAACATTGCATTTTGTCAATACAGCTAAATTGTACAATGGTGGGCAATTTAACTTTTCGGTACGTTCCCAAAAGTCGGCATTGGTGGTTTTATGCTAGTTGGGTCTAGTACAAATGGAAACCATCGAAAATTCACGCCCGAACATCACCGGGGAAAATTGCATTTTTGTCAATAGGGCTTAACTGCACTTTAAACACTTTTCGGTAAATCTCCAAAACACGGCATTGGTGGTTTTATGCTAGTTGGGTACAATTAGAAACCATCGCAATTACACGCCCCAACATCCCCGGGGCAAACATTGCAGTTTTTGTCAATAGGGCTAAACTGTACCTTGGTGCGCTTAATCTTATGCATCTACATGTACTATAGATTAGATCTCTCTCTCTCTCTCTCTCTCATTAATAAAGTAAATCAAGCTCCAAAAGACTTTCAGGAAGATTCTTATATTAAAGATGAAGTTTATCTATGCATGTTTTTTTAGATATTTTCATCTCTGATCCAGTGTCACAGTAAGACCCACATATTCTCTCTCTCTCTCTCTCTCTCTCTCTCTCCATTTCTTCCTTCTTTTTACACAGCAGACAACATTCCACTCTTAAAATTTATACTTTAACCCTGAAATAATCAAATGGTTATTTTGTATGTTGGTAATTTATATGCATGGGCTTGGTTAAAGTGTTAAGATGTAATTTTGGTCATGTTATTGGTAAAACACACAATTCCTTTGTATAAATTTGCAGTTTTCCCCATTTTTTTTTAATGCTTGATCATTCAGGTCTGGATAACATGCATCCTGTAAATATGCAATTGACTATATATAAGTTGTTATTCAATTTAGTGACCATCTGTTTGATTATGTTTATGTCTTTATCCCCTGTTACAAAAACATAATTTCTTTTTATTTATTATCTAGTCTTTTTGAGTTGACTATTTGAGTTTACCGTCGCTTCGACAGTACTTCAGTAATATAGCGACGTCCAGCTAATTACAGGTGAGGAAGACCCCGAATGCACGGAGGAATATGGATAGAACAACCGACCTACTGCAAGCCAGCTGGAGGGCTTCCTCACATGAAAATCCGAATGACCCTGTCGGGATTCGAACCCACACGGTGAGGGGTTGAGTGAGTGTTAAAGTCAGACTAGTCTTTTTAAATGAAATAAAGTCTTACATAATTTACAGAGAAGTCAATTGTTAACAAATTTGGTTTATATGGCTTATCCTCTCCAAGTTGTTGTGTCCATATATCCATAAAGTATGAGGATTAATTGAATAAATAATTTATGTTCTGAAAAATGCAGGACTTTTTTTTCTGTAAGGGGAAGGGGTCTCTCAGTTTGTCTAGCCATCGATCCTATAACTTCTCAGGGACCATATTTGTATTATCGAGCTACGTACATTAACGCGATATTTCACATCGAGCATGACGTTAACTTGACAGGGAAAATACCAATAATTCGCAAAATTTATTGATCCTTGTTTCCAAACTGTTATTTTTTTCTTAAATGTAAGGGAAAAAGATAAAAACATTCATTTAATAAAAAGGTACCAAATTGATACCATTTTCATTTATGTTTCTTTATTCCCCCCCCCCCCCCCCCCGTTAAATCTACCGATAACTCTCAGCTAGCAGACGATGACAGACATTTATGTAAGCCAATAGCTGCCAAGCGTTCAGTGAAGGCGACCATTTGCAATTGCAATTTGGTACCCTGCTTACACTCTGCAATATAACAGGGATGCAACCGCTCACGTTAACGATTATTGGATTCACTGAAGAAAGAACAGTTCTTAAATTAATGCATGTTTGATGCACTTCTCAACAATCCTATATACGGAAGTCATTTAGTTGTTGTTAAAGCAAAATTCACACTTGCAATTATTACAATACAGCATGCCCATATATTCCCTGCAGGGTTTTTTTACCCACAAAATTGGCCATGTATCCACAAAATTGTAGGGCTCTCTATATGAAGGGGTACAAGGCTCTGGAAAAACAATTGTATCCCCAGATGTATGACCATATGAGTATGATGTTTCTTGTTCTCATTTGGATCATCTTAAATCTTACACACCAATATGTGCGGTTACAAAGAACACATAACTTCATTACAACTTTTGTTTATAGATATTATCTCTTTATGTCCACCATACACGTGGATTATTTCGTTTGTTTTTTTGGTGTGTTTTTTGTTTGTTTGTTTTTTAAATTTATTTCAATTACCATTGACAACTTATTACATTTGAAGGGGAATATATTGACGCATTAGGGAGTATATTTGATTGTAGTCTTCTTATTGTGAACTCGATACTCTAGGAAAAGTCCAGTTGCACGTACTATCAAAAGAGATAACTAGAGGCAGTACCCATACCAAGTCAAGACAATATAATCTGCGCTCACTTTGAGACTTGCCTTTTACATATTATTTCCCTTTAAAGATATCACCTGCGCGACGTCATTTTCTTCCGCGCTTGGTCTGTAAACACATGGGTTCTTTTTTGTTCTGCTTCTTTATAGTAATGTACAACTAACTTTCTTGCACTATTTTGATTTAGGTGAAACGTTATAAATACAATCACGTAATTTTAGCTCAGAAAAATTATCTTCCGACTATTTTTTCCCTGCCAATATATCCAATGAATTTAAAATCACAAAATTTTCAGGACCACTTTTTCCATGCAAATTGTCTCTTGGGATGACAACATTTTAGGCTAAATAAGCCAGGTTGTCATTTTCAAAAGTTGATATGAAATGACAAACTCATCTCAGATCTTTTATATAGATCTTTTCTTTGTCATATTTACTATATTGTACCGATCCCGGTGACAGAGTGGTTAGAGCGTCAGCCTCGGAGTGGTAGGCCGTGGGTTCGATCCCCAACGGCGACATACCAAAGTCGTAAAAAATGGTACTGGTATTGCTCCCTTGCTTGGCGCTCAGCATATAAGGGTAGTTCCAGGACTGGTTTGCCCGGTGTCAGGATACTGTGACTGGGTGTGGTATCATGCCACACGTCTACGGGGTGATACTGCAGTGTGGCAGCACTATATCTGTCTCAAGTAGTATTTGGCAGCTATTTCTGACTTACTATGCGAACTGGTCCCTAAAATTCAAATCATGGTACATATTGTTAAACTTATGATGAGGACGACATCATTGAGTTGCCATTATTATATTGAAAACGCATAAAGTCTTTCTTTTTTTTTGTTATTATATTACAAATCTCATAGTCAGAAACGAATACTATCTTGAAGTATAAAATAAGAACTCATTGTCAGTTGCATATTCAAACGAATTTTCAATTAACAGTAAACAACGAACGCGCTAAATGTATAATATTACCGTAATCACTTTAATTGTTAAATGGCTATAAGTTTTGAGATAAACTTTTCTTCCATAATTACCACTAATCTTTATACCATTATGCATCTTCGTACGGCAATATTAGAAGCCGGTGCATGAGTCACATTTTGCTATTGTTTGTTTTGAATTGTCATCCCCTTTCTGTTCTACCCGAGACACATTGTCTGTTGCGTGTAAAGACAACATCACGCCCAAGGGGACGGAATGAGGGAGGGAGGGAGGGGTGTATACTGTATATTCGCGGACGTTTCACTCACAATGACCGGATATAATAATAATAATAATAATAATAATGATAATAATAATAAAAAAAGAGGTTGTTTACTTTGTTCGCACTTTCACCAGAGTAATTTTGGCGAAGTTGTTGCTTAGATGTTTTATGCTTAAATGATGATTATTTAAAACGTAAAATATTTTATTTTATTTTGTTATATGCTGGTTAAAATATGTTAGTTTCTATGTCAAATCTTCGTAGATTAAATTTGTGTATGTATATGATTTCATCTATATACCCTCTATAGTTATTGTTTTTCTTTGCTATAATTATTTTAACTGTCGAATTTTTGTTTTATACATATCAAATTATAGTGATAATAGTTGAGTTTGTGTCGCCGTATTTATGTTGTTTATATTGTACGTCGTTTACCTACGTTGGTTATAGTTTGATAGATATTTTCAACCTTTTAATATTGTTTATTATATATTTATATATGTAATTCTTACCTCGAAAAAGAGGGGAAAAAGTAGAAGAGGAAAACAAAAAATAGAATATCACAACTGAGCCACATCTATGTACTGTGTGGCTCTAATTTTGTTAAATATAAGCCTGAACCTACACTTAGATTAGGTGTGTTCACTCTTATATCTTTTTTTAACCATATTGATTTAATCCCAATGGCGAAGACATTATAAAAATTGACTCTTTTAAAAACAGATTGCTAAAATCTATACATTCTCATACTTTAAAAACTATTATATATACTTTTAATATAAGTGCAACTCTAATCCCTATTCCCGAAGCATTCTGACTGAATTTGACGTGGCATGATTCAAAGTAGTCAAGCGGCATTCTTTCGAAGCTGTAATTATGTAGGTCAAATTTTAAAATGGCGCGAATTTCAAAAACTCTTCATTTCGGCTGGAAGAAACTGTACATATAGTAATACAATTATCACCACTATATATAGAAATAGTTTACTACAGACGATAGATTAGTACATTCCGACAGGCCTTTGATCCATGAGGTACAATTGTTTTTCGTATACTACTTCTTAACTACTTAAGACAAGGAAAAAAGGTGAGGAATATGTATCGTGAGGAATAAAAATAATTTAAAAAAGTCTAGATAAAGAGCGTGGCAAGTTGAGATAAATGATACTGTATCTGGTGGCAGACTGAATCATATGGCATGGCAGTGCATTTTTAAAAGTACATATACATATCATTTTATGAACAAAATTTCAACAAGTTGAAAGAATAAAGTTTATTGTTTCTCTGTAACTGAAATGATACGTTACAAATAGAAAAAAAAATGAAGAAGATTAACGAAGAATGTATTATTCTACATTTTCCTAAAATATAATAATGTGACTGGATAGAATAGTGGTAACACACCTCGTTTCTCAACATTGCGACACGGGTTCGACTCCTGCATGTACATTGTCCTAAGAGTACAGTGGTCGCACGTTAAGAACCGTGGGTTTTCTCCACACATTAATGACCATATAATTCTACCGACAGCCGAGTTATCGAACGTGATTTATATAAGTTGTGAGATAGTATTAAATAGATAAAAGTTTGCTTTATATTCGTATATAGTCCAGTCTTTAAACCATAATATTGTTACTCAACGTTAAATTGCACCACAATGTGTTGTATCTTAGTAACGAAGAATTTAAGGTTAATGTAGTTAAATATAATTTTGACAGAACTATTTATTGATACTTTTCATCTGTGTTGAAAATACAAGAGGGCTTGCATATAAATTCAATTTTGTTTGAAGTTTAATTTGTTTTGGGATCTAGTTTTAATTATGATACATGTTCATCTAAAACACAGAATATACAGTGCCGAAATGTTCGAATAATCGTCACAAATCAGATGACACACCGTGAAAGTAATCTTTTATAAGGCGCAGGGGTGTCAATTGTTGGTATAAACTTTCAATATTAATCTGTTTTCCTTGGGGTATTTTTCACAAGGTCAAGCAACCTTAGATGACAAATCGTCTTTACTTCACCCACACCCGTTAAGGTTTCCTCCTCACAAGAGTTAGGCAGCCTGGCCTCGAGCTCCCTCAGAATTCTTTCCGTATTGTTCAGGCGGGAACATATAACAAAGGGGAATCCAAACTTGTCTTTGTACCGAGAATTCAAGCTTGCCATTAGGTTTCGTTCATCTTCCGTCAGAATGTCGAGTCCAGCAGACCTCCGCTCTTTTCTCGATTCCATCGTAATTCCTTTCAATTTTTTAGGATTACGATGTAACTCGGAATAATGTCTTAAAACGCCCCTTTTACCTGTAATATTGTGACAAATAATATCTCATAAGAACAATGATATCAAGATTTTGTTTTTTCGTTAGGGTTGACATCTATTTGTGTTGATTTTAAGAAATGTACATTTTTCTATATAAATATGTGGACTATAATGCATACATTCTAGTACAATTTGTGGCTCGTTTACAAACTTACAGTATTTGTCTGTGCGACATTATGAACCGATGCCTTGGGACGTATTGGTTTTTGGCGTAAGCTGTTTAAAATGGATTTGACCTATTATTTGAACCAATCTAATCTTTATTAACAGTCGAAGAGGTCAGAAAAGCACTAATTTCAATGGTTTGCATAAATTATTTCAGGATATTCCATCATAAAATGGGAGTTTCAGGATGCTTATCTTTCTACATGATTGTCAATTGGCAAATGATATATTACCTATTTATACATAAAAACCATCCAGTTGAAAAAGGTAAACAGTTGTGAGTCTTTGGTAGTGGACTTGTCACTCTAAGTAGAATAAGAGCTATAAATAGCAACAGCTTCCGTTCTGCAATTGATCTAAACTAAGGGACCCGAGATCGAATCCTACTGTCGGAACTTTTTTTATGTTTTGCTTATATTACATTTTTGTCCCTTTTTTTCACTGGCTAATATATTACATCTCCAAAATTAATCGATAAATATGTTTTCTAGCATTATTTTAAAATCACATACCATTTAAAATTTGCCAACAAATATAATATATGAAATATATTAAATTGTAACACTTTTACTTTCTTAACTTTCATATTTTTTTCCTTCTAATTTCTTGTTAAAAAGGAATGTAATTATTGAGTTCTCTTTGTAGGCTTAACATTTATCTCTTACCTGGTGCAGGAAGTTGGTCTAGAAAGTTTGCAAATGCTTCAAAGATATTATCAACGGTCTTGAATGGACGAACATCGAACACAGCTGCTGCGCAAAGACTGACGTGTTCAACCACATTACCAAACACAGCGATGAAGTCTTCGTAAGACAGCTGGTTGACTTCGGTAATATCCATTATGATTTCTGCAATAAAACAAATAAGGAACTTGTTACAAGTGTGAAATCAAATATGTTTTGCTGTTGGAACCTACTAGAGTGGTTCTATGTTTAATTAGCATTTTGCTGAAAAACCAAGATGTTAATTTTCTAAGTAACGACTTAGATTATACGACTAAGATTAATTTTCTAAGTTACGACTTAGATTCCACGAGCCACCCATCAATTTCTTTCAATATACAACGTCGTACTTTTCTACGCGTTTTGCACGAACATATTTAAGGTGGAATCATACTTTTGAAATGACGTCGTTTTCGACGTCAAAACCGACGTTTTTGTGAGATTTTGGGTGTACGCAAACAAATCGTCGTCTCTTTCTTGTTTCAATTTAAATAGAAATAAATTTCTTGTAAACTTAAAGAGGATGAATTTGCCTTTCCGAGAATGTAGATTTCGTACGTTAGTTTTTATTCAATTTCTCCTAATTCCAATTTTATCTGGAAAATTAGCATGGGAAAAATATACTCTTAATTTTCATTTTTATTTTTAAGAAAAAATACCCGATAGATTTTTATTAAAAGTTTGCATTGTTTAGTGCATCCCTAAAATAAAGTAATTATGAAATTTAAAGAAAATCTATCGGGCCGTTTTTTCATGAATTATGATTAAGTTACACTATGGTCGCAAGCTTGGCCGATCACTGACGTCAGGATGCTAAGATTAACGTTTTTGATTTTTTTTCTCTCTTCCTTGGCTATGGAATATAAAGAAAAATATCGGGCTATTTTTTTCAGTCATCAATTGAAAAAAAACAACAAAAAAACCTAAAAGTAATAAGAATTTATCCGATTACACCCACGAGACAGAATACATTTGATCAAGCAACCATAAAAGATACTTACGAGAAAAATGATGACTATCATGAATGAACTATCAGTATGGGTGTCTTCTTTTTATTTTTAAAGAGAGAGATATATTAAGCTATTTATAAAAAAAAAAAAAAAAAAAAAAAAAAAAAAAAAAAAAACCAGTTACCATGGATATACAAACGTAGCATGAAAACAAGCACGGGGGAGTGACCTTTCATTTTTTTTTTCGCATTCAGCGCACTTTTTTTACATAACACATGCGAAAAAAAATAAATATATTACACACACATATATATATTGAAAACAAAAACAAAAAAACAACTTAACATACGTCTGAACACTGTGATTATGTATAAAGCTTAGCATTACTGAATCGACAGTCTCCGAGAGTTACAATCAGGAAATCAATCATCGAAGTCAGTATTGACTTTAGAGACATTTTCAAACATGATCTTCATGTCGAAAGCAAATAAATCATGATACACCCTGCATTAGGCTGACAATAAAGCTATAAACGCAGACTCTCTAAACACCACATAAGTTCGAGACCCATATATGAAGGGATTTGCAGTGCGTCGTGGGTTATCCGTTGATGTCCATATATTGATGAAGTAGAATGTAATCTACAGCCGTGGGTTATCCGGCGATGTCCATATATTGATGAAGTGGAATGTAATCTACAGCCTCGGGTTATCCGGAGATGTTTCATATATTGATGAAGTGGAATGTAATCACAGCCGTGGGTTATCCGTGATGTCCATATATTGATGAAGTGGAATGTAATCTACAGCCTGGGTTATCCGGAGATGTTCATATATTGATGAAGTGGAATGTAATCAGCAGCCGTGGGTTATCCGGCGATGTCCATATATTGATGAAGTGGAATGTAATCAGCAGCCGTGGGTTATCCGGCGATGTCCATATATTGATGAAGTGGAATGTAATCAGCAGCCGTGGGTTATCCGGCGATGTCCATATATTGATGAAGTGGAATGTAATCTACAGCCGTGGGTTATCCGGCAATGTCCATATATTGATGAAGTGGAATGTAATCAGCAGCCGTGGGTTATCCGGCGATGTCCATAAATTGATGAAGTGGAATGTAATCAGCAGCCGTGGGTTATCCGGAGATGTCCATATATTGATGAAGTGGAATGTAATCTACAGCCGTGGGTTATCCGGAGATGTTCATATATTGATGAAGTGGAATGTAATCTACAGCCTCGGGTTATCCGGAGATGTTCATATATTGATGAAGTGGAATGTAATCTACAGCCGTGGGTTATCCGTTGATGTCCATATATTGATGAAGTGGAATGTAATCTACAGCCGTGGGTTATCCGGCGATGTCCATATATTGATGAAGTGGAATGTAATCTACAGCCGTGGGTTATCCGGCAATGTCCATATATTGATGAAGTGGAATGTAATCAGCAGCCGTGGGTTATCCGGCGATGTCCATAAATTGATGAAGTGGAATGTAATCAGCAGCCGTGGGTTATCCGTTGATGTCCATATATTGATGAAGTGGAATGTAATCTACAGCCTCGGGTTATCCGGAGATGTTCATATATTGATTAAGTGGAATGTAATCTACAGCCGTGGGTTATCCGTTGATGTCCATATATTGATGAAGTGGAATGTAATCAGCAGCCGTGGGTTATCCGTTGATGTCCATATATTGATGAAGTGGAATGTAATCTACAGCCTCGGGTTATCCGGAGATGTTCATATATTGATGAAGTGGAATGTAATCTACAGCCGTGGGTTATCCGTTGATGTCCATATATTGATGAAGTGGAATGTAATCTACAGCCTCGGATATCCGGAGATGTTCATATATTGATGAAGTGGAATGTAATCAGCAGCCGTGGGTTATCCGTCGATGTCCATATATTGATGAAGTGGAATGTAATCAGCAGCCGTGGGTTATCCGGCGATGTCCATATATTGATGAAGTGGAATGTAATCTACAGCCGTGGGTTATCCGGAGATGTTCGTATATTGATGAAGTGGAATGTAATCAGCAGCCGTGGGTTATCCAGAGATGTCCATATATTGATGAAGTGGAATGTGATCTACAGCCGTGGGTTATCCGGCGATGTCCATATATTGATGAAGTGGAATGTAATCAGCAGCCTAGGGTCATCCGGCGATGTTCATATATTGATGAAGTGGAATGTAATCAGCAGCCGTGGGTTATCCGGCGATTGATGACACAACTGTGCATATGTATGACAAGAACTTAGATGTAATCAAATCAAAACTGCAATTAGCAAACGATGCAGTATTGAACTGGTGTGCAAATAATGATATTTCTTTATGCAGAAAAAAAGTCATCAATAATGTTGGTTGGAACACGTAATAGACTTGCACAGGTTTCTGATATAAGCTTACAAATAGTCTCTACATCCATTACGAATGTTAATAAATAGAAGGTACTATAGGTTGTTATCGATAATAAACTAACTTGGAACTCTCAAACTGAACAAATGGTTTTACAAATATCCCGTAAACTTACCCTCAAGCAGTTAATTTAATCATTTGTGTCCCGTGAATGTTTAATGAAGTATGACAAAGCCTGTTTAGTCCCCTTGTTTGATTACGGGTGTTTGATATGGGGCGGGACAAGCTCAGTAAACATTGTACAAATTGAAAAATTACAAAAACGAGCAGATCGTATTATTTTTAGAGCAGGTCTCTCTACGCCTTCATCCTTAATGTTTGAAAAATTAAGTTGGCTGCAAATACGGTGTCGTATCAAATATCATGTTCTTATGCTAACTTACAAAGCATTGCATAATTCGGCTCCATCTTATATAACTTCGATGATAAATGAAGTATTTTACAGCAATCAGAGGCTTCTAAGATCGGTATCTTATGGAAACTTAATAGTTCCTAAATCTAATGACTTATCATATTATAAATCTTTTGCAGTTAGTAGTATTAGCATATCTTTAACGTCAAGAACTAGGTAAAACCTGCCCCTATAGGGTGTAAACGAGAATGACAGTTCTATTAATAGGTACGGGCGGTCATGTTACTTTTTATAGTAACTCGTTTAGGGTATAGCGCATGCGTTGCTGACCAGCTAGAAGCAGCAGTATAAAAAGGGTATGGCGGACACTGCGTTATTTATTTATTTATTTATTTCAAATTCCCAACAATATACTGACTCGATCTAAGTCTTGGCATTCGACATATCGCAGAGTAGGTCCATTTAAAAGGGGAACATTCGACATATCGTAGAGTAGGTCGTTTGAAAGGGGAACATTCGACATATCGCAGAGTAGGTCGTTTGAAAGGGGAACATTCGACATATCGCAGAGTAGGTCGTTTGAAAGGGGAACATTCGACATATTGCAGAGTAGGTCGTTTGAAAGGGGGAACATTCGACATATCGCAGAGTAGGTCGTTTGAAAGGGGGAACATTCGACATATTGCAGAGTAGGTCGTTTAAAAGAGTAATGATATGATCTATAAGTTATTTCATTATGCCTAATAATGGTGTATGTACGAAATGTTATGAGAAAGATAAGTACTGCCAAAATGGAATAACAAATAAAAATGAATATATGAACAACAACTAAGCAAACGATGCATGTTAATAGGGTTTTGAAGAAGAAAAAAAATACACGAAGGAGACTAAGACAAGAAAACAAGACGACAACGGCGATGATGGTCTATCATTAGACCAGTCGCTTAATTAGTAAATAACTCCTATTTATATGACTCATGTTAACGGTAGTCTTTCAGAAAGTTTGGACAAAAAAAGATAAACAACTCTTTGTGATAAGAGGAATACCAAGTCACGTGTTTTAAGCAATGTAAAATATGACTACATGTATTTTACTGACAGTAACTGTTAAATTTGCGCCAAGCAATACTGTGAACTATTATCTATTAAGAATGAATTACATTTTCTAATGGATTTTCCCAGAGTCCCGAGTCCGAAGCAGAGCCGAACATCGCATAGGTTGACTGCGACACATATATTTATGTATATTAAGGTAATCAATCCAATATCAAATCGAGGAAATTTTATAGTAAATGCAAGCCTTTATAGACTTTGAGAAAAAAGAGTCTATAACTCAAAGTCATTGGATGCTAGCATTTGAAGAAATATTGTAATGATCAGGGTTTTTTTTTCCAAATCTTATCTTGGGCTTTTGGCTTGCCTGTTCCTATTTTTCTTAAATGTGGTAATTTTATTGGCACTAAGACATGATTTAGATCCTTATTCTGGTAAAAATCTCAGAACAACAAATCCTCATTCAGTATTCTTGCCAGTGTTTCTCTATCCTTAAAGTTATTTTTCAGTTTTCCTGAGTTTTCCACAGCAGAATTCCTGTTTAGTGTTTATGTCACTAGTTTTCGTGACCTAGCATCTATCCATCCTATTTGTTATTTATGCAATCCTAGACAATATTTCCTAGTCACTTTGATCTAGTCCATGTTTAAACTTGGTTTTGCATAGTATTTGTAAATATTCACTTGTTATTATTCCATATTTTTAAAGATTTATTCCGAGTCAAAACACATCCGCCATGTTTGTTTCAACTGAGTGCAGTTGCTAAGCAACCACAGAAGCGGCAAATTTAAAGTACACTGTTGTTAAATATAAACCTTTTGCAATGTCTCAATTTTTGAATTGCAGAAAGAGAACTTTTAAGGATATTGTTATTTAAAAGTATTTTTGAACTTAAGTACATTGTTCTATTTTTAGAAATCACCCTATTTAACCAGCTGTTGGTTATGTTCCCACACCACACACTGTCAGCTGTGTGCGCCCACTGTCCACAGTGTGAGCTGTGAGCACACAGATCACACTGTGGACCTGTAAACTCCACAGTTGTGTGCTGTGAGCACATGAAGAGTATATATATACTGTGTTCACAGTCATTTCGGGGACTCCACCATTTGTGAACCTTTATTCACAGATTGCATTTCTTTTAGTCTAAATTCCTATAAGCCAATTTTGTGTTAGGTATGCAAAATTTAACATGATCTAAGTATTATATTGTGTTTTAGTTAACACTGCAGTCTGTATAATGTATTTAATTTATTTAACACTTCACACCTTTAAATGAAATAGGAATCTACTGATTTAAAAAGATTGTTATTCATTTTAGCAGTGTTTCGAAGAATATGAGAGCTATTGTAGTCACCCTTGCGTCGGCGTTGGCGTTGCAGCTTTTGGTTAAAGTTTTGCATACAAGTTACTATCAACCTAATATCTCAATAACCGTTCGTGGTATTGACTTGAAAGTTTATGAATATGATCAAGGGCATCAGACAACCAAGGTAGATAACTCTTGATGGAATATATTACAAATTATGGCCCCTTTTTTAACTTAGAAATGTTGGTTAAAGTTTTGCATGCAAGGTGCTTTCATGCTTATATCTCAGTATCCAGGTGTGTGATCGATTTGAAACGTCTTTAATATGTTTAGGGATACCATACGATCAAGGAAGATAACACTTGATGGAATATATTACAAATTATGGCCCCTTTTTATCTTAGAAATTTTGGTTAAAGTTTTGCATGCA
>CM037794.1:34366635-34416635 GCA_021229015.1 Solen grandis
AAATAATTCTCCAGCGTTTATGTTTGTACTGCCGCAATATTTTTTAAATGTATTTTTCCTCTTCATAGAGGCAATATTTTTGTAGGGAGTTTATTCATTCATTTACTAGTATTTAAATGGTTAGAGTGTCAGCCCTGGAATCGAAAAGTCATGGGTTCAATCCCCGACCGCGACATACCAAAGTAAAAAAAATTGTGATCCCCTGCTTGACGCTCATCATATAATGGTTTTTCCAGGGATGGTTTATTTGGTGTCAGAATAATGTGATTAGGTGTCTATGGCGTGATACTGCAGTGTGACAGCTCTGCATCTGTCTCAAGCAGACATAGTCTCGAAATGACTTAAATACTGTCGGTGGGATGTTACACCCAACAATCAATCAAACAAATTAGCACATATTTATTTTTATGGGATTATTTTTTATAACAAAACAAAAGTGCTCCAAGTCATTAAAAATTATCGCATAGATGGGACAATCCCCACAACACTAGTACATGTAGAATCTAATACAAAATTCGGCATTATTGTGGATTATTTTGTGTAACAAACGCCGCATTCAAATTAATCTCTCCCCTCTCCCCTGATTTTACAGTATTGGTGTTTTCTATAACAATGGTCATCTTTATATTTTGAACAAGCGCTATGTTCGCATGCTCCGCAAGGGCCTTATACCTTAGGGGTCAAGGTCATTTGATGAAGGTCAGGGTACCTGTCTAGTAGAGCTTATCAAGGTGCATGCACCTGTAAAGTTTGAAGGCTGTAGGTGGAAGGATTTCTGTGTTATGGTCAAGGTTAAGTTTTTTGACAGACGTCAGACAGACAGACAGACCAAAACAATATGCACCGATCTATCGATGCGGTGGTATAAAATATATGTTAAAAGAACCAAAGGATAGGACAAAAAACACCATAGTGATTTTCTTAGTTCAGCATTATACAACCAGACAAAAATGACGAATCATTGTATTGACCGGTGTTTTGCTATCGCTTAATAACACAGAACTGGATTTTCTGTGGAATACACCTGCCCAACTCTCGTTCTGGCACGAGAATATATGGTATTTCGCTGTGTTTCTTATCTTTGGGTTTTAGTCTTTGGAACAACTGTGCTATAATATCAGGCCTGGATTCACTGGCGGGGAGGGAGGGAGCACAGGGGACACGTACCCCCCAGCTGGCTTGGTTATACAATTTTCTAGGCTATATTTCGATGAAGTTGTCATGATTTGGGTTAATTTTTGTGCTCTGTAGTGGAAATCCCCATTGTGTGCCTTGTGTGCCCCTTGTTCCTCACTCAACCAGTTACCAGCCCCCTGCTGTTTCCAAGACCCCCTACTGATGGTAACATCACATAGTGACTGTAACTGCTTTAATCTGAATCAGTCCGACGTTTTCAGCTTTATACTGTGTATATAACAATTAAGCGCCTGAATAGCACAGATGTAGATTAAAGACCGACAGGTTGTTTTAATGTTTTTACCGGGTATGTCTATTTCTTTGTATTAAAGAAAATTCTAGACACATTTTCCTTAATATTACAATAAGCACATGGCTGTCTCTCTCCTACAATTTTGAGATTTACATGAGTATTTTTAAAAAAATTTTTATAACCAATAATGTTGTTTTTAAATAGAGCACAAAAATATAAAAGTAATACTTTATTACTGCCTTGCTAGATCACTTTAGTGAGTGTATTGCTAAATGTGTATCTGGCCAGTTGGGGACATGGCAACTGTGGTATTACTCAGCACTTGCATTGATTTCCTGTGCTGGTGTTATCATTTTATTGCATGACCCATATTATGTTGAAATTTTGTGTATTTAGTTTATTTGAACATATTTCCCCTGGACCAATGCTGTGGACACTTGTGAGTGCTTTTTCCACCAGTGCAGACCAAGATCAGCCTGCACATCCATGTAGTCTACACTGTTCAGCTAGTATTCAGTCAAAAGATTTTATGCATGCACCCCAATAAATAATGGTTCAATCCAAAAATCAGAAAGGACAAGCCCAATTAAGAAATTCAGTCTGGTATGGGATGAAACTGATAATAATGTCCTAAAATAAGATAAAGATAATCTTAACCTTGATAACCCAAAACACTGGCTTTGTTTCCGGTTTCCTTCAATAAAATGTAAACACATAGACTATGCTCATTCTTAGGTGATTTTCCACTTGTCCTGTCGGACTAGCAAGCTACATTTTGCACTCACTTGGCTGCACAATCTACTCATAAATACAAGCAGACAAGTGGAATTTTCGATCCCTGGTGTTTTGAAATAACTTGGAACAAGTGATCATTTAGACAAGACAATGTGTCACAAGTAAGACCCAGGTTGCTAGCTTAAATGTCAAGGTCACAGCTCAAAATTGACCTTAAAATCTTGTCACAGCTATAACCTAATTGTTGTGAATGGTTGAGTTTTGAAATAACTTTACACAAAATTAATTATCTTTTGCACAAATTATCCTTAGGACAATATCTGATTAAGCAATTGTGTCTAGTTATAACACTTTCATGTATGTTCTAGTTTCTAAAGGAAAAACTTGGCATGCGTGATCTCTAGGACAAGACAAACATTGTGTTGTTTTTGAGCTTGGGGGTCAAGGTCGCAGGACTTGGTTGACGTTAAAATATGTGCAGTCAATCATGTCCTTGCTGTCACATATATAGTGTATGGTTGTGTTTTGAAATAATTTGGCACAAGGGATCCTTAAGTTAGAAAAATGTGGAGTGTACATAAACCAGATCCTTAGCTTGAAGGTCAAGGTCACCTTACTTGGTAAGGGTCACAGACTTTCGGTGCTTATTATCTTCCCAGATATGAAGTATATGTGGGACACATTGGTCGGTCGGTCGGTCTGTCGGTAGATGAGATTTGTCTGCACTATTTCTTGGCTACCTCTGGTTTGATTTTGATTAAACTTTTACAAGATTGCATGGTAAGCAAGCCTAGTTGTGCACATCATTGGCATGTCATGATTAGCTTGATTTTAGAAGAGTTATAGCACTTTGTCATGTTTCTCTAATTTATTTTGTCTGCGCTTTTTCTCAGCTACCTTTGCTCTGATTTTGATTGAACTGCACAGCTTTACTGAGTACCAAGCCTAATTGCCCATATTGTTGGTTCATTATAAATAGCTTGATTTTATATGGGTTATTGCCCTTTATTATACAAATTGAATATATTGTGTCCCCACTGTATCTCGGTTACCAATAGTCATATTTTTCTATAACTTCATAGCATTAATAAGTACCAAGCCTAGCTGCATATATTTGGTCATGATCGGCTGATTTGAAATGACTTATGTCCCTTTGTTTGATTTATATCTTTTGTTCACACTATGTCTCTGCTACCAATGGTCAAATTTTGATTTAACTTCAAAGCATTAATAAGAACCAAGCCTAGTTGGGTATATTGTTGGTACATCATGACTGGCTCCCCTAAAGGGAGAGCATTTAGTTGCTGCTTTGTCCTTCAATCTGTCCCGTCCGTCCATCATAATTTTGTTCGGAGCATAACACAAAAACTATAAGTGGTATCAACATGAAACTTCATAGGTAGATAGATCTCAATGAGGATAAGTGCAGTGTGTAAGAACCACAACTCTGTTTTGCATAATTTTTGAGTTATTGCCCTTTGTTATTTAGCATTCATTCGGGGAGCATCCATCAGTTCTACCGATTCTTTTATTTTCTAAACTCTTGCAGTAAAAAAGCTAATATTTTGTATGTGAGCCTTAGCCACAATGAGTTACAGATCAAGGTTGAGTTTCGTTATGGTCCACTGATTTTTTATGAAATTATGGGCCTTGGACTTAGAAAATTTCTTTAAATAGCATTTTCCGGATTTTTTAATTTTTTTTTTACAGATATTGATCTAATATTTGGTATGTGAGTCTACCACAGGTTACAGATCAAGTTTTGAGTTTCGTTCTGGTCCACTGTTATTTGAATAAATTACGGGCCTTGGACTTAGAAAATTACTTTATAAATATTAACAGTTTTCGAGATGTTCTTTCCAAATGCTTGCAAATATTGATCTTATAAAAGTTTGGCGACTATTCAAATGTCTATAATGTAGAATTTGCTAAAAATTCATGTTTATTCTTGAGAAAGGCAAACTTTTGCCGAAATATTGAATAAGAGTGAATTTAATTGTTTATTGTATTATTTGTCTGGAAAATCAACATATGTATAGTATATTAGCTATTTCTTAAAGACAGTTACCATGGATATACAAAACACAAAACAAAAGGGAATGATGACCTATCGGTTATTTACATTCTTTTATTCAGTGCACTAAAAGGTATATGAATGAAAGATCCAGGTTGTAACTCAAAGGTCAAGGTCACAGTCACAGATCAAAAGTCATAACATGGGGTATTTTTCAGTTTCCAGACATGAACTCTGTCCTGGATGGATGGATATTTGCACCCACTAAGGCTTGTAACTTAATATACAGACAGAACATATGAAAGAAAGAGCGGATTAGAATTAAATATTTAAAACGTTGTTACCAAATACATCCTTCTGTGTACAAATTTATATAATATTGCAATCAGCTAACAAAAATGAAATAGTTACACCTGCAGTCTATGTTAAAGAAGCTTTAAGTATAAGAAATACCATATTAAATTTTGAAAGATAAATGATAAGTTCCATTTTTTTTTCTCTGATTTTTCTTGTCTGATTTTTTTTTTCTCTGGTGTTTTTATAATGATGTGAATGATTCATATCTATGATTGATTATAACACAAACATACTGTATATGCCATAATTCTTATATACATTGACAATATGATGTATATACATACATGACATTGTGTTGTAGACGATTTACTTTGTATAAATCTTAATAGAATCTCTGTTCTCTTCTTGACATTCATCTGCATGGCACCTATAGAACTCGGACATGACATCTTGCAATGATTGCACTCCAACTCGGCTAGACCTCCCAACATAAGATTAAAATCTTACAATGTACACAATTTACATGTTTTAATCAGATCAGATATCATTCATGACACATATTTTCAATACTGTCATAAAAATCATTAATTTTTGTGGGACACTAATTTTTGTTGATTTTAAGGGGGGATTTCCCAAAAAACCCCCCCCCCCCCAAAAAAAAAAATAAAAAAAAAAATCAATCGTTCATAGACCATACGTTTTCCACAACATGTATCTATGATCTATGAATAAATGTACACAGAGTTCCCTTAAGTTTATAATCAACAAAATTTAATGTCAGCGAAAATTAATGAAACATACAGTAGTTTTATCAGTGTGACAACAATATAAACATTGGGAGTGTAATCTCTCTTATCCTTGTGAATTTCACAATCATTTACATGTACAAGGTAAATCAGCTGCAAATAAAAGCTTTGAGGTGACTTGGACACAACTATAGTGTTATATACATTTGTAACATATATATGATGAGGCATTTGAATATTGAACATAATGATCTGACACATTAAGGCAATGAATGTACTGTCAAATTAAGAACCCTGTCAAGATTAGGTGCCTCTGCTCTTGGTTAATTTGTGAAGTCAGTAATAACCTTATATAGACTCATTTTGAGGCATAATAGCAAACAGAACAAGACTCAGATAAGAGGTCCTTTTAGGAGCTGCATGATCAGGGTCTCCTCTGTTTGCTCATGCATACATATAGAATTGCAGATTTAACATAGTCTTTATGGCAAAGTAAATTCCATTGTTTTATATACCTTTAAAGATCCAGCTGGCTTGCAGTAGCTAGGTGGGTGGTCCTACCATGGTGCATCCTGAGTGTCAGGATAGTGGGACTGGGTGTGTTGTCAAGTCAGATGTCTATGGCATGATATCCCAGGCAACACCAATCTATATTTGTCTTATGATGTTGACGAAGGAACCCAAATGAGATATGGAGCCGCCATGGCCGAGCGGTTAGTCGTGGACTACATATCTCTCAGCCCCCCACCACTGTGGGTTCGAATCCCGGTACGGTCTTCGGATTTTTCATGTGAGGAAGCCTTCCAGCTGGCTTGCGGTAGGTCAGCGGTTCTACCCGGGTACCTCTGTGTATTCGGGGTCTTCCTCCACCTGTAATTAGCTGGACGTCGCTATATGATAGAAATACTATCGCAGCGATGGTAAACCCCAATACAGCAACAACAACAAATGAGATATTGTTGGTAGGATGTTAAACACAAATAAGCAAACTGCATGAAAGTAGACCAATGGCATCTTTTATGGACATGCTTTTGACAGTGCAATGCTATAAATGTTTTTATTTGTTTGTATTTTCAGCAAGTTTTTATATAGATTTACAAATCAGGAATAAAAACTACATAAGTAGACATTAACCCTTACAATGCTGTGGAAACCTGAGACAGCCCATGCGACCACTGCAGACCAAGATCAACCTGTACATCTGTGCAGTTTAATCATGGTCTGTACTTTTCGCTTTTCAGTTAATCATTTTTAAGAAGCACCCACAAAAACAACCAATATGGCACAGTCAAAAATGAAGAAAACTGCCTTTGTGACCAGAGCAGACCAAGATCAGCCAGTATATCCATGTAAGATCTGTGTAGTCTGATCATGGTTTGCACTGTTTGCTATTCTGTTAATAAATTTCAAGCAAGCACCCCAATAAAAAACCAATGGTACAGTCCAAAATGAAGGAAGGACGAGTCCAGGTAAGAAATTCATCATGGTAAGGGTTAATACTGCTCTTGCTTCACACAGGAGAAGGGAACCAATCTGGAAGAAGTGATGGACGGAACACAGATACAAGTAGCGGCGGTAACTCAGCTGAAAACAGAGGGAGAGGACGTGGTGGTGGCAGGGGTGGGCCGAGAGGGAGGGGCGGACAGTCTGGTAGAGGAGGGAGTGGCCAGTCCGGGGCAAGGGGCGAAAGGAGAGACAGTCAAAGTAGTCAGCAAAGAAATCAAAATGATAATAGAAGGGGTAATCCGAATCAGGATAATTATCAAAGGAACCCCAATCAATACGGGAACCAGAATAATGATAATTTCAATTACAGAAACCAAGGTAACTAATTTAAGTTTTGTATGTCATGAGCACTAAGTCCTGTGATTAAAATGATTTTCACTACAGAATGCTATGATGCAAAAAGTGCTATGTACATAAATTATACCTTTGAGATTGAAATTAAGACATAAGAAATTTAACCCATGTTTGGCATCACAGATATGGATTTTTATGCCCTACCAACTGCATGGCAGGGTATATTGATTATCAGTCTGTGTGTTTGTCCCTAGCCTATGTCTGTCCATTCATTATACTTTACCTTTGCTTTTAAGCTTTTTATACACTTGTAGAAAGACAGGATGTATTATGAATTCACCTGTGGCAACTTGCTGGCACCCTCTGAGGTTGTCTGCTCTCTAACTCAAGCAAACGTGCATAGATCTGTTATAAAGTTAGTCACAATGTATATGGACATAATATCTCGGCCAAGTTCCATATCCAGCCAGATTGGCCCAGACACTATGGAGTTACGGCCTTTGAATTGATGAAAAATTGATATATAAGCAGTGTTTGCTAACTCTAACAACTTATCTTTACCAAACTTGGGTCACAATGTATGTGGGCACATTATCTTTGCTAAGAGTGATAACCAGCCAGGTTGTCCCAGACACTCAAGAGTTATGGCCCTTGCATTGATAAAAAATTGATAAATCAACAGTGTTTCCTCCTCTAATAAACGGGGACGCTGTGGCCGAGCGGTTACAGTCGTGGACTACAAATCTCTCAGCCCCTCACCGCTGTGGGTTAGAATCCCGGTAGGGACTTCGGATTTTTCATGTGAGGAAGCCTTCCAGCTGGCTTGTGGTATGTCAGTGGTTCTACCCAGGTACCTCTGTGTATTCGGGGTCTTCCTTCACCTGTAATTAGCTGGACGTCGCTATATGATTGAAATACTATCACAGCAATGGTAAACCCCAGTACAACAACATCTTATAAGCAATAACCAATCTTTACCAAACTTGGTCACGATGTGTATTGGCACAATATCTTTGCCAAGTTTGATAACAATCCAGAATGTCCAATTAACTATGGAGTTATGGTCCTTGAATTGATGAAAGTTTGCTAAATAATTAACAGTGTTTGCTTTCTAACACTTACATGAACCAATCTTTATCAAACTTAGTCACAATTGTATTGGCATAATATCTCGACCAAGTTTGATAACCAGCTAGAATGTCCCAGACACTCTGGAGTTATGGTTCTTGAATCGATAAAAAATTGCTAAATTAACAGTGTTCTCTCTCTTACAAACATGAACCAATCTTGTCCACACTTGGTCACAATGTGATTGGGCACAATATTTCAACCAAAATCAATAACCAGCCCAAATGTATTGAACACTTCAGAGTTTTGACCTTTGAATTGATGAAAAATTGCAAAATAAACTAGTGTCCTCTCCCTTTCTCAAACATGGTGAGCTTTTATGATCGCCTTTTGTCCAGCGTCTGTGCTTGCGTCTGTGCGACCCATGTCAACAATTTTCTTTAATAACATCTACTGCTAAACCACTTGGCCAAATTTGATGAAAATTGCCCGTGGTGTTCCTTGCATGCAGCTCTACCAAAGTTGTTCAAATGGTTCCTGTCTGTTACAAATTTGGGTCACAGGAGCTAAAAGTAGATTTTTAAAGTGAAATCTTTTAAAATCTTCTTTTCTGAAACCGCAAGGCGTAGAGCTTAGATATTTGGTGTGTTGCATTGTCTTATGAACTTTTACCAATTTTGTTCAAATCATGACCCAGGGGTCAAAATTGACCTTGCCCCAGGGGTCACTTTATTTTACATAGACTTGTATAGGAAAAACTAGAAAAATCTTCTTGTCAGAAACCACAAGGCCTGGAATTTAGATATTTGGTGTGTAGTATTGTCTTATGAACCTTTACCAAGTTTGTTTATGAACCATTACCAAGTTGGTTCAAATCATGGCACTGGGGTCAAATTGACCTTGCCCCAGGGGTCACTTGATTTTACTTAGACTTGTATAGGAAAAACAAAGAAAAATCTTCTTGTCAGAAACCACAAGGCCTGAAGTTTAGATATTTGGTGTGTAGCATTGTCTTATGAACCTTTACCAAGTTTGTTTAAAGCATGACCCTGGGGTCAAAATTGGCCCCTCCCCAGTTACATAGGCTTATATAGGAAAAAAAACTAGAAAAATCTTCTTGTCAGAAACCACAATGCCTAGAGTTAAGATATTTCGTGTGTAACATTTCTTGAAGGACATCTACCATGTTTGTTTAAATTATGGCCCTGAATGAAAAAAAAAATGGCCCCGCCCCAGGGGTCACTTGATTAAACATAGAGTTATGTAGAAAAAAAAGAGCAAAAACAGAAAACTCTTCTTGTAAGAAACCACAATGCTTGGAGTTTAGATATTTGGTGTGTAACATGGCCTAGTAGAATTCTATCAAGTTTGTTCAAATCATGACCCTTGGGTCAATATTGCCCTATGCCAGGGGTCACCTGATTTTTAGCTCACCTGAGCACAACGTGCTCATGGTGAGCTTTTGTTATCGCCTTTTGTCCGTCTTTAAACAACATCTCCTTCTTAACTACTCACTGGATTTTGATAAAACTTCACAGGAATGTTCATTATGGGACCCTTTATCAAAGTTGTTAAAATTATTTTGATTGGTCAAAAATCTAGGTCACAGGAGCTAAAAATAGATTTTAAAAATGAAAATTTTAAAAATCTTCTTCTCCGAAACCACAAGGCATAGCCTTTTTAGCTCACCTGAGCACAAAGTGCTCAAGGTGAGCTTTTGTGATCGCCCTTCGTCCGGCGTCCGTCGTCGTGCGTCGTGCGTCGTCCGTCGTCCGTCGTCAACAATTTGCTTTAAACGACATCTCCTCTGAAACCGCTGGACAGAATTTAATGAAACTTGGCAGGAATGTTCCTTGGGTGAGGCTCTACAAAAGTTGCTAAAATAAAGTTGATCCATGAAGAACTCTGGTTGCCATGGCAACAAAAAGAAAAATAATTTGAAAACTTTAAAAATCATCTCCTTCAAAACTACTGGCCAGATTTCAAAATAATTTGGTACAGATGTTCCTTGGGTCAACCTCTACCAAAGTTGCTAAAATTATTCCGATCCGTAAAAAAACATGGCCGCCAGGGGCGGGGCTTATTTGCCTTATATGTATATAGAGAAACCTTTAAACAACATCTCCTCTGAAACCACTAGACAGAATTTGATTAAACTTGGCAGGGATGATCCTTGGGCCAACCTTCACAAAAGTTGCTAAAATAAACTTGATCCATGTAGAACTCTGGTTGCCATGGCAACAAAAAGAGAAAAAAAATGAAAACTTTAAAAATCATCTTCTTCAAAACTACTGGCCAGATTTTAAAATAAATTGGTACAGATGTTCCTTGGGTCAACCTCTACCAAAGTTGCTAAAATTATTCCGATCCGTAAAAAACATGGCCACCAGGGGCGGGGCTTATTTGCCTTATATGTATATAGGGAAAACTTTAATCAACATTTCCTCTGAAACCACTGGACAGAATTTGATTAAACTTGGCAGGAATGATCCTTGGGTCAACCTTCAAAAAAGTTCCTAAAATAAACTTGATCCATAAAGAACTCTGGTTGCCATGGCAACAAAAAGAAAAAAATATGAAAACTTTAAAAATCATCTGCTTCAAAACTACTGGCCAGATTTTAAAATAAATTGGTACAGATGTTCCTTGGGTCAACCTATTTATCTCAGATGAGCAATTTAGGGCCATCATGGGCCTCTTTTCTGCAGTTCAGGCTACCTCTCCAAAAGTTGATCCTTTACAGATCAGATTTACAGAAGTCGAATATTTTTAAGTGTGATATTTTGTTACATTTATGCATAAAAAGAATGCATCAGCTCATAAACAAAACAAGAAATATGTCTTGGTAGCTTAATAAAATGCAAAAAGTTACATTAAATTACAAGGCCACTTATTAAAGAGAGAGAAGTCTAACAGAGAGAGAGAGAGAGAGAAAACCAGCTAGAAACAAAAAAATAAATTGTACCCTTAGATGAGATTGTCCACTAGTCTGATAGGTCATTTGGGTGATTCCACTACATATGCAGAGGTGGAGAAGATAACATTACCACAAATACCATTCCTATAGCTTAGTCTGACCTACTGGCAGAGGTCACATTTTCTGGACTGTGTTGCCCCACTGAGTTAGTGCAAAAACTACATAACCTGCTACTATGTATATGAGATACTAGGCTAGTTTTACACAAAGCCACCTGATAGAGATATAAGGGTTATTGATACTATCCTAAATCAGCAGCAGCATCAACATCATCATTAAAGTGAATGTGGGAGGGGGGGGGGTGAATATGCAGATTGTCTGCCTTTACTTTGGTTCATGTCAGTGTTCCAGTACACAGGGATTACCAAACACCTCTTAAAAACCACAAACGAATGATTAAAAAACACTTTGTAATAAATTGCAACTTATTTCTTAATAATTAACCCTTTTCCTCATAGAGATCTATAAAATATATGTACCTATGTGAGTAGCATAAAACCTAATCAGCCTGCAAGTCCATCTGTTACTCGCAAGCTGATCAGGTTTTATGCTGTTTGCTGCTCCTTAGTGGTCTGGGGATGGGGATTTTACAATTAAATTTGGAAAGGTTTAAGTGGGGCTTTCTGCAGATCAGGATTTATGTCAAAATGAGTTTTTATGAGGGAAAAGGTTAAGGACCATCTCTCTTTTTGTCCATTTTCAATCAGCAGTACCACACTGAAATCTCATGATCACTGTTTTTTTTCCATACTATGCTAAAATGGGTAAGAAAAACTGTCAAGTTCCTAGAAACATGTATATCAGTATGATACATGTATACTAGGTTGCATATAGAGCAGTGGTACTCAGGTGAGCGATTTTAGGCCCTATGGGCCTCTTGTTTAGCTCACCTGAGCACAAAGTGCTCAAGGTGAGCTTTTGTGATCGCCCTTCGTCCGGCGTCCGTCGTCGTGCGTCGTCTGTCGTCAACAATTTGCTTTAAACGACATCTCCTCTGAAAACCGCTGGACAGAATTTGATTAAACTTGGCAGGGATGATCCTTGGGTGAGGCTCTACTAAAGTTGCTAAAATAAAGTTGATCCATGAAGAACTCTGGTTGCCATGGCTACAAAAAGAAAAATAATTTGAAAACTTTAAAAATTATCTTCTTCAAAACTACTGGCCAGATTTCAAAATAATTTGGTACAGATGTTCCTTGGGTCAACCTCTACCAAAGTTGCTAAAATTATTCCGATCCGTAAAAAAACATGGCCGCCAGGGGCGGGGCTTTTTAGCCTATTATGTATATAGAGAAACCTTTAAACAACATCTCCTCTGAAACCACTGGACAGAATTTGATTAAACTTGGCAGGAATGATCCTTGGGTCAACCTTCACAAAAGTTGCTAAAATAAACTTGATCCATGTAGAACTCTGGTTGCCATGGCAACAAAAAGAAAAAAAAAATGAAAACTTTAAAAATCATCTTCTTCAAAACTACCGGCCAGATTTTAAAATAAATTGGTACAGATGTTCCTTGGGTCAACCTCTACCAAAGTTGCTAAAATTATACCGATCCGTAAAAAAACATGGCCGCCAGGGGCGGGGCTTATTTGCCTTATATGTATATAGAGAAAACTTTAATCAACATTTCCTCTGAAACCACTGGACAGAATTTGATTAAACTTGGCAGGAATGATCCTTGGGTCAACCTCCACAAAAGTTCCTAAAATAAATTTGATCCATATAGAACTCTGGTTACCATGGCAACAAAAAGAAAAAAAATATGAAAACTTTAAAAATCTTCTTCTTCAAAACTACTGGCTAGATTTTAAAATAGATTGGTACAGATGTTCCTTGGGTCAACCTCTACCAAAGTTGCTAAAATTTTCCGATCCGTAAAAAACATGGCCGCCAGGGGCGGGGCTTATTTGCCTTATATGTATATAGGGAAAACTTTAATCAACATTTCCTCTGAAACCACTGGACAGAATTTGATTAAACTTGGCAGGAATGATCCTTGGGTCAACCTTCACAAAAGTTCCTAAAATAAATTTGATCCATATAGAACTCTGGTTGCCATGGCAACAAAAAGAAAAAAATATGAAAACTTTAAAACTACTGGCCAGATTTTAAAATAAATTGGTGCAGATGTTCCTTGGGTCAACCTATTTATCTCAGGTGAGTGATTTAAGGCCATCATGGGCCTCTTGTTTGGTATGTAGCATGATCTTATGACTCTCTACCAAGATTGTTCAAATTATGACGCTGGAGTCAAAATTGGCCCCGCCCCAGGGGTCACATGATTTAACATAGGCATATATAGGAAAAACTTGAAAAATCTTCTTCTCCGAAACCACAGTGCCTAGCCTTTTGATTTTTGGTATGTAGCATGATCTTATGACTCTCTACCAAGATTATTCAAATTATGACCCTGGGGTCAAAATTGGCCCCGCCCCAGGGGTCACTTGATTTAACAGGCTAATATAGGAAAAACTTGAAAAATCTTCTTCTCCGAAACCACAAGGCCTAGCCTTTTGATTTTTGGTATGTAGCATGATCTTATGACTCTCTACCAAGATTGTTCAAATCATGGCCTTTGGGTCAAATTTGGCCCTGCCAAGGGGTCACTTGATTTAACATAGGCTAAAATAGGAAAAACTTGAAAAATCATCTTCTCAGAAACCACAAGGCCTGGGGTTTAGATATTTGGTGTGTAGCATTGTTTAGTTGATCTCTACAAAGTTTGTTCAAATCATGACCCTGGGGTCAAAATTGGCCCCGCCCCAGGGGTCACTTGATTTAACATAGGCTAATATAGGAAAAACTTTAAAAATCTTCTTCTCAGAAACCACAAGGCCTGGGTTTTAGATATTTAGTGTGCAGCATTGTCTAGTAGATCACAACCAACTTCGTTCAAATCATGGCCCTGGGGTCAAATTTGGCCCTGCCAAGGGGTCACCTGATTTTACATAGGCTAATATAGAAAAAAAACTTGAAAAAATCTTCTTCTCAGAAACCACAAGGCTTGGAGTTAAGATATTTGGTATGTAGCATTGTCTACAGGTTCTCTACCACGACTTTACAAATCATGACCATTTGGTCAAATTTGGCCCCACCAAAGGGGTCCCTGATTTTACATAGGCTAATATAGGAAAAAACTTGAAAAATTAAACCGGCCTGGTGTGTAGCATTGTCTAGTGTATCTCTTCTAAGTTTGTTCAAATCATGACCCTGGGGTCAAAATTGGCCCCACCCCAGGGGTCACTTGATTTAACATAGACTAATAATAGGAGAAACCTGAAAAAAATCTTCTCAAAAATCACAGAGCCTGGAGTTTAGATATTTGGTATGTAACATGGGCTTATAGACCTCTACCAAGTTTGTTCAAATCATGAATCATGCATTGTCTAGTGGATCTGTACTTAGTTTGTTCAAATCATGGCCCTGGGGTCAAATTTGGGACCGCCATAGGGGTCACCTGATTTTACATAGGCTAATATAGAAATAACTTGAAAATTCTTCTTATTAGAAAACTAGAAAACACATGGCCTGGGGTTTAGATATTTGGTGAAAATTGGCCCCGCCCCAGGGATCACTTGATTTTACGTAGACTTATTTTGGAAAAAAAACTAGAAAAATCTTCTTCTCAAAAACCACAAGGTCTGGAGTTTAGATATTTGGTATGTAACATGGGCTAATAGACCTCTACCAAGTTTGTTCAAATCATGACCCTTGGGTCAAAATTGGCTCTGCCCCAGGGGTCACTTGATTTCACATAGCCAAATGATACCAGGTGAGCGATCCAGGGCCATCATGGCCCTCTTGTTATAGGAAAAACTAGAAAAATCTTCATCTCAAAAACAACAGGGCCAGGAGTTAAGAATTTACTAGTGAACCTCAACCTAGTCTGTTTAAATCATGGCCCTGGTGTCAAAATTGGTCCACCCCAGGCCCTGTGTTCTTGAAAATAATGGATTTCAGGATGATATAGTCACATTTGAGCCTTAAATTGTACTTAAGTATTTTCGAGAACATGGGGCTAGGAGGCACTTGATTTTATATAGACTTATATGTATTAGAGCTATTACTTGCAAAATTTGGATGGCAGGTACAATTTTTGTTTGGAATTTAGATGATCTTGCTGTATGTCTGCATGGGTTATGTATTCAGTATAACTCATAATACCATTATAGGCAATGAAGGCAATGTTTCTCAGGTGAGCGAATAAGGGCCATCTTGGCCCTCTTGTTTATATGATGATATTGATTGGTAATTGTTTTTTTAATGAAATCTTAGGTTACTAATGAAAACTTATGCCCATCTAAATGTTTAATGTACTCAGATAATTTGTATGTGTAGGTGGACAAAGAAATACTAGAGGTAATAGCAGAGATGGTGGACAAGGGAGGGAGAGAAATAGGGGCAGGGTTCAAGCTGGCAGTCATTCAGGAGACAGGCACAACCAAACTGGGAACCAGCCTGGTAAGTGAGTGTGGAAGGTGGAGCTTCAAACTTGATTTCTTTAAACTTATTTATTTTATGCCAATTGGGAAACAAGTTCTTACAACTTATATTAATCTTAGTTCTTGGGTTGGACCAGTACTTGGCACCTGGGATGGTCATGAAAATTACTTGCCCTTAAAGAGCCTTCAGATCTGCAGTCAGGTATGATACCACAGGACCAAGACACCCTTTATCTTGATTACTTATTATTATTTATTTTTAGCTCACCTGAGCACAACGTGCTCATGGTGAGCTATTGTGATCGCCTTTTGTCCGTCGTCCGTCGTCCGTCGTCCGTGCGTGCGTGCGTGCGTGCGTCCGTCCGTCGTCAACAATTTGCTTTAAACAACATCTCCTCATGAACCGCTGAAGGGATTTTGACCAAACTTCACAGGAATCATCCTTATGATGCCCTCTATCAAAGTTGTACAAATTATTCAGATTGGTTAAAAAAGTAGGTCACAGGAGCTAAAAATAGATTTTAAAAATGCAAACTTTGAAAATCTTCTTCTGCAAAACTGCAAGGCCTAGAGCTTAGATATTTGGTATGTAGCATCATCTTATGGGCCATTACCAAGATTGTACAAATCATAGCCCTACGGTGATAAATGACCCCGCACCAGGGGTCACTTGTTTTACATAGAGTTATATAGGAAAATCTTTAAAAATCTTCTTCTATGAATCCATTAGGCCTAGAGCTTAGATATTTGGTATGTAGCATCATCTAATGGTTCATTACCAAGATTGTTCAAATCATAGCCCTACGGTGATAAATGCCCCCGCACCAGGGGTCACTTGTTTTACATAGAGTTTTATAGGAAAATGTTTAAAAATCTTCTTCTATGAATCCATTAGGCCTAGAGTTAGATATTTGGTATGTAGCATCATCTTATGGTTCATTACCAAGATTGTTCAAATCATAGCCCTATGGTGATAAATGACCCCGCACCATGGGTCACTTGTTTTACATAGAGTTATATAGGAAAAACTTTAAAAATCTTCTTCTATGAATCCATTAGGCCTAGAGCTTAGATATTTGGTATGTAGCATCATCTTATGGTTCATTACCAAGATTGTTCAAATCATAGCCCTATGGTGATAAATGACCCCGCACCAGGGGTCACTTGTTTTACATAGAATTATATAGGAAAATGTTTAAAAATCTTCTTCTATGAATCCATAAGGCCTAGAGATTAGATATTTGGTATGAAGCATCATCTTATGGTTCATTACCAAGATTGTACAAATCATGACCCTATGGTGATAAATGACCCCGCACCATGGGTCACTTGTTTTACATAGAGTTATATAGGAAAATCTTTAAAAATCTTCTTCTATGAATCCATAAGGCCTAGAGATTAGATATTTGGTATGAAGCATCGTCTTATGGTTTATTACCAAGATTGTACAAATCATGACCCTATGGTGATAAATGACCCCGCACCATGGGTCACTTGTTTTACATAGAGTTATATAGGAAAATCTTTAAAAATCTTCTTCTATGAATCCATAAGGCCTAGAGATAAGATATTTGGTATGAAGCATCATCTAATGGTTTATTACCAAGATTGTACAAATCATGACCCTATGGTGATAAATGCCCCCTCACCAGGGGTCACTTGTTTAACATAGAGTTATATAGGAAAATCTTTAAAAATCTTCTTCTATGAATCCATTAGGCCTAGAGCTTAGATATTTGGTATGTAGCATCATCTAATGGTTCATTATCAAGCTTTTTAAAATGGTGGCCCTTTGGAGATAAATGACCCCACCATAAGGCCCAGTGCTTATATATTTGGTGTGTAGTATTGTCAGGGCTAAAATGTTTAAGATTGAGTTATATCAGAATTCTTGTCTGTTTAAAAACCTTGTAATCAGTTGTAGCAATGGTACTCAGGTGAGCGATCCAGGGCCATCATGGCCCTCT
The DNA here is from genome assembly GCA_021229015.1 of Solen grandis. Lineage (NCBI taxonomy): Eukaryota > Metazoa > Mollusca > Bivalvia > Adapedonta > Solenidae > Solen > Solen grandis. The sequence continues at coordinate 34,384,114 of CM037794.1, forward strand.
TGTTTATTTATTGCAAATCATGGCCCTTTTTATGCTTAGAAATTTGGTCACCACAACTTTTACAAATAAGTGCTTGCTACAATTTGGGAGTAGAGCATCAGAATCCCATTCCCAAGTAACATGTACATATAAAAATCCTGATTGGTAGGGGACCTATGTTGAGCTTGTAATACTTCTTTCATATACCTTCCTATGGTGTCTTTTTGCCAGCAAATATACTCATCATGTTGTTTCTTTGATTTTGATTAACCAATATTTTCTCCCCCTCAGGCATATTTTCACAGCCACCAATGATGGGACACCAAATGCAACAAGGACCTCCCCCTTCTATGAACTACCCAACGTCTTCACCTTATCCAGGTCAGTTTTACCCACCCAACATGCCACCTTCGCATGTAAGAATGCCACCACCACCACCACGTGGCTATCCGCCACCTTTACTTGCTAACCCTCCAATGCAGCAGCCTATGGGTAATAATTGGCAGATGCACCCTCAGCCTCCGTATCCACTCTATCCAAATACGGATGGAAGTGATGATCGATATAGAAGACAAGAAGGCCGTCAAACGTATGGTAGAGACAACATTGAACAGAGGGGCAGATCACAAAATGTTGGCGGAGATCCATTCGATAGATCAAGTGGACCAAGAGGCAGGAGAGAGAACAGAGGTAGACGAGCATATAGTCCTAATAAAGGCTCAAGAGCTGCAAGATTTCAAAGAGGAAGAGGTAGAGGTAGAAGCAACTTTTGGATGCCATCAAGAGTCAGAACAGACAGCTATAATTCAGATGAGTCTGAATACAGTGTAGCCAGCACTATTGCTTCTGATGATGAAAGAGATGACCTGACAAGGCCTGAAGTTCCATATAGAGGCAGAGGCAACAGGTTTCGTGGGGATTACAGAGGCAGAGGTAGAGGTGGCACTAGAGGGAGGAGGAATAATAGGCAAGAAACCAATAAAATTGACGAAAATGAACAAGCACCTGAATCAGGAGATTCCAGAGCTTCGACAAATAACAGCATATCATCAGCTGACCTAAGTAAAATTTCTTTGTTAACATTATATAACCGGAAGAATAGGTATAAATCACGTCTTTCAGAAATGAAAAAAGATTCCAAGTTTTCAGTAGCAGATATTGAAAATCTTGAGCATAAATTGTCTGAAATAAAAAATGAAATTGACAAAAGAAATAAAAAGATGGATGCAAAGAAGAGTGAAGTGAAAAAAGACAGAGCTAAAAAGAACATTTCATCAGTAAGAAAAGAAAATGAGAAGAAACAAACTGAAGAGGAAGCAGAGTGGGAGGATGACAGTGATGGTGATGATGAAGAAGACAATACAGAAAGTGATACAGACTCAGCAAGTACAGTAAAGGATGAGCCTCTAAGAAAAAAGCATCGCCATATTCCATCAAAAACTGGTAAAATCTCCTTCAGACCTAAATCAAAACCCAAATCAGTATTGCTGAAGCAAGCAAAAATTAAATCAAATCAAATATCAAAGGAGTCATCAGATGAAGCAGAAGAAAAGAAAAATGGAGAAAAGACTGAATTTGAGAAGACTGGGGCAAAACCGAAGAGTAAAGAGAAGAAAAAGAAAAAATCAAGTCAAATACCTAAGGAGTCATCAGTTGAACCAGATGAAATTGAAAATGGAGAAAAGACTGATCATGAGAAGACAGGGGCAAAACCTAGGAATAAAGCAAAAGTGAAAAACAAACATAAAGACATTGACGCAGGTAAAAAAGAACAGGAAGGTATCCTGGATAAAAATGATACACAAAGCTCTGAAACAGAAAGTGCTGACTCCAAGCCAGGAAAAAAAAAGAAAAGAAATAGAAATAAAAGAAATAAAAGTAAAGCTTTGTCATCAGATGATGATATTGCATCTGCACCTGGTTTAGATGATTTGCTGGATACATTTGATGACTTGTGCCTTGGAAACAATGGAAATGATCTAAAAAATGCTAGAGAATCTGTTGGTTCAAATGAGAACAAAAACAGTTCTAAACAGAAACGTACTGAAAAGAATCGGAAGCTTTCAGATCCACCTTTAAGCCAGGCTAAAACTGAAAAATCCAATGACAATGAAAGCAAAGACAGAAATGTGCAGACAGGAAAGGTTGAATTCAGAAAGGATAGGCAAAGAAAAGACTCACAGAATGAGCCAAATCCAAACGAAGTTTTTAAATTTCTTGTTCAGAAAATGAAAGGGGAATGTGCACCTGGGAAACTCAAGTCAGAATCTAACTTTTTTGCAGATGACTTTAACATCGATGGCTGGTTCAGTCGTAATAGGAATAAGTTTATTCAAATAAGAAGGCATGAAAAGCTAGTCTCAGTGAGGGCGTATATTAAAGATGTATCCTATTGCCTAGACTATATACATGTCAAGTCATGCAGGGAAGAAAATTGTTCAAGATTTCATGTCTGTAGAGATTTCATCACCGGATGTTGCAAGAATTCTGGTGACTGTAAATTTTCTCATGACTTTTTCAATGAAAACAATGGGAACTTGACCAAATGTAAAGAATTTGGTCTGAGCAATATATTCAACAATGAAGATGTACGTACCATTTTACACATGCGGTTTCCGGAAGTTTGTGATGCCTGGGATGAAAATGAGGCTTGTGAGAACAACTCTTGTGTTAAATTGCACATGTGCAAGAGGTTTTTGCTGGGTAAATGTTTAGCTGATGAAGCCTGTCCATTTGACCACAACCGAATGTCTGAGCATAATGGTCCTATCATCAACGCTTATTACATGGCCAAGTGGGCTGATAAGATGTTTGCTAGAATAGTCTACTTACCAAGAAGGGAAATAAGAGTACACAGTCATACTTCTTCTGAGGACAAACATGATGTCATTCCAAATAAAGCAAGTCCGTCAGAGGCACTGAAAAAACCTGCTCCATCCACAAAGAGAAAGGAGAGAAAATTTGAAAAGAATGCAAATGTACATCGAATAGGTAAGTGCTTGAAATGTTTATTTAGGGATCTTTGCTTCCAATTAGGAAAATATTGAAATGGTTTTATCACAGCTGAGTCTGGACCATTTCTGAGCTGCATTCTGAATGCAGTATCATTGCCATGATCTCGGTCTCCGGAACCTGACTACTCAGATTTCAGTATACATGCTCCCTATGAAATAGGCCAGATTGTTTCAATATTGTGAGTTATTCGTATCTTACTTTCTCGTATAAGGAACTGTTTCATCTGTACTCCAAATTTGTATTTGTATAGCTCCCTTGCTTGGCGCTCAGCATATAAGGGTAGTTCAATGACTGTTTGGCTTGGTGTCAGGATAATGTGACTGGGTGTGGTATCATGACACTTATTGACGGCATGATCAGCACTGTATTTGTCTCGGGTAGACGTAGTATCTAAATGACTGAAATTCTGTAAATGAGATGTCAACAAACTTATGAAGGCCTAAATCTCACTTTTGACCTTTACTGGATGATGACACAAGAAAAGAACAAAAGAATATTTGAACCATTTTCACTGCCTATACTTGGGGAAATGGTTACACACAACTGTTTGTTTAGATGGCGACTAGCTGAATAATAATATTATAGTTGTTTTATCAAAACTGTTCTCTTGGATGTACAATGAAAACTGTTTTGGGCCAAACATTTTAAACATCTGCAATACATTATAGTATTTTTCAGCATTTCCATATAACTGAAAGACTATTATAGTGCACTTCATATTCATTCTCCATAACTCAAAATTCCATTAATGGCAATTATCTTTTAAGCTCACCATAGCACAACATGCTCAGTGTGAGCTATTGTGGTCAACCTGTGTCTGTTGTCCCCTTGCAGCTTAATAGGTTGATAGACCTCTTGAAGGAAAATTGCAGTACACATGAACATTTAACTCTTCCATCATAGTTTGGAGTTTTGTCCTCTGTTTAATTTCATGCTTATCCTGTGAGAAAGCGTAGTTCTGGGAGCATGATCCATTTCCAGTGGTTTCTTGTCCTTGATAACTCCTGTTTTACTATTGCTATTGAAATTAAATTTCATTTATGGAAAGAAATGAATGAGAGAAAATGTCATGCACAAGGTTCATAACTCTGGTGTCAGTATTTTTGGAGTTATTTTCCCTTTTTACAATTTCTTGACTGCAAGATAACTCATGTTCTACTTATGCCATTGAAACAAATTTCAGTTATTGAAATTGGCAAGAGGAAGTGTCAAACACAAGATCAATATGTCTTGGCAGAACTTGATCAATATAGTTAGCCCATTAACTATTTTCTCCATGAATACTGATGATATAATTCAAGACTATGAATATTAAACAACAAAAAATTTGTTTGTCCCAGACAAATGATAGGGCTTTCTGCTTTGTAAATCAATTTAAACCAGATCAGCTGAATATTCTTTTTACATGTGCTATGTTATCGTACGATTATGCATGGTGTCATGTGCAGAGTTCGACACTAACGCAGTCCAGCGATCCCAAGTACACCAAAATTCTATCTGGACTCCTCATTTTTCAAGAGAAAACATAATTATTAACTTAAATTAATTGTTGTGCGACATATAATTTGTCAATACACATTTTAATCTTTCAAAAATTGAAACCGGAAATAAAAACTTGACCATATTTTTTTTTTTGCCGCCAACCATAATTTTTTTTCAACATGATTTCCACCTGGATCAATTACATTACCCTAAACAAATCATGGGAAAAAAAACAGCCAGCACCCATGTCATTGCTGATGACTGAAAAGGAAATGTGTGAATAATGTTTACAGCTCAAGTTAATTTCAATGTGAAAGTATAAGTCGATCTGTTTATGAATAATTATGAAATGGATAGCCTAATCGGCACAAATATTTATAATACTTCAAATCTGGCATTCAACATTGACACAATATCATAATTTCATAATATTTATAATTACTATTCAATTTAACTGCCTCTGGTAGTTTTCATAGCATGTGAAAAACATGCTTGAATATAACTTTGTTTACTCCCAGTATGATGTAGAAAAAAGCATGCGCTGATAAATATTGTTTAAAGCAATAAAAAAAAAGTCTAAAAGCTTTGGTAATGTTTTAAAACATGAATGTTTGAAATAAAAAAAAAATGTAAATACAGATTTTACAATATTATTTGAAATTAAAGCTGACTTTGTGCTTACAATAATAATGCTCATAGTGAAGTGGGTGGGGTAATGCATTGAGGCAGATTTGCATTACCATTCAATAAAAATATCATAAGATTAAAAAAAAATATTATTTTCACATTTGTATATCATAAAAGATCTAATGATCTAAAAGTCTTACAAACTTCTATTAAATCTGATATAAGCACACTTAACGTTTATTAGAAGTTCACTTTATTGTTTTTTCCAACTTAAATTAATTACAATTTAAGAGACTTCATTGAATTTTCCAACTTAAATTAATTACAATTTAAGAGACTTCTTATTTAAGCAAGGGACTTCTGATTTGAAAAGCAGACGTCCCATCAGGATTCCTGGCTGAAAAGTAAGTGTCAAACCCTGCATGTGTCTAGCTATGTGTCTAGCAGTTTTTGAAATTTCATTTCACTCAAATACATGTTGAGTCATCAGAGGGTAGGGCTCAAAAATTAGCTTGACCACTTCCCTTGAAAGTTTCTAATTTCGAACAATAAAAGGATAAATGCAAAACACAATCCCAATATATATCTTCTTTGAAAAATTGAAGAAAATCCACCTGTTAATTTTATTTAAGTAAATTATGACGCATTTTGAAATTTGAAATTTTGGTTAAAGTAAAGTGTTCAACTAATAAGCTTTGGAATAGTCAAGTGCGCTGTCTTACGGACAACTCCTGTTGTTTTTTGCAAACATTATTTATTTTCATTATTCCTTGATTACTTACCTGCTTCATTTGGCCTTTCATGTAAAATCATCACTCCAGTTGTATATCAGGGAATATATTTGAAGCACTATAAACTTTCGTAGCTCACCAGAGCACAACATGCTCAAAGTGAGCTTTTGTGATTACCCTGCGTCCATCGTTATGCGTTGTCATCAATTTACTTGAAGACATATCCTCTGAAACAACAGAGTAGAAATTGATGAAAAGCATGATTGATCCTTGGGAGCCTTCATCAAAGATGTTAAAATAAATTTGATCCAATCAGAACTCTGATTGCCATGGCAACCAACAGAATTTTATTTTAAAAACGTAACTCTGTTTCTCCTCTTAAACTAATGGTAAGAATTGAATGTCATTTTGACAGAAACGGTCACCTCATAGTGCTCTACCAAAATTTAAGAAATACAATTAATAACTTAAAAAACGAGGACTCCGGGGGCTTGACCCATTTCCTTTTATACTCTTTACAGCACATTTCAAAAAATGCTATTAGGATCAATGAATGTCCGTCAATAGTCCGTCGTCCACAATAAGTTTGTTTGCACTCTAGCATCTTCATTTTTTTAAGCAACGATCTTCAAACTTTATGACAATGTTTATTACCGTAATCTCACAGCCTAGTTGGATTATGGCTGATATCGGCTTATTAGGGCAGAAGTAATGCCCCTTTTAATATTAGAAAATGCTAGATTTCACTTTGTTTGCACTCTAGCATTTTCATTTTTTAAGCAATCATCTTCAAACTTTATGACAATGTTTATTACTAAATATCTTGGCCCAGTTCTATTATTGCTGGTATTTGCCTGTTAGGTCAGGAGTTATGCCCCTTTTAATATTGTAAAATGCCAGTATTCAGTTTGTTTGCACTCTAGCATCTTCATTTCTTAAGCATTCATCTTCAAACTTAAGAACCATTTTTATAGCCATATTCAATCTGCCAAGTTCAATTATAGCTGATATTGGCCGATTAGGGCTGGCGGAATGCCCCTTTTAGTGTTAAAAAATGCCAGATTTTTGTTTGTTTGCACTCTAGCATCTTCATTTCTTAAGCAATCATCTTTAAACTCTTTGATAATGTTTATAGTGATATTCTTTCTGCAAAGTTCGATTGTGGCTGATATTTGCCAGTTAGGTCAGGAGTTATACCCCTTTTAATGTTTAAATTTGTGTGTTTAAAGCCATAATTTCTCAGTCAAGCTTGACTTCAAGTTTCGACCACAGGCTCAGTTTAGTTTTTGGAATTATAAATGATCTCATGGATTATGTTTTCACTATGCTATAATTTAGTATCTTGTACAGGCAATGAAGACAGTTTTTCTCAGGTGAGCGTCTTTAGGGCCATCTTGGCCCTCTTGTTCTATCAACCCAATAGTCAGAACTTTGTCATCTGGTACAAATGGTTAACCCATAGTACACTACCATCATAAATTGCTAAAAAAGTTGATCCCTTGGAAAATGAGACTTCTCTATATAGAAAATTTCAAATTCTTCTATAAAAAAGCTAAAATAAAGTTGATTCCTTGAAATATGTGGTCTGCAGAATGATAATTGGCTAGTTGTCTTTAGAATTATGTATATGAAATTTGAATCAAAGCTGCTGAAAGTTACAAGGTAAAATCAAATGACCTGAATTGTTTTAATTAGGCTAATGATACTCTAGGGCCACCATGGCCCTCTTTCTTCCATTGTCAGATATAACAAAGACAAGGTTAGAAGGGGGTGGGGGTTAGTTACCTTTAGTGATAGCTCTAGCTATTGTCAGACATTATCTTGACCTAGCGTTTGGTGCACTTTTGCAAAAAAATCTCATTACCGAAATGATTATACTTGTAAGGATTTCGTGATATTTCAGAAATCCATTAATTTATTTATAAACATTACCATGACATGGCATAAACTTACTCTGGTTTTGTAATGTAAATATAACCCACACATATTGCATGCTCATGTTAACTTCCTTTTCATTTCAAGTTATATATCTTAGGGTAATGTGTTACTGGCTCGTGATAGCAAGTTACCCAATCTGAAATTATCTTCATCTGTAAAATGTAAATACAATCAAGTTTGCACTATATGAATACATTGACACTATAACATACTCTCGCTGTGTCTTATCAAATTGCACATAATCGTGACTGCACGTATCTAAGGAATGTGAAAAAATGCATGATCTCGGTCATATGGGCCATAAAAGATTTCACTTGTGAAATACTACAAGAAAAGAGTCAACTTCGTCAAGGACCAATATGCAAACTGGAAAGTTACAACACAATACAAAACGAAGCCTTATATGGTTCTCCCAAAATAACTTCCTCAAACAGCATTTATTTTTATATATAAATGTCATGGTTAAACAATTTGAGTATCTGTCTGGTTTATCAATTAGATAAACAAATAATACTTCATCTGCTTTAAGCAGTGCTCCAGCCAGGATTTGAAAAGGACAGGGTGCTAGTGGCCTGAAGGGGCATCCGAGTCGCGAAGCGACTAGAAGGGTACCCCCTCCTGGAATGGAGGTTTGGGGAATTTTCCCCATGGAAATTTTTTTCCAAAATAAAGACTTTAAATTAGGCCTGGGGGATTTCCTGGTTGGAATTTTTGTTCTTATTCTAGTCAAGAGTTTGCCTTATTTATGTTATTTTTTTTTTCTTTTGGTAGCAAGATTTTCATTTTATTAGCTTGACTATTCGAAGAATAGGATGAGCTATTGGAGTCACCCCGACATCTTCGTCACAAGAAATGTTAAGGTTTTGTTTAACATTGCCATTATCTCCAGTATTACTCATGGATGTCCCCCAAACTTCACACATGTGTTTATCATTATCAGACCAACCAGTAGAAAAGGAACAGTAACTCTTCCAAATTTTTTCGCGTATTTTTGACCTTTTTTGGACTTGGAAAAAATGTTAAAATTGTGTTTAACATTGCCATTATCTCCAGTTTTACTCATTGGATGTCTCTTAAATTTCACACATGTGTATATTATCGTTAGACCAACCAGTAGAATCAGGATCAGTAACTCTTCAATTTTTGTTTTCTTTTGCATATTTATGGCCCTTTTTAATTAACTTTGCTGTTATCAACAATTTCTTTCCATGGATGTCCCTCATGATTAATTCACACACGAAATTGCATACCTGTGTTGGGGGGTCAGGCTCTGTCATGAATTTTAAAATAGTTATGCCCCTTTTTTATTCAGAATCTTGGTTAAGGTTTTCACACCATCTCATTTTTTCACTTAACTGTTTGAGGTATTGCTTTGAAACTTTGAGTACCTGTTTATGACCATCCCCCATACTTGTACATGGCAAGAGTACATAACTCTGTCTTGGATTTTGACATAATCATTCCCCTTTTCTGACCTTCATCTTTTTGTACTAATTCACTTTTTCTTTGAACTCTTTGAGATATTGCTTAAAAACTTTAATAATACTGAGATTCTCATTTTGCCTTCACTTGCAATATTTATTTTTATTGAAAAGCATTTGAATAGTCAAGCATGATGTCTTACGGACAGCTCTTGTTATCCCAGTTCTTAGATAGCGGGTTGGGGAAGAGTTCATATTTATGTGTATTTAAAAATTACTCAGCATCATACATGCAAGATTTTTTATAAACAATCAGAATAATGCATATCTTAACATGCTCTTGTTTAGAATCAAAAGATAACAAAATGAGTTATTGAATGTTACCTTAAGGAATTGATAATTGATAATACTAATAGAAGAAGAAAGTAAACACATGAGAAAAAAAGGTGCTTTTGCATTTATGTGCAGATTTGATAAGTTGCTTTAAAATATTTTTGCCGAGTTTAAAAAAAATGGAATTTGTTCAAGAACATTTGATCATTTATCTTATAGTAAGATTGCTTTTTAGCTCACCTGAGCACAACGTGCTCATGGTGAGCTATTGTGATCGCCTTTTGTCCGTCGTCCGTCGTCTGTGCGTGCGTGCGTGCGTGCGTGCGTCCGTCGTCAACAATTTGCTTTAAACAACATCTCCTCATGAACCGCTGAAGGGATTTTGACCAAACTTCACAGGAATCATCCTTATGATGCCCTCTATCAAAGTTGTACAAATTATTCAGATTGGTTAAAAAAGTAGGTCACAGGAGCTAAAAATAGATTTTAAAAATGCAAACTTTGAAAATCTTCTTCTGCAAAACTGCAAGGCCTAGAGCTTAGATATTTGGTATGTAGCATCATCTTATGGGCCATTACCAAGATTGTACAAATCATAGCCCTACGGTGATAAATGACCCCGCACCAGGGGTCACTTGTTTTACATAGAGTTATATAGGAAAATCTTTAAAAATCTTCTTCTATGAATCCATTAGGCCTAGAGTTAGATATTTGGTATGTAGCATCATCTAATGGTTCATTACCAAGATTGTTCAAATCATAGCCCTACGGTGATAAATGCCCCCGCACCAGGGGTCACTTGTTTTACATAGAGTTATATAGGAAAATGTTTAAAAATCTTCTTCTATGAATCCATAAGGCCTAGAGATTAGATATTTGGTATGAAGCATCATCTTATGGTTCATTACCAAGATTGTACAAATCATAGCCCTATGGTGATAAATGACCCCGCACCATGGGTCACTTGTTTTACATAGAGTTATATAGGAAAATCTTTAAAAATCTTCTTCTATGAATCCATTAGGCCTAGAGCTTAGATATTTGGTATGTAGCATCATCTTATGGTTCATTACCAAGATTGTTCAAATCATAGCCCTATGGTGATAAATGCCCCGCACCTGGGGTCACTTGTTTAACATAGATTTATATAGGAAAAACTTTAAAAATCTTCTTCTATGAATCCATAAGGCCTAGAGTTAGATATTTTATGAGCATCATCTATGGTTCATTACCAAGATTGTACAAATCATAGCCCTACGGTGATAAATGCCCCCGCACCATGGGCACTTGTTTTACATAGAGTTATATAGAAAAAGCTTTAAAAATCTTCTTCTATGAATCCATAAGGCCTAGAGATTAGATATTTGGTATGTAGCATCATCTTATGGTTCATTACCAAGATTGTACAAATCATAGCCCTACGGTGATAAATGCCCCCGCACCATGGGCACTTGTTTTACATAGAGTTATATAGAAAAACTTTAAAAATCTTCTTCTATGAATCCATTAGGCCTAGAGCTTAGATATTTGGTATGTAGCATCATCTTATGGGCCATTACCAAGATTGTTCAAATCATGACCCTATGGTGATAAATGCCCCCGCACCAGGGTATTGTTTAACATAGAGTTATATAGGAAAATCTTTAAAAATCTTCTTCTATGAATCCATTAGGCCTAGAGCTTAGATATTTGGTATGTAGCATCATCTAATGGTTCATTATCAAGATTTTCAAAATGGTGGCCCTTTGGAGATAAATGACCCCGCACTAAGTCTTCTCCTCTGAAACCATAAGGCCCAGTGCTTATATATTTGGTATGTAGTATTGTCAGGGCTAAAATTTTTAAGATTGAGTTATATCAGAATTCTTGTCTGTTTAAAAACCTTGTAATCAGTTGTAGCAATGGTACTCAGGTGAGCGATCCAGGGCCATCATGGCCCTCTTGTTCAGGTTATCTTTACCAATATAAAAAAAAAAAAAAATAAAAAAATATAGATAGATAGATAGATATATATATATATATATATATATCGAGGGCTCAGCACAAAAGGGTCGTATCTTATATGTATTAAATAACAAGTTACGACCATTTTGTTGCGCTGAGCATCCAATTTTCCTCAGAAAATCATGAATCTCAGTTAAGTTTTGTTATTAATTTCTTAATATGTGTACTAAAGAGAGGCCTCCATTTTGATGACTCCTTAGAGCTCTTCCCCACCCCCAGGACATGAAAAAAGGCATAGGTAGTTGCTACTAGCATCATTTATATCTCATGCTTTGAGTTTATCAAATTTTGAGAGTTTGCGCATTTGCTTGGTATTTTCACATTATTACAGGCTCTTTTGTTTACTTTTTTTTTTCAGATATTTTGACAGAGGAAGAGGTGACTATTTGTGAAGAACATCTGAGGGGTGTTTGTGTCAATAAGCAGTGTCCTCTGTACCACAATGAACACATAAGGTTGCCCTACATTTGGCAGATCAAACTGTTTGGAACATGGATCCCACTTTGGGGGTATTCGGAAACCATTGAGGAGGCATATTGTGCTAAACATGACAATTCTGAAAAATTCCCTGTGGTATGATATTTTTGGTGATAACTCTTTCCTTTCCAGCTTTTGAAGAGAAAATTTCAAGTCCTGCCTTCATCTAATATTTTCCTTCCATGGCATATTAAGTCAACTGTTGCACTTTTATGGTTGGTCACATGGCATAGTAATGTTACATGATTCATAGAGGAGACTTGGATAGCATAACCTCTCCTCTTTGACTCATGTAACCTGACTATGTCATGGACCAACCATTAGTGTGGAACAAAAGCAAATGAAGGGAGTTAGAAAATGAAATTCTCCACAGGGAGAAAGTTTTAATTATGTCTCCTCCCATATTTATGTGGGGTAGACATAGTGCTTTTGTTAGGGTTGTCTGCCTTTCACATATTTTGTCTGGAAGATAACTCCTCTTCTACTTATGCTATTGAAATGAAATTTCATTAATTGGTAGAACTTGATAAGAGAAAGCACAAGGTCCATAACTCTGACATCAGTATTTTTTTTAGTTATTCCTCTTTTTCACATTTTCTTGTTGCATTTTGTTCGGGAGATAACTCCTTCTACTTATGCTATTTAAGTGAAATTTCATTTATTGAAAGAACTTGATGAGAAGAAAACAAGTGGCATGCATAAAAGGTATCAGGATTTTGAGTTATTTCCCTTTTTATTAGCTCACCTGAGCACAACGTGCTCAAGGTGAGCTTTTGTGATCACCCTTTGTGCGACGTGCATCGTCAACAATTTGGCTTGTTAACACTCTAGAGGCCATATTTTTAGTCCAATCTTCATGAAACCTGGTCAGAATGTTTGCCTCCATAAAATCTTGGACAAGTTCGAAATTGAATCATGTGGGGTCAAAAAGTAGGTCACAAGGTCAAATCTTAGAAAAACCTTGTTAACACTCTAGAGGCCACATTTTTGGCCCAATCTTCATGAAACCTGGTCAGAATGTTCGTCTCCATAAAATCTTGGACAAGTTCGAAATTGGGTCAAGTAGGGTAAAAAATCCAAGCTCTTTTTTAATCAGGTGAGCGATTCAGGGCCATCATGGCCCTCTTGTTTGCCTGAAAGGCGGTATTATGGTATGCCACTGGTCATCCCTCAATCCGTCTGTCCGTAAGCAATTTTGTATCTTAAGAACCACTGGGAGGAAATTGAAATTATTTGATAGAAAGGTCCACTGTACTGAGAGGATGTACAGAGCGTAGGTTTCGATTTCTTAGTGTAAGGTCAAGGTATGACTTGAAGGTCACATGTCATACTGTTATAATGTTAGAATATTTTGTCTGTTATCTGTAGAACCTTAGCAAGGAAATTATAATTATTTGACAGAAATATCAACCATACAAAAGGGATGTGCAGGCATAGGTTTCGGAAGTCTTCATTCAAGGTCAAGGTCACACTTGAAGGTCACATGTCATGTCTGCTCTATCTCTTGAATCTCTTGAGCAGATTTAAACTATTTGCCAGAAATGGCAACCATACAGAGAGGATGTACAGATCAAATGCAAGTTTCAGCTGTAATGGGTCAAGGTCATAGTATGAAGCAAGATGTCATACTGATATAATACGAAAATATTTTGTGTCTGTCTATTAGTCCCCTACCAATGTTTACATGAGGGAACTGTAAGTTTGCCCTCTTTTCTGTCTGTCCACATCTCCTTATTAAAATGTTGCTGTTGATAAAGTGCGTATCCATTCGCCAAAGGCAGGGCCTTTTTACCCTTCTTAACTGTAGCCGGTAAAAGGCTGCTTCCCCAAGCCAAATAACCACCTTTTTTCCCCCAAAATAATCCTCAAATTCCCCACTCTTAAATAAAATTCCCCATTAAGGAGGTAGCTGATCATTGAGAAACCTAGAGAACAATATTATGACGCTAATTTAACTCTGTTTCACTCTATTGATTCTTAAACAAAATATTTGATTAGTCTTTATATTTAGTTTCTAGTATGTCTTGCTGTGCCAAGACCAGTTTATGCTTATATTTATGAATATGGTAAAAAAAAAATCCTTTAATAAGTTGTAAACAAGTGGCTTGCTATTTTCCCCCATAAAAAGGGCTATGGCGCTTTCCCCAAAATTGGAAAAAAGGCCCTGAAAGGTAGTTCACTTTCAATACCTTTCTTCGAGTGTATATTGCCCCGCCTCATTGGAGCTCTTGTTCTTAATTTCTTGTCCTCTTGTTGAACTCCTGTTCTACATTTGCTAGGAGAGGGAAGACATCAGTTTTCTATGAAAACAAATCTCTTGTTAGTCCTCTACAGATGTTTACAATGTGCAAAATGTGCGTTCTTTGGTCAATCCCTTGTCAGCTTAACATCCCTTAGGTGCTCCTGCATTCTTTCTTTCAACTGGCGTTCCATCTCTCCCACACATCTGTACATGATAGCTCTTTGATAGTCTAGTAAATGCAACTCAGAAATGTAACATCACATTGTACACAACTTATAGCATACACCTGACAACATACATCAGTCTGCACACTATAGAAATCACAGCCGGCTGTCTGAAACAGGTATGTCTATAATGATATTGCAAAGGGCACATTCCATATTGCATGCAGATATCTTCGTACCCATAGATTTTTGAGTCTTTGAATGGACCAAGATATCAGCTATCTTTCTGTCTCTCCTGAAGGCCACCATAGGTGGCTGTGCGAAGACTTCCTTCATCCTCTCTGATCCTTCATCCTCTCTAGCCCCTTCTCCTTAGTGTTCTTTTTAAGTAAGCCCTGTTTTTCTTGTTATCTTCATTCTGTTCACAAAGTTGTTTCAGCCGCAAACCCAATCCGTTTGCTAGACTTTTCTTGGTAGGCGTTGGATGGCATGACTTGTTGTTTAGATAAAGTTGCCTATCTGTTGGTTTTACATATAAGTCTGTGTAAATCTGCCCATTGTCTAATTTAACCAGTGTGTCTAAAACTTCATTTGGCGAGATGAATATCTTAGTTCTACATTTATGTTACTGTGTATACTGTTGGTATGCTCTGCAAATCATTCAAGTTCTTCCTTGGTACCCTGCCAAATGCCGAAACCATCATCTATAAACCTTTTTATAGAAAATAGGAATTTTCTCTGTGTTGAGCAGCTCTTCGTCCTATTTCCTCATATACCCACATGCAAAATTCTTGCCCAGTCTAGAACCAATCGCAATGCCATCAGTCTGAATATACTCTTTGTCTCTCTGTAGAACTAAAAATTCATGTTTTTTTTTCTTGAGAAAGGCACACTTTTGCCGAAATGTTGAATAAGATTGAATTTAATAGTTTATCAGCAGAACAGTTCCATTCTTTTTGTCTCTGTTCAAAGGAAAGCAATTTCTAATTCCAACTGTTCTTGTCTTGTAGCAACATGAGTGTGTCGAGGTTGAGGTATACATAGACTTTAATCAACCCCTCCAAGCTGTGGTGGTATACAGTATGGAGGGTGGGGAAACCCCACCTGTTCCAGCACGACGACTTTCGACAGCATCCTATATGACAGGGGAGGCTGACAACACAACGTTCCTCACCCAGTGGCGCTGGTACCTGATGGGAGAAGGTCGGGAGTGGATACAGTTTCAATCTGTGTGTACTTTATTATTAATATTTATAAAGAGGTTATGTTTGAATGACAAAATTTTGATGAGGCCATCAATTAAAATTGCACATTTGTAGCACAGGGGATTGGCAAAAATAGTGGGTCATGGATCACTATGTATAATAATATATTTATACCCCCAGATACAGTATAAATTAATGAAACTATATTGGAGTCTCGTAGTTGGTCGTCAGTATGTTGTCCGTCAGCACATCTGTTGAGAATATTTGTTTGTGCTTTTTTTTTTTTAAAATTTTTATGAGTTATGGCCCTTTGTTATATCGATTAATTTAATATGTTTTGTCCACGCTATTTCTCGGCAACCTTTGGCTGGATATTGATTTCACTTCAGAACATTAATAAATACCAAGTCTATTTACACGTATCCATGGCATGTCATAATCAGCTTGACTTTAAATGATTTTGCCCTTTTTTTTTTAATTTTAATTTGGGCCATGGTTTATTATTTAAAATTTAAAATGGCTCATCATGACTGGCCGGATTTTAGATGAGCTTCTTTTGTTTTATTTATTTATTATATTTTGTCAGTGCATTGTCTTGGCTGGATTTTGATTTAATTTCAGAGCATCAATAAGTACTAAGCCAATTTGTACATATCCTTGGCATGTCATGATTGGTTGAATTTAAATGAGTTATTGCCCTTTATCATATAGATTTTTTTTTGTCTATGATACTTTTTTAAGTAATTCAAAGCTTTGCAATTTTTATTTTCATTCTCCAACTCAGTTAAGACTGTCTCTGGCATGGATACAATAACTGTGACAAAGCACTATCTGGAGTATTCATCAGTTTCAATGATAGCTATTGTCACACTTTTCTTGTCTGCTTTCTGACTCTAATAGTTTTCGTCAGATCTTAACTAAACTTGCTGAGAATGTTTGTAGGTTACATAAAATTTAAGCCAAGTTTAATATCAGCCATGATCACAGTAGCTCATCTTGAGCATGTTGTGCTCTGGGGAGCTAAAAACATGAATAGGAAAAAATGAAACAGTTCCTATCATTCTAGTAAACACAGGTGACACATATTAATCTACTGCATAAAGTAGTTTTGTATTTAAACATTTAGGAACATAAAGTATCCATAAGGTTTCTTTGCACAGGCGATCAATGTCAATAGCAATAAATGAGACATCACTCTCTTTTTTTTTTTCTACTACAAACTGCTGACAAATGAACGGAACTGTTTTGTGTATTCAATCCTGTGAACATGAAAATGAATCTGTGTACATGTTTGCCATTTAAAGAAAACAAAGGAAGGCAACTTGTAAATACTGGAGTGCTACATATACATGCCCTTTATAAGAAAAAGAAAAAGTTGTTCAAGCAGACCTAAATCACTCACACTGTGGGTGATATGGATTCTTTATGCCCCCTTTCAAGAGGAGGGGGCATATTGCTTTGCACATGTCCTGTCAGTTGGTCAGTTGATTGGTCTGTCTGTCAGTAGACAAAACTTTGTCCAAGTGATTAACTTAAATTTTATTTGACCCTTAAGTCTCAAACTTAATATGGCTGTTGCTTATGACTAGTAGAAGGCCCCTATTGATTTTGGGATTTGTACCTCAAATGTCAAGGTCATGACATATGTTAAATTCTCAAAAACACTGTGTAAATTGAGCAACTCAAAATCTAATTGACTCCTATGTTTGATGTTCAACTTCATAATGTGGGCATGTCACAATTGATACAGAACTTGGTAAAGGTTTACTACAGCAGTAGTTTTTAGCAGTGTTCCTAATTATCAGTAGTAAACCTTTACCAAGATATTAGTTAAACCCAACAAACAAACAAACAAACAGATGTACCTCCTCCTCCTTGGGTTTGTTCATTTTTAATATATGTTGAGTTTTTCATAGGACCTTTTTATCTTGTTTTATTGGATGCTTGAAATCTTTATGTGTTGTAGGAACAAACGGACACAGCCAGGGAAAATGACAACTTTCAAGTCACTCTCGAGGCTAAGTTCCTCAGTGGACAAACTGAATATCTGTTTTCGAGGAATAACTTCCAGTTCCTGTATTGCCTGGACTTTCGGAGGATGAGGCAGTATAACGTGGACACTCACAAGATGCGCAAGGTTATCAGAAGGCCGTTATTCGTGTCTCCGGAAATGATAGTCAACCAGACTTGGTAATATTTCATTCCAGTTTGAGTCCATGTGGAGCTGATTTTCATTTTAACCCTGTATCTCATATAGATGAATTTTGATGTATTGACAACTAGAGTAGACCCAGATCAGAGTATTCCTTCCAGAAGCTGTTGAATCAGGATCTTCCCTGTCTGTTTATATTCTAATATTCCAACATGACTTGCATCTTTCCCTCTATATAGAAAGAAGGATAAAACTGGGTGTAAATTCACAACAAAACACAGGTTGCAGCATTGTGCTTATGCTGATTACATCACAAAATTATGTAATTTACAAAAAAGCCATGATACTACTTGATGTTCATGTTGTAAGTTATAGGGACAGTAAGGGACATAAATATAAAAAAGAGGTTAAGAGAATTAGAAAAGTATAAGTAAAAAATGAAATCAAGATATATAAAATTAATGTGTATTTTTTTATTATTGTCATTTGTGTATTTAGGGAGAACTGAATATAGGAGTCAAAAAGTGTTTGAGATTGTCATCTTGAAACTTCATAGGTAGATTGAGGAAAAGTGTAGTACACAAGAATAATAACTCTACCGTACATAATTTTTGAGATATTTTGTTATTTTTCATGCTTAATTTTTGTCCTGAGCATAAGTCAAAAAGTATTTTAGATATCAACTTGAAACTTCATAAGTAGAGAGATCTCATTGAGAAGTAGTGCAGTGCACATTAATAATAACTCAAGCCTTCTTATTTTTTGAGTTATTGCCCTTTATTATTTTATTCCCTATACATGTATTTGTATTAGTGAAAACTTTGAAAATCATCTCTGAGAAGTCTTTCCAATATATTTTGAAATTTATGTTTTGGGGGTCTCTACCAAGTTTAATGTAACAAAACATGAAAACACATAACTGCTAGGGGTGCAAATTGTTAGCCTAATGTGTATGTACTTGATAAATTAATTTGGTACCTTGAAAAAATAACATGGCTGCTTTAAACCAATTGTCATTAGGTGAGCTATCGACAGTTTCCTCTTGTGATTTGCCAAATATAATATCATGTCAAAAAGAACTAAACAATAGCTTGAAATAGAAACCGGCTGTTTATTCTTTGCTTTCTAATCTCATTATGTTGGTGTTTATCACAGCTCTGCACCACTTATCTTGAGCAAGTCCGTAAGTAAAGGCCTCCCTGAGGGGTGGATGCCATGGGATGTGACCCATCCTTTTGAACTGGTGAAGCTAGCCACCTCCGCAACAGAGTACCAACAAGTCATGACAGACTTCCACAAGACAATGAGAGAGACTGATCATGTCATTGATTGCATATACAGGATGCAGAACAGTGCATTGTGGGAGACTTTTATAACGTAAGCATAATTCAGTTTAGTTTCTTTGACATCACACCTAAAAAAAAAAACTCTCACAACTTGAATTAATCCTGTTTCATGGGTTTTTGGATTGGACCAGTACTTTGAACCTGGATAGGTCTTGAGAAATTCTCATCCTCGGAGAGATCTTTTGATCAGCGTGAACTTTACAAATAGGTCATCTAAACAAGTGGTACTGCTCGAAGCTCAGCATATAAAGGTATTTCCAAGACTGGTTAGATCAGTATCAGGTTTATTTGACTGGGTGTGGTTTTATACCACCTGTATATGGTGTGATACTGCTGTGTTGTAGCACTGTACCTGTTTCAAGTAGACAAAGTCAATATGACTTAAATACTGTTGGTAGGACATTAAAGCCAATAAACTAAGAATTAGATCAAGGTATATTTCTTCTTTCAATTGAGACAAGCATATAGATGCAATTTTGTCCTTTGGTCAGAAATGGTGTTTTTTAGTTGTAATTACAGGAAAAGGGAAATTTATTTGAATTGTCATCAAATCTCCTTGATGTTCAAATTACTGGAATAGGAAATGAATTGTCATCAAATCTCCTTGATGTTCAAATTACAGGAATAGGAAATGAATTGTCATCAAATCTCCTTGATGTTCAAATTACAGGAATAGGAAATGAATTGTCATCAAATCTCCTTGATGTTCAGATTACAGGAATAAGAAATGAATTGTCATCAAATCTCCTTGATGTTCAGATTACAGGAATAGGAAATGAATTGTCATCAAATCTCCTTGATGTTCAAATTACAGGAATAGGAAATGAATTGTCATCAAATCTCCTTGATGTTCAGATTACAGGAATAGGAAATGAATTGTCATCAAATCTCCTTGATGTTCAGATTACAGGAATAGGAAATGAATTGTCATCAAATCTCCTTGATGTTCAGATTACAGGAATAGGAAATGAATTGTCATCAAATCTCCTTGATGTTCAAATTACAGGAATAGGAAATGAATTGTCATCAAATCTCCTTGATGTTCAGATTACTGGAATAGGAAATGAATTGTCATCAAATCTCCTTGATGTTCAGATTACAGGAATAAGAAATGAATTGTCATCAAATCTCCTTGATGTTCAGATTACAGGAATAAGAAATGAATTGTCATCAAATCTCCTTGATGTTCAGATTACAGGAATAGGAAATATTGATTGTCATCAAATCACTCTGATGTCAAATACAGGAATAGAAATGTTGACTCAAAACTACAGTCAAACCTGTGAATAGAAGTCAGGAAGCGTATATTAGAAAAGTGACCTTGTTCACAGGTGACCTTTGTTTGGAGGAAGAAAACTGAATACAATAATTATTTTCAGTCAGATAGATTTTCATTCCTTTCCATTTTTATTGAATCGATTACTGTAAATTATATTTAAGTAGGCACTTTTTCAACCCTGTCAATCGTAGGACTATATTTAACATCATCGTGAATTAAACTCATTATGTTCTTAATTAATTTCATTTAACCTGATCTGGCTAACCAACGGTTCACATTTTTTGGACAATTTTTTGACGGGGAAAACAATTAAAATTCCTTGAAATAATCAAAGAAGTTAACTGATTAAATTAAAACACGAACCAATTCAGTAACATATTTTCATCCATATATTGTTTGATTTTACCTTAACACTTAGTTCTTTACTCAAACAGTACTTGGGCAGTTACTGATTATGTTGTAAGTTAATTTGTATTTGGCGACCATTTATTAATTGATCATAATAGAGTGATTTCTCTTTAATCATGTTTGTTTTGTCAAAGTCATGTTTGTTTCATTCTCATTTTGAAAAAATCAAGTCTTAACATAAGATTATTTTGGGATTTTATTAGCACTGATATGCTCTATTTATTTTTTCTGTGCCAATAAAAAAAATGAATGCTCATCCATTGATAACAAAGATGAGGGGTAATTGGCGCCATTGTCAAAGATGCTATAAGAACAACAAATTAAACAGGCCACCGGTTTGTCTTTGATTTTAGCTTCTTTGCAAGTCAATAAGCTGTTTTGCACAAGTCCCAAAACCCAAGATATCAAAGTTACTAAGCTTCTAGGAAGATTGGACAATATAAGATCTGACCACTGAGATCATTACCCCATTCCCACCCTTTTTGTAAGTAGGTGTCACCTGGCTGTCTTGTATCTGGGATGTTTTTGGGATGCAGCTAGGTGACACCGACACGAGACCACAGGACAGTTAGAGTTGCCTAGCGATCGCTTTTCACAGGAAAATTGCTCATCTGGAATATGATTCTTCTGACTGCTGTAAGCAGGTGCCCGTTATTCACAGTTAAATCTTTAGAACAAAAACAGTCGGGTAAGGGTTAAGCTGTGACTGTTGTTGTCAGGTGACCTTTATTCAGAGGTGACCATTGATGCAGGTGAGACTGTAATTGAATGATAAATTTTGAGACTTTTTGTGTCCCCTGCTGTAAGCACAGACACTTTACACAATAATATGTTTATATAGGCCCTATATTCCTAATAAAATATGTAGTATGTAGCATTAACAGACATTTATCGAAGTTAGTGTCAAATACCTGTGGCTTTAAGCAGAAGTAAGAATTAGAGATTACTTCTTTATCATCAATCAGTCTGAATGTCTGTCCATCCATCACACTTTCTGTCCCACTTCTTTCACGGGTGATACATGTTTTTTGGGAACCCTTCTCGTCTCTTGATAAAGCAGTTTAAATAATCTTTATTTTATCTCCAGGAGGGAAGCCAAAATGACAGAGGGAAGAAGTCAAGGATTGGTAAAAAAGAACCTTTTTCATGGAACGAAAACCATTGAGGCCATAAGAAGCATTTGCACAAATAATTTTGATTATCGTTATTCTGGTGAGAATGCCACCTTATATGGTGACGGTGTATACTTTGCACGGGATGCTAAATATAGCCATGGATACACTGCAACAGATCAGCGTTCCGGTAAAAGGTTCATGTTCTCGGCTTTGGTTCTGGTTGGAGACTACACTTTGGGCAAAAAAGAATACCGCCTGCCTCCATTAAAGCCAGGAAGCTCTTACATTCATTACGACTCCTGTGTGAACAGAATTGATGATCCAACAATCTTCATCATTTCTGACAAGTACCAGCACTATCCCTTGTACCTTATTGAGTACCATGACACATCCTCTGCCTACACGATGGATCCTCCACCACGCAGACAGACAACCTATCAACCAGCGGCACCCATGCGGTCACAACCAGTTACACCAGTTACACCCCCCACACCTCAGCAAAATGTATATCCCTCATCTGCAGGGCTTCCAGAAACTAGATCCAGTGCTGCGGCTGTACCTGAAACCACAAAAGAAGACATATCACCTGTGACAGGTCTTCCAAAAGACCCTTACAAGGCGTTCCAGAAGCTCAAACTTCCAGAGAAGAAGAAGGAAGAAAGCTGCTGCCTTCAGTAAAGAAAAAGTACTATATTATACCTTTAGTATATACACAGAAAACTTTGTAATGTAGATATTTCACACACACAAACACACAGAGTAATGATTGTATATTAATGACATAATTTGGATAATTTTTGATGAACATTTTGATTTGATTTTATTCCCCCAACAAAGTGTGACCTGTTCTAGCCTCAATGAGTATTGTACTACTGACTGATTTTGAGTTCACTTGAGCTTGCTTTTTTCAGGGTAACATTTTGGGCCAAATGGATATCTGTTGTCGATCTGTTCAATTTCGCTCTTTTGTGCAGAATTGGTTATTTTAGGGTTTTAACAATACTCAAATATTTGTCACGAATTTGCAATCCACAGTATGAATATTCATATGTGCAAGGTAAAAAACCCCCAAATATTTAGGAATAAAATTAATTAAAAAAAAAAATCTTTTTAAAATCTTTTTTAAAACTGTAAATTCCACTTTGACCAATTTGTTACAATTTATATATCTGGAATACTGATTAGGACATTAAAAAACAAGTATTAATACTTGGTGTACAGTTTTTTGTCTGTAATAGGAACAGAAATAATTGGAAATATTTAAAAAAGATATGCACTTTTTTGAAGTTTTATTTTTTTCTGTATTAGGAATAGTATGTATTTATTCACCCAGCATATTTTTACAGCCCTAATAGCTTAATACAGATGATTATAAGAAACTTGTCAGCATATTGAGACTTTGTGACATGGGAAGGCAGTCGTTAGGACTAGCTGAATTGTAATCAGGAATAGTAGAATGGCCTTGTTTGAATCTTTATTCTTTTGACATAATTAATTAAAGCCATTATCTCATAAATATTCCTGTACAAATTCATGACAGTGTGAATTCTATAAACTGAATTTTAAATGGTATATATTCTAATTGCCATGCAGATTGTGTAGAAATCTAAACTCAGCATTGAATGAGTAAATGGAGGAGTCATTGATTAGAAAAATACTTTCAGGAGCTGTCTGTCTGGGTCTGCCCTGCCAAGGTGGCAAAACATGTCAACAGTCCAACCTGTCTTAAGCGGTCAGTCAAGGGAACTAGAGAAAGTGACCGCTTAACAGAGGTGGTCACTAAATGAAGGTTAAGCATAGCAAATTTCTGGTTTGTAATATTGAAATTGACTGCTAAATGCAGGTGGCTGTTAATACAGGTTCAACTGTATATGAAGTAAAGGGTTAAGAATCAAAGTCTCATTTTGACTTATTTTCCTTACATATATAATATATGTATAAGTTTCATGCACAGTTACGGTTTTGTAACTTGTGTAAGACCTCATGGTTACATGTATCTGGTGAGACTTTAATTATTTCTCTAGAAGTTTAGAGGGTGATGAAAAGGTCACAATTGAAGTTAG
Source organism: Solen grandis (assembly GCA_021229015.1). NCBI lineage: Eukaryota > Metazoa > Mollusca > Bivalvia > Adapedonta > Solenidae > Solen > Solen grandis. The sequence continues at coordinate 34,408,095 of CM037794.1, forward strand.
GAGGTGCTATCTGATCACAGTTCAGTTACTATATATGGGCAGAAAAAGAATGCATCCTATTCTTTTGATGTTGTTCATAATATTTTTACTTTGTGTTCATTGTGAGCTGTAGATATAGGATTGATCCCCAACTGCAAGATACAGTAGTCAATAAAATGGTCCTGGTAGCTCCCTGCTTGGTGCTTAACATATAAACAGGGCAGTTCCAGGACTGGTTGGCCCGGTGTCCGGATAATGTGACCAGGTGTGGCCATGTCTACAGTGTGGTACTGCAGTGTGATTGCGATATACCGGTCTCCAAGAAGACATACTGGTAGTCTCCATAATTATGACTGAAATATGTCAGTGAGATAGTAAACCCAGGCATTTGTGTACAGGGGCAATGAGAATGAGGCAAGCTGCAGATGTTAAAGGTGAGCACAATATGTGTAGTGCATGCATATGGCACTTTTCCTATCTTCAGAAATGCTTTTCATAATAGAGTGTACTTGCTGTTGATGAAGGTGTGTAGGTAATGCATATGATACTATGCTCTCAGTAAAGATGAGCTGTGCAGATGTAGAGCACTCTTCCTGTTTGATGAAAGTGTGCATACATGTAACTTTAAATCTGGCTGTTCAGATAAGATGTGGAGCATGCATATGGCACACACAAGTTTGGCAAATGGCACATTTACTGTTGAGGAATGATGTATAGAACAGGCACACACATGGGGAGAATATTGGCATAGGAGCTAGATGTTCCATAATTATAATCACTGTTTGTCTTACTCTTACTCAGGAGGGTACTTAATGGCATTGTAGTATTGTGTCTCAATACCACAGAACTTCAGGTCCAAATACTGGCTTATGTGTTACCAGGGAGACCGTGGTTTGTGGTTTTAATCCAGCATTTGACATCAAGGACTGGCAGCAAGTGGACGTGGAGTCCACTGGTTTTAACTGACCAGGCTTTGTAATGGTATGGATAGAGACACATGCTTTTTGAGCTACTCAATGAACCCTCTGATTAAAGAGTAGGGCTGTTAATTGTGAAAGGTTTGAAACACAGGCCTCGGTATGGAAATGTAATGCTATATGAGCCTATCATTTCCTACTAAACAACTTGAGGCTTTAGTGAACTAAATCCAATTGTACTAGCATTGTGTTTGTGTTATTGCTGTTTTGAAAATGCCAGTTTGGCAATAGTTTTGTTTCATGTGTTTTGTTTCATGTTAAAATATGATAATGTTGATGTAAAATTGATACACTGATTTGGCATCATTTTGATTTTACTGAACTTGGAACTTCATAGACTTCTTAATTAAATGTTGCATTGTTTTAGCTCAAGGAGCTTAAGGAGAGTTCATGCAATCAATGCAGTTATCTGTTGTCTGATGTGAATGTTTTTTTTGCTTTAATTACATACGTCTCTTCTGATATTGCTAGGTAGAAATTGATAAAACTCTTAAAAGAATGATGGCGGTGGTCTGTCACAAATGTTGCAGAAATAAACTTGATCTATGCAGATTTCTGGTAACTATTCCAATCAAAAGATGACATGCCTTTTCTTTGAAAACATTAATCAGAAGTTAAGTTCATAAAAAATTAGGCTTCCAGAGGATCTGCTAGTTTCTTTATATAATAACCTGTATGTATATAAATTTCAAATTCTTCACTGCAACCAATTCTTCACTGTAACCAGTGATAAAAATATAATTTGATTTTGTACCCATTATCATGTTCTCTTTCTACCATTATGTAAGTTTTAAACATCAGAGATGTTGAAAACTCTCTGGGGAAAGTTCAAAACCCAGTTGACCTAAATAGTTTTTAATAGGCTTGCTTTATTTCAGTAAATTATCTAGGTCCATCTTGTCCCAAAGGAAACAGTATTGTGGGATGAAGTTAGGGATATGAAATTATACACATGTAATAACATGCTTAATATCAAGATCCTAAAAAAAAGATTAAATTTTTGTCGCCAGCTGAATAGTAAGACAGATAGGACACTTTCTTCGCCTGTATTGTCATTGACACATGTATTTTTATATCCATTCATTATCTTGAAAATATCTGAACCAAGAGACTCCAAAATTTGTAATGGCTGAGTGGATGATGGACCTTAATGATTGAAGGTTGATTCATCCAATTTCATGGCCATCTTGTAGCTGTTGGTTTTTTTCCCCTTAGTTTTTGTGAGCATTTTCATTCTGAACTGCAATTAATGATTGCATGTTTACCAACTTGCTTCACATTGTAAGTAGGTCAACTCAGTTTTAAAATACTGTGACCCTTGACCTAGATTGTGTTGTAAATCGATAAATTGTAAATATCTAAAAGTAAACCTTAAAAATGATGTCTAAATTAGAAATCCAGTATAAAACCTAATCAACTCTTAATGTATTTGTCACTGTCTCATTTGTTTTAAAACCATTATTATTCAGAAATGTTTTTTTACTTTTTGTTAAAATTTACTTCCATGATTTTCTATACTAATCAACCAACCTGAATAGTTTTCAAAATAAATTTATCATTTGGATTGTTTTAGTACACCAGTTGAACTTAAATATGTGGAATGTGAAGCAGTAGTCCAGTGGTAGGACAAATGCTGTGGGACTGGGAGGTCCCGGGTTTGAGTCCTGCAAGGGACACTGCTAATTTCCTTGAGCAAGAAATTAACCCTGCATTGTTTTACCTCACTCAGGTGTTTATGGATACCAGAGAGTTTTTTTTTTTATCTCCATGGCACCACAATATGGACTGCCATAAGAGGAGTGAAAGACTCCCCAGGGAGATAGATAGATGGATACTAGTGGCCAGATACTAGACTAAAAATGTCCTTACTTTTACTTTTATGTCTAGCTAACTTGTCCTTTATAAGAGGCTAAACACATTTAAATAATCATTCAGTTTTTGTACAATGTGACCAGGTCATGTCAGTTCCCCCTGCATAGAGATGCTATAACCTGGGATCAGTGAAGAACCCTAGGATCTGTTCTAAAAGAGAAGCACATTGTACATGTAAATGTTTGATTTTGCTTAGCTTAATGTTGTTTGTTTGATTTTGCAAACCTTAATGTTGTTTGTTTGATTTTGCTTAGCTTAATGTTGTTTGTTTGATTTTGCAAACCTTAATGTTGTTTGTTTGATTTTGCTTAGCTTAATGTTGTTTGTTTGATTTTGCAAACCTTAATGTTGTTTGTTTGATTTTGCTTAGCTTAATGTTGTTTGTTTGATTTTGCAAACCTTAATGTTGTTTGTTTGATTTTGCAAAGCTTAATGTCGTTTGTTTGATGTTGCTAAGGTTAGTGTTATTTTATATTTTTTCCAAATAATTGTAATATGGATTTCTATATGGAAAAAATGTTATTTATGATGTTTCTGTTACTAAGAGTACAGAATGTCTTACCAGTGTAATGAAAAAGAGTGCTAATGGTGTTATAAACACTTGGACTGTGATAAACTTTCATTTTATTTTCAGCTATCAAAGATAAACTCCTTCCTTTTCAAATATCAAATATTGAAAACCATATTTTCTTGTTGTAAACATGTAATGATTGTTCTTGTATATGTATATACAGTAGAACTTAGGTAAGTTTAAGATGAAGTGACTGACCTTAAAGTTCAAGGCATCGGAACTTTGACTTATGTATGGGACTATATTAACGGTTGAACTGTGGAATATTTTAAACCTAGACAAGGCTTCATTGCATCAATGTACGGTCGTAAACATAGTCTTATACAAATGTACATGAGTGTATATCCCCTAGTTTTAGGTATGCTCGAAACAAAGCATGAAAATATTTTTGAAAAAGAATTTCAAATCAAACAAAATATTGCTATTGTATATCAGATACAAGTTGTAACTGAGTTTAATGTGTAAATAAGTAAGCTTTTGATAATTAACTTGATATCCAGATGCCTGGGTTGGGTACAGGGTCCTTTTGCTAACCAACACGTCATGATTAGGGGAAGTATCCATGATGGAAACAAATTCAAATAATTTTATTTTCAAATGGTATGGTATCTTGAGTGTCAACAAATGAATCATTGTTTTCACACACAAAAAAAGCCTAAGAAGACTGTTAAAAGATGCAGCTTTTGTGTAATTAGCACCTGTCATACAGGTATATTGCAGCCAAGGCAGCCATAAAGGTTAAAAAAGACATTCATTTAATGTGAAAAAAAGTTCTTTTAATTCGACACAGTGAGAAATTAAACTTGTCAAATTTGACTTATAGAAGTTCTACTGTATGAAAATATCTTTTTAAGTCACTTTTCCTCTGATATATTTTACTTGTTTAGAAAACCTATTCAGGTACATATGCAAAGAGTTTGCCCTGTAAGGTGTATGTTATTACTATGCTATATTTCTGAATTGAGCTTGTCCTTAATTCTTCATTTTGGACTATATATTTAGCTGTTTATGGACGTGCTTGCTGAAAAATTATTGACTGACTAGCTAACAGCTCAGACCATGATCAGACTACACGAATGTGCTAAAAGCTTGTGGGTTGGGGCTAGGATTTGTCATGACCTACATGTACAAAGTACTGGTCCAATCGAGGAACTGTTTGGAGGGATTAGAATAAGTTGTAAGAATTTGTTCCCAATAGACATAAAACAAATGAGTTCAAACTAACTTAGGGTCATTTGAAAACTAGCATCTTTAGACAGAGTACAGTGTTCACCTACTCTTGAAAGCGCAGCGATGTCGTGTGCGGTGAACACGCCTGAAGAAGTTTTAGATTCACCATGTTGAAAACTATTGTTGTTCTGTATGTTTTATGAGGCTAACAATAACCAATCACTTTAAAGCCAAGCTACATGTATCATTTTGTATTAGGCATTTGGTACTAGAAGTTAGTTCTAAAAGCTTACTAAACATCAGGTTTTTTCTGTGGTAATACAGGACCTTTATTTATAGAATATCTCCTAGTATATAATACTGGTTATTTCCAGCTTAGTTCTCTTGATCCCTAGGTGCCTTTTTTCTATTTGCCAATCTTTTATTTGGCCATATACACATTTTCAAAGCTTTAATTTTGCTTACTTATTACTCAGCTAGTTAATTCACAAGGAAATTCTTGAACAGAAATTGCAAAACATTCTTATGGTATAATGAATGTCTGGTAATAATGTATAAAGCTCTTAGAATTTTAATATATTTTTTTATCCAAATACTAGTATTGAAATTCACTTACCGGTAACACAATTTTATTGTTGATTGCTAATTTTTTCTGAGAGTTTAGCTCACCAAAGCACAACATGCTCATGGTGAGCTATTAGGATCGCCCTGCGTCCGTCGTCCATTGTGCGTCGTCCTTCGTCAATATTTGGATTAAACGACATCTCCTCTGAAACAGCTAAGTAGAAATTGATGAAACTTGGCATGGATCATCCTTGGGTGAACCTCCACTAAAGTTGCTAAAATAAATTTGATCCGTGCAGAACACTGGTTGCTATGGCAGCCAGTAAAATTTTACTTTAAAAACTTCAAAAAATCTTCTCTGAAACCAATAATCAGGTTTTAATTTCCTTTGGAACAAAGGGTCACCTCATAGTGCTCTACCATAATTGCTAAAATAAAGACAGACCAAAATAAAGTTGATACATTGAAAGATGAGGCCCCTAGAGGGTCAGCTAGTTTCCTATATACAATTTATAGAATATTTCAAAATTCTTCATCTGTGAAACCAATGATCAGAATTTAATTTCATTTAACACCAATGGTTACCTCTTGAATGTCTACCATAATTGCTAAAATAAAGTTGATCTCTTGAAAAATGAGGCCCCTAGGGAGTCAGTTTCCTTAAATACTTTATATAGAAAATTTAAAATAAAGTTGATCCCTTGAAAGATTGAGGCCCCTAGGGGGTCAGCTAGTTTCCTTATATATTATAGAAAATATGAAAAACTCTTCTGGAACTAATATTCAGAATTAATTCTTGTTATGCACTAAGGATTACCTCAAGTTTTCATACCATAATTGCGTAAGCATTTTGATTCTGTTAAAATTGAGGCCTCGATGATTGACTAAATTAAGAATTCTTTTTTATCTGAAACTTGAATCTGGTTGCTGCTGAAAGAAACTAGGTAAAATCAAATGACTTGAATCATTTTAAATAAGACGTCCTCTGTAAATGATGTACTCTGGTGAGCGGCGATCTAGGGCAATTATGACCCTCTTGTTCTTAACTTTATCGGAAAACAATCAGATACAGTTTTATGTAAAGTCCACAGTTTTGACAATTTTGATTAAAAACGATAAATTTAACATTTTTCTTTTGTTGAGATAAAATGTGTATACATCTAGAATGATGACAGTGTTATAAATCATGATTGGCCGGGTTGAAGAAAGAACAAATTACCAAGAACTGGTTATTATCTATTATATATAAGGAACTCTTTTGCAGTTTTCAATGCATATTTCTCAAGCTTTGTAGACTGATGCACATTTTGATAACCTACATCCCAGACACTTATGTAATAGGGATTTGCATCTTCAAATTTTTTTCTTTCTTAGATAAAAAGAATCAGTGAAGTCTTACTGTCAGGCTATCGATAAATTTGCTTAGTAATAAAGAAGACTTGGACAAGGAAGTTTTTATGCTCCGCGAAGGGAGAGCATATAGTTGCCGCTTTGTCTGTCCATCCCGTCCGTCCGTCATAATTTTGTCCTGAGCATAACACAAAAACTATAAGAGGTATCAACATGAAACTTCATAGGTAGATAGATCTCATTGAGAAGTGCAGTGTACAAGAACCATAATTCTGTTTGCCTAATTTAGGAGTTATTGCCCTTTGTTATTTCCATGCTTAAATTTTGTCTGGAGCATAACACAAAAACTATATGAGGTATCAACATGAAACTAGATAGATCTCAATTAGGAGAAGTGCAGTGTCCAAGAACCATAACTCTGATTTGCATTATTTATGAGTTAATGCCCTTTGTTATTTTTCATACTTAAATTTTGTCTTGAGCATAACACAAAATTATGAGGTATCAAAATGAAACATCATAGGTAGATAGATCTCAATGAGGAGAAGTACAGTGTACAAGAACCATATCTCTGTTTTACATAATTTATGAGTAATTGCCCTTTGTTTTCTTTTTGTCTGGAGCTCATATTGTATAATAAAGTACCCATCAAGTGACAAAGCGTAGTTCGGGGAGCATCCACCAGTTCTACTGGCACTTTTTATTCAAGATGCTGAATTAAGAAGAATTATATTTGAGGATGTTCACCTCTAATTGACTGATCACTAATAAATTTTGGAAGTAGCATAATGGGACGTGATTAATGAAAGTATGCTTCCCAGAATGGGATAATTTTATAAACATCTCCTTTCTTGCTACCCAACTATTCCAACAGGTCCCAAAAGTAAAGGATTTTATTGTAGGTACACTAACATGTTCTTACTAAGCATATTTAGACTTTTAGAAAACATTAAATGTACCTTAAATAATATCTTTAATCTGAAGTAAAACAACCCGGACAGAATTATTGGTCTTGTTTCCTAGACATATTTTGTTTCATATATTTTTAGCTCGACTATTCGAAGAATATGAGAGCTATTGTAGTCACCCTGGCATCGGCGTCGGCGTTGGCGTTGCAGCTTTTGGTTAAAGTTTTGCATGCAAGTTACTATCAACCTTATATCTCAATTACCATTTATGGTATTGACTTGAAAGTTTATAAGTATGTTCAGGGGCATCAGACAACCAAGGTAGATAACTCTTGTCTGAATTTAATATGAATTATGGCCCCTTTTTAACTTAGAAATTTTGGTTAAAGTTTTGCATGCAATAGAAAATTTGGTTAAAACTTTGCGTGCAAGCTACTATCTAGTTTGTATCTCAATAACCATTCATGGTATTGACTTGAAAGTTTATGAAATGTTAAGGGGCATCAGACAATCAAGGTAGATAACTCTTGATGGAATATATTGCAAATTATGGCCCCTTTTTAACTTAGAAATTTGAGTTAGTTTTGCATGCAAGATACTCTCATGCTTATATCTCAGTATCCAGGCATACGATTGATTTGAAACATCTTTAATATGTTTAGGGGTATCATACTTTCGTGGTAGATAACTCTTGATAGATTATGTTACAAATTATGGCCCCTTTTTAACTTAGAAATTTTGGTTAAAGTTTTGTATGCAAGGTACTTTCATGCTAATATCTCAGTATCCAGGCATGGGATTGATTTGAAACATCTTTAATATGTTTAGGGGTATCATAATTTCATGGTAGATAACTCTTGATAGATTATGTTACAAATTATTGCCTTTTTTAACTTAGAAATTTTGGTTAAAGTTTTGCATGCAAGGTACTTTCATGCTAATATCTCAGTATCCAGGCATGGGATTGATTTGAAACATCTTTAATATGTTTAGGGGTATCATAATTTCATGGAATAACTTTTGGAATTAATTACCCCTTTTTTACCTTAGAAATTTTGGTTAAGTTTTGCTGCATGGAATTGATTTGTAAACATCTTTAATATGCTTGGGTTAAAGGAAGATAACTTATGGAAGGTATATTAAATTTTGG